>OW799233.1:46855340-48055340 GCA_941918925.1 Phyto melanocephala | reverse complement strand
CGGTCAGACGGTCAGACGGACAGACTGACAGAGCTTAATCGACTCCCCTATTCATAAGCTTTCAGAAAATATATACTTTATGGGGTCGGAAATGAATATTGGAGTAATTTCACACGGAATGACAAACCTTCATATATACACCCTTAAGCTTGGTTTTCACTATGTCATTTTTGTTGTCAAATTGTCCAAATTGTTGGCACTTGTATGAAAACGGGTTGTCATATGGCGTCATCTATGTTTGCAGTCAGTTATGCACACAAACTCCCATCTAAACTGACAAATAAGTGAAAACGCCAAATTTCAGTTTGTCAGCAGATATGGCAGCATTTTTTTCAAAGTAAATTTGACAACAAGTTGTCAATTATTTTTGTTTGTCGTTCGTCAGTTTTTTTGTCAGTGTTTAAAATGCAGTGAAAACGCATTTGACGCAAACTGACAAGAATTCATTTGAGGCAGTTTTTGTTGGCATTTCATATGACAGTGAAAACCAAGCTTTACACTCACTGTGAAGGGTATAATAAATTTAAATATCACTACATTGATAATTCCCTAGTGTCTTTTGTTTTCTTACCTCTGTTCTGCTGCACACGCTATGCAATGCTATGAGTTACCGTTAATTTACCTTAATATCTCTCTTTATTATAATATTATTCTTCCCAACAGAAAACAAAAACAATCATACCAACACTAAAAGCTTTTCAAGTTATGCAGCTTTTGTTTTGTTATAAAACTTGACACTGCACGTTTTGTTTTGAAGTTAAATTTGCAGTGAAATACAGCGCTTGACAGTGCTGCATAGTACTAGAGAATATATTTTAGAACGATTTGTGTCCACCTTATATTATGTAAGAATCAATTTCCTCGTAAAATGTCTCTGTTTAAAATAAATCATGTTACTAAACAATTAAAATTTTTTAGATAGCAGCTATTTAATTTATTTACAATTGTATGGTCCAATTAGACAGAAGTGATTCCATTCCAAATATTATTCAGGGGTTTTTACCTCAAAGCTGAACGAGAATTAATTTAAGTACATTTTAAAGAAAATATTATTTTTATTTTCTTAAGTCAAAGAATTCGCTAATAAATTTCAGTTTCCTTAACAAAATATATTGCACATATAAAATCTATTTTAAGAAGATTTTTATGTTTAAGTCTCTACCATTTTATTAGCTAGTCCTTGAAGCTCAATTAACACTTTTTGTTTACAGCCTAAGAAGTCTCTTTTTCCGTAATTTGCTTTCTTATATACGTAGTATTTATAAGTTTGACAATCTAGGTCTCAGTGTAACTGACTTTGCTTTAACTGCACTTAAGAGATATGTACCAGAATATATATCTACATATATGTATATACAAACAAACATGAGAGATTATATTAATGCAACTAAAATTGCTTTTGTTAATTGGTTTAATCTCCCTTCTCTTTATGTGGTTGATCTAAATTTTATGCGAAAATGTACTTTATTGTGGCCATAAAGTAAACTAAGTACAAGCAACTATTTATCATAGTTTTTTAATCTAGTTCAAATTTTAAATGCATTCATACAATAAGCAATAAGGAATATAATCGTAACAACAAGAAATTTGTTTAAAGTTTTAACAAATAAAATTAAAAAATATAAATAAATAAAAAAACAAGTAAGAGTACCACATTCGGCAGTGCCGAATTTTTGATATCAACCAACCAACAGTTTTGTGCACTTTTATAGCACAAAATTTATTGTTTTGTTATTAGCAGGAATCGCTATTTTTCTTTTTACTTAAATATGTTTTACTTTCCTTGTGTAACTTTGATTTGCTATTGATTTAGTTTCTTAAAATTTATTCTTACAATTCTACATTCAAAATGATACTACTCGTTTATTTTACTACAATGTTGTAGTTTTACTGAAACTGAAGAATATAATTTGGCACCCAGAGGTAGTTAAAAAGTAATATTAGCTTTGTGTGGGCATGTCACCGCCTACCTTTAAAATTATATAATTAATGTTTGAATTCAACTAAGATAATCGATTACAAATGTCTTTTTTTTAATTTTTGTCCATAGAAATAATATGAATTTAAGATAAAGCTCTATATGGGAGGTGGGCGTTAAAATGATCGTGTCACCTTAATTTTTTGGAATTTACGAGAAATGTATGTATGCGAAATTTTATCACCATACCTCTAATTTTGTCGGTTTTATTACATTAAAATTTCATTAACAGTAAGATATGTGAGAAGTAGGCGTTAAAGTAGGCGTGCCAAAGTAGTTTCTGCTAATAAATTCAACTTATATATTTCAATTAAAAGTCCTTTATTATTCCAAAATCTTTGTATATAGAGAAATTATATGAATATAAGATAAAGCGTTATATCAAAGGCGGGCGTTAAAGTAGGCGTATAACCTTTATTTCCATTATTACAAACCTATTACCCAAAAAGCAATGCAAGCCAAATTTCAGAAGTGTATATCTTAATTTGTCAGTTTTAAATAGACTGGAAAAGACACTGTGCGATATAAATTTTCGTACATTTTGATCTATAACTCCTTTCATCATGTAAAAATTATAGAAAATTTCAGGGAAACATCCTTTTTTGCTCAGAAAATATACTTGAGAAATGTTATCGCTCTACATCAATGCATTCAGTCACAATCGCATTTTGTTCATTGTAGGAAGAACATTGTTTATTACCTACTCTGGCATTACGAGCATAACTCTCTTCTGATATACTGATTTAGCCAATTTTCAATAAAAACTTTGTGTATATGAAATATTCTGGCAAAATATTAGCCCCCTAACTTTTTTGGTTCGAGCTCTATCGTACTTTCAACAGACGGACGGATTATCGGTCATAGCTAGATCGTCGTAAAATGAAACCAGGACAAAAAAATATATACTTTATTGGGGTCTTAAATGTATATTTCGAAGTTTATAAATGAAATCAAAAAATTAATATTTTTTTGGTGGTGGGTTTAAAAAGAGTATTATTTTGAGTTAAGACAAAAAGTTTTAAACAAATGAATCACTAGTTTTCGTATTAAAGGTATGATTTTGAATTAAGCCTTAATTCAAATAGATAATTTTAAAATTGTTTCATTTAAATTTTGTTGTATTTTGCTTGATACTCTATTCCTGATAAAATTTGTTTTAAAATGAATTAAAACAGATTTAGAAAAATGTTAATAACTCAAAGGTAAGTTTTATTTTTACAATAATTGATAAAAAAAAATTAAGAAAAGCAAGTTAAGTATATTTTTTAATCGAAATTATTTACCATGGTGTATTTGGTTTTTTAAATGTACTTTAATTTGCAATGAAAACAGTTGTTGGCCTCAATTGAAAATTTTAGAAATTTCGAGTTAATACACTCTTGTTGATCAAGTGCGATATGTGAAATACTTATATTTTGCACAAAAATTGTATTAAAAAATCTATTTCTTTAAGTCGCCGTAAAACTTAAACATTAAACCATAATACTTTACAAGCAAAAAAAAAATACATCGCATAACTTAGAATATTAAAGTAATTTTGCAAGAAAGTTTTGAAAAATAATTTTTTTGCCGAAAATAGGAATCGTCTTTTGACTTTTTTCGCTTCATTCTTTGCATGTACAGTCGATGTGTTTCTATCTAAGAGACCTACCTTCCAATGCTCTAAAGACCATTGACCTTATGTACCCCCGTTTGAGTGTTTACGAACCTCTTAATTTCAAACCCTAATATGAAAATATTTAAGCTCGCAAAAAATCATTAATTTTCGTTGTTCATAGAAAGTAAAGTAACAGCCAAGAAATATACAATAAATATCTATATACTAGACAATCCCGGCGCGCGTTGCTACGCCCCTTCATGAATTTTAATCGCATTCTAAATTTTAATCAAATATCAAGTGCGAGGCTAAAAACTATAACTTTTTCTTTATGAGCGTGGCACTGCCCACTTTTCTATGTACGAAACTATATAGTCATGACAGCTCAATAAGTGTGCAAAGTTTCAGAAAAATCGGTCCAGTGTAAGTACCTCAAAATGATACCTTTTTTTATGGGCGTGGCACTGCCCACTTTTCTAAATACGAAACTGCATAGTCATAACAACTCAATATGTGTGCAAAGTTTCAGAAAAATCGGTTCAGTGCAAGTACCTCAAAATGATACCTATTTTTTAATGGGCGTGGCACTGCCCACTTTTCTAAAGACGAAAGTGTAAAGTCATGTTAGCTCAGTATGTTTGCAAAGTTTGAGAAAATTCGGTCCAGTGCAAGTACCTCAAAATTAAAACTTTTTTAGGGGCGTGGCCCCGCCCACTTTTCTTATCACGAAATTATTTAGTCATGACAGCTCGATATGTGTGCAAAGTTTCAGAAAAATCCGTCAAGTGCAAGTAGCTAAAACTGATATTTAATTTTTTATGGGCGTGGCTCCGCCCACTTTTTTTCACCCATAAACACTCCCTGGTATGTGTACAACAACTTACCAAAGTTTGAGCCCGATCGGTTTTACAGTTTCAGAGTCTATAGCTAACACACACACACACACACACACAGAGTTTCACTTTTATATATATAGATAGATAGATAGATAGAAGATATAAAAGTGAAACTCTGCGTGTGTGTGTTAGCTATAGACTCCGAAACTGTAAAACCGATCGGGCTCAAACTTTGGTAAGTTGTTGTACACATACCAGGGAGTGTTTATGGGTGGAAAAAAGTGGGCGGGGCCACGCCTATAAGAAATTAGTTATCATTTTAAGCTACTTGCACATGACCGATTTCTCTGAAACTTTGCACACATATCGAGCTCTCATAACTAAATAATTTCGTGATTAAAAAAGTGGGCGGGGCTACGCCCATAAAAAAGTTTTACTTTTGAGGTACTTGCACTGGACTGATTTTTCTGAAACTTTGCACACATATTGAGCTGTCATGACTTTATAATTTCGTGATTAGAAAAGTGGGCAGGGCCACGCCCATTAAAAAAAAAAAGTTGTAATTTTGAGGTACTTCCACCGGACCGATTTTTCTGAAACTGTGCACACATATTGAGCTGTCATGACTTTACAATTTCGTGATTAGAAAAGTGGGCAATGCCACGCCCATAAAAAAGTTATCATTTTCAGCTACTTGAACTTCACCGATTTTTCTGAAACTTTGCACACACATATTCAGCTCTCATGATTACACAATTTCGTGATTAGAAAATTTGGCAGGGCAACGCCAATAAAAAAATTTATAATTTTGAGGTACTTGCTCTGAACCGATTTTTGTGATACTTTGCACACATATTGAGCTGTCATGAATATACAGTTTCGTGATTAGAAAAATGGGCAGTGCCACGCAAATTAAAAAAAGTTATAATTTTTAGCTTTTTGCACTTAATATTCAATTAAAATTCAGAGTGCATTTTTGTTCGTTAAGGGGCGTAGCAACGCGCGCCGGGCTTTTCTAGTATTATATAAAAAATGAATTAAAGTAAACCTCCCAGACATGGCTACCAATGCCAATGACTATTACTCGTATATGAATATTTCTGTTTGTTACACACGGTAATGGTTAAAGTTATTGAAATAATATTTTTTTGTTCAACAAGAGTCTATGCTATGAAAAGTATTTTTATTTTAATTTCTTTTGAATGGCTATAGCCGATAATGGACAGTCTACAAAAATTAATTAAATATCATTGATCATGTTTTAAAGTATCTTATCTAATTCGTGACATTTCTAGTCATTACTAATCATATTTAAAAAAAAATAAATATCTGTAGTAGGGTTTGGATATTGGCAATTCCCAGAAATGTACTCAAACCCTACTCGGAATTAATTTTACACAAATATATATTCCCGGAAAAACAATAAATTTAAAATCTGTAGTATATTTTTTGAAATATATTAATAATCTTGTACATCCCTTTTTGAGAAAAAAAATAACCTTTAAGCTACAGTAAGCCCTAGATTTGTATTCCTCGATTTGCAAGTTTTCTCTTAACGTCCTCAAAAATCTAATCAACGCTAATCGATCAACGCTGCCTATGTTGTTCACAAACAAAAATCGGCGAATCCTACATTTTGGATTTTTTCAAGGCGAATTGAATTATTAGGTGTTGGTAACTCTTCATCAAATTCAACATTAAAAAACAAAATGTTTTTTTGTTGCTTTTGTTTGCCGATGTGTTTAAAAGTACATGGTCTTAATTTGTATTTTTATACCCTTCACACAGTGAAGAAGGGTATATGTATATAGGTTTGTCATTCCGTGTGAAATTTCTAAAATTTTCATTTTCGACCACATAAAGTATGTATTTCTTGAAAGCTTATGAATAGGGGAGTCGATTAAGCTCTGTCAGTCTATCCGTCTGTCCGTGTGTATGTTGAAATCAACTTTTTGAGGGCCACCGACATCGTTTGGACCCGGGTGAGGTATTAAAATATCAGAAATATTCGGGGGTAGATCGGTATTGAAAATCAGAAAAATCGTTACATAAAAAACTGAGATATGAGGAAAAAACCACGACCACCTCGTTTTTTTCACAACAATATATGTACATACATACAAATGTGGTATACTGGTTAGAGTAAACGTGGCATCGAATCCCAGCTGTGTCAAAAGAATTTTTTTTTAGTTTTTATTTTATATATTATTTATACTTTTATTATTTTTTTCATTATACCCTTCACCTGTGGTGCACAAGTGTATATATAGCTTTGTCATTCCGTTTGTAATTTCTACAATTTTCATTTCCGACCCATAAAGTATATATTTTCTGAAAGCTTATGAATAGAGGAGTCGATTAAGCCCTGACCGTCTGTCCGTGTGTTGGTTGAAATCAACTTTTAGAAGCAACTATATGTTCCTCAGATCTGTGTATGGTATCAATCTCTTGGAAATATCCGGGAATGAATTGCTATTGAAATTCAGCACAATCGCCCAATAACTTTCTGAGATATGAGGAAAAAACCACGACCACCTCGTTTTTTTTCACAACAATATATGTACATACATACAAATGTGGTATACTGGTTAGAGTAAACGTGGCATCGAATCCCAGCTGAGCCAAAAAACAAAAATTTATTTTATATTATTATTATTTTTTTTTTTATATTTTTTTAATTTTTTTAAAAAAAATTTATTTTTAAATTTTTTTAAATATTTTTTATTGTTTTTTTTTTTTTGTTTTTAATACATTTTTTTTATTTTTTTTTTGTAATTTTTTTTTTTTGAAGCATACGTAAACTCAATTAATAATTCTGCAATGGGATGTTTTGAATATGAATGTACGTATTTCATATGAGATGAATGGTAATACCAACTATTGTTATTGCATGACTACACGTTGTGAAGGGTATATAAGATTCGGCACGGCCGAACATATCACTCTTACTTGGTTTTTTTTAAAAACCTTTCGCGGGAAAATACTAACTATGTAAACATAAATAACTTTTGACAACTCATTTATGCAAAAGTAGAAGAAAGTATATCAGGTGTGTTGGTTCTCACATAATCTAATATTAATGAAATTTAAAAGCTCATAAAACCTACCTATTTAGAAGTATAATGATGAAATTTCGCATATGAAGCCTACCAAATTAGAAGTATAATGATGAAATTTCGTATATGAAGCTTTCTGGCTGATTTTATTATAATGCCAAAAAATATAAGTGAGAGGCACACTTTAACGACCACTCCCCATATATCGCTTTAACTTTAATTCATATTATTTGTATATGGATAAAAATTTTAGTAAAAAACAAGTAAGAGCACTATATTCGGCTGTGCCGAATCTTTTATACCCACCACCAATTTTGTGTACATTTAAAGCACAATAATTATTATTTTGTTAATGGCTTTCTTTGTAGAGGGTGGTTAAATTTTAAATTTAAAACAGAGGCTGAATTACGGCATTTGAACGTGATCGAAATTTGAAAACTCTTATTAGAATCTATATACCTAAAGCATACTCGATCGTTCGAGTAAAATTTCGATCGATATCGAATGCCGTAATTCGGCCCCAGGTCTGTATAAAATGTTAGAACATCTATGAATGCCTTCTAAATTCGTTAAATGAGAAGCATTGCTGTTTATCGCGATAGTGTGGCAAAAAAACAGTCAACTTCGACTCATCATCGTGCCAAACAATTGAGCATCAGCAATGTTATTTAAAATTTGGACTATCGGATCGAGATGTGCCGTTGAGGTCGCGGGGCCATTTGGCCGATATTTTGTTCCATACATAATTGAACCATACAAATATTATCATTAAAAAAGAAATGATAATAATTTCCTAAATAATTTGTGTTTTATTCAAAATCAACATCGGCCCTTAAAATTTAACCACCCTTTATAACTTGGATATGCTGGTAAAATGTTTTCGTAAATTAAGTGTTTCAGTGAAAATGGGCGTTAAAGTAAGCGTGTCAATAAAATTTCTGCTAATAAATACAACTTAGATATTTCAATATAGTCCGTAATTCTTCCAAAATATTTATTCATTGAGAAATTATATGAATTTGAAATAAAGCATTATATAGGATGTGGGCGTAAGAGTGGGCGTGTCACCTAAATTTTCTGGCATAACAATAACATTGACTAGAAGGATTTCCGTAGCAAATTTTATCATCATACCTCTAATTTTGTCGGTTTTATAAATTTAAATTTCATTAACAGTAAATAACGTGGAAAGTGAGCGTTATAGTAGGTGTGTCGAAGTTATTTATGCTAATAAATACAACTTAGATATTTCAATAAAGTCCTTTATTATTCGATTTATAGAGAAATTAAAAGAATTTGAGAGAAAACGTTGTATGGGAGGTTGGCGTGTCACATTTATTTTCCGTCAGAAGAAAGCCTTTGACCAAAAAGCAATTCCTGCAAAATTTCAGAATCGTAGATCTAAATTTGTCACTCTTATTAGGTTTAAAATTTTTAACATATTGGAAAATACACTGCGCGGTATAAATTTTCGTACATTTTGATCTCTAACTCCCTTCCTAATACATGCATTTAGGGAATTTTTCTTTCTTCCTTATACTCCGATTTAGCCAATTTTCTATTCCAAACAAACCTTGTGTATAAGACATATTCTGGCAAAATTTGAGCCCACTAGCTTTTTCGATGGGACCTCTATCGTGCTTTTAACAGACGGACATACGGACGGACATAGCTAGATCGTCGTCAAATAAAACTCCGATTAAGAATATACATACCATTTTTTTGGTGGCGGATATAAAAACTCAAATACTTCAAAAAAACACATTACAAAAAAATTTGTTTAGCTCTTTTACTAAAATTTTGCAAAAAATATTTGACCTTGTGTCACAAAAATTGATCTGCTGATCACGGTCGGATCGTAACGGGTATAAAATGGGGAATAGGGGTATAGAGGAGAGTTTTATCTACTAAATGGTGCTAATTTCTTTTTGTTATCTTTTGTTTTCTAGAAGTTATGGTGTATTAAAAAAAGGAATTTAGGAAAATTTAGACCTAAAGATAAAAAAAAAATTATTTCTAAACATTATAAACAATTTATTTTCATGTACTAATGGCTAACAAATTTTAAAATTATACAAAACTTATTTCGTTTGAAAATCTTCTAAAAGTAAAATGTTATAGAACTTTAAAAATCAAAATCTTACTAATAAATTTCCTGTTTTAGCAAAATGCTGAGCATGTCTATTTTGAGTCACCCTGTGGCCCTTAAAATTTAACCACCCTTTACAAAAAAATAGATAGATAAAAAAAAAATTTGTTAAAATATGTATTTTAAATATTCAAATACTTATTTTAAATCTACTGATGCACATTTTTTTTTAATATTTTTAAATCTTAAACCTCATAAGACTGTGTGTACAACTATATGTAAAGTTGGGCACAAATCATTACTCTAGTTAATTTTTGTCAACAAACTTCGGTCATTTTCGTTTTCACAAACCCCTATAAAATTCCTTTGTAGTTTGTGCAAAAAAATGTCACTAGAGTCATCTAGTGTTCTACGTGATGTTTAGCAAAGACATCATCCTCAGTGTTTGCAAAATGTAGTGGCGCCTTCAACAGATGTCGCCATCTGCAATGAATAAATGCTAATGAATATGACTAATATATTTTTATAAAAATTTAAAAAAAAAGTGGGCGTGGCACATTTATTTTCCGTTATAACGAAGACTTTGACCAAAAAACCATGTTTGCAAAATTTCAGAACCGTACATATAGTTTTGTCAGTTTTATTACGTTTTAAACTTCAAATATACACTGAGCGGTATAAATTTTCGTACATTTTGACCTATAACTCCTTTTCTAATGCATAGATATAAGCAATTTTTGGGGAGAAATATTCTTTTGACTCGAGAAATATATATTCGAAGTTTCATGACTCTACGTTTATGCGTTTGGACACAATTCCTTTTTTTTCGATGTTTGAAGGACACTGTTTTTTCGACCTACTCTTGAATTACGAGCTTTAACTCTCTTCCTAATATTCCGATTCAGCCCATTTTCAAAACGAAACAATTCTTGTGTATAAGAAAGATTCTGGCAAAATTTGAGCCGCCTAGCTTTTTCGCTGCAACCTCTATCGTGTTTTCAACAGACGGACAGAAGGACGGACATAGCTAGATCGTCATAAAATCAAAACCCTATTCAGAGTATATATACTTTATGGGGTCTAAAATGGATATTTCGATGTGTTACAAACGGAATGACAAAATGAATATACCCCCACCATTTTTTTGGTGGCGGGTATAAAAAAGAAATTTATAATGGATTACCTCAGATGGGTTCAAACATTATTTCATACTCTTCAGTTTCCGCCAAAATGCAACATTAACGTTGAAATACTTTAGGTTCCATTGTAATACTTAATCTAAGGAAATAAATCAATAGCAAATCGAAGTTTTAGTATAAAGAGATTATTCCATAGCGTTTACTGTCAAGAAAAAAAATAAATATTTTAGTATAAAAGTACACAAAATTGGTGGTGGGTATTAACAATTCGGCACTGCCAAATAAAATTTTTTTCTTGTTATACCCGCCACCAAAAAAATGGTGGGGGTATATTCATTTTGTCATTCCGTTTGTAACACATCGAAATATCCATTTTAGACCCCATAAAGTATATATATTCTGAATCGGGGTTTGATTTGATGACGATCTAGCTATGTCCGTCCGTCTGTCCGTCTGTATGTCTGTTGAAAGCACGATAGAGGTCGCACCGAAAAAGCTAAAGGGCTCAAATTTTGCCAGAATCTTTCTAATAGACAAGGTTTGTTTGGTATTGAAAATGAGCTAAATCGGAATATTAGAAAGAGAGTTATAGCTCGTAAAGCAAGAATAGGTCGAAAAAACCGTGTCCTTCAAACATCGAAAAAAAAGGAATTGTGTCCAAACGCATAAACGTAGAGTCATGAAACTTCGAATATATATTTCTCGAGTCAAAAGAATATTTCTCCCCAAAAATTGCTTAAATCTATGCATTAGAAAAGGAGTTATAGGTCAAAATGTACGAAAATTTATACCGCTCAGTGTATATTTGAAGTTTAAAACGTAATAAAACTGACAAAACTATATGTACGGTTCTGAAATTTTGCAAACATGGTTTTTTGGTCAAAGTCTTCGTTATAACGGAAAATAAATGTGCCACGCCCACTTTTTTTTTAAATTTTTATAAAAATATATTAGTCATATTCATTAGCATTTATTCATTGCAGATGGCGACATCTGTTGAAGGCGCCACTACATTTTGCAAACACTGAGGATGATGTCTTTGCTAAACATCACGTAGAACACTAGATGACTCTAGTGACATTTTTTTGAACATACTACAAAGGAATTTTATAGGGGTTTGTGAAAACGAAAATGACCGAAGTTTGTTGACAAAAATTAACTAGAGTAATGATTTGTGCCCAACTTTACATATAGTTGTACACACAGTCTTATGAGGTTTAAGATTTAAAAATATTAAAAAAATGTGCATCAGTAGATTTAAAATAAGTATTTGAATATTTAAAATACATATTTTAACAAATTTTTTTTTTATCTATCTATTTTTTTGTAAAGGGTGGTTAAATTTTAAGGGCCACAGGGTGACTCAAAATAGACATGCTCAGCATTTTGCTAAAACAGGAAATTTATTAGTAAGATTTTGATTTTTAAAGTTCTATAACATTTTACTTTTAGAAGATTTTCAAACGAAATAAGTTTTGTATAATTTTAAAATTTGTTAGCCATTAGTACATGAAAATAAATTGTTTATAATGTTTAGAAATAATTTTTTTTTTATCTTTAGGTCTAAATTTTCCTAAATTCCTTTTTTTAATACACCATAACTTCTAGAAAACATAAGATAACAAAAAGAAATTAGCACCATTTAGTAGATAAAACTCTCCTCTATACCCCTATTTCCCATTTTATACCCGTTACGATCCGACCGTGATCAGCAGATCAATTTTTGTGACACAAGGTCAAATATTTTTTGCAAAATTTTAGTAAAAGAGCTAAACAAATTTTTTTGTAATGTGTTTTTTTGAAGTATTTGAGTTTTTATATCCGCCACCAAAAAAATGGTATGTATATTCTTAATCGGAGTTTTATTTGACGACGATCTAGCTATGTCCGTCCGTATGTCCGTCTGTTAAAAGCACGATGGAGGTCCCATCGAAAAAGCTAGTGGGCTCAAATTTTGCCAGAATATGTCTTATACACAAGGTTTGTTTGGAATAGAAAATTGGCTAAATCGGAGTATAAGGAAGAAAGAAAAATTGCCTAAATGCATGTATTAGTAAGGGAGTTAGAGATCAAAATGTACGAAAATTTATACCGCGCAGTGTATTTTCCAATATGTTAAAAATTTTAAACCTAATAAGAGTGACAAATTTAGATCTACGATTCTGAAATTTTGCAGGAATTGCTTTTTGGTCAAAGGCTTTCTTCTGACGGAAAATAAATGTGACACGCCAACCTCCCATACAACGTTTTCTCTCAAATTCTTTTAATTTCTCTATAAATCGAATAATAAAGGACTTTATTGAAATATCTAAGTTGTATTTATTAGCATAAATAACTTCGACACACCTACTATAACGCTCACTTTCCACGTTATTTACTGTTAATGAAATTTAAATTTATAAAACCGACAAAATTAGATGATGATAAAATTTGCTACGGAAATCCTTCTAGTCAATGTTATTGTTATGCCAGAAAATTTAGGTGACACGCCCACTCTTACGCCCACATCCTATATAATGCTTTATTTCAAATTCATATAATTTCTCAATGAATAAATATTTTGGAAGAATTACGGACTATATTGAAATATCTAAGTTGTATTTATTAGCAGAAATTTTATTGACACGCTTACTTTAACGCCCATTTTCACTGAAACACTTAATTTACGAAAACATTTTACCAGCATATCTAAGTTATAAAGGGTGGTTAAATTTTAAGGGCCGATGTTGATTTTGAATAAAACACAAATCATTTAGGAAATTATTATCATTTCTTTTTTAATGATAATATTTGTATGGTTCAATTATGTATGGAACAAAATATCGGCCAAATGGCCCCGCGACCTCAACGGCACATCTCGATCCGATAGTCCAAATTTTAAATAACATTGCTGATGCTCAATTGTTTGGCACGATGATGAGTCGAAGTTGACTGTTTTTTTGCCACACTATCGCGATAAACAGCAATGCTTCTCATTTAACGAATTTAGAAGGCATTCATAGATGTTCTAACATTTTATACAGACCTGGGGCCGAATTACGGCATTCGATATCGATCGAAATTTTACTCGAACGATCGAGTATGCTTTAGGTATATAGATTCTAATAAGAGTTTTCAAATTTCGATCACGTTCAAATGCCGTAATTCAGCCTCTGTTTTAAATTTAAAATTTAACCACCCTCTACAAAGAAAGCCATTAACAAAATAATAATTATTGTGCTTTAAATGTACACAAAATTGGTGGTGGGTATAAAAGATTCGGCACAGCCGAATATAGTGCTCTTACTTGTTTTTTTTTTCTTTTGGTGCTTTTTGAAATTTCGAATTTGACAACGCGTTTTATATGATCGATGGCAAAGTTTTCAGTGTGATTGCAGAATCATCTTCACAAACTTGTGGTATTTGTGGAGCCATACCAAAAATTATGAATGACTTGAATGCCATTCAAAATTTACCACCCAATACAAATATGTATAAGAAAAGTTAAGAAAAGAAATGAGTTTATTAGTCGATATTCCTAAAACTGGGTCAGGAAACACTAAAAAATTTCAACAACCAATATTGGCTTCCCTTTTGACTGGAGTTAGTGAGAAAATAATCAATAGATTCAGTGTTATATTACGAACTATGGCTTGTGGGTATAAAGTTAAATACACATGCTCTCAAAATATTTTGCTGGCAAACAGAGGAAATCTTTGTTGAAAAATATCTATGGTTCTATATGCGATCTTCCGTGCACAAGATACTAATTTACGGTGCTGACATCATAAATAATGTTTCCCTCCCAATTGGCATAATGTCAGAAGAAGCCCAGGAATCGCGAAATAAGAATTTAAGGAATTTATGAGAGCATCATACGCGCAAAAATGCAAGAGAAAATACAATGGAATTCTTAATGCACTCTGTCCTCTTCTGATCCTCTCCTATACTCGCTCTACAAAGGACCTTCTTGATTCTCCCGGAACAATTTCAAAATAGATACGGATGTTCTGAACTTGCTTTCAGAGTAAATTATTATAGAAGATGCTGTTGGTTCTGATTTTGATAAGAAAAAAATATATTTGCCATAAGCCGTTTTTATTACTATTTATTTTAAAGAGCACCTGAAATAAATTTAACCAACCCAACCCCTCTAACCCCCGAATTCATAAAATTTACAATGAGTTTAAAGTGTATTTAAGTTCAAATTTTTCATAGAAAATTTTCTTAAAATAGATATCAATTATAAGCCTAATTCTTTACGCATTTTACAGTCTAAAATTACTATTTGGCTTTCTTTTTATACATTTGCGAATTTAATGGCGCTAAATTAGGTACTTCGGCCACTGCGCCCCTCTGATTATGTACTTACTGTGACTGTGAAATCAATGCCCAGCAAAGCAATATGTTATTCTCAGCAACATAATTTCGTTACAGACTGAGCTTTTTAATGTAAATGTGATTACTGTTAATATTTTAAAGCCGGAACTGATTTCTATGTGTTAAGATTCTAATCATCTGTCTAAAAATATTTATCGATTCGTTATGTAATTGTTTTTTACTTCAATATGTTTATAAAACGTTAATTTTTTTCAAGTGATATTTATTTTTTAATGGTGGGCTCTTTATCACCGCAAGATATGAAAATACCCATATCAGCACAAATCTTCATATCGTCACCAGAAATACAAAACGCTTAAACTGATATGTTGATTCTTTTATAGCAGATGTAAAAACATGCTCAAACTTTTAAAATATAGATTTAAATTAAGTTTTTTTAATAAAATTAATAATAAGCCCATTTTTTATTTTTGGGAAGTCTGAATTTTTTGTGCTACTTTGTTTTAATAAAACACGCTTTAGTTAGTATAAATGATTATTTTGAATTTTTTGGTTGTTGCGGTGTTTGATGTTTTAAGTAACGACACACAGTTTTCTTAAGGCTACAATACACGGCTTGTTTTTTACATCTGACTTTAAAACTTGTGAGACATATGTAAATCTACATGTCTGTCAAAATTGTACTTTTACAGACAATCATCGCTGACTGCTTTGTAGCACGGCTGATGCCACATGTTTTGACGGAAGAAAATAGAGCACGCTCTAATTGAAATTTCGTCAGATGTCCCAACACATGTTTTTTACAGAAGTAGTGTTTTAAAGGTAACACACGATATGTTCGTATTTATCAGTGTGGAACTCGTCAAGTCAGATGTAAAAAACATGCCGTGTATTAGCTACTTTAAGGTTAAAAAAATAATAATTTGTTTATGAATGTAAAGCATTAGTCAGTGTTATAGTCTATAGATTACTGGTTTACAATTTTAAAAGGAAAAACCATTAATTTTTTTTTATTGAAAAAAATGGATACAAATGAACAGAATCAAATTAAATCGCATAAAAATTCAGTGTTGAATCGCAAATATCGTTGCCAACTATTGGCTGCCATAACAGGTGGGTTCGAAAATTACTTGCTATAAAGCTTAACATTTTTCAACATGATGAGCGTCACGAAAGACAATTAAACAGCTGAATAAGCTACATCCTGTCCGTCGCGTACATTGACTCTTCACTAGTATAAAAGTTCCGTTATTTGCTTATAAGGCATCGCAATTCAATATCATAAGATTAGCGATATCTAGCTGTTCAGTTGTGTTAAGCGGCGAGCAGAAAAATAATTAAATTTTAAACTTTTCCGAATGCAGCGTACAAACATAAATCATATCATAATATAATAATAATTGAAATCTTGAACGATTTTGAAAAAGTGATCTTACTGCAATGCAAGAGCGAGATAAACTCATATGCAAATTGTGAACATCTGGAGATAATATGGATACCAAGCCATCACGGGCTGATCGGAAACGAGAAAGCCGACAAATTATCCAAAATGGGAGCTCTTCTGAGTACTATAACTTTGGAGAACGCCAAACCCCTTAAACGATTTAAGGATAAACTTAAACGTTGGGCGATGGAGGAACATGTCAGAAAATGGCAAAGCACTGATGTCGGTAAGGTGACAAGAACACTATGGGGTGACCCAAATCTTGAGAAATCAAAGGAAATTCTGAGACTAAATAGACCAACACTTATGAGACTTACCAGTGTGATTACAGGTCATACGGAGTTGAGAAGTCATCTAGCTCGCATGAAACTGTCTGAAGAGACAACATGCAGAGCATGCGAGAAAGAGGATGAGACTTTGATACACTATCTTTGTCATTGTCCTGCGTTTGGGCATATTAGAAGCGAGAATTTTACAGTGGATACTATGCCGAATTTGGAGTACCTGGGGAACTCAAACTGGAGAGCCATAAGGAATTACATTGAGAGGACTGAGTTCTTGATCTAATCCGATATTTATTTATGGGAAATTATGATTATGGTTTTAAATTGGGAATTCCGGTTCCCACATGGAGCGCACAACATGCCAACTGGGTATAAGTGTATACCTGTCATGGGTTTGGGCTTTTAGTGCCCTCCTTTTCAACCTAACCTAACCAACTGCTCGAAAGCTCTTTTAATTTCTTTTCTTCTCGTTTTTACGGAAAAACTTTGTTTATCGTCATGAGCAGTCCTATTCATATTTTATTTATAATATTGGGTGTATAACTTAAAAAAAGTGCAACTTTCAACAGATGGCGTATCTTTTGAATGTAGTTTCTGTCTTTCCTAAATTATATGCCAGTTTGGAGGCTGCATATCTGTCATTTATTCTTACTTAGTCATGGAACATAGTATAGTGTAAACAATGTGTTTTTTTTTTTTTTTTTTTGATTTAATAATGCAAAAAAAAGATGCTAGAAGGTTTGATTTACTTCTTTAATTTTAAAAAATGTTCGTTGAATCACATTGATTGCTTTCACTTATGGTGAATGTGTTACATTGATGTTAAAGTGTGCAAAATGGTTTGTGCAGTTCAGAAGTGGTGATTTTGATATGGAAGATAAATATCGCGCAGTCAACTTTAAAAAGTATTAAGATCAAAAATTGGCGACACTACTCCATTAAGATTGTTGTCAAACTCAACAATAGCTTCATTAGAAGCTACTCAAGCAGCAATCGCAAGACATTTGCGATCAGCAGGATTCATACAATAGCTGAAAAACTGGATACCATACGAACTGAGGCTTAGAAAAATTTTGCATGTCCAAACTGCTACTTGAACGCTGTAAAAGAAAGTCACTTTTGCACCGAAAAATGGACTCATTACGATAATCCGACGCATGAGAGATTGTATGTGAAGCACGGCCAAATGAAGCCAAATATCTATGGCACTAAGGTAATGCTATGTATTTGGTAGGACCAAAGGGCTGATATCTATAATGTTGTACTTAAATCTATCCAGGCTATCAACGGAAACCTATATCGAGTTCAACTAAATTGCTTAAATCTAGCATGATCGCAAAACTTTCAGAATTAGTGGTCAGACTGTAATATTCCATCATGATAACAGTCGGCCACATGTTGCAATATCTGTTAAAAACTATCTAAAATAAGTGGTTGATAAAGTTTGCCTCAACAGTATAACAGTCTAAACCTTTCCCCTCCCGACTACTGCTTTTTTTATCAACGCAGAAAAATCTCTCTGAGATGCGCTTTACTTTAGAATAAGGTATTCAAAATTGACTTAATTCTTTCTTGGCCTCTTGTCGCGGAATCCTAGTTTAGCTAGAGAATGGGAAAATAACATGGCTAACAATAAAAACTACTTTAATTAAATTTATGCTGAACAAGTGTACAAAGTAGAAGTAAAAAAATTGCAAGAAATCCACCATTTTTAAGTTATGCACCCAATTCTGTACTTTAGTTTATTTATAGTCTAGATGTTGTTAGGCGTAATCTATTTTTTACTAGTCTCAACGTATTCTCTGATTGTTTGCTGTTTTCGTTTAAATATCGTAAAGGCAATTTATATATAGACGATTTATAATTAAAAATTTAATATTGATTTTTCTTTTTAGTTCAAATATTAGCCTTTTCTCATGGCATCGCAATTGGTTGGACTTCACCGACGTTGCTCCAGCTACAGTCAAATAAAACACCAACAAACTTCATAATGTCAATGGAACAAATTTCTTGGATGGGTTCGTTATTCGGTTTGGGTTCATTGGCAGGAAATATATTTGGTCTGCTATTGAATCGAATTGGACGCAAATGGTGCTTATATTTAATGGCAATACCCTATATAGTAAGTTAAACAAACAGCCTTTGTAAAGGGTGTCTCAGTAGGACTGCACTTTTCAATTAAGTGTTATTTTTTTCCAAAAGTGAGAACGTTGAAATGTGGCAGCTGTCACATCTGATTATAGCAATTATTAAAATTGAAACGTTTTACAACAGAGCAATGCGTTATAATGTGAAAATTTATTACAAAAATTTGGAAATCAGGCTGAGATCGCTAGCAAACTTCGAAGAATTTTCAGTCGATAAAGTGTGAATATTGAGTTAACTCTTTAGAGAGTGGTTTTAAAAACTTTTAGAAATTAGTTCGGTTATGGACAGAAGACAGCTGTATGTTAACGTACCGGTCAGTCTCTTGCATACGTTACTGTTGTAAAATAAAGTGTCACCGAAAACCCGAAATCATCAATTCAGTATTGTTCTTAACAACTATAAATCTCATAAAGCACTACAACTCGAATTTTGCACGCATGGAGATGGAGTTCTTGTATCAGTAGTTCAAAACACTAGACCATGGAAAGTGCCACCAATTCGTTCAATAGGTAATGCAGTAATGAGATGTTAAGTCAACAAAGCGCATTTCCATCTGAATTACTATGTGAATACACAAAATTGTCCAATTTTGAGCTGCAAAAATACTCATGCAATTCATGAGACATAAACGCATCTATTATAAGCAACTATTTGGTACAGATTTTATTCAGATAAAATAATTTGTCTTTATTTCTTTAAGATGATACATGATAAGGAGTTCTTTTAGGCTCAACTGGATGAAACAACCAACGTACTTCAGCACATTCCATAACAAATTATCGCAAGAAATTCTGATGTCAATTGGGAACCTAGATCATGCACCTTAACGCCATGCTATTTTTAAGAGTTGCATGAAATATCGGTTTCATGCGAACAAATCAAAAACAATTCCTGCAGCCTTATTTTGTAACTCGCTAGAGCTAAATCTCAATCGCTAAAGCTCTAAAAAAATATAATGAAAAAATATCTGTAAATTTATTTTTAAGGTTTTAGTGATAGAGATTTAGCCTAAACGGGTTACAAAATGAGGTTGCAGGGCCGTTTAGTTGGAGACTCGGGCTACAAAAATCTTTAAATATATTTTTTAGAGTTTCATCGATAGAGATTTAGCTTTAGCGAGATACTGAATAAGGCTGCTGAGCTCAAAACAGAGATCGAACGATTCATAGGTAAAATACAGCCACATCTCCGTTAAAATGACATGAAAAGTTTTATAAAAGGAATAAGACCTATCATCAGAGCCGTGGAGGCTATTTGACGGATATAATACTCGATACTTATTTAAAATATATTTTCTTTATATCACAACGATCTCAAAAAATACGTGTTTTTTAATTGAAAATTTAAAAGTGCATTCTAGCTGAAACGCCCTTTATACTCGTATGTGTATCTCTTACAAAGTATTCAACTGTTTACAGATAGCTTGGATCTTAGTATTTTTCTCCAAAACCTATATTTATCTGTATGTGGCCAATTTTCTAACTGGCATGACTGGTGGTGGAGTTTTTGTGGTAATACCGATTTTCATAACAGACATTGCTGATCCTAGGTCAGTATATTAAACAAGATAAGCCTTTTTAATTACAAAACTTTAATGCTTTATATATTATCATCTATTTCAATATTTTTAGCATACGTGGTGTTTTAACATCAATGATAATGGTATTTTGCAGTTGTGGTATTATGGCGGGCTTTGTCTTCTCTTCACATCTCGATTATTTTCTCAATCCGTTTATAATTTTAATATTTCCCATCATATACTTAATAGGACTTTTAAGACTTCCCGAAACACCACAATATTTATTAAGAAAACAAGAAATAGAAAAAGCTCGTAAAGCTTTTAAGTTTTATAGAAATTTACCTAAGCACGAAAACTTGAAAGATGCTGCTGCCGAACAACAGGAGCTCAATGCAGATGGTGAGTTTCAGCAGTTACAACAAACTATATACTCGGGTAATAGACAAATGGAGAGAGTGACTTTTAAGGACTTTGGTGTGTATATCAAAAAAGCTCTCGCTAGATATTCGTTGTAACCTAATTTATACTATTGCAGTCAGCTGTGATTCTTTAAAGGCATTTTTTACCGCCTTAATGATACTGGCTTTTTGCCAGTTTTCTGGCATTTTGGCATTCCTCTACTATATGTCGGAAATATTTGCCAATACGGGCACCGATATTAATCCCAACACCTGCACTATTATCATGGGAGTAGCTCAAATAGTTGGTACTGGTCTTACCTTAATGTTGGTAGATCATATTGGTCGCAAAATTTTAATGTTGATTTCTTCGTTTGGCATGGCTGTTGGGCTCTTAAGTTTTGGCCTTTACCTGCAATATACCACAGCTGAGTTTAAGTTGGAGTATAATTCTATACCAGTTATTATAATGACATTTATAATTTTAATGGCCAATCTTGCGGTAACTCCTTTGGTGGTAGTGGAAACTTTTCCCTCGAGGGCATGTAACTTCTTTAAATCTTATTTTATTTATGTAGGTTTTTACAGACATTTAAAATGTGTTGATTTTTTTATTACAGATTCGTGCCCCCTCCATCACCATTTGTACATCGGCCACAAGTTTAATGATTATTGTGGTGTTAAAAATGTTTCCGCTGATATTAAAGGATTATGGCTTAGTGCCACTGTTTTATGCTTGTGGAAGTGTTGCTCTCTTTGGTGGAATGTATCTACTGGTATTCCTTACAGAAACCAAAGGAAAAGTTATGGACTAGTAAAAGTAGACAACAATCAGAGGAATTTACTCAAACCCCCTTTTTTTAGCAAAAATTCAAAACACAAAGTAACATAAGTTAAAAATAAGCAAAATTAATCTATTTTTATTGAAACTAAAATAAAATAAATATGACAATAGTAGTAGGAGTAAAATAAAGTTAACTTGTAAAGTTTACTGTGACAAACATATGACTTCGAATGTAAACAAATAAATAAAAGTAGTAAGAACAAATTTTGTTCTCTGAAATTAAAAATGAAATAATGAATTAATTTAGTATCGATTTTAATATTCGCATTTTTGAAATCAAAAAGCTCTTTCACTTTGTTATATTTTTCTTATTTATTTACGTTTTGTTTTGGGTTGTATTTACAAAAGATAAGTGTTAAGGTACTTAAGCTGAAAGTCCATACCACGCGTTCTCACGTCAGCTCATTCTACGCATTTTATACCTCATACGCTTCCTGCATTTCGAGTTACATGCTACGCATTTTGTGCAATAAATAACACAAGTTAAGAGATGGCACTCATTATGTAAATGTCAGTGATAACCAAAATGCAAAAATTTGTTCTTGAACAAATTTTTTTAAATAATTAAATATTATTCTTGCCAATAATTTTAAACTTTATTACGAAATAATTTTTTTATTTCTTTTAAATTTTTTTCTATAAAAACATAAGAAAATAAGTACACACTACAAACATAATCAATAATTAAAAATAAAATATAACTTGTCATCTCTGGCATTCAAACTCAATTAAGGTTTTCTCTCGCCGCTCATGACGCCTGAAAAGTAGAAAGTTAACCTACTTTTTGCGTTGTATGCGTTAGAGCATTCTTTGTGTTTTGAAACTTGAAACGTTCAACTACATTGATTCAACTTTTTTGAGAGAGGCGTACGACGCGAAAAAGCGTAGAAAGCGCGGTGTGGACTTTCAGTTTCAGTCTTCTTAATCTTTTAGGGTATTCCATATTTAAAACTAAATATTTTTTTTTTATTTTATCTACATAATTTTTATAGTTTACGGAAACGAAAAATTTTTACGTTTATGATAATTATTTTATAAAAATTTTTATTATACAAAAAGTATAGTATAGAGTGCCAAAATTAAATTACATTGAGTAATCAAAAAA
Source organism: Phyto melanocephala (assembly GCA_941918925.1). NCBI lineage: Eukaryota > Metazoa > Arthropoda > Insecta > Diptera > Rhinophoridae > Phyto > Phyto melanocephala. The sequence continues at coordinate 48,032,583 of OW799233.1, read as the reverse complement.
TTGCTTGAGCGGACACCGAAGGGACCATTGAAATGTGTCCTTCAAAAAGGAATGTTCGCTTAAGATAAGTGTTCGTAATGGGAGATTGCAATACAACGTGTTTGAATCGAACATATGTTTTGATTAACTTACAATGTTTTACAAATTTTACGTTTTTTTTTTTTGGAGTAATTTTTCTGGACCTTACTGGAAAAGTAAACGAACGGACCTTATTTAACTTGTTGTACAATTTGCTGATGATTGGAAACGGAAAACATTATACTCTCATTATTCTTTCATATCTTTAACACATTTTTATACCCTTCAAACGTAGTATAAAGAGTATACACCAATTTGTCATTCCATTTGTAATTTCTCAATTTTTTTATATTCATTTACATTATATGCATTTACATATATTCTGAATATGTATATAAAGAGAAATTTTTTCGTCTGTCCGTGCGTATGTAGAAATCAACTTTTTGAAGCCCCCCCCACGTATACTATAGACTCATATATGGTATTAGTTTATCAGATATGCTTTCAAGAATAGTGTAATTCACAATCAGTTATGTAAGCATATTCGAGCTAAGACAAGAGTGAATGAACACGATTGTCTCTGTTTTTAACCCAAACAAAGTCAGATTAGGTAGCTTTTATAGAACTTCTTGAAACGTTTGTTATAAGTTTCGAATATTTTTGCTAATTCTTTAGGATAAAGCTTGTCATTCCTTAGAAAATCTAAGTTTAAAATAATTTTACTTTTTGGAGTGTAATTTTACCACGTATATTAGTCACTTTGGCGTCGTCTTTAATACGTCTGTGTGGAATACTTTTACAAAACTTAACGTTATTAAGACTTTTCAAAAATGTACGATCCAAATAAGTGATTTCATATGGTTCAGATATTTTCGGACTCTCTTGCATATACCAAAATATATGGCAAGGACATCACTATTTGTATTGTTTTTATAGCACATTTTATAGTAGCAACATAAAAACATAAAAAAGCCGTTGCCTCTTTTGTGTTAAGTAAAAAAATTTGGGGCATCATCCATAAGTGTTTTTGTTTTTTTTTTTTTTTTTTTGTTAAATAAAATAAAAAACTTTTAACCTCACATTTGTAATACAATTTTTATATGTTGGTACAAATTGACCTGTTTATTATACCCATCACACAGTGAACAAGTAACAGTGCTATATTCGGCCGTGCCGCATCTTATATACCCTTCACAACGTGTAGTCATGCAAAAACAATTGTTTGTATCACCATTCATCTTATATAAAATACGTACATAAATAAAACAAGTAACAGTGCTATATTCGGCCGTGCCGAATCTTATATATCCTTCACAACGTGTAGTCATGCAATAACAATCATTCAATCATCTCATATAAAATACGTACATACATGTAAAAAACATACATATAAAAAACATACCATTGTAAAATTATAAATTAAGTTTACGTATGTACATATGTTTCTAAAAAAAAAATTATATATATATGTATATATGTATGTTGTTGTTGTAATTGTAAAAAAAACGAGGTGGTCGCGGTATTTTGCTCAGAAAGTTATAGGGCGATTGTGCTGAATTTCAATAGCGATTCATTCCCAGATATTTCCAAGAGATTGATACCATATACAGATCTGAGGAACATATAGTTGCTTCTAAAAGTTGATTTCAACCAACACACGGACAGACGGGTAGACGGACAGACGGATAGACGGACAGACGGTCAGGGCTTAATCGACTTCTATATTCATAAACTTTCAGAAAATATATACTTTATGGGGTCAGAAATTAAAATTGTAGAAATTACAAACGGAATGACAAATCTATATATACCCTTGTGCACCACAGGTGAAGGGTATAAAAAGGGTATATATAGGTTTGTCATTCCGTGTGAAATTTCTACAATTTTCATTTCCGACCACATAAAGTATATATTTTCTGAAAGCTTATGAATAGGGGAGTCGATTAAGCTCTGCCAGTGTGTCCGTCTATCCGTCTGTCCGTCTACCCGTCTGTCCGTTTGTTGGCTGAAATCAACTTTTAGAAGCAACTATATATTAATAAAAATTAAAAATAATCGAAACAAAATAAATAAGGAAATTTATTTCTGAGTTAACCTGTTTATTGTAGGCTAAGAAAATATAAATTAGCCTTATTTAGCTACAAAGAAAACGGAGGACATATTGCCATGTAGCTGTGATGGCATTAAAATAATCGTCTGCATATTAACTTGTGCATTTTAATATTAACAGATTGTAGTCGGTAGCCGGCTGTCGTCTATGTGTTTAATGCATTTAGATTAAGCACTTGAATAGACATTGAAACTGTTATATTCACTACATGTGAGTTCTGGGGCCAAATTACGGCATTCGATCGAAATGTTACTCGAACGATCGAGTTTGCTGTGCTTTAGGTATAGAGATTCTAACAAGAATTTTCAAATTTCGATCACGTTCGAATGCCGCAATTTGCCCCCTGTTTTGTCTTGGTTAGTTAATTTTTAATCTTAATTTGGGACAACTTTTAGAATGTACGTTCTACTTACTACTTTGTGTTGACAGCAACATTTCTTTAAGATTGTACAATGATGGGCGATGATAATCTGAAATTATGATACTGCTACTAAGTACTCGTGTTATGTAGATAACATATTCGTGCACTGTTAATGGTATTTGTTAAAACATTTAATTAAAATTCTGTCACAATTTAGATTTTGGTTTTTATCTAATCTTGTGTCATTTTTATTTAATAACCCAAATGCAATTGTGTGTACACACTGGTTTGTAAATAAGTTTATTTTATTGTTATTATAATGCAACTCAAGCATACTATTTAGTATTAAATCAGTGGTATTGATATCTTTATAGTTTTAAAGTTCTTACAAGAGAGTGTAGACGGGTATATATTTATAAGTTTAACATACCGTTTGTAATTTCTACAATATTCATTCCGTCTGTTCATCTGTCCGTGTGTATGTTGAGTATGGATATGGATGATAAAGAACTGAACAACATGTGGTTTTAGCAAGACGACCCCAACTGTCATACACGACATGAAAGGAATCCATTTATTACAGTAACCGTTTCCATAACAAATTAACTCAAGAATATCTGATGTCAACTAGCCACCAAGATCACACGATTTAACGTCGTACGATTTTTTTCTTTGTGGTTTTATGAAATATCGGGTTTGTGCGAGTTCAAATCCAAGATTCAATGGGTCATCGGTGAGATACAGCCTCATACATATACATACACTAGCCGCCCGGTACGTGCTTCGCTACATATCAAGTAAAGTAATAAAAACAACTACATGCATTAGGTGCAAAGATACAAAATTACCAATTTTACCCGTTTTTAGCCCTTTTCCCTCTAAATTTCAAAATTTAGAAAAAGTACAAAACTCATTATAGTATGTTTTAAGGAGAGTAAAACAACGTTTTTACTTTTTTCCTATTGTTTTCCCTCTCAAAGATAAATGCTGTTCAAAAAAGTACCAAAATTTATTTTTTACCCGTTTTATCCCCTTAAAACTCAAAATTTCCAAAAAGTACCAGACACCTATCCAATTGATTTTAACAGGTTCTTTGATCCTTTCTGAATTTTCGTGATATCTTTTTTAAGTCCAGAGATACTGTCTTACCAATTTTACCTTTTTTTACCCGTAAACCGCTCGACGGATTTTGTGCAAACATAAACCATCTATATGACCATAGGAACAAACCCTAAAAATTTCATCGAATTCGGTTAGACCTTTCGTGAGTACTAAAGTCACAACGCTCTTGCAACAATTTTATATATATAGATATGTGAAATATTCATGGACAATTTCATAGTTAAAAAGGTTAATGGCCCTTCAACAGAGTCGTGAAGGTCATTTGTCGGATATTTTATTCCATACCTAATCGAAAAATACCCCATTTACAATTCGATAAAAAGCTTACAGCTTACTCAAATATGCATGTTCTCATTTAAACATTAAAAAGTGCATTCTTACTAAGACATTCCCTATATGTATGTAAGTATGTTTGTATGTATGTACCCTGTAGGAAATGTCACTAGTGAATCAGTACTGATTCACTATTGACACTGTCACCAGTACTACTGACTTATTATACCCCCGACAATGCTTTTTTACTATAGACATTTACCATGTGCGTGTCATTGGAAATCTACTACTGACACTGTTACTACTGAGTAGGTAGTTCTTTTGGGACCATATGTAGACATTGTCACCAGAGATTTAATAGTGCATTTAAGTAATTATAGTCTACAATTTTGATGATACTTTTCTGAAATAGACGTCGTTAATGAAACTTTTGTTAAAATATGATGTTTTATTAAAAAAAATTAAGGAATTCATTAAATATCAAATATTAAAAGTAAAGTAGGTACATTTTATTTAATTAGAACTCTTATTTATTGTGTATACATTTTTTTTTTTTTCATCAAAGAAAATGAAAAAAAAATGTAGACACTTTGTTGACAATGTCGCGAAGAAGTCACCACAATAGTCGACAAAACTGGTGACTTGGAGACACTTGCCCCCAGGTTTCCTTCAGGGTATGTATGTATGTATGTATGTATGTATGAATGTATGAGTGTGCAGAGATATATTTTAAGATAAATATTGAGACAAACATTATGGTTTATTAGCTGAGTGACTGATGCTTAAGCATTCCTAAAATAGTTTTTACTCACCAAACAATAATACAAATATTTACATATTTAAAATTGAAAACTAGAACAACAAATAAGAACAGATTTAAAGACACGTGTTAAATTTTTAGATTGTAGTTAAGCAACAAACTTCATATCAGAGATAATGTTGGTTACTTTTTGGCACTTTAACTAACTCTTTACGTTACATTTTGTATATCACTTTTTTTGTTGTTTATTTGTCGTTACTATGAAAATTTGTCCCATTTTTCAACACATTGTTTTGATTAACCATCATAAAAACCGGTATTATCGTTATTTATGTAAAATACCACGAGAAACGTTGTTTTTGTATAATATTAAAATGTGTTGTAAATCTTAGATCTTAAATTAATATTTTAAAAATGACAAACGGTATGATAAACTTATATATACAGTGAACTCGCGATAACGTGAACTAATTTTTACCAAGGCAGTTCACATTTACGAGTTTGTTCACGTTTTCGTGAGTGCACTGTATGTATATATCATTTTACACTTTCGTGTGAAGGGTATACAAATTTGATTTTTAAAAAAATACTTTATTTAAAAAAATACATTATTTTGAAAATTAAAAAAAAAATCGAAATATAATAAATAAGAAAATTAGTTTCTGAGTTAAATTCCCTAATTAAAGGTGTTAAGGTTCCACCAAAAAAGTGATAGACTGACGCCCGAAGGTGATTTAAAATCTTGTAGATTGTAACCGCATTTTTGTCCTAGTCTTCGACTTGGCTTTTAGAAAAAACTCAACAAAATTTGCGTTTGGCTATTTCAAAACACTCCTACCACATCTCTCAACTTCCTGACATCCATGAGCACAATTTAAAGTAACATATTATAATATGACTAAGCTATGCATTATACAGTCCTTAGAACACAGTAGGAAATTTTATGCAGAAAATTTAAATTCAGCGTAGCTAACTAGCGTTTGCAATTTATCAGAGTTTAACTTCCTTGCGCCAAGCCGAAAGTCGGCTGTCTATCACATTTTTTAAGTTAAGTCTTAACAACTTTCATTGAATTTACTATTCGTTTAAACTAACTCGGTAAGAAATTATTAATTTATTACAAAATTTTTTTAAAATGAAATTTTGTGCTATTTTTACTATAATTTTTTTTTTAATTTCTAGTTGTAACCTACTTTGTTGGATGAAATTTTATTATACATATATGTACTTGGGACAACATTTTGTAACGAAAAATTACCTCAATAATTTGGCTCATATATCAACTTAATATTCGGAATTGATATATGGGAATTTTTAGGGTAATACTTAAGTTTAAAACGAGGCTGACAATTCATAATAAATAATAACCCCAATATGAGTATTATATGAATAAAGTGCTACTTATGTAACACAATGTTCCACTTTTTGTCGGTTCTTTGAATGCGTTTATGAAACCTTTGACAAACATCTTATTTATTTACAAAATGTTTACACTTATTTGTTGGAATAAACACACTTTTATTTTCAAATCTAACAATAATGTTTGTTTGTTGATAGTGGGCGATAAACACACACTGCCGTGAGATAAGCATGTACAGTTGAACTCGGTTAAGCGAAAATTAAAAATAATAGAATTCGCCTGTGCATGTTCGTGTCAACACATACCTAAGAGTTTGTTTTAGTTTTACAATCAAAACATAATTTTTTACTTATATTAGGCATCAGTCGTAATTATAGTTAGTAAGTTAATGGTTAAGAATTTTAAAGAGTTAAACAATTGTATTTTCGTTTTCATAAAATATGGATATAAGTGAAAAGAAACAAATTATATCGCACCAGCGTTCAGTGCTAGATCGCAGATATCGGCCCCAATTATTGGCAACAATAACAGGTGGGCCTCACCAAACATAACTTTTTATTAGTATTTTATTTAGCACAATTATAAAACTTTAATAACCAGGTTGTCATTAGTAGTGGCAGACAAATATTTGATTGAGCATAAAAGTGTTGAAAATTTTTATTACATATAATTCGTATTTAAAAAAAGTATTTATATATATGTATGATCCCAACTAATCTCTCAATTATTATTTTATTATTTTTTAGACCTTTTTCTCATTAACAAAATGATTATGTTGTTGGCAGCATAACCCGAAAAATTTAGTTAATTATTTATAAATGAAAAATTTTATTTTTCGGTTGCCATTTATACGCCAACGGTTAGCCAAATGAGAAATGGTTTAGAAAAATAAAATACTTTAAAAAAGAAAGAATGTTGGTTGGGCTTTTGAGGAAGTTTTTTTTATAGCTTTTTTGTTTTATTTTTGAATTCTCAATTATTTGCATTACAAAAGAATCCCTAGTTATTTAAAGGATGAAAGCCAACATTTACATATAATACATACGGCATTCGTCGATTGTAGCGTATTTTCATAGACCTACGACATTAAAAACCCCACAAGAGAAATTTTAGCCAAATCAAATTGCACGTATTTGATTAACAATTCTCCGTCATCTTTGGAATAGATAATTGAACAATTAAATTGTTTTTACAGAACTTTCACTTTAACGTTCACTATGTATTATGTAATAGGGAAGTTTCGTCCATGTTTACATCGTTCGATTGGTTGAAATTCAAAAAAATAATTGGTAGCATCAATAACCAAGACATAATGAAATATTTACTGGTAAAAAAGCTTTATCAGAGTGTAGACTACTACTGACTTACCTATTAAAATTAGAATCTTGAGCAATATAGCAGAATACAAGAAATTTTGGCTTTGGACACATCTAGAATGAAACTGAAACAATTTATTATATTTAAAACAAGATATATTTGTTATATGTTTGCACCTACCCACCTATTTTTTTATTATTCTGTTCGTTGGATGTATTATATTATATTAAATTTATCCTTTGAAAGCAAATTTTAAAAAAATTTCATTTAAAATAAATTTTTTTATTTTTTCAACTGACAGAAATCTCTATGTTTTTTGAAAACATTTTACATCAATTAAAAAAATTAATTAAATTAAATAATATTTTAATTAGAATTTAAAAACAAGTCAAAAAGTCAACTAATTAAAAAAATTTAAGGAATATTTTTTTCTGTGTATATCCAATGCTTTTTTAAGATTGAAAATATTATATATTTTTTTTTAACTCAAAACCAAAAATATACTTTGCACCAGCAAGTTTAAATTCAAATAATAAAATAATTAATAAAAAGTACTTTGCACTAGGCATTTTAATTTTAATAGTACGTTAAGAACTTTTAGCATATTGTTAAACTTAATAATATAATGTTTAAAAAACTGCATAATACATAATACTTTTGCTTTTTACAGTTCAATTGTTAACCTTTGCTTATGGCATCTCGATTGGCTGGACTTCACCGACACTGCTCAAACTGCAGTCCAATGACTCACCCACAAATTCTGTATTCTCTGTTGAGCATGTTTCTTGGATGGGTTCGTTATTCGGTTTGGGCTCACTGGCAGGAAATTCATTTGGTCTACTTTTGAATCGAATTGGACGGAAAAGGTGTTTATATTTAATAGCACTACCTTATATAGTAAGTTAATCTGAAAGCCGAAACTAAAATAAATATGCATGGAAAGTTATTATTTTCTGTTTTTGCAGACTTCCTGGATCTTAGTATTTTTCTCGAAGACTCATATTTATTTATATGTGGCCAGATTTCTAGCCGGCATGACTGGTGGTGGAGTTTTTGTGGTTATACCGATTTTCGTTACAGACATTGCTGATCCAAGGTAAGTCTAATGCATTTTGCCAAGCCGTGTTATTATAAATGCTGAATGCTTTCTTATTATTATTTTAAGCATACGTGGAACTTTAACATCAATGATAATGGTATTCTTTAGTTCTGGCATTATGGCTGGCTTTGTCTTTGGCTCACATCTCGATTATTTTGTAAATCCTTTCATTATTATAATATTTCCAATCGTTTATTTAATCGGACTTTTAAAATTTCCTGAAACACCACAATATTTATTAAGAATACAAGAAATAGAAAAAGCTCGTGATGCTTTTAAGTTCTATAGAAATTTACCTAAGTACGAAAATTTTAAAGCTACTGCTGGCGAACGCCAAGAGTTAAATGTCGATGTTGAATTTCAACAACTCAAAGAAAATATATTGTCGAGTAGTAGTAAAATGGAGAAAATATCATTAAAAGATTTTGGTATGCCAATTTAATATTGTTTAGGTTTCTTATTTTCAATTATTATTAATTTAAATTCATTTAATTATTATTTAATTTCAGTATGTTGTGCTTCTTTAAAAGCATTTTTTACCGCCTTCATACTCTTGGCTTTGTGTCAGTTTTCGGGCACTTTGGCTTTCCTTTACTATATGTCGGAAATATTTGCTCGTGCAGGTACAAATATAAATCCCAATACCTGCACGATTATCATGGGAGTTGCACAAATAGTGGCTACTGGTCTTACCATGATAACAGTGGATCGCTTCGGCCGCAAGCTTTTAATGCTTGTGTCATCGTTTGGCATGGCTGTTGGTCTTTTGGGTTTTGGTCTGTACATGCAATCTACCACATCTGAATTAAAATTGGAGTACAATTGGTTTCCACTAGTTGTCATGACATTTATTATTTTAATGGCCAACCTAGCAGTAACTGGTATAATAATAGTAGAAATTTTCCCCTCTAAAGTATGTAGCCGCAACAAATCTTTTCTATTTTAATTTATATGTTATTAATGAAATGTATTTTCTTTTATAGATACGTGCCCCAGCCACTACTATTTGCACCTCTGTCACAAGTTTAATGATTTTTGTGGCCCTAAAAACGTTTCCCCTTATATTACAGAATTATGGCTTGGTAACACTTTTGTATATCTGTGGTAGTGTTTCCGTTGTTGGTGGATTGTATCTGCTAGTATTCCTAAATGAAACCAAAGGAAAATCAATAGATTAAGAAAAAAAAACAAATATAAATTAAGTATTATTAAAATTATGTTGATTTAATCGTTTATTAAATGTTTATATTGTATTATAACATAACAAGCCTTTATTTTAACTTAATTAGTTCATTGATTAATTGTATTTAATTATTTTCAAGTTATTAGAATTTTTTTTTAAACTAAAAAAATCCGCAACAAAATATATAAACAACAAAAAAAGGTCAACAATACTTATTTAAAACTTCAAAAAATTTAATATCGGTAAATAGTATTAGAATTTATTAAACATTTTGTAATATTAAATATTTCAAATAAAATTTAATCTTAAAGTGTGATATCTAATTTTTTTGTCACAAGATGGCTCTTAGAGACACTAAAGAGCTAAAGAAAAATGTTAAAATTGGTTAGTTAGAGGTAGTTAAGAAATATTTTCTTGATGTGGGCGTGGTACTTCCTACTTTTATTATACCCTTCACCTGTGGTGCACAAGGGTATATATAGGCTTTGTCATTTCGCTTGTAATTTCTACAATTCTCATTTCCGACCCCATAAAGTATATATTTTCTGAAAGCTTATGAATAGGGGAGTCGATTAAGCTCTGTCAGTCTGTCCGTCTGATCGTCTGTCCGTGTGTATATTGAAATCAACTTTTTGAAGCCCCCCGAAATAGCTTGAACCGGGTGAGGTATTAGAATATCAGAAATATTCGGGAGTAGATCGGTATTGAAAATCAGAAACATCGGTTTATAAACAACTGAGATATGAGCAAAAACCCACGACCACCTCGATTTTTTTTCACAAAAACAACATTACAACAACAACATACATACATACAAACTTGTATATTGGTTAAAGTAAACGTGGGATCGAATCCCAGCTGAGCCAAAAAAAAATTTTTTTTTATATTTTTTTTTAATTTTTTTTTATTTTTTTTTTATTTTTTATTTAATATATTATTTATATTTTTATTATTTTTTTTTTAATTTTTATTAAAATTTTTTTTTTGTTTTATATTAGTTATTTTTTTTTTAATTTTTTTTTTTAAATTTTTTTATAATTTTTTATTTTTTTTTAACATACATACATACGTAAATTTTTAATTTTACAATGGGATGTTTTTATATAAGTATGTTTTTTATATATGTATGTACGTATTTCATATGAGATGAATGGTGATACAAACTACTGTTATTGCATGACTACACGTTGTGAAGGGTATATAAGATTCGGCACGGCTGAATATAGCGCTCTTACTTGTTTTTATATATTTTTTTAAAGTTTTTTTAACAAAATTTTTTTTTATTTTTTTGTAATTTATTTTTATTGTTTTTTTTGTTTTTAATATATTTTTTTTTTTAATTTTTTTTTAATTTTTTTTTTTAGAAACATATGTACATACGTAAACTCAATTTATAATTTTACAATGGTATGTTTTTTATATGTATGTTTTTTACATGTATGTACGTATTTTATATGAGATGATTGAATGATTGTTATTGCATGATTACACGTTGTGAAGGGTATATAAGATTCGGCACGGCCGAATATAGCACTGTTACTTGTTATTACTAAATTGTATTAAATAAATAAAAAAATTCGGGTTATATGCAAAACGACGAGGTACATACTTTGGCCCTCGGTCCTCTAGCTACTGTAATATCTGCAGTTCGCCGAGATAAAATCTTTAGCTATTAATCAATTAGCTACAGCTTATATAAAGGGTCCGCCAATAACTTTTTTTTTTAAGTGCTAAAAAAAAGTGTAGCTTCGGCTGTGTGGCACGTAGCGCCGTCCTGTTGAAACCAAATGTTGCCAATATCCTCCTCTTCAATTTGTACAACCCAACGAGGTAAATTCTTCAGCCCGCTGCTCTCGGTGGATTAGCTACGGGTTATATACAACTAGGGTTGCCATCCGTCTTCTTTTCCCCGGACACCGTCCTCTTTTTTAGGGCATCCGGGGCAGTCCTACTTCTTTTTAAGCAAATGTCCGGTATTGTCCGGCTTTTTGCACCTTCTCTGAAGTTTTTTTCTTACATTTAAACTTTAAATCACAGGTCACAAAATTTATAAAAAAAAGATTTAGGTGCTCGTACAATTAGTTTTGAAAAAGTACAATTTCAAAACTTCTCTTTGTACAAAATTTGTTTTATTATCCATAATTGTCACTATTTATAGAAGTGGCCTATTTTAACTTGTCTTTTATTTTAAAAAAGTTCGGCAAAGGGGTCTGCTTGTCATCTGTGTGTTTTTCATAAAGTTTGTTTTCCAAATATAGAAGAAAGTCTCGAGTGAGTGTATATAATTTTGATATGGATTGCCTAGAGTTTTACAAATATTTAAAGAGATGGTAATATATTGGCTCAAATTGGAAGTGTTGAAAAATATATGTAAAATTTTTAAAAGTATACATTCCCGATGATGAATGCAATGAATTTTTGTTGTTTTTTTTTTGGTTTTTTTGTTTTTATTTTCAACTATTAAATCAGAATGATATGTTCACTTTGTATTTTTGTAAATAAAGTTTTTTCGTAAAAACAAATTTTGTTTTTGTATTTTAAATGGCGTCGTAAATTTTATCATATTTTATTTTTTTTTAAATGTGTCCTCTTTTTTTGGGCAAATGTCCTAGATTTTTTATGCTGGCGTCCTCTTTTTTTTTAAATAGAAATGGCAACCCTGTATACAACCCAACGTGGTAAATACTTAGGCCTTCGGTCGGCTTACTTATGCAATATTTGCGGTCCATAACTACTGTGATAACTCCGGGTTATCCACAATCGCGAAGAGTTAAATACTTCGGCCTTCGGTGGGCTAACTATTAAGGAAGAGTTTTTGGTCTAGTCTAATCGTTAATGTTTATGGATAGATAATACCATCAGTCGTTTCTTTCCTCTTCATCTGTTATTGCACAAGCACACTCTCTCGAAAATATCTACCACATCGTGAGCAGAACAGTTGTCGAGGGTTGGTGTAGAGTTAGGGACACTAACACTTTCAACAAATAACAGGAAATATGGATAAGGAATATTTGTTGTGCCCATGCATTGGCTCACATGTGGTTTTAGTTGGTTTACTTCCTTATGCCGAAGTAACTCGTTTTCGTCCGTAAGTTAAATTACCTCGTCAATGGTTTTAAAATCACTATGTCAAACAAACAGCTTATTTCGATGTGATACAAATGTAATGGCAAAATGAATATACCCCCATGCCAATTTTGATTGTGGACATCAAAATCATTCTATCATTCATTCTTTTAAGCAAAATTATTAATGAGTTATTTTACATGCAGTTAGCAATTACAAGTACTCTTTTCTTGCCCTTAAAAACAAGCAGATCCTTTTTATACCCTTCACTTGTGGTACCAAGGGTATACGTATATAGTTTTATGATTCCGTTTGTGATTTCTGCAATATTCATTTGCGATCCGATTAAGTATATATTTTGTGAAAGCTTATGAATAGCGGAGTCGACGAATTAAGGTCTGGCTGACAGTGTGCTGGTTGAAATCAACTTTTAGAAGCAACCACATGATATTCAGATATGTATGTGGTCACAATCTTTTTGATATATTCGAAAGTGGCTTGCTATTAAAATCTATCACAATCGTCCCATAAGTTTCTGATATATGACCAAATAAACACGAGTGACTTTGTTTTTTCGATAATATTAACAATTTAATTTTACCGTTTAGAGATATAATCTATCCCTAGGGTTATTTGTGCAAAATTTCGAAAAATTCAGTCACTAATCGGCAAAGTTATAGGGAAAAATATTTGAAAAATACATTTATTATATATATAAATATTCTCAAGCTCCTCAATAATCTTTGGGCATGTTAGTAACAAACTATAGCCTCAACAATAATTCCTAAAAAAAACTAACAAAATCGGTTTGCACCAAAATAAATCTATTTTTATGTTTTTCCGTAAATGTACAAGCGAAAATAAGTAATAAATTGGACAAAATGAACAATATTTAGAAAACAAAAAATGTATTCTCACTTTGAATGACAAAAAACAAAGAAAAGTAAGTAAATATCGCACACTGAATACCAAAGGGGCACAATTAAAAAATAAGTAATAAACAAGTAAGAGCGCTATATTCGGCCGTGCCGAATCTTATATACCCTTCACAACGTGTAGTCATGCAATAACATATATAAAAAAACATCCCATTGTAAAATTATAAATTTACGTATGTATGTTAAAAAAAAAAATAAAAAAAAATTTAAAAAAAAAATGTTAAAAAAAATTTAAAAAAAAATTAAAAAAAAAAAATTTTAAGAAAATAATTAAAATATATATAATTAATATAAAACAAAAAAAAAATAAAAAAAAAATTAAAAAAAAAAATAATAAAAATATAAATAATATATTAAATAAAAAATAAAAAAAAAAATAAAAAAAAAATTTTAAAAAAAATTTTTAAAATATAAAATTTTTTTTTTGGCTCAGCTGGGATTCGATCCCACGTTTACTTTAGCCAATATACAAGTTTGTATGTATGTATGTTGTTGTTGTAATGTTGTTTTTGTGAAAAAAAAATCGAGGTGGTCGTGGGTTTTTGCTCATATCTCAGTTGTTTATGTACCGATGTTTCTGATTTTCAATAGCGATATACTCCTGAATATTTCTGATATTTAATACCTCACCCGGGTCCAAGTGATGTCGGGGGGCTTCAAAAAGTTGATTTCAACATACACACGGACAGACTGACAGACTGACAGAGCTTAATCGACTTCCCTATTCATAAGCTTTCAGAAAATATATACTTTATGGGGTCGGAAATGAAAATTGTAGAAATTTCACACGGAATGACAAAGCTATATATACCCTTTTTCACTGTGTAAAGGGTATAAAAATAGAGACTAAAAACTGTCTTTGTACACGCGACACAAATAAATGAAAGACTAATTCGAAGAAATTTTCCCTAAATATTTTGGACTTTAATTATGGAATAAAGCAACATTTATTGGCGGTTGCTGCTACGACTTGATATTTCTCCTTTGAATTCTTCATGTTTGTTGCAGTATTTGTTTTAGTTGAGAGAGTTGCGACCTATAAAAAGATTAGCTGGAAACTCCACATAATTAGGGCTAAAATAGTCCCTAATTATATATTTACTTACTATTTTATCATTTTAAAAGAAACATATATAACATACTAGCTTGTGCCCGCGACTTCGTCTGCCTAGTTATGATGAGTTTGCCAACGACTTCGCGTTATTATCGTGATAAAAAGTAGCCTATTTTTGTGTTAATCTAGGTTGTTAGTTGTTATCTATCTATGTGCCGAACTTCATTTAATTCCGTTCAGCAGTTTTTGCGTAATAAAGTAACAAATATCCAAACATCCAAACATTCACATATATTATATTAGTAGGAGTAGGATAACTAAAAACATAAATAAGACTCAATTTCGTTAATGCGACATCCTTTATCTCTTGAATTGTTTTTAGCTTATTGACGTACATTTTTTAAATATCCCAAAAGAAAAAAGTCTGTCAAATCACATGATCGTGGCGGCCAATTAACATTATCACGATGTAAGATAACACAGCCATTAAAATTCTTCGCACAAAAGTGCTATTGTTTCGTTGGCTGCATGGCAAGTGACACCATCCTGTCGAAACCAGTCTCATAAACTCAATTTCTGACTACAATAAGTCCATTATTATGTTGCAATAGCGTACACCATTTACGTTATACCCTGTTCAGACAGATATTTTTAATTGTTTCAATTTAGTGTTGATTGAGCAATTAAAATAAGTGTTCAGACATACTCAATTTATCTTACTCAATTAGCATTTGATAGCTGTAAAATACGATGTATTTATACCAAATCAAATAATGCCTTCTTTTCAGTGTTTTTCCTGTTGATAAAATATATTTACAATTATATTTATACATATATATACTTATATGTATGTATTTGAATCTATTCAAATATTTTTTTTAAATTTTCTTCAAAAATTTTTCATTTTCTTAATTTTTATTTTTTGTATATTTATTTGTTTGACATTAGAAATGCCACCTTTAGAATTTTCTTCTCACTGAACATACTTCTCAAGAGTTGTATTTCGAGTTTTAGACAATAAGTGAAACAATTAAGTATATATTGCTCAATTTTAAAATAATTTTTAGTATGGTAAATTGAGCTCAATAAGGCCTTTAATTGCGATAATATTATAAATTGACAATTAAGGCGCCTGTGTGAACATAGTATTA
This sequence comes from Phyto melanocephala, assembly GCA_941918925.1. Taxonomy (NCBI): domain Eukaryota; kingdom Metazoa; phylum Arthropoda; class Insecta; order Diptera; family Rhinophoridae; genus Phyto; species Phyto melanocephala. The sequence continues at coordinate 48,016,771 of OW799233.1, read as the reverse complement.
GCTGCTATTCAACCGTTCGGAGTATTGTACACCTTGTAAGCGTGCAAATTCAAATCTTTATTCAAAATTCGTATCAGTGATGTTCGTGAGATGTTTTGCTGTTGGGCACGATGACGAGCCTAGGTTGAGAGCTCTTCTGCCACACTATCGCGAACAATAGAAATGTTTTCCTCAAAACGAACTAAGTAGACGAACATGGACAGGTGTTATCACATTGCCTTGAGATCCGGTTTGCGGGAAGTTGCAAACACTTCTCTTAATTTTTGACACATTTGTTCAATTAGGCTGATTAAAAAGATCAGCACACGAAATGCATTTTGTATTTTAACGCCCATTTTTGTAAAAGGCTTTAACAATGTTATCGCGCTGTTCAATTGTATACTCTTTATGGTTAAATTTATCACACACTAAAACAAAGAAATTTTAATGATGGGCAAAAACCCTAACGTTACCTAATTGTCAATTTATAATATTATCGCAATTAAGGCCTTTATTGAGCTCAATTTATCATACTAAAAATTATTTATAAATTGAGCAATATATACTTAATCGTTTCACTTATTGCCTAAAACTCGAAATACAACTCTTGAGAAGTATGTGCAGTGAGAAGAAACTTCTTTAGGTGGCATTTCTAATGTCAAGCAAATAAAAATACAAAAAACAAAAATTAAGAAAATGGAAAATTTTTGATGAAAATTTCAAAAAAATAATTAAATAAATTCAAATACATACATATATACATATGTATAAGTATATAAATATAATTGTAAATACCCTACAGATAATATTGGGCTACGTGGTCGATTTTAGCTAAATGGACTACTTACAACATGGTCCTATGTTATGCAGTCATAGACCATTTCATTTTCAAACAAGGGATTGTAATTAAACGACAAGTGTTCGTGTTTTAACGATTACATATATTGTTGTTAAAACGTGTATAATGGTCGTATAGGTGCACCATCGAGTAGTGACAAAGATTAGTTTTGAGACTACTCCGATGGGTTATATGGTCCAGCCCTAGGACATCGTAATGTTAAATCGACCATGTTTTCTCCATACATTTGGGTTACCTTTGGACTAGTCCTAGTCTATTATGGAGTACACTTTACATGCGTGTATGGACTACTCACGTTATCTACAGGGTATATTTTATGAACAGAAAGAAACTGAAGAGAAGGCATTATTTGATGTGGTATTAATACATCGTATTTTTACAGCTATCAAATGCTAATGGAGTCCGATAAATTGAGTATGTGTGAACACTTATTTTAATTGCTCAATCAACACTTATTTGAAACAATTAAAAATATCTGTCCGGGTATTACTGTATTCACAAGGCAAAAAAATATTCTAAAATAATAAATATTAAAAAATTACTTGAATAAACGACCCCTCAAAACTTTGTGTGATATATCATATTTAAATCGCCGATTTTGCAAAATTTTTTATAACAGATCTTTTAAATGCTTATTGGAAGGGCGACTTAAAAATATCGCAGACTGATCTACTTATCAGATTCTTACCCGAACACCGCAGGTATTTTTGACAACACAAAAACAACAGTCGTAACATTTTAGGACAGTTTTTACTTAAAAAGCAACAACAATTTTTTAAGCTAAATATTGTGAAATCATATAACATTATGCCAATATGACTTGTTAGTACAACGTATGAATACAGTTATTATGTTCATTCAGTTTGTATTACGTTTTTAAATTTCCTCTGTAAAGTTAGGGCCTTTCTACTTGTGACCATCCACATGTATTAAATTTATAACTTTAACATACGTCTTTTGACACAATCTAAAATGTTGACATAAGTACATACGTACGTACTTATGTGTTGATTATATGTAAATATTTTCATGATAATTCTCATGAAATAAAATGTGATAAGTGTGTAAATATAAATATAGATGTCTGAAGAACTTGTACATGCGTTGAATTTGTTGTGCCCCATGTCATTTTTATTACACTTTAAGTTTATAATCTACGCACTATTTATCTTATATTTTTAGCAACTGTCATAAAAAAAAATTAAAAAAAATGTAAATGTCAGTTTCATACAGCAAGTTCACCACTGGCGTAGATAGGCATGTCTGGGGGGGTCCAAAAAGATATTTGCAAAATTATTCTTAAGGAAGTGATTTTAGTTATAAATTTTTTATTAAAATAAATAATGAGAAAATAAATAACAAAAGCTTTCAGTTGTTATCTCTTACGAAGAAGCTGTTAGTATTGAAAAGACTGAAAATAAATGTTTATAGGCAGTACAACTTTGATTACACACTTAAATACAATCAGTGAATAGGCTCATATGTTTCTTCTAAATGTATAACTTTCAAGTAAAAATTTATCATACCTCTTATCAGGCGATTCAGAAGGGGGAAGTTTAGTTTCTCAGCCTTACAATCATTGCATCAATTTGTACTGGGATGCTGAGAACTTTAAACTTATTATATTTAGAATTTTTGCAGGAATGTTCATGTTTATTATCTAATCTTTTGAAATTTAACTTAAAAGTTTTTTATTTTAAAAGATTTATTATGCCAACTAAATATAAGACAAACTAAAACAATCACTGTTAAGTGTGAATAATTTCTCATCATTCAACGTCTTGAAGTGTAGGTTAAAGTATCGAAACAAGATGAGTGAAATTGGTAGTAAAAACTTGGTTGTGGATGGGAATAATGTGATATCACAGGACTCTACCGCGTTACTAAGTCCCTGGCGACGTCATCAACTATGGACCGCCATAACAGGTGATTAACAGAAATAGACAATAAGCGATATATTTCTTAATTTAAATGCAAACGTTACACCACAAATTAAAATTAATGCAAAACATAATTTGATTGTGTTTGTATAACTTTATAGTTTAAGCTACAGTATTTTGTCGCGGAATTTCTCTCAGCTCTAAACTATTATGGTTCATGCAATAGATTTTATAATACAAAAAAAGGAAATTCATTAAATATTATTTGAGTGAAATATATGTACATATTTAATTGAATATTAAAGGAGCATTTATATAAAGAAATCGTATTCACATTTGTGTGTAAAAATCATAATCATGTGAAATTACATACGGGCATACGCAAACGTGGTTTTTTTTGACGAAACGCACTCTGGATGTAAAATTTTAAGCCGTATGTCACGAAGAATGCAAACAATGTTTGCCTGCAAGGCGTCAGTTGTTGCTGGTTTTTCAGCATGAACCAGATACTTTACGTCGCCCCACAAGAAACAATCAAGGTTTTAAAATTAACGACCTTTAGGCCGATTGGGAGGTCCATTTCTCGAAGTCAACTTTTTCATAATTCTGTTTTAAATTATTGCTCATTAAGCGGTAAGGAATTCCATTATCCTTAACGCTTCAGCTTAATTTTTTGAAGATGGTACAAACAGCGCACTATGGTCAAAGAAGCGATATTTTTGGCATTAATTGTATTTCTAAAGTAAGGCACGAATTTAACTAACACCAAACTGGAATTTTGTTTTTTTTTTTTTTTTTATTTGGATCACGCCTTCTTCCGCCTCCCGATTAAAATATTAGGTCAGGTTTTGGCATACATTTGGCATGGGTGCACCTCGGCTTTTTTTATTTTCGTTATTTGAAATATCTGTTCTGTTCTTGTTGACATCTAAAAATATCTTATTTTATTAACCTATTAGGGGCCAGTACTAAAAAACAATTTCTTAACCTCACTTTTTGGATAAAACCACTAAAGTTTAATGTGTTTATATTTTTTTGGTAGACTGAGATAGTAGACAAGGCTTCAGCCTTTTTGTTAAGGTATTAAACTGCTCATTAACCCTTCAAAGACCGGAGATATTTAAATTATGCTTACATTTTATATTCCAGAAACTTTTTTAAAGCTTAACGGCCGTATGTTAAAAAAATCTCTAATGTACACTTAAACTAAATATTAGTTAATAAATATTTTAAGCCTAATAAACCTTTGTTAAAAAAACGTATGAGAAAACATCACTTTAACTCACGTATGTTTGAGTTATATATGTATTTGATTTAAGGAAAAAACAAAACACATGCAAGATTTTTTCAGACCTTTTGTTACTTGTTATACCCTTCACCGTAGGCTCCAAGGGTATATATAGCTTTGTGATTCCGTTTGTAATTTCTACAATATGCATTTCTTCTGCCACTTTTTTTTCAAATTTTCATACAAATGTGCCAATTTTTCAGCTCTCGTATAAACTACAGACATTTTTGTACTAAATTACATATATGCTTTACCTTAGGAGTAATTATTTATAATTTTGGACATATCGGTCAAAAACCGGGAAAGTTATAGGCAAAATTAATTTAAAAAAAAATTCGTTTTTTAAAATTATTCAAATTTTTAAAGCTCCTAAATAACTTTTAGACATAGTTGTAACACTGAACTATCAGCCGTAGTCTCGAAAATTATTTCTGAGAAAAACTGTTAAACTGGTTTGAAATTGACTGATATATAAGCACTAAAATACAGCCGTCTCTGCATTTTTTCTAAAATATACAAACGAAAATCTAATTTTTTTCAGCTTTTAAGCAACTCACAGATTCAATATTGGTATCAGATGAAAGGGCTTCACCAGTCAAATGAAGTACACCTTGCAAGAATTTCAAATCCAAGAATGTGTATATGATGCATACCTGGAGGTGTATCTCTTTCTTATATTGCGATGTTGTGGAGAACAGCTAAAACTACAAATACTCAAAATAATTTTTTCAGATAAATCGACTCTGAATCTTGCTCGCAAGTGTTCTGTAAATGCTGCTTGAGTAGGTCGCAAGATTTTGAAAACTTACGGTTATACCATCAAGCCAACATCGAAACCGCTGTTTCCACACATCAAAACATCGCTCCACTGTATTCCGGGTAGTAATGTGAGCAGTATTTGATCTCTTTTTCATTTTGGTGGCGAAGAAGTGGTGTAAATAATAATGGTAAACAGAATTACTAAGCAAACGACTTTTAAATTCACCATTTTCGAAACGTTCTTTTAGGTTCGATTCATCAAAAATCCAACAGACGTGCATGCTACTCCTCCATCTTGCTACAATATCTAACATTTTTAGATTGCCGCGGCATGACGTCACGAACCGCCTTAACTAAAAATGTTATTAAATACTTCTAATGAAAGCTATAAGTAGTAATTGCCTGAAGATTGAGGGAATTAAATCCCTTCCTATTTATATAGAACTGTGTTTAATCACCGCCAGTCCTTTTAATTATAATATGGGTCCCGTCAATGGCACTAATTATCCCCGAGAAGTTGCGTATCTCCCTAAACTTTTTTGCCAATTTCACCTCTTCTTCAGCGCATGTTGGCATATTAATTAAAAACTGTCTCTGTTTTGCCAAAGCACGAGCAATTTTGGCACAAATTCTACTAACTCCAGATTATGATAGACCATGAAGGTCACCAGCGTCGTCTTAAAAGTAATAGAATATAAAAGATAACCGGTGATATTCCACCTCCTCTGCGGTCTGCTTTAATACCTATTTGAATTAGGTTTATAATTTTTGTTACCGTTTGCTTATTGAAACGATATTTTTTTGAATTGGTCATCCGGAATGGAAGAAGCATCAATCCTTGGCTTATAAATTCGTGGACGATAATAATTTGATATTTGATTTAGATATTCTAAATAATACAAAACAAATAATTTTATCTTTTCGCTAAATTACAATTATTATTACCGATTCTTCTAATAGAATTAAATGTGTCCATTTTCAGTTTCACAAGTAACATTTTTTTGTTTTTGCTTATATGTATATTTTTTTTACAATAATTCACTTGATAAAAAAATTTAAACAGAAAGCAAAAATAAGAATCTCACTTTATAGTAGGTTTAAAGAAGGTATCTTCCTACTTTAAAATATTTAAAGTTAATAAAGGTATGTTAAGCTAATAAACGTTTTCGCATATAACATTAAGGAATTTTGCTTAACAACGGTTTGTAAGGCTGCGTTAAGTTTTTTAACATACGGCCGTAAGTTATTGAATAAGGTTAGTTAAATAAGGTTGGCTCAACCGGATCCCTGAAAAAAAATCATATGAGACAAATTGTTATATGCCTTTCCTGAAGGTAGTGTTTTCGCAAGGAGTCGTTGACTTTGTCAATATTTTTAACACGTCATATCTCTAATTCCGTTCTATACAAGATTTTTAATACAAATTCAAAAAATCTTATTCATGCATGTAAAGGGCTTACGCCATATTAAATATTATTTGGTTTAACGCCAAAGATTTTCGAGTTAAAGTAATTGGTTTTTTACAGTTGATTTGGCTTAGCACCACATAGTGGGCAGGATTGACATGAGTTGGTACCAGTTAAAATATTCAGAACTTTATCATCTATAAGAGTCATATGTGCTTCATACTTAACAAGAATATTTTTTCCCTTGTGTACATAGATGCGTTCTTGGATGTTTTTAATTTGAATATCTGACTTATTTTTTCACTTAAAATGAGCTCAGTAGTTTCTTTTATAAATTCCTGTGGGGACTGTGGGGAATTATTTAGCCAAATAGCTCTATTAAGCTCATCTATTAATTTCAATGGAACTATTGTTGTCACAAAAAGTGAATGGTCTATTCCAATATGTTCATTCAATTCAAAACGTTGTTTATATGAACTCTGTCCTGTCGAACCATCGAACTCATAACTTACAATTAGTTTGCGATGTGATGGTGCAGCAACATCAAGGACGTCCTTCTGCATTTCAAGTATGCGATCAGCTGTATGGTCCAGTAAATTTTGCTTTGTTACTTCTGCTTTAGTATCACAATAGCTGATTTTCTTAGGTCTGCATTTTAATTTTGATTTTACAGTCTCGGAGTAAGGTGGATAAATATCACATCCGTGCTGCTTATCAAATGCTAAGATGTTAATGTATTGCTGCTTTGTAAAGGCATCTTTATTAAATAAAGCTAGTGCCTTATCAGTACTTATTGGCAACGGATCACTCCTTTCTAGTTTCCTTATAAGTCCTGTTATGTTCTCGTTGCTAACAGCTTCTTTCAACACAAATGCAGTTTGTTTTTCATTTGATTTTGTAGCAGCTAAAAAAAAGTGTTGAATGTTTTTGTTCTGCGGCAAGCTCAGATGCTAACTTTCTCTTTAAACGAGTCCCTGCATCAGTATATAGTCTTCCAAATTTAAACTCCGACCTTGTTTATTGCCGGGCAAGCCGCAATCACTTATTTCAATAGTTATATTGGATGCAAGCCAACGGGAGTGTTTTTTTAAATCGTTCAAGTATTCGATTGCATTTTGGCAAATTTAAATTTATGAAAGCAATAAATTGCTAGACTTTTTGTGTAATTAACTGATGTTGCTCATCTGATAAGTTTTGATGTGTAATATTCTCCAAAATAAATTCTTTTTATACCCGCCACCAAAAAAATGGTGGGGGTATATTCATTTTGTCATTCCGTTTGTAACACATAGAAATATCCATTTTAGACCCCATAAAGTATATATATTCTGAATCGGGGTTTGAATTTATGACGATCTAGCTATGTCCGTCCGTCTGTCCGTCTGTTGAAAGCACGATAGAGGTCGCACCGAAAAAGCTAGGGGGCTCAAATTTTGCCAGAATCTTTCTTATAGACAAGGTTTGTTTGGTATTGAAAATGGGCTAAATCGGAATATTAGGAAGAGAGTTATAGCTCGAAAAGCAAGAGTAGGTCGAAAAAACAGTGTCCTTCGAACATCGAATAAAATGGAATTGTATCCAAACGCCTTAACGTAGACTCATGAAACTTCGAATATATATTTCCTGGGTAAAGACAATATTTTTTCCCGAAAATTGTCTAAATTTATGCATTAGGAGAGGAGTTATCGATTAAAATGTACGAAAATTTATACCGCACAGTGTATTTTTCGGTATATTTAAAAACAAAAACGTCATAAAAGCAACAGAATTAAATGTACGACTCTGAAATTTTGCACACTTTGCTTTTTGCTGACACGCTTTCTTGTAACGGCAAATCAATGTGCCACGCCCACTTTTACGCCCACCTCCCATATAACGTTTTAACTAAAATTCATATAATTTTGGAATAATAAAGGACTATATTGAAACACCTAAGTTGTACTCATTCGCAAAAATAACTTTGACACGCCTACTATAACGCCCACTTTTCACGTTATCTACTGTTAATGAAATTTAAAAGCTCATAAAACCGCTAAAATTAGAGGTATGATGATAAATTTTGCTACGTCTATCCCCCTAGGCAATTTCATTACTATGCCAAAAAATTAAGGTGCCACGCCCACTTTTACGCCCACTTCCCATATAACGTTTTACCTAAAATTCATATAATTTCTCTATTAATAAAGATTTAGGAATAATAAAGGACTATATTGAAACACCTAAGTTGTACTCATTAGAAAAAACAACTTTGACACGCCAACTATAACGCCCACTTTCACTTTTGAATTGTGTCCAGACGCATAAACGTAGTCATGAAACTTCGAATATATATTTATCGAGTCAAAAGAATATTTTTCCCTGAAAATCGCTTAAATCTATGAATTAGAAAAAGAGTTATAGATAAAAATGTACGAACATTTATACCGCACAGTGTATATTTCAAATTTAAAACGTAATAAAACTGACAAAACTATATGTACGATTCTGAAATTTTGCAAACATGGCTTTTTGGTCAAAGTCTTCGTTATAACGGGAAATAGATGTGCCACGCACACTTTTTTCCTTAAATTTTTATAAAAATATATTAGTCATATATATAAGCATTTATTCATCTTACACTGCGCCATTTATTGTACTGTAGCTAAATATAAGATAAAGATGATAAGATAGGTGACTACTAGCAACTACTAGATGGCATGCTAACAACTTATGCTTATGTTCTCCTGAAGTTATGCTCTATTAAAAATGGGAACTTAGGAAATTTTTGACCTAAGTAAAAAAAAATATCTCTTAACATTATAAACAATTTATTTTCATGTACTAATGGCTAACAAATTTTAAAATTATACAAAACTTATTTCGTTTGAAAATCTTTTAAAAGCAAAATGTTATAGAAGTTTAAAAATCAAAATCTTACTAATAAATTTCCCGTTTTAGAAAAATGCAGAGAATGTATATTTTAAATCACCCTGTGGCCCTTAAAATTTAACCTTAAATTCACTTTCTTCCTCTTAAATTTATGTAAATTCTCTATGAATAAAGATTTTGGAATACTAAAGGACTATATTGAAATATCTAAGTTATGTTTATTAGCAGAAACTTTATTGACACGCGTATTTTAACGGCCACTTTCATTGAAAGACTAAATTTACGAAAACATTTTACTAGCGAAGTTATAATGGGTGGTTTAATTTTAAGGGAACATAGTCCCTTATTTGAATAAAATTATTATGAAATTATTATCATTTATTGTTTCAATGATAATATTTGTATGCTTCAATTATGTATGGAACAAAATATCGGCCAAATGGCCACCAAACCTAGTCCAAATTTTAAATGACACTGTTGATGCTCGATTGTTGGGCACGATGATGAGTCGCGGTTGCTTGCTCTTTTGCCACGTTATCGTGAAAAACAGCAATGTTTCCCATTCAACGAACTAAGATGGCATTCACAGATGTTTTCACATTTCATACAGACCTGCTTTGCAGACATTTAAATATTTTTTACAATTCTCACGGTTGTGGACGAATTCGAACGATTATGTTGACCAAAAGAATCACGAAGTGCACAAAATGCATTTTGATTTGAACGCCCAGTTTTATAAAAATCTTTAATATTTTAAAGCGTTGCTCGATTGCGTTTCTTCTACATTATAAACTATTTTATGCTTTTTAATAAAAAGTTTTTTATTAATTATTAATTAATACAATTCTCCCGATTGTGGACGAATTTGAACGATTATGTTGACCACGAGTCACCTTGTGCACGTGCACGAAATGCATTTTAATTTAAACGCTCTTTTTATAATAAGCCTGAATAGCTTTAACGCATAAACAATTTTATGATTTTATAAAAAGTTTTTTTATTAATTAAAAACAAATTTACTTTTTATTTGTTTTGCTGCGGGATGCTGGGAAATTAAAAAATAAATCTCGCATTCTCGGAAAACAAAAATTTTCGGGAAAAAAAACTCTAGCTATAAAAGAACTGAAAATTGGTGGTGGGTATAAAAGATTCGGCACAGCCGAATATAATGCTCTTACTTGTTCACTACCTGCTTGTCAATTTTTGCTGCTCCAAACTTTAAGCAGTGTTGAAAGGCAAAACTCGTATGAAACTACAAATTAAAGTTGTTTCCCAAAAGGAACAAAAAGAAGCAAAAGGTGTTGATGATGTTTGATTAAAGTATTGCAAATACCTTTCTCTACACAGAAGTTATATTCCATACAACACACATATGTTTGTTAGTTTCGACCTATAATAACACACCAACAACACACTAAATTACTAGACAATAACACACAACTGTTTTTTAAACTATATCACAAATTGTTTTACATACCTTGTCTAACTTCTTCCATACTTAAACTTTTTCATAGTGTTTAAAATGCATGTTTTACTCATGATCAAAGTTAGTAAAAATTTCGCGCGCATTTTCTGTTTATAATGCAACCGTGAAACAGCTGACTTTGTCCTTTCATAAAATAACGGGGTGCAATATAAAAATTATAAAAAAAAACGTTTATATAACCGTTACCGTATGCGAATTTAGAAAACAAAAGCAAAAAAGTAACGTTTTACCCTTAGAGCAGCGTAAAAACTTCACCAAACAATAAATTTTGCTGGATGTAATTTAAACTAAAATGTCTGTTGTGGATCGATCTCACGCTATATGCTCTAGAGCATAATCTGCTAAAGAACAAAGCATATGACAGTCTTTCGGCTTAAATTCCTATACCAGCTGGATCTTATACGGTTTTAGATTAAGATTTTTGCTTAAAATTTTCCACAAACGGAACGGAGAGAGTCCGAAATTCTGTGATCGACCACGAACGGTGTGACCATATTAGCTTTTTTCGAGCTAAATTTAGCTCGACACCCAATATTACCAAACTATAAAAACAGAAACTTTTGTTTATCCTATTAGCAATAAAGGAAGAAATTTTCGAATTTTAATGGATAATTTTTTAGGTTATTAACAGCAAACAATTATTATGAGCTCCGAAAAAGCTTACAACTTCATCAATAATACTTTTTTAACTAAAAACGTGGGGGTATATTCATTTTGTCATTCCGTTTGTCACACATCGAAATACACATTTTAGACCCCATAAAGTATATATATTCTGAATCAGGGTTTGATTTTATGACGATCTAGCTATGTCCGTCCTTCTGTTGAAAACACGATAGAGGTCGCAGCGAAAAAGCTAGGCGGCTCAAATTTTGCCAGAATCTTTCTTATACACAAGAATTATTTCGTGGGCTGAATCGGAATATTAGAAAGAGAGTTATAGCCCGTAATGCAAGAATAGGTCGAACAAGTAAGAGTGCTATATTCGGCCATGCCGAATCTTATATACCCTTCACCTGTAGTCATGCAATAACAGTAGTTTGTATCACCATTCATCTCATATGAAATACGTACATTCATATAAAAAACATACATATATAAAAAATAAATAAATAAGAAATAAATAAATAAATAAATAATAAATAAATAAACAAATAAATAAATAAATAAAACATCCCATTGTAAAATTAAAAATTAACGTATGTATGTTTAAAAAAAAAATTAAAAAAAAAAATTAAAAAAAAAATTTAAAAAAAAGTTAAAAAAAAAAATTTAAAAAAAAATAATTAATATATAAATAATAAATAAAAAACAAAAAAAAAATAAAAAAAAATGAAAAAAAAATGTTAAAAAAATTAAAAAATAAAAAATAAAAAAAATATAAATAATAATTTACTAGATTATTCGGGATATGCTCCCAACTAATTTTTCAATTTAATTTATTTGGTTGTTGGGTTTAAGCTGGTTTATATGCATTTCACTGGTGCTTATACCAGATCATCAGTAAACCTTTTACCCAAATTTTTGAAAAAGTTTAAAATGTTATAAGTTATATTTTAAAATTCTCATTAACAAAATGAGAATTCAAAAATAAAACAAAAAACTATAAAAAACTTTTTCAAAAACCCAACCAACAATTTTTCAATATTAATTTATTTTATTTTTCTCATCCCTTTTACATCTGGCTAACCGTTGGTTAACACTAAATGTAGATAAGGGCAACCGAAAAATAAAATCTTTTGTTTTTAAATAATTTACTAGATTATTCGGGATATGCTCCCAACTAATTTTTTGGTTTAATTTATTTGGTTTACTGATGATCTGGTATAAGCACCAGTGAAATGCATATAAACCAGCTTAAACCCAACCACCAAATAAATTACATTGAAATATAAATAATATATTAAATAAAAGATAAAAAGAAATTAGAAAAAAAATTTAAAAAAAAATTTAAAAAAATAAAAAAAAAATTTTTTGGCTCAGCTGGGATTCGATTCCACGTTTACTTTAACCAATATACAAGCTTGTATGTATGTATGTTGTTGTTGTAATGTTGTTTTTGTGAAAAAAAAATCGAGGTGGTCGTGGGTTTTTGTTCATATCTCAGTTGTTTATGAGCCGATGTTTCTGATTTTCAATATTACTGATATTTTAATACCTCATCCGGGTCCAAACGATATCGGGGGGACAGACTGACAGAGCTTAATCGACTCCCCTATTCATAAGCTTTCAGAAAATATATACTTTATGGGGTCGGAAATGAAAATTGTAGAAATTTCACACGGAATGACAAACCCTTTTTCACTGTGTGAAGGGTATAAAAAACAGTGTCCTTCCGTGATCGAATAAAATGGAGTTGTGTCCAAATGCATTGACGTAGAGTTATGACATTTCGAATGTATATTTCCTAAGTAAAAAAATATTTTTCCTCAAAACTTACCAAAATCTTTGAAATAGGAAAGGAGTTATAGATCAAAACGTACGAAAATTTATACCGTGCAGTGTATTTTTCGGTATATTCAAAATTTAAATGTAATAAAACTGGCAAAATTAGATGTATGATACTGAAATTTTGATATCGTTGCTTTTTGGTCAAAGGCTTTGTACTAACGGAAAATAAAGGTTACACGCACACTTTTACGCCCACCTCCCATACAACGCTTTATCTCAAATTCATATAATTTCTCTATGAATAAAGATTTTGGAATAATAAAGGACTATATTGAAATATCTCTATTTTATTTATTAGCAGAAACTTTATTGACACGCCTACTTTAACGTCCACTTTCATTGAAAGACTTACTAAAATATTTTACTAACATATCGATGTTGTACAAAGAAAGTGATACATATTTTAGTGTAAAGAGATTATTCCATAGCGATTACTGTTAATAACAAAACAATATATTCTTTGCTATAAAAGAACATCAAATTGGTGGTGGGTATAAAAGATTCGGCATAGCCGAATATAGTGCTCTTACTTGTTTAATACTTTCTTGTATTTTTGCTTAAAGATTGAGAAAACTACTTACTTATAAAGTCTCTTGATCAGTTATATAATTTTGTTTTGTTTTATTTTTCTATATTTTCTCTTTTCTTTCCTTAGTTCAAATGTTAACATTTGCCCATGGCATCACCGCTGGCTGGATCTCACCTACATTAAATAAGCTGCAGTCTCACGATTCACCCACAAATTTTACAGTGACAGTTGAACAGGTTTCATGGATTGGTTCACTATTCGGTTTGGGCTCTCTCACAGGGAATATAGTTGTTGGATTGTTAATTAATCGTATTGGAAGAAAATGGTGCATGTATTTAATAACAGTGCCTTTCATGGTAAATTAGCGATATAAGTTTTTAAAATTTTTTATATTTACAATTGAATATGTGGCTCTATTATTATATTTATATACAGAACTGCTATATGGTTTTTATTGCCATTAACCGGAAAAATCATTTAGCGTCACTGGCGAAATTTAACTAACAACCCTTAAGTGCACGATGTAATCATTAATGCGGTAAAATATTTTTGTAGAATAAAATATCCTGGTTTGAAATCATTTGTAGGGACAAGTTAAGTTGTTTGAAAAATAAGAAACTAAAATTGATTTGACTGTGCTTCGATCCCATATAACGAAGGGACAAAAATAGCAGGAGTTGACAAATGTTTTTAAAACTTAGTTCACTAGCATAAAATAGCTTAGTTAAGAAAAATATGAATTTGTGTAAAAACCGGGCGAAGGACACGCCTACCTTCCATATGTTCTGAAGCTTAAAAATGTATTTTTAGCATCAATATTGCCCACAAAATTACAAAAAATGGTCGTAATGATAAACGAACAAATAGAAACGTACATGTAAATTTTCATTTAAATCAAACCAAAGACACAAGGTCCTGCCATACGTCCTTTTTCTTAAAAGAGCTATAACGCCTATATAAATTATCTGATTGAAGTAAAATTTGGTATATAAATTGATATTTGTATGGGTTATATACATGGCAAATTTGTATAGAATCAAATAATTAATGCTGAAAATACAAAAAACATAATTTTTTAAAATGTGGGTTAAAAACGCTTAAAATGCTTTTATAAAATTCAAAGGCACTTGAAAGATAATATAATTGAGAAAAATGGAAGGGGAAAAGCTAGCCATGTAAACGTAATTAAAAAATCACGAAAACAACTTATGTTTAAATAAAGGAAACATTATTGTTTATTTATATTCGATTTTGAACATTTTAGATTTCTAAAAAAAAATTGTATAACAATTTTCGATTTTGATGGATAACGCAGGATCTTGAAACAAAAACAAATATGATATTGAATCTTTATTTGTGTTTTCTCGGGACGTTTTTTATGAGACAATCGCATTTTCTTTATATTTTTATAATGGGCTTTCAATGTTTTAAAATCTTTGTAGCGGCTATGCTGGTTTTCACCCCTGGCCCGGTACACCTCTCCTTGGCTAAACTAAATACCTTGAACTCCTCCATGGTACCCATATTATCGACAAGCTTAGTGCGGACGTTCCGTCAACATGAGAAGTCTCAGAAGAGTGTTTAAAAAAGATGCCAACCTCTCAGTCACACCAGTGTCATACAGACTCCACTTGACTGTTTGCGTGCAGTGAACTACCAAGTTAACCAACCAGCGGCTGTGACCGGAGCTACCATCCATACCCCACATACAAATTTAAAATAATTTACCTATTACTTATCTCATCTTGAACATCGCAAAGTTCAAATATACTTACTTGGTGTTCTTATATACTTGGAATACAACTTTTCATGGCGAAGGTCAACTTTTAACTCTAACATTCACTATCTGTTTCATCTTATTATACAACCTTTTCACTTTCGTATATCCCTTGACTTTAACCATGTTGTTAGATTTTATTATGCCTTTGTAAGCAGTTCTCTGTTCGTTTAGGTCCAACGCGGTAGTTAACACTGTTGGGATTTAAAAAGTTTAATATTGTACCGTGATAATAGCAAAACTGTACCAAAAACACATTAATTGTACCAAAATTTGTACGAAATTTTTTCCATTCAATTTTCGAAAATATTAATGATCTTCATTTTAATTTTTACTTAGAGCGCATGGATCTTAATATACTTTTCAGAAACGTATGTCTATTTATACGTGGCCAGATTTTTAGGTGGAATAACAGGTGGTGGAAATTATGTGGTCGTACCGATTTTTATAAGTGAAATTGCTGATCCAAGGTAAGAAGTTCATGACTAATAATAATTGTGTTTAATAATGTCATTACTCAGCTGTAAATTAAAACACATTTTAGTAGTTCTAACAGCCAATCCTAAAACAGCGCGTCAACGCGTGACGTTGCATAAAAAAAATAAAAATTGAGGTAAAATCCCTAGATTATTTCGGCATTGCTGTTTAACAACTAAAAACCAAAATAAAAAAAGACAATTACAGTTGTTTTCCAACTAACTTTCATACCTAAGGTTCTGTTAAAATCGGATTTGCCATTTTGTATTGTCATGAAAATTTGTGACATAAAGACAATGCTTGACGCACTGATTATGGTTTGGTTGTAAGAATGCGTGATTTTTTAAAAGCTTGTATCTTTTAAGTCATTTATGTTTACATAAGCGTGTGCATATGTAATGTGTAGAACCTCATTGCAACATTTCTTTTACATATGACTTGTCACCTTTGCGATCCATATGTAACTGTAAAAATTATCATTATTACTGATGGTTTATTAATTTACGTCCAACACCAATTTTGTTTCATCGACTTTAAATAATTTGTTTTGTTTGCGATTTCTGTAAAACATAATTTGTATAAATAAGGCATAGAAAATTGATTCAACAATTTGGTTAAGTTTTTTTTAATATAAAAACCACTTTTTAGTTGAAAATTTGACAAGTCATTTGTAAAATATTTTATATACATGCCGTCTGAAAGCAACTAGCCTTCTTTTAACCTCTTTATTTCTCCCCTTAATGATATCATTTTTCTTCACTTTTCTAGTGTACGTGGAGCTTTATCTTCAATGGCCATGTTATTTATGAGTATTGGCATTATGACGGGTTTTGTTTTATCGTCACATGTGGACTATTACCTAAATCCGTGTATTATCGTTACGATTCCCATCCTATGGTTAATTGCTGCAACTCAGTTTCCGGAAACACCACAATTTCTGTTGAGAAAACAACGATTAGATAAAGCTTTAAGAGCTTTTAAATTTTATAAGAACATACCACAGCATGAAAACATTAAAGATCCTCCTCACATGCAACTGATGATGCATACAGAGTTTGAGAAACTTAATCAAAATGTTCTATCGAGTAATGGACCATCGCAGCCATTGAAACTTAAAGATTTTGGTTAGTTATAAACTTTTGTTTTTAAATAAATTCTTAATAATTTTATGTACTATAGTTTGCTGCGATTCCCTAAAAGCTTTCGCTACCGCTTTTATGCTGATCTTTTTGAATCAGTTTTCGGGTAGTTTTGCTTTCTTCAGTTACATGTCGGATATATTCGCTCAGACTGGAACCGATATTAACCCCAATACTTGTACCATAATCATGGGTGCTGCCCAAGTAACGGGTACTTGTATTACTATGGTATTGGTGGATCATTTTGGTAGAAAATTGTTAATGTTGGTGTCATCGGGCGGCATGGCTGTGGGCCTCTTATGCTTTGGCCTTTACATACAATTTACCACAGCGGAATTAAAATTACAGTACAATTGGTTGCCTTTAGTCATTATGACTGTCAATATTTTACTTGCCAGTTTTGGTGTAATAGCTTTAACATTTACTATTATAGTAGAAACATTACCCGCCAAGGTACAATTTTCTAAAATTAATTCTTGAAATTTTTTTGTTTTTGTAATATATGTATATTGTTTTGTAGATACGCGAATCTGGCAATTCTATATGTATGGCTAGCATGAGTCTAATGGTTTTTATATCCCTGAAAATCTTTCCGCTTTTTTTGAAAAATTATGGTCTAGCCAATCTCTTTTACTTTTGCGGTGGAGTTTGTGTGTTGAGCTGGTTTTATCTTTTGCTGTGCCTACGCGAGACTAAAGGAAAATCTTTGGACAACTAGATACTAGAACTGAAATAAAAAAAATTTTAAGAAGTTTCTAGTTTAACGATTTCACTTGTATTTATGTTTTAACGAAATGTTACAACTGATTTTTTTATACTTTTATATTTTAAATTATTTAAATACACTATTATCTGAATATCCATAAACACTTAGGGCCGTATTCATAAAAAATATTTTAGGTTTATTAAAGGCTTATTTGACAGATGTTGTAGAGAAATTTGTCAAATAAGCCTTCAATAAACCTAAAATATTTTTTATGAACATGGCCCTTAATTTGTATTTCTTAATGTTAGTTAGGTTAAGTTGTGATAAGTGGCAGCCCAAAAAAGGCAATATAAATTAAATCATGGGGCATCACCGAATAAACTCTTTATGTTGGTAGCCATGAAATAATTGATTTTATGTTTTTTTAAAGTAAATAATCTGTCTGTACGTGTGTTGATTACAATCAACTTTAAGATGCTGCGCAAATCGTATATTTATCAATCTCTTCGCAATGTTTGGAAAAAAATTTCTAATAACAACCAACACAATCACCCCATAACTTTCTGAGATATGAGCAAATAAACACGACTGCCTATATTTTTACCATTTCATTTTCACATTTTTTAAACAAAAATTAATATTTGTAGCCATTTAATAATTTATTAACTCATTTGTTAATATTTACATAAATACCTCATACATCTTGCGCTATTTGTAATTTTCGAAAAAAAATTTAGTCACTAAAAGGTAAAGTTATAGGCAAAAATTATTTTTTCTTTATATGTATATCATTATCTGAAATACTCTGGTGACACCAAATTACTATATGTATATGGTATCTAAAATATTTTCTGAGAAGATTTGAAACTAAAGATTCCAATACAGTCGGCCGAATGTTTTTTTAGGAAAAATCGTTTTCTGTCAGCTTTAAGGCAACCAAGAGGGTCAATATGGACATCAAATGACTAGTAAAATATAATCTATATATATAAAAGTGAAACTCTGTGTATGTGTGTGTTGTCTATAAGTAGACACCGAAACTGAAAAACCGATCGGAGTCAAACTATAACAAGTTATTGTACACATTCCAGGGAGTGTTTATGGGTGGCAAAAAGTGGGCGAGGTCACGCCCATAAAAAATTTGTTAACATTTTTAGCTACTTGCACTTGACAGATTTTCCTGAAACTTTGCACACATATTGAGCTCTCATGACTATATAATTTTGTGATTAGAAAAGTTGGCCGGGCCACGCCCATAAAAAATTTATAATTTTTAGGTACTTGCCATGGACCGGGCCACCCCCATGAAAAAAGTTATAATTTTCAGCTACTTGAACTTCACCGATTTTTCTAAAACATTGCACACACATATTGAGCTCTCATGATTAAACAATTTCGTGATTAGAAAAGTGGGCAGTGCCACGCCGATAAGAAATAAGTTATAATTTTGAGGTACATATTTGCTCTGGACCGATTTTTGTGAAACTTTGCACACATATTGAGTTGTCATGACTATACAGTTCCGTGAATAGAAAAGTGGGCAGTGCCACGCCCATTAAAAAAAGTTATAATTTTTAGGTTTTTGCACTTAATATTCAATTAAAATTCAAAATGCATTTTTATTCATTAAGGGGCGTAGCAACGCGCGCCGGGCTTTTCTAGTACACTATACCTATAAATATTAAAAAATTCTTAATGGCCGCCACTACAATATGGTGTGCAATAAAATTAAATGGTTTTAAATCTAATTACCAAAAATTTAGCACTTTCAATATTGGTATCAAATAAAAGGCCTTGATTAATAGAGTACACGACAAAATGAAAAAACTAAAATCTAAGATGGCATCTAAAAAAATGGCACATAATGTTTTTTCTTAGCCATATTAATGTGGCTATCAAATTAAGGGGTTTTCCGATTAGAAAACAGTAAAAAATTAAAGGTCCGGCCACTTAGTAGAGTCAAGTAAATCATAAACAAATTTTAAAGGGCATGCGAAACAAAATGGCGTACAATATTAAGTCGAAAATTTAGGTTACGCTATGATTAATAATTACGAATCTCGGTTACGACAAGTAAATACAAATTTTAACCATCTTAACATGGTCTTTCAATTAAGAAGAAAACAGAAATCTATAAAAAAGATCAAAATCTAAAATGACGTCTTTAACAGAAAAAATAATTTTGTTGTTGTTCTTCTTATCCTTATTAAATGGCTGTCAAATGAAATTGTTTCTCCATTAAAATTCAGGCTTGACTGGCAGAGAAAAATAAATCATAAACAAATTAAAAAAATTAAGAAGGTAACGGAAATAAAATAACATTAATATTAAGTTAGAAATCTAGCTTATGCTACGACGGAATTTTGAATACATAAAAGTAAAGGGTCTATAAGATTCGCAAAGAGAATTCTTACTTCTTTTTACTGAAACTCTTGTAAAAATGGTATAAGCGTTGTATTAAATTCAATAGGAAATTTTTGTCTCGTTGACGGTTGACAAACCAGCATCAACATCTAAAAATAAGAAATGTATAATGAATGAATTTCCATGTGGCAAAGGTTCTTCAGAGAAGTATTTAAATTTTAACATGATAATGCTCCATGAATCTAATAGAAAATGTTTAGTTATAGATAATAATGGCAAATAGATGAACGGATTTTTAAGAACGAGAGAGGTAACGATCAGAAAATTTTTAAATTTGCGTAGAATAAGATTTTAATTGTCTGCTCTAATCTACCTAAATGAATTTTATTAGTTTTCAATTGTTTGAGGTAAGTATAGTTTGACAGATGTTTGTATATTGCTAAGTTTTGAAAATCATGGTTCAATTCGACAATCTCATTGGGCATCATACGAAGCGCACTTTTAGTCGAAATACCATAACGTCCAGACAATCTAACTTTATGGGACGGTAGAATCATAAATATCATGTAGTGTAATGAAGATGGTACAACAGAAATTATTTACTTAGAGAAACATATAACGAACGAACATTTTATTTGATTTGACATTATATTATTTTTTCGGAGGATAAGAAAATTCTTAGGTGCGTGCACTTTTACCAGTGTATACGCTTGATGCACATACATGAGTAAAAATCAAACACTTGAAAGCGACTAATCGGTGCATTATTGTCGTAATATAGACCGATTAACTGCGAAGTGGATGAGAAAATTATACCTCAAGATCCAAGTATATGTTTGCCTTGGCGAACACATGACCGAATTCATATTAAAACATTTTTGCTACAAGTTATATTATCTTCAATAAAACCAATTAATTTGATTATAAAAAATATCTTCTCTGTTTTATTTAAATTTTTAATTTTCGGCCTCTATAAAAAACTTTTAGTTTAATCTAAAATTAAAAGTTAACAACAACAAGTTCATTAAAAATGGGTAAGTACTTTTGTTTTTTTTTATAGTTAAAAATAATATATTGATGGAATTTGAAAAAAAAAATTTACACTTTTTAATAGATTACTGTATTCTTCTGGTCAAGCCCTTCCATTTGACATCAACATTATGGGGGTTTAAGGGGACAAAGTCGTAACTACTATAATTGACTCATATTCGCAATTTAATCTTAGACGCCATTGGATTTTTAACTTTTCATGGGTTATTGTATTTAAGTGGCCAAGCCATTTCGTTTCATACCAATATTAGATTTTGTTTGTAAATTTAAGGATAAACACCCAAAGAGTTGCAGTTTGGTGCTTATATCTCAGCTAGTTTTAAATAGATAGAGACCACGCCTTCTAATTTGATGTCTTTACCGTGTCCAAAAATTATTTATGAGCCTGAATATTTTGGCATATTTTAAATAATGTATATATATTTATTTTTGCCTATAACTCTGAAGATTAGTGACCGATTTGTCCAACATTTTTTACGAATGTCTCTCCAGGTATACCAATATCTATAAGTGGTCACAAACGTGTCTATCTATAAATTATCGCAAGGCTGCAAATTTTTAATTTTTGTGGTAAAAATAGCAAAAAAAAAACAGTGGCATTCGCATTTATTTGCTTATATCTCAGAAAATTATGGGGCTTTGCTGCTTGTTTTTAATTCTGTATTTTGATAACACCCAAGAGTCGAAGAAAGTAGGGGGCTTCAAAAAGCTGATTTAAACATACACACGGACAATTGGACAACGTCTGTAAACTCTTCTATTCATAAGCTTTCAGAAAATATATACTTTATGGGATTATAAATGATTATTGTAGAAATTTCACACGGAATGACAAACCCGCACACTCTTTGTGAGGGGAATAAAAATTCTATTGAAATACATTAGTCTTCTATTCTTAAAACTGAAATAATAAGCATTATGAAAGATATACTCTATTACTTTGAAAATATTTCAGCACTGCTGACAGAATTCAAAAAAGGTTTTAGTGGGCTGGGAATTAATGTGCACCTTGTTGAAAAATTTCCATAATTTTGTATACATGCAACCAAACACATACATATTATTGCTTGATTAAGATGATAAGCTCTATTATGTCTATATTAATAGCGAATCAGAAGCACTAAATCCCACAATACATTTTTTTTTTTGTAAATTTAATATGGAAAAAATTATCCGTTAACAGATTTCCTTTAAAAATTTATAAAAAAAAGATGATGTTCAAAAGAAACAATTATTTCTATTTTAAATTGTGGTTTTTTGGTGATGATCTGGTACTCGTAGCATCATGAATCCAGAAGACATGATTGAATACTGTTTTTATTTTTTTTGCAAACATTTTTTTTTAACATTTTCTTCGTTATCAAATACAACAATAAAGTAGGGTTCATGGGGTCATGTGGTAAAACAGCAGCTTAAACAGCCCACCATCTAACGACAACAATGCGAATTTGTTAAAACATGAATTTAAAATGTTGCTGTAGTTGTTGTTTGTATACAAAAATGTTTACAAAAATCGTGTTGAATTTATATAACGTTTTTTTTTGTGTGCTTTAAACCACAAAACAATTGTATTGTCATCTTTTAAGAGAAAAGGAAGTTCATCTACAGGGATAGCACCTCCATATTTACGAGTTGGGTCTGCCACAGTCACATTAAATTTGACTTACAGTTTTCACACTCAGTTTGATAAATTATTTGAACATCAGTTTGTGAAAAATGTAATCGATGACTTAACAATCGGGTTCCTTCCCTATTCGATACATATTGGGTTTGAATTTGTCGTTGGATGTCACTTAAACTATCTATGTTTATTTCTTGTCAACTCATTTATAAATTGTTTTGGATTAATAAGAAATAGTATAACTTATAACAACTAACATACATAATTATATTTACCAATTATTTTGGTTTCATTTTCAATTGTCCGTTAAATGTTAAAGTCAAGGAAATGGGGTTTAAAATGAAATTTGAAATTGTTTAATAATCGCTGTTGAAGATTTTCAATTTTAATTTGGCAAAATATTAAAGATAATTACGCAGTTTAATAATATAAAAAGCTTGAATAACTATAATAAATTATGTAAGACTTTTCCTACTATCCTGTGTATGTTTCAAAGTTGAAACAAATTCCTTAAATAATTAAAAAACTAACAAAGAATGTTTTTTAAAAGCGGTAATAATTAAATTGACAACATTGTTTTTAGGACAGCTGATTTGGTAGTTCCCGGTTAACAAGTTCATACATCTTTAGATACGACTCATATGAAAACGTAACTGCCAAAGGTGACTTATATGATATTGTGATTACCAATTATTTACTATCACAATTGGATAGAGAGCATCACAAAAAGCAAACATGTTTTTCTTAAAAACCGTTTTTAGACAACTGCCGTTCCTACCTGACCGAAATCTTTCGTGCATCTTTTCGTTAACATGTCTATAAATTACTATACGGCTGAAAATTTTTTGGTAAAAGTAAGTGAAAAAACAGGCATTTGTATTTATTTGCTTATATCTCAGAATATTATTAGGTGCTTATGCTGATTTTCAATACCGATCTGTTTCCAAATATTTCTGATATTTGCATACTGCACACGTTTTCTTTTTATGTCGCAGACCTTAACCCTTTCCCTTACCACAATATATTGAGATATTCCAAACATAGCTGCTCATCTCTCAGAAATTTTGTATGTCATATTTATGAGCTTTTCCAGGGTTATTTGTTTGAATAAGAGTCTTCCCTTGTGCGAAATCATTGATTCGTCTACCGAAATTTCTGCACCTAGAGTTTACACTTCCTGGTACTTTGAAATCAACATTTTAGTAATCTGGGTAATTATACCCAGAAAGTTTTTCATTTCAGTCACGGTTACCTCTGGCCATCTATTTATACGGGAATTACGACGCAGCTGACATTTTTCAACAATTGTCTTGCATACTTATCAATCTCTGTTACCATCAATTCCATTATTTCTTTATCAAAAAACTGCTAAAATATATATTAATTGGCATGTGTTCCCCGTTATCAACCGTGATGCGTTTATTTAGACCACTTTTTCCACTAAAAATTAACCTCTCCCCTTTTCAAAAGTTGAAATCCATTGCTAAGACTCAGGCATTGTGGATGCTGTCCAAGTAGATGAATCTTGCACCAATTCTTTTTCCAATATACAGTGCTCACAGTCTTTTTTCAAAATAATGTGTGAATCATATGTGATTCACAGAACGCCTGGTTAAGAATTATGAAAAAAAATGTCTGTGCATCACATATGATTCACACCTTTTTCTACTACTACTACTTTTTCTTCTACTACTAAAATTACATATTATAATAAAAAAAACAACTTTCCGTACATTATAACCATTTTAAACCAAAATTAATTTTTGGCATTAAAAAAAAACTGATTTCAACATACACATGGACCGAAGGACATAAGGACAATTTTCAATCAACTCACCTATACACAAGCTTTATGAGGACAGAAATATATATATTTTAAATTCCTTTGTAATTATATTTAAGATATATTACATTATATTTGTATTATAATTAAAAAGCATTTTTTTTAGTAGAAGTTTGTGACTGATAATGGCCTAGATGCTAGGTTACCAAAACTTTAAAGAAATAAATAAATAATTATTGTATACCTAGAAAATCTTAAATAAATATGTATAGTGGTTTTGATACTCCGAATAAATTTTCCAAAATCGTAACTGTTGAAAATTCTTAGTAAACAAATTTCTACGGACAAAAAAATTGGACGGAACTAATGGTTATATGTACTAACATTAATTGTTATATAAATATGATTAGTATGCACAAATCGATATGTATTCGCTTCATCAAATGTATGTACATATGTATGTATATACATATGTACATTTTTTTGAAATTATATTTTCATTATTACGAATATCCGTCAATATGATAGAAAATTAAAAATTCCAAAATTTTATATGAACATAAAAAATTAATAGGTGTGTTCACACCAAAGTGGTAGTTGTTATACCCGTAGTTTTTTAATTGTAATAAATTGTTCTGTGAAGTTTGTTAAACCATTAAAGCACTAGCATTTAACCCGCTACTTCGTTAGCGCAGTTCTTACTTTTTATTAAATACTCAAGTTCTATTTATAATTATTAAATATTTTTGGTTCAATTTATGAAAATTTGTATCTCTCATTGAATTTACTTAGATAAATAAGAAGTAGAGTAAGGATATATCGGTCGTATATTTCCTAACTAAAAGCAAGATCAATGCTACTAAGTTTCAAAAATTAAGATTCATAATTTACAAAAATTACCCTAAAAATAATAAAAGTAACATTTTTGCCTTCACAAAAACTTCCACTTGGTTTATTATTACCTCTATTCAGAATTCTATGTATACAAAATATATAAAAAGAGAAAAAGTAATTTTGGTCGTCCATAATATTAGGATTTAGACCTCGGATCAAAAAACACTAATTTTAAGAATCTATGTTTACAAACGTAAAAATTCAAAGAGTACAATAAAAATGTGAAATGGCTTTTTTGTGTCTCCAATATAATTTTAATTTTCAATTTGAATCAACAATCCTTTATTTCACTATTTTAGCTTTATAAACGTAAGAAATACAAAAATTCCCATTAAAATTCAGAAAAGTAACTTTTTGATCGCCCATAACATATTTAGCCTTACCTTGTATCACTAATTTCGAAATTCTTGCTTCGCAAACGTTAAAAATACAAAAAGTACCATAAAAATTCAATAAAGTACCTTTGTGGTCGCCCATAACATTTTCAGTCTAACCTTGTATCAATAGCCACTAATTTCAAAATCTAGCTTCGCAATACAAAAATACAAAAAGTACCATAAAAATTCAAAAAGGCACATTTTTGGTCACCCATAACATTTTTAGTCTTACCTGGAATCAATAGTCCTTTATTTTACAATTTTACCTTTATAAACGTAGAAAATACAAAAAAAAAAAACATAGAAAAGCGAAAAAGTACATTTTTGGTCCAAGTTCCAAATTCCAAGTTTAAAATGTTCAAATATCTATGAAACAAAATATTTTAATAGACATGATTTAAAGTCAGTAAATCTACTCTTTTTTGCATAAAGTAATTATGTTCTAAAAAGTACCAAACTCTTTTCGATTTTTCCCTTTTTTACCCTGTTATGAATGTGTTTAAATTTTTACTAAATTACATACTTTTTTATGTTTAGTAAAATCCCTATTAAAAGTTTTGAGAAAATTGGCCGTCTAATTAGGAATTACATACATTTTCCGGATTTTCCCCCTTTTTGGTACCTTTTTTGTCCCCAAAAAAGTATCCAAAAATTTCACCTAAATAGTTGTCCATATTCTATTAGGAAATAATAATTGTCAAATTTTGTCCCAATGGGACAATTTTTACCCCTTATACATATGAATTTGAAAAAAGTGCCGAATTGCTATTAATATTTTTTCGCAGATTACTTAAAACAGTTTAATTTTTTTCCTCGCTTTATGCGTTTGGAAGTTACATAGGGTACCAAAAAAGTACCAAATTATAGTTTTTACCCGTTTTTTCCCCTTAGGGGTTGAAAATTCCAAAAAAGGCCAGACACCTGTCAGCTTATTTTTTGTGCAAATTACAATACTTTTTAAATTTAATTTGTATCATTTTTAGTTTAGCAGATATAAGATTACCGATTTTACCCGTTTTTACCCTTTTTTACCCCCTTAAAGTACGAATTTCCAAAAATCCCTTCTTAGTGGAGCTATACATTGAAAGAGAAACCGATTGTCCAAATTTCATGTCTCTAGCTCTTTGCGCTTGGGCTGTGCGATGATGAATCAGTCAGTCAGTCACGTTACTCTTTTATATATGTATATAGATAGATTTAACTACTCTTAGTCTTGTGTATAAAGAAATATCTGATTAATAAATATATAAATAAAATGTCACAAAAATATCAAATCTTATTGTTGCGTAAATTTTATTTACTGCCTGCCGTATTCATAAAAAATAGTTTAGGTTAATTAAAGGCTTATTTGACAGATGCTGTACAGAAATTTCTTAAATAAGTCTTCAATGAATCTAAATTATTCTTTATAAGTACGGCTGGCGGTATTGACGGGTCACTGGATGATAGGCAAACATGAAAGTCATCGAACGACCATTGTCGCAGCTGTCTGGATATGAAGAGGGGGAATCGTATGTCCTGCACTGGCGGTTAAGAGACACAGATTTCTGGGCAAACATGTACTGGATGGCCTCTCTGCGATATGTGAAGTTGGACTGAATTATCTACTGAGATATCTGAAGGCCACGGGGTGGATCTAGTACCCTTACTCTTGGATGTATTTATCAGAGTGATGTGGTCCTGTCAAAACGTTTGCGTGCAGTGAAGTACCACGTTAACCAACGGCAGTAAATATTGAGTTCGGTAATTTTGCAGTGACAAAATATGTGACAAGTTTCAGCAAACTAATGCATGCGTATTGAACTCACCTAATATGTGTAAATATTATAATTATTTTTTTGTATGAATAAGGAGGTTATTTTGCCTTATATCATGTTTTAAAGCGTGATAATTTTGTTTATATTCTCTTATGGTTTAATCTTTTATTTTCATTTATTTATTTTTTATTTTTGGCAAAACATCTCAATTAGTTGGTTTTGATTAGTCTATTCAATTACATGCCGCCTGTATCAGTCTGTGTATCTTTCACCGCAATCAGTCGGTCAATGGATGTATCATGATTTTATAATTTTTATCTATTATTTTGAGCCAATCAAAAAGTTTAATAAGATGAAAATGCAAGATTTAAAAAAAACATGCAAATTGTAGGGATTGGTCGCCTGACTGATTGGATGCAACGGAATGAAAAATTAATCGTGTCACAGGCACAAAATTATGTTTATAAAGATTTGTATGCAACATTTGTTGTTTTTCATTGCAAACAGGAATTTCAAATAAAATATTTAATTTTAAAATTATTTTAACATTATATTATTTTCTCAAGCTGTACATACTCATAGTTTGTAGCATAAGTTAAAAACATGTTTGTGGTAATCATAATCTAAGAGCAACATACTATTATTGGATTATATGATTGTGCTTAAAACATACAATATTGGCCAGTTATCATAATTTATTTTTATTATACTATATTTATGACTACAGTTGAAATCTAAAATCTTTGCAAATTATTATTTTTTGCTGTTAGCTATATTGATTGTACTTACCTTTTTAATTGAAAATTTTACGCTAATATTTTTATACCCTTCACACAAAAGTGAAAAAGGGTATATATAGGTTTGTCATTCTGCTTGTAATTTCTACAATTTTCATTTCCGACCCCATAAAGTATATATTTTCTGAAAGCTTGTAAATAGGGGAGTCGACTAAGCATTGTCCGTCTGTCCGTGTGTATGTTGAAATCAACTTTGTTAAGCCCCCCGACCCGCGTGAGGTATTGAAAATCAGAAAAATCGGTACATAAACAACTGTGATATGAGGAAAAAACCACGACCACTTCGTTTTTTTCACAACAACAACACATACATATGTATGTGCATACAAGCGTGGTATACTAATCAGAGTGAACGTGGCATCGAATGCCAGCTGAGCCAAAGATTAATTTTTTTTTAATTTTTTTTTTTTTATTTTCTATTTTATTATTTTTAATTTTTTACTTTTTCTTTTCTTTTTAAACATACATGCGTAAACTCAATTTATAATTTTACAATGGAATTTTTTTAAATACAAATGTATGTTTTTTATATGTATTTACGAATTTCACATGAGATGAATGGTGATACAAACAATTGTTATTGCATGACTACACGTTGTGAAGGGTATATAAGATTCGGCTCGGCCGAATATAGCACTCTTAGTGCTAATTTAGAGTGCGTGGTGCAACGAACAAACAGTATATTTGATGAAATTTCTTATCTTTGTTTCACTTAAACTTAGTATGAGGTACTTTTGATCAAATGTTGTAAGAATCAGGGAGGGGAGAGCAAAAGCCTCACGCGAATAAAATACTATTTATGACAATAGGTGCTTACCGAAGAATTAATGCCAGATAATATTAAAATCTATCTATAAAAAGAAGTGTACACTTTGCAATTACCACTAACTGCGGAAACGGGTCCACCAATTTTAACCAAAATTTCAGGGTTGGTGATGGTCTGCAGATGGTTTATGTGAAGTTTGCATTTAATCGTTTTAGTGGTTTCGGAGATATGGCGCATTTAGATTTTTCTCATATTCCCGTACAAATATCAAAAAAACGCCATCTATTTTCCACATTATGATTTTTTATTGTCATTCAAAAACATTGGAATGTTGAGCTGAATCATTCAAGTTGTTGTTTCTATCGCCATGTCATTTGTGCGCTGATCATTCGATTTTTCACCTGCTATACACCTGCATTGTACCATGCGTTATTGTATTTAATTTTATATTTAGGTGACAAAACAAAAAAATTAAGGGCAAAACAACAACAAATCAGCTAGTATTATATATTATTTTTTATAATTTCACTATAAAACGCTTCAAATGCCTCCTATTCGTTAATTTTTTCATACAAAAACACAGTTACTAGGGTGATCGACTCGGTTTTACAATCGGGGGAAAACCTGGGTTTTCACTCTTACTGCCCACGGTTTCTTTTAGTTAGTTAGTTAGTTTTTCGAAAATCGAATAATCCAGTTTTTTTTCATATAAAAGCCGGTTTTTTTCAATTATTTAGTTTATCTAAATTTAATGTAAGTTTTACATAAATATTTTCTGTTGCAATTTTAAAAGAACTTTCTTCGGTTTTTTTTCTTTTTTTTTTGTTACGTACGTACATATTTCTTTAATATGACATATGGCTTAAACAACTATTGCTATTTATTGCTCAAATCATGCACTCTTAAAACAAATTTAACACCATTAACTGAAAATAAAGTTAAAATATTGTCGGAGTCATTAAAAATTGCTATGAATCAATTGTCAAAAAATACAACTACCCTAGTTGAAACTGAGGGAATTTTTATATTTTTGTTTAAATCTCTTTCAGAGATAAGAAATCCATTGTCTCAAAAATGACTTGAATGTTTCAAACAACGCATTAACGAACGTCGAATAACGGTTTTAAAGACACTAGTATTATATCTAAGCACCGGAAATTTTCCCAAAAGCTGTAATTTTCTGAAATACTCCTCCATTTATTGTATTATGGTTTATCCAACGCCGAGGAGAACTCTTCTTCATATTCAGATACAGACGAAGATGGCAATATTAACAATTCTCTTAATAATTAAGAAGATGAACTAAAAAACACCATTCAAAATATACAAAAACCAAAATGTAATAATATGAATAGTAAAAAAAGCATTTCAAAAGACTATTATATCTATCTATATATATAAAAGTGAAACTCTGTGTGTGTGTGTATGTGTGTGTGTGTTAGCTATAGACTCCGAAACTGTAAAACCGATCGGGCTCAAACTTTGGTAAGTTGTTGTACACATACCAGGGAGTGTTTATGGGTGAAAAAAGTGGGCGGAGCCACGCCCATAAAAAATTAGTTATCAGTTTTAGCTACTTGCACTTGACCGATTTTTCTGAAACTTTGCACACATATCGAGCTGTCATGACTAAAACATTTCGTGATAAGAAAAGTGGGCGGGGCCACGCCCCTAAAAAAGTTTTAATTTTGAGGTACTTGCACTGGACCGATTTTTCTGAAACTTTGCACACATATTGAGCTGTCATGGCTTTATAATTTCGTGATTGAAAAAGTGGGCGGGGCCACGCCCATAAAAAATTAGTTATCAGTTTTAGCTACTTGCACTGGACCGAATTTTCTGAAACCTTGCAAACATACTGAGCTATCATGACTTTACACTTTCCTCATTAGAAAAGTGGGCAGTGCCACGCCCATTAAAAAAGGTATCATTTTGAGGTACTTGCACTGGACCGATTTTTCTGAAACTTTGCACACATATTGAGTTGTCTTGACTATACAGTTTCGTATTTAGAAAAGTGGGCAGTGCCACGCCCATAAAAAAAGGTATCATTTTGAGGTACTTACACTGGACCGATTTTTCTGAAACTTTGCACACTTATTGAGCTGTCATGACTATACAGTTTCGTAATTAGAAAAGTGGGCAGTGCCACGCTCATAAAGAAAAAGTTATAGTTTTTAGCCTTGCACTTGATATTCGATTTAAATTTAGAATGCGATTAAAATTCATGAAGGGGCGTAGCAACGCGCGCCGGGATTGGCTAGTATTTAGATAAATGTCATAAAAGATCTGAAAATTTGGAAAAATTATACAATGCTTTGTTTACTATACCAACAACCCAACAACCACATTAAGTGAGAGAGCTTTTTCAATGTGTAATTTTATAAAAACTAAAGAAAGAAATAGATACTCTCGGAAGCATTTAAATTGTATATTATTTTTAAAAGATCATTTTAAACTAAGTACATAACTATTTTTTAACTACAAAATGAAAATTTAATATATTCGGAAATTACTTAGCCAGCGCGATCGCCAGATTTGACAGCACCCGACTATTTTCTTTGGGGTTATTTGAAGGAGCGAGTGTATGTGAACAAGCCAGAGATAATCCTTGAACTCAAGGCAAACATTGTTGCAGAAATTCGAACATTACAGCCATAAGTTTTGAAAGATGTTATGGAAAATTCTCTAAAAAGAGCCCATCAGTGCGAAGCTGAAAACGGTGGTCATTTAAGAGATTTAATTTTTCATACTTAGTGTAAAAAAATCCCATTTTATAAATTACATAATCTGAAAGAAAAAATAAAAAAAAATTAATTAACGAAAAAGTTATTAAACTTTTACACCCCTTGGTTTCTTTTGGCCCACCCTGTATAATAAACGCTTAAATTATTTTGCTCTCTAATTGCTAATTTCTTAATGCATATAAAACAAAAAAAAACATATTTTTCGTTAAATCGAATTCCCACGCTAAAAACCTCTTTACTATAAATCAAATACAAAACCATCAGCTGTAGTTTATTATCGGTGAAATTTTAAAACAATAGACTTAAAATTCTAAATTAGTGATTTTATTTAAAAGTCAATTCATACTTAAAAAACAATTATTTTTATTGGCAAATCAATTTCTTTTTATAAATAGATTTCATGCCATAAACAAATTTTAATTGCGTTGTATTCAAAATTCTTTTAATGGCATTGGAAAAAATGCAGAATTAAACGAAATTTTTTCAAATTTGGATTTATTATTTTTTTTTATTTTAGAAAACAAGTTCTTAATGTTTAGATAGCGTTGATTATGATTTATAAAATGATTTAATAATTTTTCAATCAATTTTACTAATATTATTTGTTTTTGTTTTATTATTTTAATAAGGAACACTGTAAATTTTTTGCATTAGGTTAAAAATAAAAAATAAATAAAATGAAATGAAAGCATGAACTGACAGTAGCAGATAAAACTAGACACAAAGAAAATTTTAATTTAAAGACACTTCTTTGCATAAAACCTAACCGATTGTTAAATAAATACGAATAGATAAGCAGTACTGTGCTATTCAATAGCATTAGTATTTGCTCATATAAATATTATTATTTTTTTTATGCATATATTTTTTATTTTCTGTACAACAAGACTGAGTCTTATATTTACTTATAGCACAGGAAGGTATCACGTTACCGGAAATTTTTATTAATAACATATTTAACAAAACATATTATAATAAACTTAATGTATTTAACCAAATTAAATAAAAAATAAATATAAAAGAAAATTATTTAAAAAAAGCTTAATAAGAATGTTTTGAAACTTTAAGCATTATCGTTTAGTTGTTGTTGGAATAAATTGCCACTTCGACATTAGACATTGATAACGAGGAAAAATAATATTTCGGTTACGTGGCGATTTGTAAAAGTGTATTTATAATACGCAGTCAATAGAGAAAGGACTAGATACGTTTCAGCCATCAAAATTCTTATTCTTAAAAAGATAAAATATTGTAAGGGCTTTTAACTTTACAAATGTTTTACCAACCATTGAGTTTACGTGATCAGTCCACGTCAATCTCCCAGAGAAAACTTCTCCAAGACTGTACTCTCTGTCAACAATTTAAATTTTTTTTCCCAATTAAATAAATGTCTTCGGAAATGTGAAGAACTAAGTTTTTCCTAGATATTACGATGCATTTAGATTAGCGCGGATTCAAATGCAGACCGTTAGCACTAGTTCAAAGATAGATTCTGTTGAAATCGTCATTTAGGCAAGCAATATTTTGTACTAAGTTTCGTAAAGTGGACTGAGCATTTACAAAGAAGTTCTGGCAAATGATTTACATATAAAGAATATAAGAGTGGCCATAAAATAGATTCCTGTGGAGCTCCTCTAATAAGTGATCATTAAAGTAACGTTTCATTCATAAAGTTTATTTTTGTTAACTTTTTGTTATGTCTAAACTTTTTAAAAAATAGCACACAACTTATTAATGTTGATAATTTAAAAATAGCAATATTAAAATACAAAACAAGAACTTTGTTAAGACCAACAAATAAATAAATCTATAAAAGAATATCAAACAACTTTGCTGTTGTTTTTCAATAAGCATAAAATTATATGTCCAAAATAACATTAAAAGGCACAATACTGTATAATGAGAGAACAAAATCATCAACATGGATTATATTGGCCAACAATAAAATTAATTGCAACTGACAACAAATCAACAAAATTAAAATCAGAAGACACACAAAACACAAGTCTAAACTAAATTCACTTAAGTTCTCATGACTCAGCAGCTAATGTTAGTGGAATGTGTTCGTAAACAAAAAGTTGTGCTATTAGATCCTAACAAAGATATGATCTACCCAAGACTATGGAGGAACTAAAAATTTTATTTTTAAAATTTGGATACAAATAACGAATCTTTAAATCAAATTCCAGTTTTTTATCATCAATTATTTAAAATTTAAGTATTTAACAAGCTTTTATATTAAAAAAATTAAAACGTCCTCTAAAACCTTACAAAATATCTTTTGATTGATTATATTTACTGAGAATTTTTATTTTTGTAATTTACCAAAAACAACTAAATTCCGAAATATTTTAATTTTTAACAAATTGTTTATTAAACGTTTTTAACGTAAATTATTTTTTTCAACCAAATGTAACGAAAAGTTTAATATTTTGGGAAAAAACATACTAACTATTGATGTACACATCAGAGAACTGCATATTAACAGATTTTGATGAGTAATTCATGTCCAAGAGCACTTGTTCATATTCAGTAAATTTAACAAAAACCAATTACCGAACAATTAATGTACTCCACTTCTAAACAGCTAAGTGAAACTTGAACTCATTTTTACTAACCCTATAATGCCATCTGTTGAATTGTTTTTTAGGATTGCCAACACTTTACTGCACAAATGACGACAAATTCAAATCTTGCGTTAATTTTGCTGTTTCCGATTCTTTTTATCTTAGTAAAATAATGGCGTAGATATTTGGTTTTCAATAAGATATTTGGATCAGTCTACGCACATCGTTACATCATACCACGAGCCAAAAGTATTATTATGTGGACTTCGCATCACTGTTTTAAAATGTAAAATACCCTTACGCTGGGTCTCCACATAGCAATTTTCATTGCTTAGCATAAGCACAAACGTCAATAGAATAACGGCCCTTTATTGCTAAATTATGTCTATTTTCATTTTCATTTTCTTCATTTAACTTTTATGTCTTTTTTTTAATATCTCACTCTTAGGTATTATTGTTAGATAAAATTATTTTAATTTGCCTTTGTTTCTGCAAATGAAAACAAAGAGTTCAAAGAAAATTAAATGATTTTGACAGCTCATTGGGGCAAATATTGCTCAAGCAATCAGCAAAGCAATAATTGCGCAATAAATTGCTACATATGGCAATCTGTGGTCTACACATTGTAATTTCTATGGACGCAATCGAATTTGACAATTGCGGCAATAAATATTGCTACGTGGATACCTCGGGTTAAAACGATCAAATAAACCAAGAAACGATTGCGTGTGCATTCGTAAAGTTTATTTGACGCTTTTTTGAAGACGTTAATCAGCACTTAAATTTTAAGTTCGTTATATTCGTTTGCCAGTTTGTTTTCATCGAATGATAATTTATTTTTATTAATGACTTCCAACTTTATTTTCTATAAAGCTGGCAAGCTTAGTAATGTTAAATAAAATATAAAATAAATTTTTTCGGTAGTACACTTTTGTGATACTACTAGAAATAATCTAAGTTTCAGAATCCATTCAAAAAGGTAGCCGATCTTACAACAAAACAAAAAAAGTTAGACTACAAGGAATAGAGGACTTTTAACACTTACACGAATGTAAAGTAAATAAAATGTTTTTACACAAGATTTTTTATAATGAAGGCAATTAACGAACGTCAACAATCTTGATCTTGCAAAAATTAGCAATATTTTTAATATAAAATATATGCTTCCTAATCTAAAGCAACAGCAGTTTTTAAGAGAAATACATTTTCTATTGTCTGTAGTTCATTAAACATTTTTTCTAATATTTGGAGTTTCTCTTTTGTAACATTTTTTATTCACTTACCAACTTTCGAAAATACTTCTAGACGGAATGATTTTTATGTGCGATATCCCACATCGTAGATTTCTATTAAACAATTAGTAAGCGCTAAGTTCATCCCTACCAGCAGCAGCTTAATCATGCCTTAACATTACGCACTGCTGAAATAGGTAGCAGCAGGTAAGGGA
Organism: Phyto melanocephala; assembly: GCA_941918925.1. NCBI lineage: Eukaryota > Metazoa > Arthropoda > Insecta > Diptera > Rhinophoridae > Phyto > Phyto melanocephala. The sequence goes on along the minus strand of OW799233.1, from coordinate 47,980,997 downwards.
GATATAAAAAAATAAAATAAATCTACTGTCTCTTAACACCTTTAATTAAATAATAATAATAATTAAATCAAATATTTTCCCTTATGTTTAGCACTTATTTATGTATTAAAAATTCTTTGAATAAACTTTTAAAGGTAAAAAAGTATTACCTGACTTATTACGTTTATGTGTAGAGTGTTTCCAATTTTTTAGTATTTCATGTACTAAAAGTAGCACACCACAACTACATAACTGCACGGCAGCAACAACAATATTCATCAAAAGTCTGCAGAAGTATCTTAAAAAAATCTCATGAAATATGCAAATTTGTCTTTTCAATTTAATTTTTCAAATCTTTTGTTTGTACTTAATAATTATCACTTGAATTTTTGGCTTAAGAGAAACAAAAAATCAAACGAAATTTTCATTAAAACGTTTTTATGTCGTTGCCAACCATCAGTATTTTTGGCGAAAGGGAATGAGACAAGCTCACACAATTAAAGGTGTTAAAGTTAAGTTGAGGAAGATTTAAATATTTGAGAATCTTTAGTTTTGGAGGTAAATACGAGTATCTACTAGTATCTACTAGTATTGAATTACTTAAGTGCTGGTGGCTTAAAGCAAGTAGCTTTTAATTTTATACACTTAACAATTTATAACAGTTGTGTGAGAGATTTTTAAACACTGAAATGAAAAAGTTGATTTTAATATTTCATCAAATTACTAAGGAGAATACTCAAAGACAAATTTCGATAAAACTTAATAAATCATTAATTCATAAAACATGTTTGCATTTCTATTCTAGACAAATACAATAAAGACGAAATGTGTGTTTGAATGTTATGAGGCAAGGCATATTTATTCATGAGCAGTGCTGCCGTTTTCACTGCGATCGCAGTTTTTCACTGCGATTTGCCCGTCGTCACTGCGGAACTGCGTTTTTATAAATATCACTGCGTTTTTCAGTTTTTGGTAGTTTTCCTCCTTTTCTGATCAACAACGCCTTAACACGATTTACCTCAAACGTGTTTAACACGTAAGTCTGTAAAGGCTATAACACAACGAGATAAAATTGCCACCCTGTTAAAAATATAGCAGCTAGATGGCAACATTTTCTGCTGTTACGTTACGTTACAGTTGACTGATTAGGTCTTGAATTAAAATGTCAAAAATCCCGTTAGAAAAACATAAACAAGCTATTTCGTGAAAAAAATATTTGCTTTTCAGTCCATTTAATTAATTTTTATATTGTATTGCACTGTTGTTGACAATCAAAAATAATAATTTTTTTCTATTTCAGTTGAGTAGTTGAGATAAAATTAACATAAAAAAATTAAAAAACAAGTAATTCTTAAAAAAAGAGCAAAAAAGTGTTAAAAAAGTGAAAAAAATTTCCAAACGAAAACGACATTTTTTTTATTTCTCGTAACTGCGCTTCACTGCGTTTTTTATGTCGATTTCACTGCGAAAAAAAGTTGGTCGGCGGCAACACTGTTCATGAGGTACTCTTGATTCGTCAGCTGATTATTTTTTTCAACACTTATTTGAAATTTCAGCTGTCAAAATACATAAATAAAAAACAATTTTCTCTCTTTTTTTTCAAATGTCAAACTTCATATATAAAAAATATAAACAAAAAAATTCTCTCCGAACTGCAATTACCTGATGAATAAATATGCCTTGGTTATGAGGTTTCTTTGAAACTACTTATTCAATTTCTAAAAAAAATTTCACCAATGCTCTAGGTCTACCTTCCAAACGTTTTAAATTTTAGGTGGGCCCTCATATAAATAGAAGACATTTTATAACATATTTTGAGAACTACAGCAGCAATTCTATTCAAACTTTGTACGAGTTACTTTGATAACAATTTCCTTATTCGAGAATAAAAATTGATACGATCGTAGCAGGGGGCATAGTATTCCCCATACAAAAACTTAGAAAATATCAATGAATTGCATTTAAAAAATTGCTTTTAAATTATAAAAATTAAAATTACATATATTTATATAAAACATTATGAAAAATCAATTAAAGTTTCCTGTATGGGGTAGCAAAGAGCACCTGATAAGCCAGTCTGTACTAGGAAAATATAAAGAAAATGTGTGCTTGTGTGTTATGAGTTTTCTTCGAAACTATTTATTCAATTTCTAAAATTTTTTCACCAATGCCCTACGTCTATCCTCCGAACGGACACAGGCTATATTTTTGTTTTATAATTTAGGTGGCTGTGGTACCTTCCATACAAATTGAACATATTTTGAAAACTATACCAGCTATTTCCTTTAAACTTTGTACGAGTACTTTGATGACAATTTCCTTATTCGAAAAAAAAATTTATATGATTGGAGCAGGGGACATGGTAACCCCCATACAAAAAACTACATTTGATAAAACCTTGTACGATCAATTTGAACACATTTTCCTTATTAGAGCAGAGGTAGTGCTATCCCCCACGAATGAAACACTTTCTGTCAATAATCGTCAATTCAGCAATAAACTGCATTAAAAAATCGATTTAAAGTATAGAAATTAAAATAACACATAAGTACATATATAAAACACTCACTTATAAATATAAATAAAACATAATAAAAAAATTTCCTGGTGGGTGAATAGAATCATTAACTTAGTTTACATAATTATATATTATATTTTAATACTTAAGGAGCAAATACACGGCATGTTTTTTACATCTGACTTGTCAAATTCTCCACTGCTAATACAAACATGTTGTGTGTTACCTTTAAAACATTACTTATGTAAAATAACATGTGTTGAGACATCTGACAAAATTTTCATTAGAGTGCGCTCTATTTTCTTTTGTCAAAACATGTGACATCAGCCGTTGGCAAAAATTTCTGAAGCTGCAAAGCAGTCAGCGTATAGTACAATTTTGACAGACATGTAGATTTACATATGTCTCACAAATTTTGAAGCTAGATGTAAAAAACATGCCGTGTATTATAGCCTTTATTTACATTTGTGTAATTTAATTTAGTTTAAATTAAGTTTTAATTTACAACTTGGCAACATAGCATACTTTCAGGATGTTGTAAATACAACTATTTCTAATATGTATTTACACTGCTTTTTTCTCGATCCAGTATCACTGTGTTTATAGAGGGTGGGGGACATCTAACAGCTTAAATTTTAACCAGCGGTTATTTCAAATCCCGCAATACTTATATCATTCTATTCTGTCAAAATAAATTGAACGAAAATGTCGTACAAAATTTGCTAGCAGAGAAGGAGCAACAGTACCCGGTGGCGGTTTATTTGAAGGAATAAATAAAATAGTGCGTATCTTACTCTTTCATTAAAAAATATATACCTCTAAAAATATGTGCTTTGCTTTACGAACAAAACATTGAAAAGTAGAACAAAGCTAAATTAAAACAATTTTAAAATTAATAAAGGGGAATCAGAACAAACAAAGTCACAACTGAAATAGAACTTCAAAACATGTTAAAATCGCTTATTAAAAGGTAATCTTAACAAATAAGAGCTATGCCGAATATAGTGCTCTTACTTGTTTAGGTTTTTTATTTCACTAAAAACACGCATCTTTCACCTTATTTGGTAGCCGAAATATGGACGATATATTGAAATATGCAACAAAAAAAAAATAAAATTTCTATTTCATTATATAACTAGCCAAACCCGGCGCGCGTTGCTACGCCCCTTCATGAATTTTAATCGCATTCTAAATTTTAATCGAATATCAAGTGAAAGGCTAAAAACTTTTTCTTTATGAGCGTGGCAATGCCCACTTTTCTAATTACGAAACTGTATAGTCATGACAGCTCAATAAGTGTGCAAAGTTGCAGAAAAATCGGTCCAGTGTAAGTACCTCAAAATTATACCTTTTTTTTTATGGGCGTGGCACTGCCCACTTTTCTAAATGCGAAACTGTATAGTCATGACAACTCAATATGTGTGCAAAGTTTCAAAAAAATTGGTCCAGTGAAAGTACCTCAAAATGATACCTTTTTTTTAATGAGCGTGGCACTGCCCACTTTTCTAATGATGAAAGTGTAAAATCATGACAGCTCAGTATGTTCGCAAAGTTTCAGAAAATTCGGTCCAGTGCAAGTAGCCAAATCTGATAACTAATTTTTTATGGGCGTGGTCCCGCCCACTTTTTCAATCACGAAATTATAAAGTCATGACAGCTCAATATGTGTGCAAAGTTTCAGAAAAATCGGTCCAGTGCAAGTACCGCAAAATGAAAACTTTTTTAGGGGCGTGGCCCCGCCCACTTTTCTTATTACGAAATTATTTAGTCACGACAGCTCGATATGTGTGCAAAGTTTCAGAAAAATCGGTCAAGTGCAAGTAGCTAAAACTGATAACTAATTTTTATGGGCGTGGCCCCGCCCACTTTTTTCCACCCATAAACACTCCCTGGTATGTGTACAACAACTTGCCAAAGTTTGAGTCCGATCGGTTTTACAGTTTCGGAGTCTATAGCTAACACACACACACACACAGAGTTTCACTTTTATATATATAGATTGGTGAAAGGTTAACTATTTTTTAAAACAAAAACCTCCAAGCCTTATTATATTTTTCGAAAGTATATGTAAGCTATTTAATGATATATCAGCTAATCAGTCAGTAACGCAGTATCAAAGCTCTTTTATAGATGTATATGCATATACATATGTACGTAGTATGAAGTGACACAGAGTTTCTCTGAGTGTATACGATTAATGTAATACAAATTGCACTGAAAATTCATTTAACAAAATATACTACAATAACATCTACGAATACATTCCAATTATAATATATGTATGTATGTATGTATGTTTATAACAATGTATCAAAATAATTATAAGGTTTGTTTTATTTTTTTTTTTTCTTTATCGCCATTATGGTTATAGTACAAGTACTAGTAGTATAATTTGTATTTTATTTTTCAATTCATAAAACATTTCGTTTTATATGCAGCATCATTTTAGTTACATTTTAGTTTTGTTTTGCTATTTTGTGGCAGGGTGTTAAGGTGAGTGACATTTTTAGGTTAAATATAGGTTAGAAATTTTATTTCTGTTTTCTTAGTCTTAATTTTTTTCTGGGATAGACAATTCGAAGATGTTGTATTATAAATCTTTACAATACAGGAATTAAAATAAAATGCAATTTAAATAGTACATGAAAACAAAACGACCTTTAAAGGTTGTTTAGTTGGTATAAAATATCAGTTAGTCTTCGTTTTTTATGCTTTTCGTATGATCGTAAGACATAAAAGTATCTTGAGAAAATAAATAAATTGCAAAATTATGTTTTAACATTATTTATGTTAATGAATAACTATTTAAGCAGGTTTAGAACAAACAAATAGTATTTTTAATATACATACATATGTATGAATAAAATAAGTTGTAATGTAATTAAAATAAAAAATTTTCCTCAAATTATTTACGAAGTTGATGAAATGTTAAGCAATGGAATAAAACATTTGAATTTTTTTAATTTTTATATTTATTAGATTTCCACCAACTGTTTTATATCTTTCAATGTTTAATAACTTAAGATGAAGCTTATCTACAAACTGACCTTACGTCAAGAATCATCAAAAAATTACAACAATAAACCAAAACAAGTAAGAGCACTATATTCGGCTATGCCGAATTTTATATACCCACCACCAATTTTGTGTACTTTTATATCGCGAAATTTATTATTTTGTTATTAACATTATTTAACATTATTTTACTAAAATTTGTTTTACTTTTTTCGATTTTCTATCAATTTATTTCTCTAAATTTATTCTATTCTATTTATTTATTTAGATGAGTGGCTTATAAGAGAACATAAGACCAGATACCAAAGAATAACGGATATCTTACCGATGGGAAATATTACGGAATTAACATGTGATAAAATCCCGATGAGATATGAGAATACTAACTGCATCACCATAATACCGGAAGATGGAGATCGGGATGAGATAATCAGGATGGGAATCGTTCTTTATACAGACGGTTCAAAGATTGGTGACCAAACTGGAATGGGCTTATACGACATAAGCCGAAATAGAAGCAAATACTTACGTCTACCAGATCACAACACTATTTTTCAGGCTGAGATCATGGCGATTACGGAAGGAATGGCGATTAAATGGATAAAGGAAACAAATAGCGAAACCCCGATTTGTATCTTTACGGATAGCCAATCAGTGATTAAGACATTGAGAAAGGAGTAAGTTGAATCCCGGAACGTTTTGCAATGCAAGATTGAGATAAACTCATATGCAAATTGTGAACATCTGGAGATAATATGGATACCAAGCCATCACGGGCTGATCGGAAACGAGAAAGCCGACAAATTATCCAAAATGGGAGCTCTTCAGAGTAATATAACTTTGTATAACGCTAAACCCCTTAAACGATTCAAGGATGAACTTAAACGTTGGGCGATGGAGAAACATGTCAGAAAATGGCAAAGCACGTAAGTCGGTAAGGTGACAAAAACACTATGGGGTGACCCAAATCTTGGGAAATCAAAGGAGATTCTGAGACTAAGTAGACCTACTCTTAGGAAACTAACCAGTGTAATTACAGGTCATACGGAGTTGACAACTCATCTAGCTCGCATGAGATTATCTGAGGAGACAACATGTAGAGCATGCGAGGAAGAGCATGAGACTTTGGTACACTACCTCTGTCATTGTCCTGCGTTTGGGCATATTAGGCGCGAAAATTTTACAGTGGATACTATGCCGAACTTGGAATACCTGGGGAACTCGAACTGGAGATCCATAAGGCGTTACATTGAGGGGACTGGGTTCTTGGACTAGTCCGTCATTTATGGGAAATTATGTTTATGGTTTTTGTTTGGGAATTCCGTTTTCCATATGGAGCGCACAACATGCCAACTGGGCATAAGTGCATACCTGTCATAGGTTTGGACTTTTATACCCCTCCTTTTCAACCTAACCTAACCTAAATTTATTCTTACAATGAAACCTTAAAGGCCATGCCAGATAAAACTTCGTCGCTTTGCGTGACATTTCTAAATTTGAGAGAAAAGCGCGAGAGAAATTTGAAGGTCACAATGAAAACTTTGACAACACTTACGCATTGTTTGTTTACCTATTAAGTTTGCAACTACGGATTGTCAAAGCACGCAAAAGATGAGAGTTGGTTAAGCTTCGCGCTGCGTTGAAAGTGCATTATTTGACATGTTTCGTATAAGAACGGCTATTTCATCTTAAATTTCAAAGCGTATTTCTAGGGCAACGCGAAGCAAAAGTTCTATCTGACATGGCCTTAAGAATTTCTACATTAAAAATTATACTACAAACTATTTTTTAAAACAATGTTGTATTTTTACGGAAACTGAAGATTGTAATTCGCTACCGAGAGGTAGTTGAAAAATAATATTAGCTTTGTGTGGTAATGGCACCTCCTACTTTTAAAATTATATAATTAATGTTTGAAATCAACTCAGATAATCCACTACAGATTTATTTTTTTTTTTTTAAATTTTATCCAAGTAGAAATAATATGAATTAAAGATAAACCGTTATATGGAAGGTGAGCGTTAAAGTGGGCGTATCACCTTAATTTTTTTGGAATTTACCTTATACTGGCATAATTAAATTTACCAGAAAGCTATACATATATGCAAAATTTCATCATCATCAATTAATTAATTAACTAATTATCAGTAAATTATGTGAGAAGCGGGCGTTCAAGAAGGCGTGTCAAAGTAGTTTTTGCTGATAAAATCAACTTATATATATACTTATACAATATAGAGTCCTTTATTCTTCAAGAATCTTTGTCGGTAAAGAAATTATATGAATTTGAGATAGAGCATTCTATTGGAGGTGGGCGTTAATGTGGGCGTGCCGCCTTTATTTTCCGTTATTACAAGTCTTTTGATCGAGGAGAAATTTTTTCAAAATTTCAGAATCATACGTATATCTAATTTTGTTAGTTTTATTAAGTTTTAAATTTTAAATGTACCGAAAAAGACACTCTGCGGTATAAATTTGTGTACGTTTTGATATATAACTTTTTTGTAATGTATATAGATTTGATAAATTTTCAGGGAAAGATATTTTTCTACTAAGGAAATATTCAATCGAAAGTTCATCTCTCTACGTCAATGCGTTAATCGAATTTGGAAGGACATTTTATTCTATGTTGGAAGGACATGGTTTTTTTACCTAGTCTTGCATTACGAGCTATAACTCTCTTCCTAATATTCGGACTAAGCCCATTTTCCCAAGCAAACAAACTTATGTATTATAATTGTTATGGCAAAATTTGAGCCCCCTAACTTTTTTGGTTCGAGCTCTATCGTGCTTTCAACTGACGGACAGACGGCCTGACATAGCTAGATCGTCCTAACAGAAAATCAGAATTTAGAAAATATGTACCTTATGGGGTCTAGAATTGATATTTCAATGTTTTACAAACGTATTGACAAAATGCATATAACCCCACACCATTTTTTTGGTGGTGCGTATAAAAAATATTTCACAGCATAGAAAATTATGAATGAATAAAAAAGCAGTACAACAACTAAACAACAACATAATCAAAGAATAATTTTTAAAATCTTTTTTAATATACTTTTTTTTTATTCTTATGTGATTTTAAATATTAAAATTTAAAAACTATTACTTTACTGTTTACTCACCTACGGCACATGCTGGCTGACAGATTATGTTTAACACTAAAAAACCCGTGAATGTAATAAACAGCTTTTGTATAAATTCACTATTTAAAGAAAATTTTTCAATTTTACTTAATTCCTCCATAAACTAACTGGTAAGAATAGTGTTAACAAAAAGACTTTAATTTATGTTTGTAAACGGGGTAATTACTTAAGTCAATAGCAAAAAAAATATAAAAAAATATGTACCACATAAATGAATTATTTTAGTTACAAATATTTTTACGATTTTTCACGCTAAACCTTTTTTTTATACAATTTACTGCGAAAATACAAGGTCTTCTTAAATCACAAATTTTTTTACTTGAATATTAATGTATGTATGTGTATGAGCAGTTTTTAAATAGAATACTTAAGAAAATATAAATAAATGTTACAAATAATGCCAGTTGCCTTAATATATCATTAAGGTATAAGTAATTATTTATTTAATCATGAATTTAATTACATTCATATTATCATTAAGATTACACTTTGCCAACAAACATTTGACCTGATTTTTTAATTTTTTTAATTAAAAATAGTGGTGATTAAATAAAAAAAACCTATTGTACATATACATACATATATTTATTTCAAGTACTTCAATATTATTTAACTCACTTGTTACAACAGTCTATTTTATTTAGTACTAGAAAAGCCCGGCGCGCGTTGCTACGCCCCTTAATTAATAAAAATGCATTCTGAATTAAAATTGAATATCAAGTGCAAAAAGTTAAAAATTATCACTTTTATTAATGGGCATGGACTGTCCACTTTTATAATCACGAAACTGTATATTCATGACAGCTCAATATGTGTGCAAAGTTTCACAAAAATCGATCAGTTCAAGTAGCTTAAAATGATAACTTATTTATTATGGGCGTGGCACTGCCCACTTTTCTAATCACGAAATTATATAATCATGAGAGCTCAATATGTGTGCGCAAAGTTTCAGAAAAATCGGTGAAGTTCAAGTAGCTGAAACTGATAACTAATTTTTTATGGAATATGTACAACAACTTGCCAAAGTTTGAGCTCGATCGGTTTTACAGTTTCGGAGTCTATAGCTAACACACACACAGAGTTTCAATTTTATATATATACATAGATAATTTTTAGTTGTTTGCCTTGACAATTTTTCGTTTCTTAAACTGATGTTAAGAAACATTGTCATGCGAAGTTACACTAATAAAAAAAATATAAATAAATGTATAAGGCTTTTAAAAAACCGTTATAAAATATTATATTGTTGATGTTACAGTTATTCAACTACATTTAATGAAGCAGCTTTAAATAGTGGGTGTTTTTTAATATTTATTTAGCAAATGTTATAATAAATGTAAATTAGTGTATTTGACATATGAAGAAAAAAATGTTTTTAAATATTTATTTTAGACCATATTTTTTATGTACATACATATGTTAGAGCAGTTATGTAAACACTAACCGCTATAATGTTTTACATATATGGTGGACTCAAAAACTATGTGACTAATGACAGGTCTCTGTCAATCAGCTGTATATTTTTATATTTTACTGCAAAATCTAGTGAGAGGAGATTATTTGTGAAATCGCAAATTGGTAAAATTATATCCACGACACTGCTGCTTTTGATTTTACGTCTCAATTTTAATAATGTTTATGCGTTGATGCAACATCGACTTATCTCCTTTAAGACCAAATTTTCGTTAGCTTGTTTGCAATACCATTTGGTTTTAAGTAACTTAACAAAAAGAATTTAACGATGTTGAATCTAACGTTGTTGGAAACCAATTCTAAACACTGAGACTAAAGTGTACAAAATTATGAAATGTCTCTTGAACTAATCGAAATGTTAAAGTGGCTAATTCATGACTTGTTTTTTACATCTGACTTGATAAATTCAACACTGATAAATACGAACATATCGTGTGTTACCTTTAAAACATTACTTCTGTAAAAAACATGTATTGAGACATCTGACAAAATTTCAATTAGAACGCGCTCTATTTTCTTCCGTCAAAACGTCAGACATGCATTAACATATGTCTCACAAATTTTAAAGTCAGATATTAAAAACATCCCTTGTATTTGCTACTTTAATGAATTGAATGACATGTGATACCTTTTTGTTGAAACTATAAATAATTCAGGTAAATATTATTTACTTTAGGCAATTTAGCTCTGTTATCTTGCTGCTTGGCCAGACTGATTTTTGCAAAACTTCGGTTTAAGGATACCTCGAGTAGAGTAGGTAGGGTTATCTAAGCCCTTTTTTCTATTATGTGTCTTGAAAGCATATGGCTTCTACAAATCATCTCCATCTTGCACTATTTGTCGCTCATTTCTTTGAAAGTTTCATTTCTTGTGCCAAAGGATGTTGCCGTAAAATTGAAACTATTATTTTTGTCGGTTGTTGATTCAGCGAAGTAGATGATTGTCTGCTGTAGCAGGTCCCAGTATATTGGTGCTGCCATCTTTAGTCCTTTGTGTGTTTTATGTAGTGGTGGTAATCATCGATTCTCAGGAGATAACGGTTGCCTGGTTTTTTGCCATGATGTTATCTTCTTTTTCCACAGAGATGGGGTTGAGGTCAGATGCTTCCTGGATGGATTGTCTGGAGTGGGGCTGAAGCGACTTATATTTTAAAACTCACAAACCATGGTGTGGTTTTTGGTGGTTCGTCACTTGGGATTATTTTGCTCGAAAACTTTGCATCCCCTTGTCGATGTTTAATAACCCATTCGATTAAAACAAAGCATGTACAGTAGAATCTTAGAAAAGTTTACTCGCGTAAAAGTTAAACACGTGAATACGTAAACAGTTTTTAGTTATCAACATGCAGCTCTAAAAATTTAACTTTTCGGTTAACTTTTTAGAGCGTGTAATTTTATTTTAAAACAACGGCTGTTTCAGTGATAATAGTGGCAGCTTAATCACTTAAAATCTTCTCAGTGGCAACGCTAAATCTTTATTGTTGCTTAATAGATTATGGTATTCCCCGAACTTCCTTTTTATTTTGACCCGCCAAAAATGTTGTCCATGTTCAACATTGCTGTTGAAGTTCTTGTTAGAGGTCAGTGGTCTAAAAAAAGTTGTGTTTACATATAAAATTTATTACATACTTTATTTATTCCTTTTTTTCGCCTTAAAAACGCGCTTAGAAAAGCAAAAGTTAAGATTCTACTGTATTACATATTTTGTTGTAATCTGTAGTTATTGGAGTTGTGAACAAACTAATAAACTTTGTGGTAAAAAGTTTCTTCACATCATTGTTTGAGGGTACCAAAAATTTGGCACAACCGAATATAGTGCTCGTACTTATTTATATTTTTACAGTCTTTAGGCCCTCGCGAAGGGGTAGTCATCTTGTCGCGATGCGAGGGCTTAAGTGTAAATTACACGAACTAAGAACTACCCACCCCCTGCCTACCAGCGTCTGTTTCTCCTAGTTGGGGCGGCTGGCAGGCTACTTCTCAACTCCCTCTTCATACAGGATGTTGAGAATTGCGTCCGCTTTATTAAATCGTCTCCAGTGGGGCGGCAGTTATAGTAAGCCTTGCAGTAGGCATAAAATGCAAAAAAAACAACTCTTCCGTAATGTCAAGAAAAGAATCATGCCCTGCGTATCCGGTAAAGGGCTTCATAATCTCCGGAGACCCAACTACTGCAGTGTCGATATCAGGCTTCAGTAAGTTGTCGGCTACTGAAACCTCGACTAGTGGAGTGGAAGCGCCAGGCTCCACTAGCCGACTAGCTACTAGTGCGCTAAAAACATGCCCGATCAAGCCGATAGGCGATCGAAACCAGAGCTTGGTACAGCGTGGTTCTTCGAAACCAGGTACTTTTAAGGCTCCTAAGGTCCGGATGGGACTAGTTCCTGTCAAAATACCAGCTTCAGGTGCCGGTGAGGTGGCTAAGACTCAGTCTGCCACTAAACCTGGATCCCTTGTGCCAAACACTGTGCAGAAGGATCATGCGAAGAATGATTCGATGATTCCTGTAGCACCACCCTCGACCTCCACGGCTCCTAAAACAGATTCCCCAAGGCACAGAAAGCAATCCAAAAGGGCCTTCACTTCTAAGCGTTCCGCTTATAAAATAATAAGTCAGTTTGGTGAAAAACCTACTGACGAGCTCACGGAGCAAGAGAAAAACTCTCTCCGGTGGGCGAAAACCCTCATTGAAGGGTTAAAAAGTGATCCTCCTAATGCAGGTGTAGGCAGTCCTAAACGGACGGCATCCTCTGCAGCGCCTAAACGGCAACGGTCAGAGGAGGACACTCTTCCAGGAACAAAACGTTCCAAACATATGCCTCCACGGCCACAACCAAGATCCTACAAGGAGGTGGCTAAGGACCACCTCATTTGGGCGATCATTGACCGCAACTCCAGCGATGGCACCATTTCTTCCAGCAACTGGAAATTGGTTGTCATGGCTCTCAATGGGGTGTTCTTGAAAGTTGTTCGGGACAACCCGGGACCACCACCCCAGTGTGAAGATGCTGGCTGGTACCAAGGCCACATCAAGCTCATAGCCTGTACAGACGAGCGTTCAGCGCAGCTGTACAAGACCGCCATAGAGCCCCTCGGGGAAGTATGGTCTGGCGCGAAGCTCGAGGCAATACCTCTCGCCGATGCTCCACAAAGGGCGAGATCTATTGCCAAGATTCCCGCAATACCATTTGACCCAAAGGAGATTCTGGAGATAGCGCAGGTCAGTAATCCTCAGCTACCCACGAAGGACTGGAAAATAGCCAAGGTTACTGAAGCTGTAGAAGGCTCCAGGAAGGCCACTGTTATTATAAACAGTGACTCCCTGTCTCCACTTCGAAAGACTCAGGGAAAGATATACTATGGTTTTGGCACTATCTTTCTCCGGGTCTATAATGGTGACGACAAGGAGAAGCCTCAAGCTCCGGAGAGTAAGGACTCTTCTAAGGATCTCTCCATAAGCTGTGACGATGAATCTGCTCTTTCATCGGACATTGATGACACCCAATCGGTCTCAGGACTAGTGGGGGAATTCTTTGATAAGATGGATGTGGCAGAAGATGAAGACGCCCTTCTAGAATCTGACGATGGTTCAGAGGACGCCGATGTCACTGTCGTCCACAGCGATCAGCTACATTGAAGGTTACTCAAATTTACCTTCATCACTCAAAAGCGGCGTCAGCTGCCCTACTCCTCCGACTGTCTTCATTCACGGAGGATCTTATATGTGTCCAAGAACCATTGTTGTAGAAATACAGGGTTTGCGGGCTAAACAAGGATGGCTACTACATTCTGTATGCAGCCGGACCAGGTAGGACCAGATCTTGCATTATGGCCAAAAACAATCTTAAAGCTTTTGTTCTATCCGACTTCAGTACTATACTGTACTATAGCCATCGAGAACAAGAGGCGAATAGTCTGGCTAATGAGCTGTTACATGGCGCACGATCATGGAGGGGACCCACCTAACTCCATCACTAGGAAGGCGATGTCTTGCGCGAACGAACGGAACATCCCTCTCATAATCTGCGCGGATGCCAACGCGCACCATACCGTCTGGGGTAGTTTGGATACAAACCAAAGGGGTTTGTCACTCCTCGAATTTATAATTGAAAATAAACAGACAGTAGTTAATAGGGGTAATGATCCCACCTTTGTAGTTACTAACAGAAGGGAGGTTTTGGATGTTACTCTTATTAGCAATAGGTATATGAATTTGATAGGAAATTGGAGGGTGTCGAAGGACTGCTCTTTTTCCGATCACCTATATATTGATTTCGATTTGTTTTACAAAGTGGAAAGCTCTCTTCATGTCCAGACTCCATTGACGATAGGTCCACTCTGGACTCCGTAACTGAGTTCTTGAGTAATGTTATCAGAAGAGCCAAGAGGCAATCCTGGAGAAAATTCTGCAGTGAGGTGGAAAATTCTTTGGAGACAACTCGGCTACGAAAGATTCTATCATTGAATCCAACAATACCATCATACATACAGAGGGCGGATGGTTCGTGGACCACCAGCAGTAAGGAAACGCTGGAGGTTCTCATGGAGACACATTTCCCAGGCTGTCTAGAGCAGGACTCTCGTCCTGCTGTTGACCACACGGATGCATATGACATATCGAATCTACCGATCACTGAGCATCGCATAAGATGGGCAGTTGGAAGTTTCCATCCCTTCAAGTCTCCAGGTCCTGATGGCGTAATTCCAGCGGATCTACAGGAGAACATCGATATTTTAATGCCATGGCTTCTGGTGATATTCAAGGCATGCTTGCATTTATCCCATGTCCCATCAAGATGGACATCCTATAAGATTATTTTCATACCCAAGGGAAGTAAGGCCTCGCATACAAGGGCCGGAGACTTCAGGCCAATAAGTCTCTCCTCCTTTCTGCTTAAGACTCTGGAGAGGATTATTGATGTTTATATCAGATCGTCTCTAGGACCAGAGGCTCTGTCGGGGGCACAGCATGCCTATACGAAGGGAAAATCTACGGAAACGGCGCTACACGCGCTGGTTGGCCATATTGAAAAATCTCTGAACTACAGGGACTTCACCTTGGTCGCCTTCCTTGATATTGAGGACGCCTTCAACAATATCAAACCGGATTCGGTTCTGAACGCCTTGAGACAACTGGACATAGATCCTGCGGTCACCGGTTTTGTGGGAAAACTACTGAAATATAGGCGCATTGAATCATCTTTGGGCGCCTCTAGCATCTCCAAGGTGGCTGTAAATGGCACACCGCAAGGTGGCGTACTTTCTCCACTACTATGGAACATCAACATTAATATCCTGCTTAGGGCCATGGAGAATACATCCTGCATGACTGTTGCTTATGCGGATGATGTGGCTGTAGCAGCTACGGGCAAAGATCCTGGACTGCTCTCGGAGCTCTTGGAATCTGCGCTAAAGTTAATACTTAGATGGTGCCAGGGATGTGGGCTGGGAGTCAATCCTGCCAAAACGGAACTGGTACTGTTCACAAGGAGGTACAAAATACCGACCTTTGCTACGCCTAGGATAGACGGAGTGGCACTAGCGCTATCCGATAATGCCAAATATTTGGGTCTCGTATTGGACAGCAAACTAAACTGGAACCTGAACACAAAGTCCAGGACCACTAAGGCGGCAACTGTATTATACTGCTGCAAGAGGGCAATTGGCCTTAATTGGGGTATTAACCCCAGGAACTTATACTGGCTATACGATTCTGTCGTCAGACCAATTCTTTATTACGGAGCAGCAGTCTGGTGGGTGGCGCTGGAGAAGAAAATCCACCAGGACAGTTTCGGACGTATTATGAGAATGGCTGCGATTATGATAACAGGTGCTCTTAGGACCACACCATCTAAGACACTGTTCACTATTTTAAACTGGTTACCACCAGACATCATGGTGAATGCCACAAGGGCATAGAAGTATGTGAATTATGGACATGCAAGAATTTTGGGTATGATCAATATTACTTCTCCTATGGATTACAAGGTACCTGAACCAGCATTCGATCCGGGTTTCGTGACGAATATACCGGATAGATCTGAATACGACAACGGCCTCCGACCTCCGGAGAATGCCATCCAGATATTTACTGACGGATCGATATCACATGCTGGAGCTGGATGTGGTATCTTTTCGATCCAGTTGGGCTTGGAATTGTCCTTTAGGCTACCGGATTACTGTAGCGCGATGGCTATTAGGACAGCCGCGGAACAGATTCAGTATAATGAAATATCTGGCAGGGATATTTATATATTTACTGACAGCAAGGCGGCTATTAGGTCCCTTGAGAGTGTGTACAGCACATCGAAAATTGCCCAGGAATGCCGGGTGTCTCTTGAGGAGATAGCGAGACATTCGACAAGGTTACCCTTGTGTGGGTTCCAGGACATGGGGATATTGATGGTAATAATAGGGCTGATGCACTTGCAAAAGCCGGTACCACCTTAGATTCCGTTGAATCCAGTTATGCTTTGGGTATTCCCTTATCGAAGGGTAAGCAGCTAATCTCGCATCAATTCTATTCGGATGCCAAGGAAAGATGGGTGAGAGAACCCACTTGTTTGGAAACCAGAAAGATCTGGCCTGACATGGATGTGCATAGGACGCAATATGCAGTGAATATGCCCCGAATCCACCTTAGGAACTTCATAGCGGTCATTACCGGACACTGGCCTATAGGCACACATGCGAAAAGGCTGAATATCCCTTACAACGACTTCTGCAGAAGTTGCGAAAATGAGGAAGAGGAGGAGAGAACTGAATATCTTCTCTGTAATTGTCCTGCATTCGGGGACCTGAGACACCAGATTCTAGGTCAGCGAATACTTGTTAGTAAAACTTGTCTTTCCGCAGTTGATCTGGGAAATATCCACACCTTTGTAAACAGGACAGGATGGCTGAGGAACGACGGCCAGAGGACATAGACGAACCGGCGTTGGTGCCTACAGTACAACAACGGGACCCTCGGAGGACCCAAGTGAGCTATGCCTTCGGGCGGCTGCCGGATCTAACCTAACCTACAGTCTTTAGGACTGTGACATAAAATCACAAAATGACTTTCAAAATCTTTATTTTTTTATAATTGACAACAACTTGCCAACGAACAAAACACGCACAATAAGCAAATTCACAAACAACATAATTTAATGCTACATAAACTTGCTAATTAACGAACTGTCTTTTTGATAAGTAAATTAATTGTAGCAAATCATTTGTAACTAACAGAATACGGAAATTTATTTATTTCGTTCAAACTAAACAAAAAACGCTTTCACCTTTTTTTTTAAATAACAAAGCAAATTTGAAAGAAAGTTGTAGTAGGACGTTTAGTTTTTAGCTATTTCATATATAATTTCTTTTTCCCTCGTCATTTCTAATTATCAAATTTAGTATAAATTTGCTTGAATTCTCTTCATTAAATCTGTAATTGTTATAAAATTTCAAAAATGAATTTTAAAACTATTAAAATTTCTAAATAGCTAATTTAATTGCTTATAACTTCGTATCATTGCAAAAACCAGTTTTTAAAATATTTTTGCACTGGAAAACTGCAAAAAATACTTTCTTTGTTATGCAATTCAAATAACAAAAAATATGTATAAAGTACGAGCTATTTTAAATTGCAGTTAATGCTGATGGTGGCGGTAGTGGTGATGATAGTGCTAATGCAGCTGCTAATTTTTTATATTTTTCTGATTTACTTAGCAACGTAACCCTGTGGTTTTACTGATGAGGGAGGGCGAATGAATTATAGTGTTTTTTTTTAAATTTCAATTTGTCATTTCTGTTACAAAGGCTGTTTCTGGTAATAAAACTAAATTAAAGTTTAGAGATCATTTTTAAAGCAAAAGTATTATTTTTTTAATATTTTTGCTAAACTAAAGATTTAAGACGCAATCTGTTTATATTATAATTGTATGAAAAAAATACATACAAATAAAAAAATTTACACAAACCTTGTAGTACGAGATCATTAATAACAATGAGTAGCAGACCATAACTACGGTTTTCTTATAAAAATCGGCCCTAGAACCATTAGTCTAGAATATCACGTATGTTAGCGTATTCAGACTCAAAGTATCTAAAAAGTTAAAATTGTAGAATTCGCGAATGAAATCGCAAGCCAGCAAACAACATAAAGTGTAGCTCTATGCTAAATATGTATATTTTAATATCGATATAATAAAAATAATATACCAGAAACTATCAAAATACCAAACACATACTCTTATAAGTAGTTAGCAGCAAGTATACAAAGGAAGTTTAGATAAATAAGTAGCAAAAAACGAAAATGCCTTCAAGGAAACTATATTATAGCTAATAGCGATAATCGATAGCCGAGGTAAATGGCATATGTATACTCGTACACTTATTTTTACACTTATAATAAAACTTCATCTATATATGAAATCTTTTATGAAATTAGGGTGATGAATTTAATCACAGGTTATATCTAAAAAACAAATTAATAAATACTTAGACAAACATTAATGAGGACTAAATAAGCGATAAGACAGTAACTAAAGTGATTTACTTTAAAATATTTATTTGAATTTTTGACTAAAAAAACACATTTCAAGTAAATGTCATGAAAAATATATCATTCTAGGCAAATCTTTTTGAAATTCAATCAATGGTAAATGGCCCATTATTAAAAAAATGTATGATACATTTGAAAGGAA
Source organism: Phyto melanocephala (assembly GCA_941918925.1). Taxonomy (NCBI): domain Eukaryota; kingdom Metazoa; phylum Arthropoda; class Insecta; order Diptera; family Rhinophoridae; genus Phyto; species Phyto melanocephala. The sequence continues at coordinate 47,962,180 of OW799233.1, read as the reverse complement.
ATAGTGAAAAAAATGTTGTTGGGTCTTGATTGCGCTAACTTAGTTAAGGTAAATGAAAAATGTATAAAAGATTTTGACTTAATGGTATTATTAAGTATTTTTAAGCAAAGCATTTGCTTAGTAAAGGTTTGTTTTAAACCTATTATACATTTTGCTGTGCATTACTTAAAACAAATGTACTTAAAAACAAAAGACTTAAGAAACAAACATTTTGTGTAACCACTATTTCCAAGAGCTTTTTCATTTCTTAACTCTATTTCCACATTTATTTAGAACTAACTAATACATACATATATAATTATATTTAAACAATGTTACTGTTAAACAATGTTTCCTAGAAAAACAAACTTTAAAATCACAGCCACCGGCATAAGTGTTCTCAACACGAAAAAAATAAATGATTTTTATTTGTCTAACGGCATTTTTTCAACTCCTCTAGTTATTTTCATCACATCCATACAAACGAGTATAAATTACATACCAATTCATTTATGTACATAATCATGCAACCAACATAATTGCTCATTTGTTATTGCCCCTAACAAGCATGAACAAAAAAAAAAGGTTTAAACATGAACATCTACATAGCGTGAATAGAAGCCGCCAGTCATGAGGCCCTTTTTTGTGTTATACGTACACAACGACGCACTTTGTCAGGTAAATAAGTTAAAAATGCCACAAAAATAACAAAAAACAAATGTTGAAACCTCATGTTGGTTTATTGTTGCAGTTTTTGTTTTTGAGTTTTTCTTTTTTGATTTTACACGATATCAAGTGTTAACATGACGTGATTTTACTGACACTTTATTAACACCTTCTTTTCCCATCACGCTCCAAGTTGACATGATAGAAAATATTACTTAATTTTTCTTACTTATATATTGCCAGTACTAACGAGGGCATAGCCAAAAGTTGATTAAAAGATTTAACTAACTAAGATTACATTATAAAACAGAGTGCGACCGCAACTTCAAGCAAAGCGGTGTCAAAGAAAGAAAGTTTCCTACAAGAAATTGATGACTGAAACTAACACATACAAAATGTGTCTACTAGCACTTTAGCAATAATTTTATATTGAACTAGCCAAGCCCGGCGCGCGTTCCTACGCCCGTTAATGAATAAACATGCATTCTGAATTTTAATTGAATATGTATTAAAAAGAATATTTTATTGACTTTTATTGTAATGCATGTGGGTATACAATATTTTTGGTTTTTCCATTTGCTGTAAAAATTAACAAATTTTTGGTGTTCCCACTCTGGAGCAAGCGACGTACAGTTGCCCATGTGAAAAGAATGGCCACGCTACACGCAATATTGATGGTAATAGCGAAGGCAAGGCAAACTGAAAACTGTAGTTGCTTGAAGTTAAAAGGCAAATTGGTGGGAAACATTGGACAGCATGGAAAAGCTGGAAATAATAATAATATATTGTTACAGATTTATTTTTAATTAGCTTAATTTACATTATAATTTATTTTAGTTGTAGTAGTTTAAGTAACTGTAGTTTTATTTGTATTAGTTTATTTCGCTGGGTGTTCAAAAATTATGTGAGTTATTATGTACAGCATATTTTAGGCACTTTTTTGTGCATATTACTTAACGTCTTAATTTAAATGTAACGGTTTTCGAATTTACTAGTGTGTACATACGAGAACTTTGTCGAATGTTGCCGAACACCACTATGTTGCTATACATAGCCGAACAGCACAGCTAACATGATCAGTATTACAATAGAGCTTGTAAGGTGCGTATCAAAGTGTGTTTGATAATAAAAGTGTATAACAATAAGTGAAATAAGTAAAGTGCTACAAAAACAATATCTGAGTGTATTTGAATAAATAAAGTGCTCTTAATTTTATAACGAATTTCAACTGTTTTTAATTACAATAAACAACTCAAAATTTATTTAAAGGAAATAAGCCCACGTTTATAAAAGGTATAAACGTAACAATATAATCATGGCAGCTCAATATGTAAGCAAAGTTTCAGAAAAATCAATATAGTGCAAATAGCTAAAAACTATAACTTTTTTTATGGGCTTGGAACTTCCCACTTTTCTAATCACGAAATTATATACTTATAAGAGTTCAATATAAATGCAAAGTTTCAGAAAAATCGGTCCAGTGCAAGAACCTTAAAATTATAACTTTTTTATGGGCGTGGCTCTGCCCACTTTTCTAATCACAAAATTATAAAGTCATGACAACTCAATATGTTTGCAAAGTTTCAGATAACTTAATCTAGTGCAAGTAGAAAAAATTATAACTTATTTTTTATGGACGTGGCTCCGCCCACTTTTATAATCACGAAACTGTATAGTCATGACCGCTCAATATGTGTGCAAAGTTTTCGAAAAATCGGTCCAGTGCAAGTACCTCAATATTATATTTTTTTATGGGCTTGGAACTTCCCACTTTTCTAATCACGAAATTATATACTTATAAGAGTTCAATATGAATGCAAAGTTTCAGAAAAATCGGTCCAGTGCAAAAACCTTAAAATTATAACTTTTTTATGGGCGTGGCTCTGCCCACTTTTCTAATCACAAAATTATAAAGTCATGACAGCTTAATATATGTGCAAAGTTTCAGAAAAATCGGTCTAGTGCAAGTACCTGAAAATTATATTTTTTTATGGGCGTGGCTCTGCCCACTTTTCTAATCACGAAATTAAAAAGTCATGACAGCTCAATATGTGTGCAAAGTTTCAGAAAAATTGGTCAAGTGCAAGTAGCTAAAAATTATAACTAATTTTTTTTATGGGCGTGGCCCCACCCACTTTTTGCCACTTACACACGCTCCTTGTAATGTGTACAACAACTAGCTAAAGTTTGAGTCCGATCGGTTTTATAGTCTCGGAGTCTAAAGCTAACACACACACACACACACAGACAGACAGACAGAGTTTCACTTTTATATATATAGATATAGATCGCAACTACCGAGAACAAAGTGAATATGCATAAGGGAAACAACTAATGATTGTGCTAAGTTTCATTTCAATTCCTGACGCGAAAAGCAACATTTTTGTTCAAATTTTTTAAATTAAAGTAATAGAAAATTTTGTGATTTTTGTAATTTCAAAATCACTTTTCGGATTTTGCTCGTATTGCCAGCAACAATGTAGCACATTAATAACGGGAGTAAAAACTTAATTTTCAATTTCTTTCACATTTGCTATTTCAATAGATGGAGTTAGTATACTAAGTTTGTTAAATCACTTTAAGCATACAGAAATAATTAATTTATATAAAATATTATGCAGATTTATTCATTACTACTTAATTTACTATTAATGTTCAATGCAAGAAATAATTTTTGATGGGATCTTCCGAAAATCAAACAATACTTATAATAAGATTTAAGTATTTATTTTTTAATTTTGATACTTTCTACAACAGCAAACGATCTAGAATACAAAACTATGCCTTTTATAATTTTTGTGCTGTTGAAGGTCCCTTGAACTTTTTATCGAGAGACAGTACCTCACTTGCAACAACTTTACCTATGTTTAGGGAATATCGTATAAATATGGAGAAGTGAATTGCTTACAACCTACGAATCCTACGATACGTTGTGAGTTATTCAATTCTGTTTTATCGTTAAATATTGTATAGGGTGCGCAAATAATCACTATAAACCACTTAAGTGCACATATCCAATTTTCTACACATACCTGATCACATTCCAGATAGTAGAGATAATTGATCTTCACGACAAGTGGCAGACAAATTTTGCCGTTACATGAATCCACATAAATATAATTTCAATAACTGGGTGCAGTAAAACAATTTTTACAAATTTTTAATTGATTTCATGCAAAACAAAGTCAAATTATGTATAAGTAAGTGCTGACACAAGAAAACATTTAACAAAATTATTTAGAGCATACAATTTATAATTTAAAGTTTAATTACTCAATATATGAAGAGTTCATTTATTTTATGGTTTTTATTCTGCAGTTGCAGTGCAAAGTGGAAGCATACAAATAGCCTTAAGTAGTTCCTTTACTGCAGGGGTCTTCTTTTATTACTAGTACGTATTAAGTTTTAAAGATTAGTCTACTTGTTTCTAAAGATATTTGGAGGAGATTTTCTTTATTTACTTATACATGCAAAAAAAAATTTATTTGAACAGAAAAACGTAGTTCTTTTGTTTTACTTTGGTTTCTATTGCTTATGTATTTAAAGTTTTTAAATATTTGTATGGTATACAAGTTAATAATGTCGAATTGGACAATATATTGCATAACCATCACATATGGTTTGTGTCAATAATAGCAAACATGGTATTTTGGAGGGTAAATATCTGACATTATAATTCAGTGTTCGACAGACATGCCAAAGTGTAAACACATAATTTATTTCAATCGCTATAATAATGTCGAATTTTGTGCCTAAAAACATGTGTTGCGTGGAAGTCTGACAACCTTCTTTCATTTGATGAAAACGGCTGCTGAAAAGTGATTTAATCACAGAGGACAAAGCAAGGCCTGATCAGTCGAAAAAGTTTTAGAGATGAATAACTGGAAGCATTATGTTACGAACTGGTGTACCCGACGACTTCTCCGGCCAGCAAATTACATCCCAGGAAGGTCCCAACCCTGCGCCAGGTTTGTAACGTAACACCAAAAAAAATTTATCTAATAAAGAAAAACTAACTAAAATACTATATTAATACACTAATACCCATCATTGCAGATTCCGAGACAGATGTTGGTCTCTATTGTGCCCTCCCAACCATGTTGTAACTGCATCCGCTTGCACTATTATTTACAACCCCGTATACCGCACGATCGACTTCACCACTTACCTGCCCCTCATTGCCAATTTCCAATCAATCTAAGCCAACATGTTTTAACTTCTTTTTTCATACAAAAACATACATTTTCTTTTATTTATCCTATTTAACTTATACTATTTTTAACCAATATTACGATAAACAAAAAAATAAATTAATTTAATATTAATACACCAAGTTACTATTAAATAAAAAAAAACTAAATTTAAAAAAAAAATATGTTTCCCTTTTCTTTATTATTTTCTATCTCATTATTTTCAAATTTTCCTTTTTTTCTATTTTTTTTTTGAATTCTCTTATATATGTATATATACCTCTAGCTTCCTTTCGTTTCCGGTTAATTTTTATACACTCTTTCCTATACCTCTTTTACGACTGAAGGAGCTCCCTAAGTACTTTAAATGGATTATTTTTATCATTAACCACCCGGATTTAATGCAATTTTCTAACTGGAGATATATTTAAATATATATTTTGACCCCTAAAATTTAATGAATCACTACAAAACAACCAAAAAAAAAATACGATTCCAAAATTGAAAAGGGTAACATAACTTAAATTTAAACACTGAACTTAAAATTGACACTCTCAAAACACACAAAATTTGGACAATATTACACAAATTTTATATTAACTTTATATAATACTAAATATAATTCATATAAGAAACACAACCATGGCTACGATTTATAAATATTTCAACGAATTTTTTTAAATGGAGTTATAAATAATACGACTAATTTATATATATTGATAGCAATAATTTCACTTTAATATTGCAAACAAACACAAAAAAAAATTATTTAAATTATATTCAGAGATACTTTGAATCTTTTTATTCATTTACACAATTTTTATTCAAACTTTTCTTTTAAAATTTAGGCATCGTTAAAACAAATATATTAGGATTTATAATACTTCTCAAAAGCACTTAAAAAAGATTTTCTTATATAACATTAAATTAGACTATCGCGAGTTCTTTTATATGTTGCCTTAAAAACTTGTTTTCTTAAAACTTCTTTCGTGATTCTAATACGATTTATTTCTTATATTTTTGGTCACCTGGTTTCTACTGCTTATTCATCCTGGTACCTTTTCCAAAAGATTTCAATTCTCTCTTCCTGATTATGGGTATCCAAAACTTCTGCTCAAAAATTTTCTCCTCCAATTTTATAGTCTCTGTTCTATGTAATGAAATATTTCCTCTTTTGCAATCTCCGATGTCGACTATATGTTACTTCTTTCTTTACTTTTTCATATCTCTTTTTTTCCTTGAAATGCCTTAGCAGTCCCTTTATATACCTCCCGCTATCGGTTATTTTTTCCCTCTACTCAACTAATACTCTTTACTTCATAATCTCAAATTCTCCTAAACGGCTAAGCTTTAGTAATTTACCATCATCTAATTTTACAGTACTCAATTTTCCTCTTCTCTTTACCGCAAAATCCCCATATTGAATAAATAAATAAATAATTTATATAAAACTTATACATACATTTTATACTGCAAGAAAACGCCATAACCATAATTTTTGGCGGTAAATCCAGTCCCTTTGCCTCGTCATACCCTTAAGTATGTCCTTAATTTATTATTCCTTATCCCTTTCCTACTTTCCCCAAATCCAGTTAATAGGTTATCAGAAAATTCCGCAAGTTACCTCGACTCATTCATAAATTATATTTCAAATTTAATTTTAAATTTCTAGCAAGTTTTGAATGAAAAATGCAACTCTGTAATTTTTACGCATTTACTAGCATTGCCATTACTACGTCCAAGTTATGCTTATAAAACACAGCTCCAAACACATTTACACACCACTATGCATCTGTCATTCATTCACATATCTAATTTAATTTTAATGGCTAACACACGCGGGTAAGTATACTTCAAATTAACATTTATATTTTCCTTTTTCCATTTTCAGGAAATTTATAAACCATGTGGGGGTGAACTATAGGTAGATAAGTAATCGTCCCAATTGTTATCTTTGCCAACTACTAATAATAAAAACTTTTCTTTTCTTACAGGTATAACAAACAAGCAATAAATCTAAAATAAATACACAAAACTAACCGCACAAAATAAAAAATAAAAATATATTCGAACAACACCGAGACTCGGGCAGGAGGTGGTGTCTCCAATTGGCCGTAAGCCCCTCTCCATAAAAAACACAACAGAAACTAAACCAAACATCTGCCGAAAAGCACCAGTAAAAATTTGTCTTGCACAATGCTCAGGCAAAATTCGCCCCACGCCAAACAAATCCCCAAACCTGGCGCTCGTACTCAAACCGATCTACCAATGGTACCCCATTAAATTTGCGCCACTCCATCGATCCATTCGCATCTACCCCCCTATGTCACAAAAAACTCTCCCGCAACAAAACATCGGTCTCGCTGGTGTTGACCAGAGTGGACGATGTGCGGGTGGTGTGCCTATGCGTCATACTATTACGTGGGGAACTCCCACACCCTGAGACGAGTCACATGCATTCAATTGCGTTAGCCGGGCTAAATCCTAATTTAATTGACACTAAACTTGCACAGTAAACGATATGATTGTATCGATACGAAACTTACGGGAAGTAAATAGAATTATCTAATATCCAAGTGCCAATTACTTTGTTTACCCATTTTGTTTTACAGACGGGAACTCATGATGAATCGGAGTGTCCCTATTTCACATGCCATACTAATAATTACGCTAGGACAACCATTCAGATCACATTCTCGGATAAAAAAAAAATTCTGTGAATCATTATTCTACCATCTCTATTACGCTTACATACAAAAAGGTAATACTATGCATATTTATCTTTTTATACCAGTAAATCAGACTTAACAAAAAAGTTTACAGAAATTAAAATAAACTTAATTTTTGCTCTTCATAGCTATTGTCGACTGTAACTTATCCTAATATTGCACGTTTTTATGACTGATTGTTTCTAAAAAAAAACAATCGCAGTACATTAGGACAAAACCAGACAGACTTGAACAAAGAACATAGAAATTTAGTTGACATATTTTATTAATCTAAATATTGCACGATATGGTAATTATCACAGGTGGTTTTAAAAAAAAAAAAATAAAAATCAGGTACCTCATTAGTGTTATATAAAAAAAAAATTTAATAATATTTTTGCTTTTTAGTATCACATTTTTATATCTTTTACGTGAAATATCCCTATAGACTTGCCGCTTAGATCTTCCAATTCGTACATGTTATTGCCTATGGGCCTAACAATACGACACTTAAGGAATTTTTTACAAAATTTCGCGTTTCTATTTTTACCAAAATTGCTTAAGATAGTGTTTCTTCGGAAAACCTCCTGGCCGGGTATCAGTTTTACCTTCCTAGCTCTTCTGTTATAGCGAACTGCACTTTTCTCATAGGCTTCATGCATATTTTTCCTTATTTTACTTCTGATCAACTCTAATTTCTCATTATTAGCTAAACTATCAATTTCATGATCAGACAGTGTTTTCAACTTCCTTGCTAGTCGGTAGTCTGCACCATGTGAAAACATGTGAAAACCAAACAGAGAAAAAAAACGGCGTAAAGCCTGTAGCCGAGTGAACAGAATTTCTCAGCGCACATTCAATTTCTGCTAAATATAAGTCCCAATCTCTATGGTCTTCCTTTAAATAGGCTCTAATCGCAGCTTAAACAAATTGGTTGACCCTTTCTGACGCGTTCGATTGAGGAGCGTAGAAAGCAGTTTTCATATGTCGTATACCAAATGCATCCATTAACTCTTGAAACCCTTTTGCGATAAATTGAGAACCATTATCTGAGTGAATTACCTCAGGAACACCAAATTTATAAAATATTTCTTGTGTTAAAAATTTCACAACATTGGCAGTGGTAGCTTCTTTCATAGCTTTGAGAAATATAAATTTAGTAAAGTGGTCCATTACTATGAATATATAACTATTGCCGCTTTTAGACCTGGGGTATTTTCCTAAGAAGTCTACATACAATTTTTGAAACGGTCTTTCAGTAATTACCTCTTGTCCGATTTCTGGGATAAGATTTATATTCGATGGTTTTGTCTCTTTACAAATTTGACAGTTTCTTACATATTCCTTAATTTGTATGGTCATTTTGGGCCAGTAAAAGAATCTTTTAACTTTCTCAATGGTTTTGCCCATACCACCATGGGCCGAGGTGTTAGTAATGTGTGCTTTTTCTATTATAACATGAGTGAGACTAGGGGGAATCCATAACTTCCATTGATAGGGCTCTTCAAAGTTCTCCTCATCACAAGTGCGTTTGTATATTTTGTTATCTACAATTTTTAAATCAGGCAGTTTGTGGGCATTTTCCTCAATCTGTTTAATAATTTCTACGTATTCTTCGGATTCAAATTCTAAGGTTTCAAAGTCCAAAAGATCTGTTTCTATTTCCTCTACTATTTGAGACGGCATACGAGATAACATATCTGCCACTATATTTTCCGACCCTTTGCGATGTTCGATTTGAAAGTCAAAGGCTTGTAACTGTAAAGACCATCTTGCCAATCTTCCGCTCAGATCCTTAAGAGTCATCAGCCACTTAAGGCTGGCATGATCCGTTACGATTGTGAACGGCATCATTTCTACATACGGTCTAAACCTTTTTACAGCCATTACTGCAGCCAGGCATTCTTTCTCTGTAACTGTGTAATTTTTTTGACATACATTTAGCTTTTGGGAGTAAAACGCAATAGGATACTCATAATTTTTCTCGTTGAGTTGATATAGGACAGCGCCAATCCCATAATCGGAAGCATCACATTGAATATAGAACCGTTTAGAAAAATTGGCGTGCCGTAATACCGGTGCTGAGGTTAACGCCTTTTTCAGTTTTTCGAACGCCTCTATGGCTTCGGGGGTCATGTGAAACTTTCCCATTTTTTTCAATGTATCCGTTAAGGGGGCAGCTATAGTTGCAAAATTTTTGATAAATCGCCTATACCATCCCGCAGTCCCCAGAAAACTTCTAACATCTCTAACTGTTTTCGGTATTTCTATATTCCTTATTGCCTGCACCTTTTCTGGGTCCGTTTTTAATGTACCTCCCCCTACAATAAAACCTAAATACCTCAACTCTCGAAAACAAAACTTAGACTTTTTCAAACCAATTGTTAAATTAGCCTCCTTTAGACATTTCGCAACCTCCATTAGTAAACTCATATGTTCCTCAAACGTACCAGATATAATCAATAAGTCATCCAGATATATGAACACATTTTCCCTCAAATGGTTTGGTATGACTTTATCCATGAGACGACAAAGTCTTTGCGCCGCATTACATAACCCAAAAGGCATTACCCTGAATTGGTATAACGGCCTACCGGGTACCGTGAATGCCGTGTATGCTTTGCTCTCATCTTCCAATTCGATTTGCCAAAAGGCGTATTTCAAATCGACGCTACTTATGAAATGAGTCTCGTCGATCCTACTTAAAATTCCATCTATATTTTGCAGAGGATATGCGTCCTTAATTGTTAACTTATTGAGTTTACGTGCATCTAAGCAAAACCTATTTTTACCTGGTTTTCTCACTATTGTAGTCCTGTTCGACCATGGACTTTCACTTATCTCAATTACCTTCAAATCTAGCATGTTATCTATTTCCCTATACGTAATATTCTGAACAGCGGGGGAGATGGGATAATATCGATCCTTGACCGGCTCTGCACCATCTACTAATTTAATGGTATGTTTCTCCAAATTAGTGATACCTAAACCTTTTTCCTCAAAACTGTCAAAATTACTTATAACATCATCTAATACACGCCTCTGTTCATTATCTAGCTCATGCTGTCCTAATTTGTGATCAAACTCCTCTGACAACGAATCCTCAGTAGTTTTCCTAATCTCCATCTCATCTATCCCAATAATATCCGAGGCCAATCCAAATAACCTCCAGAAGTCTATGCCTAAATATAGAGTTTGTTCCAAGTCAGGACAAAGATACAGTAATATATTATTTTCCTGATCTTTGTACTTTATGGATACATTTACTTTGCCCAATATTCGATAATACTGACCACTGGCGGTTCTCACATTAGTCAGTAATGGTTGAATATCAAGCTTTAAATCCTGTATTATCTCTCTACATCCCTTACCGAGAACACTTACTGACGCTCCCGTGTCTAGCAAACCTTTAAATATCCTTCCCTCTATTATCACCTCTGCGAAACACCTGTTATCTTTTCCTCCTTGACTAGCTTTTCTAACAGACTCAACAATTAATCGCCTAGCCTGACGTTTCCTTCTAAATTTCTCTCTTAATTTATGAATCCTATTAGAATTTGATGATGGTTTATCCGTCATTCCAAAAATTTTTTCTCTAACTCTTTTATAGTTGTTTTGTCTAATTTTTTCAGGTAAATAATGTCTAATATGTGCCATATTTTCACCTTCAATCAGTTGTTGAAAGGAGAATGACCTTTCGTCGAGCGTTGGTCTCCCTTCCACCCTACGCTCCTGAAAGGGTTTCCCTGTCGACAGTTTGGGCACCGAGGTGTTATAACGTTCTGCCTCCCGCACTTGTAACAAAATAACGCCCTTTCAGTTGCGGTACAGTCTATAAAAATATGGCCTTGTTGTCTGCAGTTCCAGCACACAATAGTTTTTCCTGGCTGTGAATTAAGGTTTATCGCTGCCACAGTTTCATAACCGTTTGGTTCTGTTTCCTGATCTATGGTTGTGACTTCATCCTCTAAATAAGCTTCATTAACGAATTTTGCTGACCGCGACACTGGTTGAGTATTTCGATTTTCCCGTCTTGGAAAGTTTCGTTCCGCCTCATTACATTCCACTCTTAGTTGTTCAATGGATGATACGGCGATTGGGTACACGATTCTACCTATACTTTCCTTAACATTGCGCTTTACTATTTTAATTAGGTCATACTCAGGTATGGGTTGTACTAGTTTCGATCGCAGATGACACATTGCCTGAAAGTAATTGTCTATGGATTCACCTACTTGCTGTTTACGTTCAACTAAATCGGTCATGACCTCAAAATTTGAGCGGGGTGTTTGGTACTGACTGATGAGAGCATGCCTTAAACTTTGCCAATCTCCTAAGCGGTGTGTCCTTACATGCAACCAATACCATTCCCTGGCAGTTCCTGTCACCAACAGGTGAAAGTCGCGTAAAATCTCGGACCATGGTATTTGGTAATGTAATTGTAAATGCTCTAGGCGAAAAACGAAATCGTCTATAGACAATCGGCCAGGGTTGCCATCAAAAACAATACCTAACTTATCCACCCTAATACGAGCTTGGTCAACAATCTGCCTACTAGAAACTGGCTCTATAGCCCTTTGAAATGGTATTGCCAGATTTCCAACGTTTGAACTGACGTTGCTTTCAGTCGCATTATCTTCATCTGGTCTTACATTTACCACATCTCCTATGTTTGGTGTAACACTATTATTCATGAAGTTTGGCTGGTTTGGGTTCGCGATCAATGAATTTTGGCCTTGTGCATTAATTCTAGTGAGATCTACTAACACCTTTGTTATCTCTGCTAAATTTTTTCTTATCTCCTTAGTTTCCTCCTGCACCATTCTCCTGACTTTTTCCTCTAAAGCCCTTTGCGCTACTACTACCTCATCTGCAACAATTTCCCTAACCTCAGGATCAACATTCTCCTCCACTCTATGGTTACCTATAACCCCTGAATTTCCTCCATTTGCATTCAAAGCCTGTGCTCCCGCAATAATGGAGTGGGATAAGTCTACAATCTGATTTTTACTAGATGCCGGTTGATTCGCCATATTTCTACGTTCACTCACTTCTACTACTTTCCTTACTTTTGATACTGTAGGCAATTGCGATTTATTTAACTCAGACTGGGGCTGTACACTTCTCTTTCTATTCTGTGATTGTGTGCGAGTTTCCACACTCATAGTATCTTTCAACGAAAGGTACTAAACAATTTAAAAAAAAATGAACTGACTTCTCATACGGTGATGTAAAAACAAAACTCTTAGCAAAATATAAAATTCGTTTTCCCTTAGCAAAAAAATAATACTGTAAAATTTATTCTTAATACTCTAGATTTGTATGCTAATATTTTTAATAATACCATCTAATAAAGATAAATAAATAAGTAAAATAAATAATAGTACAATAAATCTACCCAATATCAAAAAAAAATATATAAAAAAATAAAACCAAATTGTAATATAACAACTAAATAAAATCCAATACTTAAATAATTTTATAAAAAGATAAAAACAACTACACAACAAAAATGTTTACACAATTAAAATATAATTTAAAGGTACAAAAAAATTATAGATAAATTAAGCAATCATCTAAATACATTAAATATATTTTAAATAACTTCGAATTCTATTCTTTTTTCCAAAACTCTTACATAAATTTAAAATTTGAATAGACTTTTACTACTTTTTTATTTTATTTTCTAGGTCTGGCAATGGTGGACGGGGGTGATTGTCGCTACGGTTCGTTTTCCTATTATCATTATCTTCACAATACTTCCAAATGGAATCTGCAAGCGGTATAAATCAATTTAAGTTAAAACAAACTATTTTCCTACAAGGCGTATGCATGTCGTACATCCTCCGACCTTCACTCAGAGCGAGATTACGTCAACATTTAAAAATGATGAAATACAACATTCATTGTGTCCTGTAAATCACAATTGGCTACTCCACCATATTAAATTTGCATACCCTTTGCGTATTATAATTGATATTTAATTCTCCAATTCAGTAAGATCACAATACGTCTTCAATCAGTCTAAATTCTGTTGGGTTATTGAAACTTACTGTAAGTATTTTCCTATAATATCATTCGGACAAAAATCTATGTACACTCTACACTCCTTTTACATTTATAGAGGCTACGTAAATTTTCACTCGATCTGAAATTATATTTGGGCTATTTCTAAATTTATTGGTTTATTGCTACGTGTTTGGCTGACTCACACGTTAATACTTTTCAACTACAGAAATTTGTGATTTCTGACTAGTTGTTTCATTTGATTGGGCGCCATTTTATTGTTACGAACTGGTGTACCCGACGACTTCACCGGCCAGCAAATTACATCCCAGGAAGGTCCCAACCCTGCGCCAGGTTTGTAACGTAACACCAAAAAAAATTTATCTAATAAAGAAAAACTAACTAAAATACTATATTAATACACTAATACCCATCATTGCAGATTCCGAGACAGATGTTGGTCTCTATTGTGCCCTCCCAACCATGTTGTAACTGCATCCGCTTGCACTATTATTTACAACCCCGTATACCGCACGATCGACTTCACCACTTACCTGCCCCTCATTGCCAATTTCCAATCAATCTAAGCCAACATGTTTTAACTTCTTTTTTCATACAAAAACATACATTTTCTTTTATTTATCCTATTTAACTTATACTATTTTTAACCAATATTACGATAAACAAAAAAATAAATTAATTTAATATTAATACACCAAGTTACTATTAAATAAAAAAAAACTAAATTTAAAAAAAAAATATGTTTCCCTTTTCTTTATTATTTTCTATCTCATTATTTTCAAATTTTCCTTTTTTTCTATTTTTTTTTTGAATTCTCTTATATATGTATATATACCTCTAGCTTCCTTTCGTTTCCGGTTAATTTTTATACACTCTTTCCTATACCTCTTTTACGACTGAAGGAGCTCCCTAAGTACTTTAAATGGATTATTTTTATCATTAACCACCCGGATTTAATGCAATTTTCTAACTGGAGATATATTTAAATATATATTTTGACCCCTAAAATTTAATGAATCACTACAAAACAACCAAAAAAAAATACGATTCCAAAATTGAAAAGGGTAACATAACTTAAATTTAAACACTGAACTTAAAATTGGCACTCTCAAAACACACAAAATTTGGACAATATTACACAAATTTTATATTAACTTTATATAATACTAAATATAATTCATATAAGAAACACAACCATGGCTACGATTTATAAATATTTCAACGAATTTTTTTAAATGGAGTTATAAATAATACGACTAATTTATATATATTGATAGCAATAATTTCACTTTAATATTGCAAACAAACACAAAAAAAAATTATTTAAATTATATTCAGAGATACTTTGAATCTTTTTATTCATTTACACAATTTTTATTCAAACTTTTCTTTTAAAATTTAGGCATCGTTAAAACAAATATATTAGGATTTATAATACTTCTCAAAAGCACTTAAAAAAGATTTTCTTATATAACATTAAATTAGACTATCGCGAGTTCTTTTATATGTTGCCTTAAAAACTTGTTTTCTTAAAACTTCTTTCGTGATTCTAATACGATTTATTTCTTATATTTTTGGTCACCTGGTTTCTACTGCTTATTCATCCTGGTACCTTTTCCAAAAGATTTCAATTCTCTCTTCCTGATTATGGGTATCCAAAACTTCTGCTCAAAAATTTTCTCCTCCAATTTTATAGTCTCTGTTCTATGTAATGAAATATTTCCTCTTTTGCAATCTCCGATGTCGACTATATGTTACTTCTTTCTTTACTTTTTCATATCTCTTTTTTTCCTTGAAATGCCTTAGCAGTCCCTTTATATACCTCCCGCTATCGGTTATTTTTTCCCTCTACTCAACTAATACTCTTTACTTCATAATCTCAAATTCTCCTAAACGGCTAAGCTTTAGTAATTTACCATCATCTAATTTTACAGTACTCAATTTTCCTCTTCTCTTTACCGCAAAATCCCCATATTGAATAAATAAATAAATAATTTATATAAAACTTATACATACATTTTATACTGCAAGAAAACGCCATAACCATAATTTTTGGCGGTAAATCCAGTCCCTTTGCCTCGTCATACCCTTAAGTATGTCCTTAATTTATTATTCCTTATCCCTTTCCTACTTTCCCCAAATCCAGTTAATAGGTTATCAGAAAATTCCGCAAGTTACCTCGACTCATTCATAAATTATATTTCAAATTTAATTTTAAATTTCTAGCAAGTTTTGAATGAAAAATGCAACTCTGTAATTTTTACGCATTTACTAGCATTGCCATTACTACGTCCAAGTTATGCTTATAAAACACAGCTCCAAACACATTTACACACCACTATGCATCTGTCATTCATTCACATATCTAATTTAATTTTAATGGCTAACACACGCGGGTAAGTATACTTCAAATTAACATTTATATTTTCCTTTTTCCATTTTCAGGAAATTTATAAACCATGTGGGGGTGAACTATAGGTAGATAAGTAATCGTCCCAATTGTTATCTTTGCCAACTACTAATAATAAAAACTTTTCTTTTCTTACAGGTATAACAAACAAGCAATAAATCTAAAATAAATACACAAAACTAACCGCACAAAATAAAAAAAAAAAAATAAAAATATATTCGAACAACACCGAGACTCGGGCAGGAGGTGGTGTCTCCAATTGGCCGTAAGCCCCTCTCCATAAAAAACACAACAGAAACTAAACCAAACATCTGCCGAAAAGCACCAGTTAAAAAAAAATTGTCTTGCACAATGCTCAGGCAAAATTCGCCCCACGCCAAACAAATCCCCAAACCTGGCGCTCGTACTCAAACCGATCTACCAATGGTACCCCATTAAATTTGCGCCACTCCATCGATCCATTCGCATCTACCCCCCTATGTCACAAAAAACTCTCCCGCAACAATTACTCGACAAATATTGTTGTCAAATGCAAGAAAATTTTTGCATTATTATTGCAAGCCACACAGTAAGCCCAATCCTACGATTAAAAGCATTAGGATTCGTTAAAGAGCAAGGTAATCGGGTCCCATATGAAGTCTAGAGACGTTGAAAAGGGATTTTGCATGTCGAAAATGATGCTTGAATGCTGCAAAAAGAAGTGCAAAAATTCAAATGACACGAGGCCATTAATTTCATCATGACAATGCTCAGCCACATGTTGCAAGACCGATCAAAAAGTATTTTGAAAACAGTGGATGAAAAATTCTGATTCATCCGCATTATAAGCCAGTCTTTGACCCTTCTGACTACTATTTGTTTCGATCGATACAGAACGACCTTTTTGAAATACGCTTCACTTCATAACAGGGTACAGAAATTACCTTGATTTATTCATGACCTCAAAAGCGGCGCAAGTCTTTTGACACGGAATCCATATGCTACCAGAAAGACGTGAAAAAGTAGTGGCTAACGATGGACCGTACTTTGAATAATATATCATTTTATTTTGTTATTATAACAAAAACATTTTGCAGAGCAATGAATGAATGATCTAAAAAACGCTGGCCGTCTGGAATGCATTTTCGAAAACAATTACAATTTCATCTTCAATACTCTTTGATCTGTGATTACGTAATGGATGTAAATATTATCTTTTTAACTCCCAGGTCTTTAGGTAATTAAATTCGGTAACTATTTTAATGCCTTTTTTATGAAAATGTTTTTGCTTCCCCTAGAAACAGCAATAGTTGTAAGTCATTTGTTAAAAAGAAGGTAAACGATAATGGCGTATGATTTTATTAACGGGAGTAAAATTTATTTTTTTATAAACTAATTGCAGAAGATTCACACTTTACCGAAAGCAACTAACCACTGCTTGAACTTAAGAATCTATAATTATGCTATAAAATTATTTTTAAGTCATTCGTGACTGTTCTATATTTTTGCTGGAATCAAATTATTTGAAGTTCTAATTGCTGCTTATTACCATTAAAATTCCCAACAATTTCATTTCACTTAAAACCGAACATTCGCGATTGTTATGAAAAGGTTTTAAGTCTCCTGTGGAATAATACTACTGGTTTCCATGTCATGCCTATACAATTTGAAATACAGCAGCATTAAGGTTTTGCAGTTTACAGAGCCTTATATAGTGAAGTTGGCTGCAAAACAACTGCTTTAAAAAAAATGGAAGTCTGTCTATTTAAAAAATTAACAACTTTAAATAATTAATAATTTGACACAATATTTAAAATTAATGTTTGCTTTATTTATTGTTATTAACAAATAAATTAAAACAATGTTATTTTGGACCACAGAATAAACGAATAAATAGTGCACATGTATTAAATGAGCCGTTTTTATGCAAAAAACAAACTTAAAAGCTGCCTAAAATGTTCTTAAAGTTATATGTTCTATTTCATGTTACTTCCAGCCAATATATTTCAGTGTTAACATAAATAACAAAGCATTACTCCCACTAAAATAAAGTAATCACTTTTCCTCTACAGCATTGTTGGTGATTGTGTTTAAAAACGAAGTAGAATATCAATTAAAAAAAAAATAAAAAAACATATGTAAATGGAAATCATAGTAAAAACATTGAGTATATTAGAACACTTAAAAAATATTAAATATGTATTACTCAACAATAGTTACATGAGGGACAGTTTAAAAAGAGAACACTATCTTATAAAACGTTTTTTATGCACTACACAACAATAAAAGTAAAATTCCCTTTGCAAATTTTTCCTTGCTCTTATCTCCTATCAAAGCATTCAATCATGTTTTAAATGTTCTGTTTCAGTTTAAATGTTAAAACATTGTTTTATTCTTAAGTATTTATATCGAAAAGCAAACCAAATATTTTTGCAAGTTTTTATTGTCTGAGATAGTAATAATATACACATACTATTTTCAACTTAATGAGATTGCTTGAAAGCCAGTTTTCTTATGTTTAACAAAAAACAATCAAAATTATCAATTATAAATATCAATGGGTACGTTAATAAGCGGAATTGTCGATTTTGGAGTGAAGATCAGCCAGAAGCATTGCAAGAGCTACCAATGCATCCAGAAAAAGTCACAGTTTAGTGCGGTTTATGGGCTGGTGGCATCATTGGACCGTACTTCTTCAAATATGATGCGAATCGTAACGTAAATGTGAATGGTGAGCGCTACCGTGAGATGATATCCAAGTTTTGTTGTCCAAAATGCAAGAGCTTGACTTGCATGACATGTGGTTTCAACAAGACGGTGCCACATGTCACACAGCACGCTTAACAATGGACTTATTGAGAGGCGAGTTCGGTAAACATTTCGGGACTGGACAATTAACCGCGTAGATCGTGCGATTTAACGCCTTTAGACTATTTTTTGTGGGGCTATGTTAAAGTTCATGTCTATACACACATGCCCGCTTCAATTGACGCATTAGAAGACAACATTGAAGCATTTATTCATGAGATACCGGCCGAAATGTTGGAAAGAGTATGCCAAAATTGGACTAAGCGGATGGACCATTTGAGGCGCAGTCACGGTCAACATTTGCATGAAATAATCTTCAAACAATAAATTATGTGAACCGTAATATCGATTCAAATAAAGATTTCATGCATTTTGCTGAATTTTATGTGTTTTTTTTAACTTTTTAAAATCTCCTTCCAATTGAAATTTATAAACAAAAATAATAATCTTTTTGAATTTATATTTATTTAATTGAAATCCCCATAAGTAATATACTTAATTACTAATTGAAACACTTCTGTTGTTCTGCTATTCAAAGCAGAAAAGGCATAACAAGATGCAGTTTGAATAAAACATTCAAATCATACAGATCATAACAGATCTAAAATGTCTTAAGAAACAATTTGTATTTCATTAAATCACTCGTCTTTTTTAATGCACTCCTCTACCAAACGAGCACTGGCCAATTTGATTTGTCGTCGACTTAAAATCTTTTGAAAAGATTTCACATTTTCAATCAAATCCACTTCATTGTAAGGCTCGATATGCATTTGAAAAGGTAAATCTTGGGTTCCTTGTGAATCATTGTCCATGACACTTAACATTTCATTGCAATAAGATGTCTTGAAAATATTTATTGAGCTACCGGTCAAATCATCGCCAATGGCATCTAATAAAAGCTTAAGTTTTGACTGCACAATTTTAAGAAGCTTGGGAACTAAAATAAATAAAAGTTTTTAGAAAGTCTTTTACTTTTCAATTTTTTATTCGGCAACCTACCATTTTCTTCAAATGCATCTGGGGGACAAACTTTCATTGGTAACATTTCATATTTTAACAAAGGCAACTTAAGATAATCGACAGGATATTGAAGTTTTAACATTCTTCTAGGACCCACATGCCGCATTATGTCATGCAAATTCCATAAGGTGTAACGCAGCACAACAAAACAATCCGAACGACTTTTAATGTGGGCTAAGGTTTTGGCTTGAAATTCATCTTGTTGTTTGATGGCCTCCTTAAGTTCTTTAATTTTACCTAAGCGCCTTTAAATTAGAAATAAAAATTACAGTTGTTCATATTTACCTTAGTAAAGATGTAAAACTTACATTAATCCATCTTCAGCCAAATTATGTACCAAAACTTCTCTTAGCACAGATGCATATTTCATTTTAGTTTCTAGTTCCTCATGACCCAGCATATCCTTTACAATTTTTGAATTCAACTTTATATTGTTATTCACCTGAGATTTGATTCTGTAGAAAAAGAAAAAGGAAGCATAAAGTAGAATATAGTTCATGATCATTTTTTAAGACTAGAAACAGAATAGTTGCTCTGCTACCAACTAAGGATGTCCACCAACTATTTTCACTAACTTTTTATATACTTGTGACTTATTTATTTAAACTGTTGATAAATTGTTATTCAAACGAAATTGGCAATATAAATCCAAAGCCTTTTATTCATAAGATAGTCTAATGGTTCGATAGACAATTTTATTTGAAAAATATAATTATATTGGTAACCGAAAATTTTTAGTTATCTGACAACGCAAAGGATGTTTAATTGCACTCTATAACCGAACCATTAACCCATTTGTTAAACTATATTTGCAAAAAAAAACATTCTATAGGTTATTTTAACTAGCAGGCCTGTACACTATCTACGGCAGCCTTCCTTGTTTAAGCGAGAATAATTCTGATAGATTTACTAGATAAAAACAGACCAACAGTTTCGAGCAAGACGAGAGACCCACCAAAGCTGTCATGGAAAAATGGAGGAAACAACACTCATATAGACTCATCTGGTTAAAAAGGGAAACCGAAGAAGTAAGCTACTACCGGACCCAATTGATGCCTGGTCATGGATATTTCAGGAAATACCTGATAACAAAGGCACGTGTACCACATTATATTGCTTATTTAATAAGCGAGACATCATCGAAGACGCTGAACCCTCCTCTTTTGAATGTTGTAAATGGATTGAGAAGAAATGGAAATTAAAAAACTTGTGGGCGAGATAAATGCTGAGACCATTATATACCGCATAATCCAAAACGAGAGAAATTAGCAAACAGTTACAGAATACATTCTGAAAAACAAGAAACCTGATCTAGATAATGCAGGCAACGTTAAGGCCTGGACGTAGGTCAAAACTCACAGACAAGGGCTGCAACCAAATGCAAGCTGTGTTGCTAATTGCCGAAAAAGCCATTTTAAACTACAAAAAGCAACTTACAGCCGTCAATTTTATTTGAAAAGTAGTGATGGCAACCGTGAAGTTGCAGTTGCCAACTGCCAACTTGACTGAGGGTTCATTACAATCCATAATTAAAGTATACAATTACCTCGGATAAATATCTTCTTCTTGAGAGCATATTGTGGCAATTTTTACTTTCTTAATAACATCTTCAATCTCTTCAAATTTGGCCTTCAAATCGCGCATACTTCTAGTTTCCTTGACATAACGTCTGACTTTATAAATAATATCGCCGTGGTGTTTGTTTTCCCTACTATAAAATTTATTGGTTATTTTACGGAAATCGGCACACTGTTGAATGCTCGCACGACTGCTCTTACGGGCCTTTTCATGCATAACCTCAACAAAAAAAATACAACAAACAATTTAAAATATCTAATGCCAATTTAAATATACTCTACTTACTTTGTATTGATCACTTAACTCCTTAAAACGCACTAAAGCTGGAGATCCCAAATGTAGGATATGTTTTATAAATTGTGACTGATCTTCAATGTCTGCGTCCAGAGAACGTAAAATGGGTTCATAGAATATCTCATCATGGCGTAATACTTGTATTATTCTTTTGTAAGTAGAATTAATGGCCATTACCGCATTTAAGCGCACTTGAGAGTTTTCTAATTTTTTCTTTAAATCATTGCTATGCAACTCTTCTTCCAACTTGAATTCATTTTCATAGCATATACGATTCTCTACATTGCTCTTTTCTAATAATTTTTTGTCATAGACATTTTTAAGTTGATCCATGCGTCTTTGCAGACGATCACGTTCCTTGCGCATTACAAAAGTACGTTGATTGATATTCTCCATTACCAAGTGTAGGGGCATATTTTGATACAATCGCTGCATGTAACGGTGATCCTTTAATATATTTCTGACTTCTTGCGGATTGCCTGCTGTAAGGAGTTTCAAATGTGAACGACCATCTCGACATTGCTTTTGCAAAGTATGATACGTCTTGACCGACTCCTTTTGTTTTATTTCCTTTTCCAAACGATTGAAATGGGAATATTTTTTCAACAACAAACCCATTTTTTCAAATTCCTGTGTCAACGAATCTGTTGTCCAACGCCCATCAACCATCATGTGATGGCGTACGAAAGCTTTACCAAAAAATCCATGATGTTGCACCGATTTCGGATGTACCGGTTTGAGTGTTAAAATCTGCTTATCTTTTACTTTCATTTTAAAATGTGTGGAATTTTAATTTAGGTCTTTTAAATCCAAAACGTTTTCAAAATTTTGCCAAAAACTCCAAACAATTTTATAAAAAAATGTAAAAAAAATATAAAAAATTGTTTAAAAAATGTATAAAAACACGCTCGTATGAAATACAAATTCACATTTAAATGAAAAATTTTTAAAATTCAAATCAAGTGTCAAAAATACATTAATCGACACCTTGGATTGTACTAAATTTTTCTCAGAGTTGTATTTAGTTTTATTAAAAATTGAACCATTAATTCATGAAGGTCCTACTTTTACCAAAAAACTATGTTTAAAATAATTTCACTAAAATAAAATATGGCGTGGACTCAAGGAAAACGAAATAGGCTTAAGTTTGGTGTGCCGATGGTTTGGAGAGAGCCCAGAAATCATTTGGACGACTGTTACTTCAGTTTTGTGAGTATTGCTGGTATTAATAGGAAAAATCGAAATAGACGGCAGTATCCCGATTTACCGTCAGCGCGCCGTCCGATTCCCCATTCCGAAGATGTTCCCATTCTTCAAAGCTGAGTTCGGAATTTGAACATAATACCGCTAATGATCTAACTGATTGCGAAAGCGTTTTCGAAGACACAGAAAATATTCCTCAACGTTTTAATCAATGCGAGTTGAATGAACATTGGCGTCAAAAATATTGGCCTACGAGAGAAAAAATGATTGTTGGCGATAAAAATATTCTAAATGAAGCTTTAGTTGCACGTGAAAATATCGTTCTACCACCGTTGTACATCAGATTAGGACTCATGAAGCAGTTTATTAAGGCTCTGAATCATGATGGGGAATGTTTTGCATATATTTGCAGCAAAATGCCCAATCTAAGTAGAGATAAGATTAGAGCAGAAGTTTTTGACGGTCCCCAAATAAGGCAGTTTATGAATGACAACGATTTTGATAAGTCAATGACCGAAACTGAATGAAATGCATGGACATCATTCGTGCAAGTTATAAAAAATTTCTTGGGAAATTATAAAGCTCCAAATTATGTTTAATTATTGGAGAATATGGTGGATAAGTTCAGAGACCTTGGCTGCAACATGAGTATTAAAATCCATTATTTGCACAGTCACTTAGACCGATTTCCCGAAAATTTGGGTAATTTAAGCGAAGAACAAGGAGAAAGATTTCACCAAGATATCAAAATTATGGAGAATCGGTACCAGGGAAGGAGAGATACACACATGATGGCAGACTACTGTTGGAATTTGCAAAGAGACTAATCCGGCTGTTTATTCCAGATTGTCTCTTAAAAGAAGCTTTACATCCTGTAACTAGAATTATATTTATATTATGTTTTTAATGCTTTGTGACAATTTTTTTTAATTTTAATAAATCTGTATGAAACAGTTTTACTTCTTTCCCCCATACCTAAACAAGAGCGTTGAGCGTCAAGCGTTGGAGTTTTACATGTGTTTTGTTTTTGTTACAATAACAAAATACATGCAAAATTGCAACGCTTGACGCTCAACGCTCTTGTTTAGGTATGGGCCATTGTTTTTTTTTTAATTCCTATGGAAAAGTATTTAATACTATATCATGAAAACTAGAGCTGATAGAGACAAACTGACAAACAGATTTAAATTCAGCGCGCCCATATTAACTAGAATCAGTTGATAAATTCAAAGAAGCAAATTGAGTGTTGGCCTGTGTTATGCGCGATAATCAACCAAAAGTTTATTTAATAAACTCATATCAAAGATAATTCCTACATTCAATTTATATTTGTCTGTCTGGAATGAATCGCCATGGAAATGCAGAACAACCGTCTCATAACTCTCTGAGATATGAACAAGTAAACACGGATGCCTCTATTTTTTTCTCATATTTTATCTAAAAAATCAACATTTTTTATCCCTACGATAATTAATTAAATACTATTTGTAAATTTGAAGGTCTATTTGTAATAAATTTTTGACAAATCGGTCACCAATCGGCAAAGTTATAAGGGAAATTAATTTTTAAGAATAAATAATTTTTAAATATATCCAGTAACTAAAGCTTCTAGAAAATTTTTGAACTCTTTAAAGACAATCAATTACAAGCTGTAATGTCAAAAATTATTGCTGAGGAAAACTGACAATTCGCTTTTAAACTAACTGAGATATAAGCACAAAAATACAACTGCTTCGTAGTTGTTCCTAAAACTTACAAACGAAAATCAAATTTGTTCAGCTTCCGGACAACAGAGAGTTGCGATGTGGATATCAAAAGAAACGACTTGACAAGCAAAATATAATACAGTGTAAAAAAAGTTTTAAATTCATAATGGCTACAACTACAAAATGGCATACAATAAATTTATCAAAAAAATCAATTTTGTCAAATCCTGTAATCACAGCTTTGCTCCCTTCAACCCTCACTATATTGATATCAAATTAAAAGGTTTGACCAATAGAATACAGTAAACTAGCATAAAATTAATCTTTAGAATGACGACCAAGACAAAATGGCGGATAACTTCTTTCCCAAACTCCATGAATATTGGTATCAAATGAAAGGGCTTGGCTATTAGAATACGCTAACTCTGTAAAAATTAAAGATGACGTCAGAAATAATAAAACAAAATGCCATATAACATTAAATCTTAAATATAGGCCACGCTTCGATATGTACATGATTACTTAGATACGTCATGGCAGAACAATAAAAGTTAAATTTTTTGGACAAATTTTTCTTTGGTCTAGGTCTATTATCAACTCATTTAAACATGCTTTGAATGTTCACTTCAGTTTGAATGTTTAAAGCAGTTTGTTTTAATTTAGCTTCGTTTTATTCGAACGTTGTTCTTTTTTATTTCTGTTATATTCTTTAATATTTTGATCGTAAAGCAGAACAGACTTTTTTAGGTATGTATTTTATAATGAGAGAACAATACACACACACACACACACACACTACTTTAAATTTAATGAGTTTGCTTGTAAGCTTTTTCTCTTATGCTTGTGCAGCTCCTTAGTAGTAGAAATTTCATATTAATCAATATTTAGCGTTTCATCATGTTCCATCACAGGTAGTTTTTTAATGATGTCATATCTTAAAACTTTTTTGATCATCAATCGCATACATTTAACAAGATTTTTTTTTTTGTTAAAAAGATAGTTTTTATAAAAAATATATTGACATAAAAAATTTTAAAAATATACTTTTAAAAAAATCCTATAAAATACTTGAACACTAAGGTTCATTCTACCCTCTAATCTTCCCTTTTCGAAAGTTCTTCCACAACTTTGGCACTTTGCAATTTAATTTGTTTGCGATTCGGGACATGTTGCGTTGTTTTAATATCTTCAAACAGATCTTCTTCTTGATGTAAAGGTTTTTGATCGATTTCCTCTTGTTGGTCTTCAGTTTCTTGGCTGGTTAAAAAGTTTACATGATACTCTTCCAATAGTCCTTCGAGAGTTTCTGAAACTTGCACTTTAGCTTTAGACGTTTTCTTAGAAGTCAGTGTGGTGTAGGCATTCATTAAAGTGCGTAGTTTTTTCTGCACAGCAGTTAGCAACAATTTCGCTAAATGGAAATTTTAAAATAAAAACTTAAAATTATCAAAGAGCTTAATTTCACATACTATCTTCTTCGAAAAACTCTGGAGCACAGGCGCGCATTGTTAACATTTCAAACTTCAATAAAGGAAGCTTCAAATAAGAATTGGGATATTTTATGTGATAGACTTTCGGTGGACGAGCTACATATCTTAAAATGTCCGCTATATTCCACAGGGTATATCTTAAAATGACAAAAACATCGGCCCGACTTTTTATATGGGCTAAAGTATTTTCTTCTAAAGCATCCTGAGCTTTGATCTGATCTTCCAAACTTTTTATGCGTAATAAGCGTCTAGTTTTTTTGAAATTATTATTTAATTATTGTTTTACTAATTATTGTTAAACCCTAAATTTTCACCTACTTTTCTTCTTCGTCGGAAAAATTATTGAGCAATATACTTTGCTGTTCCGCTGCAACCTTTTCCTTAAAGGCCAAAAATTCATGGTATATTTGGCCTATATCATTTTGTTTAATCAATCTAAAATTGCTTTCCACTCGAGATTGAAATCTGAAATTTATGAATAATCAAATAGTCATTTCAATGAAAAAAGGTTCTTATGTACCTCGGAAATATCTCTTTGGCTTTCGAACATAATGTTGCCATCTTTATTTGTTTTATGACGGACTCAATATCCTCGAGTTGATTTTTTAATTTGCACATACTTTTCGTTTCGCGGGTATAACGTTTGCTAATATTCACCACTAGATTTGCCGACTTTATCGTTTTTGCTTGCGTGTGTTTTGGTGGGTATTTTCTAAAGCCGGCAACTGCTTGTATTTTGGCCTGTGCACTCTTTCGGGACATTTCTTCCAAAAGCTTTTAAATGAATATAAAATATATTAATTGCAATTCTTTATGTCAAATAAATAAAAATAACACAAAACATATAATTGTTGTAACATCGATTCTGTAATATAAATGAAATTTTTGAAATGATTAGGGTTAGCAGAAGCAATTAGAGCCACCTGCATTTGTTACCATCCAGATACATAGCCTGCCGGGGCAATGTGTATAATAGTTAAAGTAGATGGATGAAAACTAAATTCTCCTAGTTAATGCTCAGCAATAATTAAGTTTGCAAAAGCCAATCGAAAAATTAAGGTAATAATAACGGTTCATACTAAAATCGTCGGTATTAGCGTTAAATACTCTCATCTCTTTATTTAATTAGCTTTTGTTCTCATTTTTGTGTTGCGCCAAATTTGGAATTTTAAGTTGGCCCACTATTGTACCTGCTGGCCATTTTGTCAACTGTCAAGGTAATTTATGTTGTTTTTTATTGCATTTCAACATGAATAAACTGACGCATGAAAAGCCAGGCGCAGATTCGGTGAATGGGCCCAAATTAAGGTTGCCGTTGATACCGATTTGTATAAGCGAATTTTGTTTAGCGATGAAGCTTACTTTGGAGTGATGGCAATAAAGTGTATGTTGAGACACCGTAACATTCAGAAAAACTGATTGTTCGGTGTGATTTATGGGAAAGTAAAATTATTGGCACATGGGCTGGTAGAATTATCGGCCTGCACTTCTTTAAAAACGATGCTGGTCCGAACGTTACAGTCATAGAACTATGATTACCGCTATAGAGCTATGATTACTGACTTTTTCGCACATAAGCTGAACAACCATGACGAGGAGCTGTGGTTTTAACAAGACGTCGCTACATGTCACACAGCTTGTGCCACAGATGGATGGACCCATAAATAAGCCTCCACGATGAGGCAACATAACGCCGCTAGACTTTTTTTGTATGAGGACATGAGAAGTCGCTAGTCTACGCCGATAAGTCAAAACGATTAACCACTTAAAGGACAACATTCTCTGCGAAATTGCCGATATACGGCGACAAATATTGGGAGAAGTCATCGAAATTCGAACCTCCAGATTGGACTATATCCGAGCTAGCAGTGGCGGTCATAGGCCTGAAGTCATAATTAAATTTTAATGCCAGTAGATTATCTCTCAAATAAAGTAAATTTCATGTTAACTAACAAAATTCATCGTGGCTTTATTCCATTTCAAAGTTCTATACCTCTATTAAAAACGCCCTGTACTTTTATAACAACTCTTTAATATTTTCATGTGCATCGGCACATGTTAAATATTCTTTTTAAATATTGTATTATTTAGTCTAGTTTCCGAAGGCCTCAGATCTACATCAACCACATGCCCTGAAAAACTTCATACACAAATTGATGCATCAACAGCGATTGCAGTTGCATAACTCACCCTATATTCATCATTTAGTTTCTTAAATTTCGATATTGCCGGCATGCCCAAGTACAAAATATGTTTTATAAAATTTGCCTGATCATCGATGTCCTTGGAGAGAGATCTCAAAATCGGCTCATAGAATATCTCATCATGTCTTAAAACCTGTATAACCTTCTTATACGTTGAATTTATCGTCTTAATGGCCTTTAAACGTATATTGGAATTTTCCACTTTTTTCAAAAACTCACGTAATTTAGTTTCTTCCTCGAGCACAAATTCATTTTCATACTTAATACGATTTTCGATAGTAGCACGTTCCAATATCTTAGTTCTGTAATCGTGCTCTAGTTGTTGCAGACGATGTGATAAGCGATCATGTTCCTTGCGCATGGTAAACGTACGTTGATTTATATTATCGACTACCAAATTGAGGGGCATTTTTTGATATAAACGTTGCATGT
The DNA here is from genome assembly GCA_941918925.1 of Phyto melanocephala. Classification (NCBI taxonomy): domain Eukaryota; kingdom Metazoa; phylum Arthropoda; class Insecta; order Diptera; family Rhinophoridae; genus Phyto; species Phyto melanocephala. Next base: position 47,933,486 of record OW799233.1, on the reverse strand, counting down.
CTTTGTGATTTATGAGATAATTGCGTATGGCCACGACATTCTTGCCATGTAAAATGTGTTGCAATTTGGTGCGTCCATTGCGACACTGCGTGCGTAAGTTACGAGTGGAATTATACAATTGCTTGCGGTTAGCTTTGTTTTCCAGGCTTTTGAAGAGCACACGCTTGCCTATAGATTCCATTTAATTAAAAGTAGTGTTATTTGTATTTATATGAATAAAAAAAAAAGGTGGACATTGATTTTTTCTTACTTAACAAATTTGCCATTCCATGGAATTCATCAATTAATGATCCTGTGGACCATCTTTCGTCTATAATCATATGCTGGTTAACATAAGTTGTTCCAAATAAACCATGATGTCGTATTGCAGTTGGATGTACCGGTCTTGGCGCCATTAAGTCTTTAGTCTGTTGCTGATCTTTCATATTGTTTAGCTTTCCTTTAGCAACCCTATTAGGATTTTTCTAATATGTAAAATGTTTTATTGTAGGCCTTTTTAAGTTATAGAAACTAATAATTATTATAGAAAAAATATTTAAATGTCAGTTAAAACAAAATCTTTTACAATTTTTATGTAGTCAAATACACTTTGAAATTTTTCAGATGTTGGACTTTGATGTCCAACTCATCTCAAGTCTTTAATACGGTTACATCTTTAGTCTTATACTTATATGGTAGTACTCAAAGAAATGTCACAAAATACATTGGTGTAAAATATTCTACCACAAAGTTTCTCCTGACATTTAATGGCAAGGGTCAGTTATATTGAGGATGTTAGTTTATAGTTAACACAGTAGTTTTGATTAACATGTATTCTTTTATTGATTTACTGTATTTGTCTTTTTATATATTTATGTATATATTTTTCACTCTGAATAAATACTCAAACGTAATAGGTTATGAGCCCAGGCAACAAAACAAAAAAAAAATTAAAATAAAAAAAATTTTTATTTTTGAATAAAAAAATGGATTTTTCGAAACACATAAGGCCTCTAGCGGGAATAACTGATTGGCCAGTATCGAAAAGAAAAATTCTAGATTTATTGGATTACCACGTAGGAGAATTAGATGTCATCGATGGAAAATTAATCAAGCCTTTACCATTAGCTGTTTCTGCAACAAGCGCAGAGATCAGAGACCATAAAGGTTTGTGTGATCTTTTTAGAAAGGCAAACAGTTATGCCAAATCAATCATCACAAGTGCCGTATCTGATGATGTTTACAAGAAGATTTTGCATACTGAATCGGCGGCTGAAGCATTGGAAGCATTAAAAGGTTTATCGAAGCCTCATCAAAAGATAAAGTTTTCCAAATTTGTACGGAGTTTTTCGCTTTTAGTTGGATCATCAATCATTATGTGTCGACGCATATTGCCAAACTCAAGATTCTGTTGAGTGAATTAAATAATGGACTTAACCCTTAAATGCATGAGGTCAGCTCCTTGCATGGATACTAACCTACTTTAATGTAAAACCGGTCGCTAATCACGAATTCATCATTATTTTTTTTGAGAAATGTACACTTTTTTCGGAAAATCGGAAAAATAGACATTTTTTGTCCGTACCATATATGGTAGATCATGCATTCATGCCATTGTTAGGTACACACAACACTTCATCATCACCATCATGAAGCATATCAGCAACCTCATTTGCATTGTACTTCTTTCCATCAATAATAAGGCCATCCATATCTTCATAAATAACAACTATAAAAAATAATAGTAAAAAATAACTGACATCTACACTTACTTAAAGACGAATAAATAAATTTTTTATTTCGTTATTCACTACTGAAATTTGATTTTAAAATTATGTGCAAAAAAAACATGTGACCACTTTAGAATGTTATTATTAAGTAAATTAAATGGTGAGAGAGTTATAACGGTATTTTTATGAAGAGTAATATTGTCAGCATTGCTTTAAACTGTACTAAATTGCATTTATATTCACATGGTTGGAATATTGAACGATAAAAGAGATGTACCATATATGGTACGATATGCATTTAAGGATTAAAAGCAGAAATCAGCAGCCATTACCGGAATTATTATTGGTATGTAAAATAATGCAAATTTTACCGGCACAATTTGAAAATTTTAGGAGCAGTCGGATGCTGTTAACAAAGAATAAAGAAAGATCTTTTGAAGAAATGACTAACCAGCTATTTATGTATGAAAGAAATTCCCATAAATTTGAGGACAACAAAGAACAGCAAGAAGCTCTAACTGTAAAAGGTTATAATAGAAACTTCAAGAAAACTAAGAAAGATGGTAATAAACAAGATTCTATTTGCAATTATTGTGAAAGAATATGGTGTTTTCAAATAACGATTGGTGGATAGATAACGGGCCCACACAACATGTAACCAACTCACTGGAGATATTTGGAGATTTTAAGGAATTCAAGAAGCCTACTGAAATAAAAGCTGCTGGAAGTGAGTCTTTGCAAGCCATTGGTAAAGGAGCTATAGAAATTATGTCTCTTGTAAACAATAAAAACATTAAATTAGTACTTACTGATGTATGGTACGTACCTGGAGTTTCGAAGAACTTATTTTCGATGTTGGCAACTCAAGATAAGAATAAAAATAGTATATTTACGTCAACCACAACCAAATGCGAATTAAAAGTGAACGGCAAAGTAATGCTTAATGGATATCGTCAAGAAAATGGTGGTTTGTATAAAGCTGACATCAGTCCGATTTATCCAAAGACTCTTAATGTTGCTATTGACAAATCAAGCCTGCAGTTATACCATGAAAGATGGGGTCATCAAGATAAGAAGCATGTAAAACAAATGATGGAAAAATTGTTAGGTATAAAAGCAAAATACGACTTGGAAATTTGTGAACCATGTGTATATGGAAAGGCACATAGATTTCTATTTGAAACCAGATTGCAAGCGACAAAGCCAGGAGAGCTAGTATCTAATGATGTTTGTGGACCATTTCCTACATCCTACCAAGGAAAAAGGTATTTGGTTTTGTATAAAGATCTATTTACTAAATATCGTCATGGATATTTTGTTGCTCATAAATCAGAAGTAAAGGAAACGTTGAAAAATATGATTGCTAATGCCAAAATGCAAGGTCATGTGATTAAAGAACTGTTGAGTGACAATGGAGGTGAATTTAACAATAACGATGTGAAAGCCATATTTAATTTAAATGGAATATCTCTGCGATTAACTGCACCGTATACTCCTGAACAAAATGGTGGTTCTGAACGAGAAAATCGTACAATTGTTGAGATGCTTAGAACATTTATGTAATCGAATGCCGATATTATTTTTCCAAAAGCTTTGTGGACAGAATTTGCAAATAGTGCTATTTACATTTCAAATAGAACCGGCAAACTCAGTTAAAGAATATTAGTACTTATAAACTTTGGATTGGAAAGAAATCAAGAATAAAACATTTAAAAATTGTTGGGTCAACTTGTTTTTTCCATGTGCCAAAGCAAAAGAGAAAGAAGTTAGACAAAAAAGCTATTAAGGGTCATTTAGTTGGCTATGATGGTGAAGAACGATACAGAATTTACAATGAAGACAAACATGCTGTAGAATTATCACGAGATGTAATTTTTAACCAAAAATTAGCAGAATGCAAAGAATTTAAAAAGTTGTTAAGCGAAATAAAAGATATATCTCTTAAAGTAAGTCTACTACCTAATGGAAATAAAGATACATCAGAAGTTGTGTTACCATTTAAAGATAACAAGCCTTCATCTGAAATGTCAGTTGAAGTAAGTGCCGAAGAAATTATAGGTTCTAATGAAATTTTATTTGAAGAATCTGATAATGAAGAATATATCGAGTGTGAAGAAAGGCCAATAAGAGATGAAAACGTTCGTCGACAAAAACGTATGAGAGATGACACATTTTTTTAAACGTTTGAGAGATAGAACTATGATCAAGAATAGTTATTATGATGATTATGTAATGACAATATCAAATTTTATTAGTAAAATTAAAACACCGTTAACATACGATGAAGTGTTAGTGAGTGATGAAAAAGCTATGGATTCTGAGCTAAGATCATTGAAAGAAAATCAAACTTGGAAAATGGTGAGTTTACCGAAAGAGGGAAAGGCCTTACCAAGTAAATGCGTTTTTAAAGCTAAGACAGATCCAAATGGTTCCATAAATAAATTTAAAGCTCGACTAGTAATTAAAGGTTTTAACCAACGTGCTGGAATTGATTACAGTGAAACATTTTTGATGTTTCTACCGCATTTCTTTATGGAGAACTGGAAGAAGACATCTATATGAAGCAGCCTGATGGTTTTGAAGACGGTACTGACCGAGTTTGTAAACTTAAAAGAAGTCTTTATGGTTTGAAGCAAGCACCAAGATGTTGGAATAGGCGATTCGGGAAATACTTGTTAAAGTGAAGCAGATTCATGGTTTTATATAAAAGAAAGTAACGGTAAAAAGTTACTACTAGTCTTATACGTAGACGATGGACTAGTCGCATCAAATGATGCTAAAGACCTTAGGCAATTTTTAGATGACCTAAAAAGAGTATTTAAAATCGTCCATAAAGAGACTGATTATTTTCTTGGAATTCAGATTAAAAGGCAGCAAAATGTAATCAAAATTAGTCAGGAAGCATACGCAAAGAAGATTTTAGAAAAATTTGATTTTTCTAATTGCAAAAAGGTGAATACACCAATTCTGAAATTAATTGATCAGGGAAAGAATCAAAAGGTAGATGAAAATACAGAAGTTGTCTTTCCTTATCGACAAGCTGTTGGTGCATTAATGTATCTTATGCTTGGCACACGGCCAGATCTTGCATATTCAGTTGGATTTCTTTCAAGGACTTTGGAGAACCAAACACAAGAGGACATTACTCATGTGAAAAGAGTTTTTCGATATATCGCTGGAACTATTGATTATGGTGTTGTATACAACAAAAACGCAAAATGTGACATGGAATGTTATATTGATGCAGATTTCGGAGGATGCTTAAGTACGGGAAGATCAATATCAGGTGTAGTTGTTATGTATGCTGGTGGAGCAATCTCATGGATGAGTCAAAGGCAAATAACAATGGCTACTTCAACAACCGAAGCTGAAATTATTGCTGCAACTGAAGCTGATAAAGAAGTAATATGGTTGAGACGTCTATATTCAGAAGTTATAAATTTTTCAAATACAACGGTATTACAAGTAGATAATGCTACTGCAGTTCGGCTTTCCCAAAACCCCGAGTTTCATCGTAGAACGAAGCATATTGCTATAAAGCATTTCTTTGTAAGAGAAAAAGTAGTTGAACGTAAATTAAATGTCCAACAAATTGCTACTACAAATCAATTAACTGATATTATGACAAAGCCACTTCAATGTTAGGCTCGGAAAGTGCTAACTTTAAATAACAAGGGAAAGTATTGAGGATGTTAGATTATAGTTTACACAGTAGTTTTGATTAACATGTGTTCTTTTATTGATTTACTGTATTTGTACTTTGTATATATGTATATATTTTTCACTCTGAATAAATACTCAAACGTAATAAGTTACATATTCCTACAGGTAAAAATCGTCGAGATAACTTTCTTTAACTAATTTTCAAAATTCGTTCAATTCGCCTCGATTTAATAAAATTTTCTTCAACGAAAAAATCCCAATTTTGGCGTTAAATATTACCGATATTTCAATCGCAAATTAAAAAGATATACATATATTATGTACAGTTACCAACATATTGGAAAGAAAAAATAAATACAATTAATGAAAGTTGGTAACCTTGTTACACGTCAACAGTTGATAACAGGGTACACTTACACCATGGGTGATCATCAAGGCATATTAATTTATCAGGTAATTGCAGTTCTACAACAAATACAACAATGTAAAAACAACATATATTTTGTTGCTAGAATTTTTATTTCAGATGTCACAGTCAACTGTATAATTTAAACAAACAAAAAATAATATAAACACCCCAATTCTAAATAACAATTCCCTGGGAATTGTTTCCCTATTCCCTGTTCCCCTATTCTAAATAATTTATCCCGGGGAAATTTGTTCCCTTTTCCCTTATTCTAAATGAACTTCGAAATTGGGAAATTGTTCCCTAGGGAAAAAGTAGGTATTACAAAAGGTAATTAAAGGGAGAATGTAATAACAATTTTAGGGAAAAAATCCGCCAACAAATTCAAGGGGAGTTGTGACAAAAATATAAGTATTTAATATTTTTTTATAAAAAATAAATAAATAAAATATAAATAAAAGATAAATATTGTAATTTATTGTTACTTTTAGGATAAAAACAACAAACAGGAAGCAGAATAATAAATTGTTTTTTAGTTTTAAAATAATTTTAATTTTTATTTATCTGTTTTTTTTTTATTTTTAAAGTTTTTAAATTTTTTAAATAAAATGTTATTTTTATTTAAAAAAATGTATATACTACATACATATATAAGAAATGGCTTTATTACAGAAATTTATTAGAGATTATTCGCAATGTTTTTTCTAATATTTTTCTATTATATTTTCTAATATTTTGGGCAATGGATAAATATTGTGGTGAGTCTAAGGATACAACATCATTATCCTGAGCGCTCAAATAATCTAAATTTTCTACATCGTTTACTTAAGCATTGCATTTAAAATGAATGCAGATATTATGCAACGCACAGCAAAATTTTGTTGTTTTAGCAGCCTCTTTTGGAGCGTAGTGCAGCTGTCTAGCACCAAGAATGCACCTCCATCTATTTTTTAAAACACCATTAATGCATTCAGCCACATTTCAACACTTGGAGTGAATTTTATTTCAACAGACTCATCCTGTGGACATCTATAAGCCTCCTAAAAAAAATGCATGTTTAATTTATAAATTGTCTGTTATCATTCGAAACTTTACCGAGAAGCCAACAATTGCTGCCACCTCTAAGGTATTCTTGCTCCAGCTCCAGGTGAGCACGCAATTCGCCAGAATTCCAAATAAATTAATCGTGACACGCTCCGGGATGTAAGGCATTAACGTACTGAATCTTCAGCTCATGATCACAGACCTTGAATTTTTTTAATTCCGTCAACACATCCAATAACGTTTGGAATGCCATACTTCACATAAAGAGCTAACGCAACTTTCCGTTTTTGCACTTCAGTTTTGCAGAAAGTTATCTACATTGGGCGTAAATGTTCCTTACATATTAATAACTTCTGCCAGAACTTTGCTAACACTACACTGAGCCACAGACACACCGTAATCTTTACCAATACCCGTTTGGTACAAACCTTCAGCAAAGAAGCGGAAAGTCGCACTTAATTTCACGATTGGAGAAATTGCAAAGGACCTACGTTTGGGCTGAATACCTTAACACGTCCAACAGATTCTAACCTTCCAAAAGTAAAAAGTGTGCGGCAACTCAAGTGGGTTGCTGGCGTCACTTAGCATTTTCCTTTCTACCCTTTGCTTATTCTTGTGCTTCAGAGTTTTCTGCTTCAGCTATTATTATTATCAACGCTACACTAAACATTTTTGTTCACTTTTAAAATTTTTTTTATTTACGAATATTCACTTTTTACGCTAAAAATTATTAGCAAATATTTTGTCAAAAAAAAACAGCAAAAGCAAACAGCTGACTTCGAAAATGTAAAATTCTCTCTCCCTTGTTATTCCCTTCCCCGACTGTTTAGAATAGGGGAATTTTATTCGCGAGAAAATGAATTCCCGGGGAATTCATTTATATATGTATATGTTGATTTTCTAAAGAATTCCGCAATTACTTAGTTGTAGTATGTACGTACATATAATTCACAATTTAATCAATAAAATTGTTAAAGTGTAAAATTTTCATTAGTACAAAGTTCATTTACTTTTTACATTTGAGAGACTTATTTTGTAAATTTGCGTTTGATTTTCTAGCGTCAAGCATATTTAGAATTTAATAGTTAGTAAATAAAAAATGTATTCAATAAAACAGGTATTTCCTTTAATATAAACTAGACTTTTTAAAGAATCATCAGATTAGCAGGCTCTTGTTGGGGAATGTATAAAACCTGCTAAGGAAAATAATCTTTCTACAGGCCCTGACGAACACAAACCACTGTTAAATTCTCTTAATGCATTCTTAATATTTGGATAGCTTTCCAAAACGGAAATCTCCATGCTCTTATCATTTAGGAAACTGATGAACTCTAATTCCAAATTTGATGTGCGAGGTTGATCAATGTGTTTGTCGGCAAAAACAATAAAATCTTCATCTACTTCATCTGCTGCATCCAAGCATTGCTTCACGTTATTTGTAATTTTTTTTTTTCTAAGGTTTCTATTGCCAAGTTTTCAATTCGTTGCCTCTCGTTTCCAGTGATGTTTTCTGGCAGCCTACGCATTTTAAAACTTGGATGGAAACATGACGCCAATATGCCTCTATTTGCTTCAGGTGCCAGCATGAAAAACTTTACAAATCTTCTCTCAACGCTCTCCCTTAGTTTCGGCAAAATACAACTGAAATGTCTTAAATTACATTGCAGTCGATCTAATCTAGTTGTTACAGATATTAAAGTAGGCAAAAGTTTTCTATAATAGCAATTACTTACCTGTATGTAGTCCAAAGCCGTAGCTATTGGTTTCAATATTTCAATGAATTCCTCTAAGTACTCCAGTTCTATAACTTAACAAATAATTCATTTAATTTTGATTTTCTTTTCAGTAGCTGTACTATGGAATCGAAAAGAGACTTCCATCTTGTGGGAAATGGATATACTAACTGATGTCCGAGGCAATCTTTTATGACTTCAGCTTATTTGGGTCTTCAGGATTAATTCCATAATAAAGTACATTTAGCAATTGCCGAGTAGTGAATCCTACAGGCACGAGAATTTTTTATGAAAATATTCATATCTGTTGTGGCTAAAAGACTTAATGTGTGGCTGACACATCTCAGATGCCTCGGCAAATATAACTCTCTAGCTTTTCATTTGATATCACATTATTAGTGTAAATGAATTCGCCTCAGACGAAACAATTTAAAGCTGAATAGTATTTTTGTCAAATGTGAAATTTAAATGGTCATAGTTTTTAGCGATTTTCGCTTTTGTATGACACAACTTATTTTTAAATATATTGTAAAAAATAAATGTATTTTTTATAAATGTGTCTTTGAGCCACATGTATTTGAAATACAAAATACTTTTAAGTTGTGTATTTGAAATACAAAATGGAAAATACTTTCAAACCATGTATTTCAAATACAGATACAAAATACGTATTTGTATCTTGTATCTGTATTTCAAATACTGCCCAGGCCTGAGCATAGACCATGTAATAAAATCAGCAGAGAGGGTCTTGAAAAAAACATAGATATATATATATATATATATATATATATATATGATTACATCGAGTGTTGGTTGGTTGGTTATCGTGGTAGTTCGCTGCACGTCAACAGTCAAGTAGAGTCTGTATGACTCCGTTTTGACAGGACCACATCACTCGTCAGCTTCTAGTGTATCTCAGAATAAAATCCAAGAGTAAGGGTACTAGATCCACCCCGTGGCCCTGAGATATCTCAGTAGATAATTCAGTCTAACTACAGATATCGCAGAGAGGCCATCTAGTATATGTTCGCCCAGAAATCTGTGTCTCTTAGCCGCCAGTGCAGGACATTCGCAGAGAAAGTGGAAAACCGATTCCTCCTTCTCTCTATCCAGACAACTGCGACAATGGTCATCGGGTGTAATTACCAAGGTATATGAAGTGTTGAAATCCACTGAATTCGCCTTCTAAAATGTCAAATTTCTTAATTCTTGGAAAGGAGGCGTTTAAATGTGCCGTAGTTTACATTGTGCAAATTTTCTTGAGGCATGTTTAATATTCTTTGGAAAAACAAAGAGAAGAAAATTTTTTTTCTATCATTTTCTGGTAAAAAAAACTTTTGCTGCACAAAATATTGTTCAATGATACAAGGTAAAACTGCAACTAATTGTTAAAACAGCTGTTTGGGGTGTTGTCTACCCATTGGTTGTTACAACAAGTAAGAGCGCTATATTCGGCCGTGCCGAATCTTATATACCCTTCACAACGTGTAGTCATGCAATAACAGTAGTTTGTATCACCATTCATCCCATATGAAATACGTACAACAATATAAAAAACATACATATATAAAAACAACCCATTTTAAAATTATAACTTTACGTATGTATGTTAAAAGAAAAAAAAAATTTTTTAAAAAAAAATTTTTTAAAAAAAAATTTAAAAAAAAAATTAAACAAGTAAGAGCGCTATATTCGGCCGTGCCGAATCTTATATACCCTTCACACCGTGTAGTCATGCAACAACAGTAGTTTGTATCACCATTCCATATGATACACGTACATACATATAAAAACCATACATATATAAAAACATCCCATTGTAAAATTATAAATTTACGCGTGTATGTTAAAAAAAAAAAATAAAAAAATATTAAAAAAAAAAATTTAAAAAAAAAAAATTTAAAAAAAAAAATTGTTAAAAATAATTAAAATATATATAATAAATATAAAACAAAAAATATAAAAAAAAAAAATTTAAAAAATAAAAATTAAAAAAAAAATAATAATAAAAATATAAATAATATATTAAATAAAAAATAAAAATAAAAAATAAAAAAAAATAAAAAAAAAATTAAAAAAAAAATATAAAAACAATAAAAAAAATTTTTTTTTGGCTTAGCTGGGATTCAACGCCACGTTTTCTCTAACCAGTATGTATGTATGTTGTTGTTGTAATGTTGTTTTTGTGAAAAAAAAAATCGAGGTAGTCGTGGATTTTTGCTCATATCTCAGTTGTTTATGTACCGATGTTTCTGATTTTCAATACCGATCTACTCCCGAATATTTCTGATATTTTAATACCTCACCCGATGTCGGGGGGCTTCAAAAAATTGATTTCAACATACACACGGACAGACTGACAGGGCTTAATCGACTCCCCTATTCATAAGCTTTCAGAAAATATATACTTTATGGGGTCGGAAATCAAAATTGTAGAAATTTCACACGGAATGACAAACCTATATATACCCTTTTTCACTGTGTGAAGGGTATAAAAAAAAAAATTTTTTAAAAATAATAATAATAATAAATATAAAACAACAACAAAATTTAAAAAAAAAATTTTTTAAAAAAATTAAAAAAAAATATAAATAATATATTAAATAAAAAATAAAAAAAAATAAAAAAAAAATTTAAAAAAAAATATAAAAAAATTTTTTTTTTTTGGCTCAGCTGGGATTCGATGACACGTTTTCTCTAACCAGTATACACGTGTGTATGTATGTATGTTGTTGTTGTAATGTTGTTTTTGTGAAAAAAAAATCGAGGTGGTCGTGGGTTTTTGCTCATATCTCAGTTGTTTATGTACCGATGTGTCTGGATTTCAATACCGATCTACTCCCGAATATTTCTGATATTTTAATACCTCACCCGGGTCCAAGCGATGTCGGGGGGCTTCAAAAAGTTGATTTCAACATACACACGGACAGACGGACAGACTGACAGAGCTTAATCGACTCCCCTATTCATAAGCTTTCAGAAAATATATACTTTATGGGGTCGGAAATGAAAATTGTAGAAATTTCACACGGAATGACAAACCTATATATACCCTTTTTCACTGTGTGAAGGGTATAAAAATGCAATTAAAAAATGTTTAGTTTATTATATTTCATTTATTTAAATATTTTATTTTTATTATGTTTTTTTTTTTTTTTGTTTTTTTACATCAACATAAATAAATGCTTAAAAATATTTGGATTTTTTGTGAATTTGTATTTTTCATTTTCATACACTTTTGTAAGTTTTATTTTTGTATCTTAATATATCGAATTTCGAATACATACAGTAAGAGCTGATGAAATGAACTTCATTTATAAATTTTAACATTTCATTAGCAATTTATTTTATGTTTCATCTAAATACATATTTAAAGCCTTTCTTCTTTTGTTACAAATTTGTTTCTATTTAACAGACAATATAGTATTTATATTTAAACAGTTAGGTCGTTAATAATTTGCTTTGTTCTTAATAAACAATTGTGCTTTACGGAAAAACTAAATATTTTACGTTTTCTAAGAATCAATTATTTCTAAAAGATGCTTCGGTTACTCAAAACATTTAACATTTTAAATTTGAATAGAAATCACTTCTTATATTTGAGTACTATCAGGCTTATTTGGCTATATATACATACATATGTATGTATGTAAATGTAGCTAAGTTTGTTTAAATAGAATATTGTCTTAAATTTTCAATTTTTTCTTTTACAGAAATGCGGAGCACATACATATTTTCAACAGTTTTATTTATTTATGTATAAAAATTATTATTTTTTTTTCTCTAGAAAAGCATTTAACTTTATTGATTTGCAATGCAATGATTGTAATAGGTAATGAGTTTTACAACAATTTTGTTTAGTTTCTTTATATTGTTTTTATTACTTAATAAATTTGCTATTTAATATATGGTGCTACTTAGTGAAAATTTAAAAATATTTGTTTATATTAATTTTGTATATAATGGTGATTATTTTCGTATGTATGCATGTAAGTGTTTAGTTATGTATTTTCACAACTACCTACCTAAATTGGCTATTGAATCCCTAAACATTTTTTAATTTCAATAAATTTATTTAATATCGTATTATTTTTTGTTGCTCCAACAGCAGAAAATTAAAATAAAACTATTTGTGACAAGCTGCACCAATTCTTAGTATGTACATAAAAACTTTTTTAAACTATTTTTATGTTTATTTATCAGACGATTTTTTTCGGGAAAAATCTTATATGGGAGCCATGGCTGTTAAGAAGTAAAGTGTTTTTCAACAGGCACGCTACAAAAGTAGACCAATAGGGACAGCAAACGACGCCATATTTTTTGCTGCTCTTTTGACATTTCTCTTCAGTAAGGTTTGCCATTTTATGATGGAAAGATATACGAGCCAACAACGAGTCGAAATTATTAAAATTTACCACCGAAATTCGGAGTCAGTGGCCTCAACGTTAAGAGCGCTACGTCCAATTTATGGTCGTCATAATCGTCCTACCAGATCAACAATTGAACGTCTAGTGGAAAAATTTTAAACCACAGGCACAGTACAAAATGCTCCCGTGCCAGTCAGGCAAAGAAGTGCCCGTCGTGTCGAGAATATTGCTGCCGCTGACGCTTCAGTTCAAGAAAGCCCAAATGTGTCTCTCACACGTCGTTCTCAAGCGTTGGACATCTCTGTGACGTCGTTGTGGCGAATTTTGCAAAAGATGTTAACCTACATCATTACAAGATCAAATTGACACAAAAACAGAAGCCACTTGACCACCAAAAGCGTCGTATGTTCGGTAATCGGGCTGAGAAACAACTTAAAAATGATTTGAATTTTTATCGAAAAATCATCTTCAGCAATGAGGCTCATTTCTGACTGAATGTCTTCGTCAATAAGCAAAAAAAGCGTTATTGGTCAGACAGTAATCCACACGTTATCATCATTGCATCCCGAAAAAATTACGGTTTGATGTGGTTTATGGGCCGGCGACGACCGGCACGTTACTGTGAATGGGAATCGCTACCGTTCAATGATAACAGAATATTTTTGGCCTCCATTGGATGATATGAACTTTGTGAACATGTGGATCCAACAGGATGGCGCCGCAAGCCAAACAGCGAATGTTACAATCAATTTATTGGAAACCAAGTTTGGAGAACGTGTTATTTCACGAAATGGTTCAGTCGATTGGCCGCCTCGGTTGTGCGATTTAACGCCGTTAGACTATGGTCTATGCCAACAAGCCAGCTTTTGTAGCTCTCTTATTGAAAAACGCTTTATATAGTGGCCCAAAATATATCATCTCATTTGGGATAGACAAAGCCCATTTTTCTCAAAACAGATTGGCAAAAAAATATGAGATTTCTTTACACTTAAAATTCAAGTGTCTATCACATGGAGACTTAACTTTCATCTGCAGTCATTGCAGATTGTGCCAGTTATTCCTAAGGTGTTTTCTAACCTTTTTTTGCGTACACACAAATTAACACTTATATTGTGACTGAAGAGCGAAACAGAACCATAATCAAAGAGTTTACTTTGGACTTGAAGATATAGGGGCTTTAACTGCACACACTGCTCATACGACAATAGACATTTTGAAAAATTCTTTCAATGTCACTTTTAATATGTTTCGTTTCAACAGTTTACAGTGATAGGCAAGATCACCTGATTTTAAACAAGAGAACTTATCACCATGGTGTAATTACATAAGGTGATAGCGTAAAGGAGAGCAATTTTTGTCTCTCTTTTTTTATATATGGAGTTTGACAATTTCCGGAGTTGAAATAATTTTCTTAAATATGTAGTTTGACATTCCAGAACACAAAAAAATAGTCAGCTGGGCTGGCACCGCCAACTTGTATAAGTGCACCCAGCTTATCACCGGAATTTCTCACCAAAACGATTGAAAATACTATTATTCAAAAGGTAATCAATAATGATGGTGCCCATTTGTTCGATATCATATTCGAAGTCTAATTCAAAAAACTTTAAAAGTTCAAATAAATCTTTAAAAGAAAAATAATGATCAGCCTCGAGTAAGAGATTTTTAATTACTCTGTAAGCATAAGTTCTATTGAGGCCGCTTTTTGTGCCATAAATGTATTTAAATGTGAGTAATAAAAATGAGTGATTTTTATTACGGCTGCCAATATAGAAGATAACTGATTTGTCGTTTTATATTAAAAATTAATATTTTAGCAGATTTAAAATATTGTCAACCTTCGACTGTTTATCACTCTATTTAGTCAAACTCTATAAAAACCAAAAAAAAAACAAAATTTGTTTGCATAGTCTGGCTTAAAGTCTACTTGTAAGATGCAAATTCGCCTTAGAAACAAAATACTCGCTGCGATAAGATTTTATCCATATTTAACAGTTTGTTTTAATTCTTTTCCAAAAATATTCACCCCTATCGTGAATAAGAAGTGATATATTTGTTATACTGAAATCTCCTTTCACCACAAAAAAAATTGGCGTTACAAAAATCAAGTGAAATTTTAGTTCCCTTCATTGAACAGCTGTTCAAAATGAAGTAATAATCAATGATCTATCTTCTATATATATAAAAGTGAAACTCTGTGTATGTGTGTTAGCTATAGACTCCGAAACTGTAAAACCGATCGGGCTCAAACTTTGGTAAGTTGTTGTACACATACCAGGGAGTGTTTATGGGTGGAAAAAAGTGGGCGGGGCTACGCCCATAAAAAATTAGTTATCATTTTTAGCTACTTGCACTGGACCGATTTTTCTGAAACTGTGCACACATAGTGAGCTGTTATGACTTTACAATTTCGTGAGTAGAAAAGTGGGCAGTGCCACGCCCATAAAAAAAGTTATAATTTTGAGGTACTTGCTCTGAACCGATTTTTGTTAAACTTTGCACACATATTGAATTGTCATGACTTTACAATTTCTTGATTAGAAAAGTGGGCGGGGCTACGCCAATAAAAAATTAGTTATCATTTTTAGCTACTTGCACTTGACCGATTTTTCTAAAACTTTGCACACACATATTAAGCTGTCATGACTATATAATTTCGTGATTAGAAAAGTGGGCAGGGCTACGCCCATTAAAAAAGTTATAATTTTAAGGTACTTTCACTGGACCGATTTTTCTGAAACTTTGAACACTTATTGAGCTGTCATGACTATACAGTTTCGTAATTAGAAAAATGGGCAGTGCCACGCTCATAAAAAAAATTTATAGTTGTTAGCCTTGCACTTGATATTTGATTAAAATTCAGAATGAGATTAAAATTCATAAACGGGCGTAGCAACGCGCACCGGGATTGGCTAGTTATTGAATATAAATAAGAAAAAAAAGCCAAAACATTTATCTAGAATTTCTCCACGATTGGTATTTTAGGGAAAAGGAAAATAATTTCAAGAGGAAAACTATTTTCGATACAAGTGATGCCAATACTATAGTATTTTTTGATTAATACAGTACTGTTAAAAACACAAAATTTTCCATTTCTAATGCGATACAAATAATAAAAATATCGATCAGGGTACACTTAACAAAGTACACGCATCGGCAAATTTGAATTATTTCGCTGTCAGATATCTATATCAAGCTCAATAATAAAAAAAAGCATTTAAAAGCGAATTCATAATTTTTTATAAAGACCTTTACATTGGTAGTAGAAAGAAAAAACGATTAGCTGATCAGTTTCGGGCATCGCACAAAAACTTCTAAAATTCGTTTTTCAACAGGATTTTTATCAAATCGAATTCATATACCGAGGACGGAAAACGTTTTGAACAACTTGATTCAGGAGGGAATTAATACTCATGGCACTAACACAGCAAACAAAACATAAATAAGTTTCAGAAAAATACTCCTAAATACATTTTTTAATACCGAATCTAAGATCACATTTGCCGTCGCTGGCAGAAATAGACACAATCAAAGCGAATTCAGCAAATTTTGAAGTAGGTTAAGGTGAATTCATACAGGTAAAATTATCAGCCTAGGTGATGGGGAAAAGGCAAGGCATATTGATACAAGTATATGCAACGGCGAATTGATATAACAAAGCAACTTTTGAGGGGATGTTTTATGTTAAGGCCAATTCGTATATCAGGGATGAAAAATTTGTTATGACATATTAAATCTAATAAAATTTGATTTATATATGAAATTTTGAAAAACATTATTAATGACACAAAAGCTACAAATATACATAAATTTAGTACATTTATTATTAAGAAGATACACTAAAGTTAATTGTTTAATACCGAAACCAAAATCACATTTTCCTTCCCTGCATTAATAAATAATATCAAGGTAATTCCACCAATTTTGACAAAAAGTTTCCCCATTAGCTGGGCTTGGCTGGGCTGATAATTTCACCTGTATGGATTCGTCATGGGAAAAAGTGTCAAAATTTATTGAATTCGACTTGATTTGATTTATTAATGCAGGAATGGAAAATGCAATTTTTTTTTCAGTATTAAAAAATTAACTTAAGTGTACTTTTTTGATAAAAAAAATGTATCAAATTAATGTATATTTGTTGCTCTTGCACCATTTATAATGTGTTTAACAAATTTATATTCTTTTTTTGAGAAAATTTTATTTAAATTAAATTATATAATTTTTCCATCCCTGATATACGAATAAGCCTTGGCAGAAAACATCCCCTAAAAAAGTTGCTTTGTTGTATCAATTCGCCGTTGCATATACCTGTATGAATATTCGTTGCATCAGGGACCTGTTAGCTTGACAATTTTACATGTACAAATATGCCTCGGTGTAGATAAGAATATATAGAGTAAAAATAAGACAGCGTACAAAACGTTTATTTCACTTTAACATAATTAGAACTTTATTTAAACATAATCAGTTTATTTAAGAGTTTATAATAAGTATTATTTCAATATTTGATAGTATTTACAAAATATAGTATAATTATAAAAAATATACGCAAAACAAAAAGAGAATTTATTTATGAAAAATAATGATATAAAATTATACAAAATTTAAATTTTTCTCTTCTATAGTTAAAAGATAATAATTAAAAAAAAAAAACAATTTAATTGGAATGTTTAACACAATCTGTAATCATAGAATTTCATATTATTCCGATTCTTTTTAAATTTTTAATATTAACAAAATTTACATAAATTTTTCTAAAACAAAATGACACTTGACTTGGTTTAAAAAAAATAATAATAATTAAAAAAATCTTTAGCTGGAGTTTACTTGAAAATATTGGTGTTTTCCTGAATATTTCGGTAGATTTTGTATTATTTTCTAGGATTTTTTATTAAGTATTTTTTTTTTAACATTGGACAATCATTTTTTTAGCTGTATTTTTTTTTTAGTTTTTGTTTTAACAATTTTACACATTATTTTATTTTATGATTTTTTTTATTATCTATTGGTATCTATGTATGCTTTAATGAATGTAGTTCTATTTTTTATGTTTACATACATATATGCATATTAATTATATTTGAGTATGCATTTACTATATTTTTTTTTCTGTTTTGTTGTGTGTGTTTTATGTATATGAAAATAAGTAAGACATAATTACATAAGTAAAGCGTTTGCTTATACCATTCTGGTTGATTTAATTTTGTAATAAAAGTTTGATTTGTTTAAGACAGCCAGAAAGTATGCTTTAATAGTGATATTATAACTTCTCCTAAAAGTATGCCTGGAATTTTTTTACATTTCTAAAGATTTAAGGATTTCTTAAGCAATTTATTTAAAAAACTTGCATTTTGTTTTCCAACAAGAGGCTGTATTAAAATTCTTTTTAATTTTATTTTCTAGATTTTGTTTGTTTAATGTGGAACTTTTTCATGTTTAAAAACCAAATAATATTTTGATTAGAAAATATGGCACAATTTTCAAGTTGGAATGGTAAATACGAATTAAGAAAAACTGTTTACTTGTCTCGCCACAAAAAAGAAAGAAAATACTAAAATCAAACTCTTATCAAACCCGTTAAAGCGTAAAAAGACAACAATTTTTTAGGGTAAAAAAATTTAAAATCATTTGAAAAAAATCCCAAATGATTTTTTAACCAATTACCGGTATCAACGAAGAATATATTGAAATTCAAAATAGCCTTTAAAGTATTGTAAATTGATAGATCTGTTTCTATCTAACTGTGGATTGGTTTTTCGTCTTATTTTGTTTTAAATGCTTAACATTACAATACACATTCCGGTTTAGCACATTCCTTTAAACCTTTGAAAATACTTGCTGGCTCTTTACAAATGACCATGATATACACTTACGCGGTTTTTAAATCGTTTTTGCTTTTTTTCGAATTTAAACTATTTTGTTCGAATTTTTAAAGAACTTGTACAACATATCGTTTGTAACTAATTTTTACGGCCACTAATTCAAAGCCTATCGGTTTATAGTTTTGCGATTTTAAATCTTTGCTATGAATGGGAAGAAACGATGAGTTAATTGCAATGGCATAGTTTATAGGTCAAACAAAATTTTAATAAACTTGAAAACTAAAGCACATTTTAAGAAACATGGAAGATCGGCAGAACCCCAGTACAACATAGTAAATTAAAGGGTCAGGTATCGATAGCAACCAAAAATCAGTTGTATTGACACTTGTAAAAAATGGCATTACAGAGGACAACAAATTTCAAATTTTTTTTTTTTTTTGGCAAAACAACTGAATTTCGGTTGCAATTTTAATCGACCTATTAACTACTTACTACATATGTACTTATTTATTTTATATCCTTAGCTTTTCTTCTTATCTTGGATTTATTACAGAATATGACCTGCAAAAAGTAGCCCCGTAAAAGGAGGATAAATTACTTTACTGTTTCAAATAAGTTACCAAAATAAAGAATGTCTTTAAGATACAATTGTTTTCACAAGAAAACCATAATAGACTTATCTACGATAGTATCGTTTTAAGTGCATCAAAATGGTCAGTTTAGTGACGTATCATTCACAAGAACAGTTTTGTGTCAGTTCGCTTTCCTTTAGTACACAAAATCCATTTGTTTCAAAGTATTAACATGCCTGCTGGGAAAATGCAACAATTTAAATTACA
The DNA here is from genome assembly GCA_941918925.1 of Phyto melanocephala. Classification (NCBI taxonomy): domain Eukaryota; kingdom Metazoa; phylum Arthropoda; class Insecta; order Diptera; family Rhinophoridae; genus Phyto; species Phyto melanocephala. The sequence goes on along the minus strand of OW799233.1, from coordinate 47,913,903 downwards.
CGTTATTGTGTTAACGTTATAAAATTACAACAACAACAAAAAACGGCTTGAAACAGGCTTTTACAATATTCATTAAACTGTACAACATTTAAGAGAGCAAAATAAAAATAAAAGAAATTTTCTAATATTCAGTAGTGCTTATCTTACTGACATTTTTTTTTCCGAAATGTACAACTACTATTGCACTACAAGAGATTGTTTGAGACAAAATGTCCTACTTCATTACCAACCGTGTTTGCCTTGTAAATATAAGATTTTTCTAAATGTTAACAATAATTTCTTGATAATTGAATGAAATATTTTTCAAAAAAAAAAAAAAAAAAAGATAAAACTAGATCACATTTTCTTAATTGGACATTGGTTTTGCTACTATTACGTATACAAAATGGGTGTCTATAGAGGGAGTACATTGAATGCTAGTATTGTATACAAAATCTTAATACATTTAAATTGTTGGAAAATAGTATAATGAACGAATCACGGATTAAATTTCTTTTTAATACTTGATAATTTTTTAAAAGAGAAGCATATTACTCATTAACCACAATTAGTTAACAAACTTTTACAGCATATTGTATTTTTTAAGTTTTAATTAAAGCTTGGCTAATCTGCCATAATTTACAAAGACATGAGGAAAACAGTTGAAATTTTGTTTTATTATATTAAACCGCATTTTTACAAAATTCAAAAGAAACAAAGGACAGAAAAAGATAAATAAAGGATTTTTATTTACTAAGTAATTGTTTTCCTTTGGAATATGTTAAATATCGAGAGGAAAGTTATGTAAATACAACGTAATAATATGTAATATATTGTTCTCTTTTTTTTTTTCTTTTTCTTTTTTACTTTATATATATCTAAATAGAATATTGTATGTTCATGAAGGTAGTATTTTAATTTATAATATTCATGTAGTAGTATTATTCTTTTATGTTATTGTATATCTGTATAGTTATAGTGTATAATAGAGTTATCATTTAAATAAACTAATAAATTATAATTAAAATTTTGTTTTATGTTTTTCTTGTATGTGGTATATAATATATAATATAGTTAAATATAAATATATTCAATAATTTTTTTTTAATAGATTTGTATTCTTTTCAACATTATTTTTAATAATTTCTTCTTTTTTTTTAATTATATATTTAATTTTTTTTAATAGAATTTTTTGCAACTTAATAGTTTTATTTTTATGTTCTTTTTTATACTTTCGTAATAATTTTTCATCATTTTATATATGTATGTATGTTTTTTAATGTTGTTATTATTGTTGTAGTTTATTGATTCGTTATTTGTGAGAGTTTTAGTATAATTTTTTTTTTGTTTTTGTTTATAACGCTCCAAAAGGATCTAATGGTTTATTACCCCCATTTGTTTGCATCATTGTATGCATTTGTGGCTGTGGTGTGGTTTGCATAATGCCAGCTGGATTACTTGGCATCACCATCGGTTGTTGCATCGTCGGTGGTACGCCAGTCAAAGATGTTTGTCCCATCATTGGTTGTCCCATCACCGGCATTCCCTGCTAAAGGCAAAAGAACAAGACACAAAGAAAAAAATATAAACATTCAAAACAGATTTTTTAAAACTTTAATGAAATTTTCAATTTTGTTTCAAAAGAACTAAACGAACGATAGTTTCGCTTTTGCATGATTTTTTTTTTTTTTTTTCAAATCACAAAAGAAAGTAAAATTCCATGCATTTCAAGCAAGTTATTGTTGTTTCTAGCTAAATTTAAAACTATGTAATTTGCATCTACATTTGCTGTTTTTTTTTTTTTTTTATTAATTTTGCTTAATAAAACAGACACATTACTATTAATTAGCACCCATATTCATAAAATTTAAAATGAGTTTAAAATGTTTTTTACTTAAAATTGTTCATAAAAAATTTTCTTAAAATAGATTTTAAATACATTTTATTTTTATTTTTTTTATGAACATAAGCCTAGATATTTAAATAAGCCATATATGTATGTATGTACTATGTAGTTGTTGTTATAAACTTTTTAATAAAATAAAATTTTGTTGAAATTAAAAACTTAAAAGAAAGCCCAGCAGGAATTGAAAGAAAAAAATCTTTGTGATTTGTGAATTTTTTCATGATACAATTTTACATATATCCTTGAAGAAAATATTGTCAGTTGTTTTGATATAATGACATTTAAAAATAAGGATACTCAAAAAATTTATAACAAATTTGATTAAAAAAAAGACCATAGTCTTGTCAGATCGTCATCTTCTTTGATGTAAGAAGAAATATTTACTTTGAACAGCTTGCTAATCCGTCACACAGCGTCCAAAATATATCAATTAAACCTTCTAATGACAACGCCATGTTAAAGTGGCATGTCCATTTTACCCTTATTAAAAAATAAAATTAACACTGATCCCTTTCAATAAGTATCACAAAAGACATCTAAAAAATTCTTAAAGGAGCCCATTCTTATTATGGAGTTCAGACAGATGTCCAGAAGTTGACCTGACAAGCACTGATTGGGAACCTAAGCTTTTACAGTAACAAGAAGACGCATAGAAGTGTTATACTGATGAAACCTGGGCTCAAGGCATATTTATTCATCAGGTACTCTTGATTCGCCAGCTGATTATTTTTTTCAACACTTATTTTAAGTTTCCGCTGTCAAAATGCATAAATAAAAAACAATTTTCTCTCTTTTCTAATGAATTTTAAATGTCAAACTTCATATATAAAAAAAATAAACAAAAACTTCTCTCCGAACTGCAATTACCTGATGAAGAAATATGCCTTGCCTGGGCTATGAAAATATGAAACTCGGAGAATAAGGTTTTTGAAAAAAAATTCCTTTTCTCGACACAATATTTAATGATTAAAAATTTTAAATATAATTGGCTAATTCTCAATGTGTCCTAAGGGTCGTATTGTCATAAAATAAAAAATTTAAAAATGTTTAATAATCTTCTAAAGGGTCCGCCAAAAAACTTTTTTTTTTTTAAATGCTATAAAAAAATGTTGCCAATATCCTCCTCTTAAATTTTTGTGAACAAAAATTCGTTCAACATGGCCCGATAACGATCGCCATTGACTAAGGCCACTCCTTGCTCATTTTCGAAGAAAAATGGCCCAATTATGCCTCTGGACCAAAATCCGCACCTAACAGTGACTCGTTTTGGGTGTATCGGCTTTTCAATGTATGCGTGCGGGTTTTCTGTGCCCCAAATGTGACAATTTTGTTTGTTTACATACCCGCCAAGATCAAAATGAGCTTCATCTGAAAAGATGATTTTTTTTTTGGCAAAATCGGCCAAAGTAATGTCGCAATATTTCCCAGCGTTGTTCAAGCGTATACACAGCCATATTCGTTCAGCGGAAGGATAAAACTAATTATCTGTCAAATCAGACATGAGCTAAGTGTTACTATTCACAAAATAAGCACAAGTTGAAACAAAAAATGTTAGATGGCGGACCCTTTATAAGAGTAACGTGACTGACTGACTGATTCATCATCGCACAGCCCAAACGCAAAGATCAACAAACATGAAATTTGGACAATCGGTTCCTCTTTCAATTTATAGCTCCACTAAGAAGGGATTTTTTTAAATTCGTACTTCAAGGGGGTAAAAAAGGGTAAAAACGGGTAAAATCGGAAATCTTATATCTGCTAAACTAAAAATGATACAAATTAAATTGAAAAAGTATTGTGATTTGCACAGGAAATAAGCTAACAGGTGTCTGGCCTTTTTTTGAATTTTCAACCCCTAAAAATGGGTAAAAACTATAATTTGGTACTTTTTTGGTACCCTATGTAACTTCCAAACACATAAAGCTAGAAAAAAATTTTAACTGTATTATGGCCAAAAAAAATATCAATAGGATTTCAACACTTTTTTAAATTCATATGTATAAGGGGTAAACATTTTCCCTATGTTTAGTACTTTTTTTAAAAGAAACTTTTCTAATATTATTCAGTGGGACTAAATTTAATAATTATTATTGCCTAATAAAATATGGATAATTTTTTAGGTAAAACTTTTGGAAACTTTTTGGGGGACAAAAAAGGTACCAAAAAGGAAAAAACACCAGAAATGTGTGTAATTCTTAATTAAAGGGCCAATTTCCATAAAATTTGTAATAGGAACTTTACCAGACAATGTAATTTGGTCTATATTTAAACACATTCATAACAGGGTAGAAAGGGGAAAACATTTTGGTACTTTTTAGATCATAATTACTTAATATGCAAAATAGAGTAGATTTACTCACATTAAATCATGTCTATGAAAATATTTTTTTAATGCATAAATATTTAAACATTTTAAACTTTTCTGTTTTTTGGGTACTTTTTGTATTTTCTAGGTTTATTAAGATAGAATTTCGAAATTAGTGACTATTGATACAAGGTAAGACTAAAAATGTTATGGGCGACCGAAAATGTATTTTTGCCTTTTTAATGGTACTTTTTGTATTTTCTACGTTTATGAAGCTAGAACTGTACTATCAAGAACTATTAATTCCACGTGAGACTGAAAATGTAAGGTGCGACCAAAAAGGTACTTTTTTGAATTTAATGGTACTTTTTGTATTTTTAACGTTTGCGAAGTTAGAATTTTGAAATTAGTGGCTATGGATACGAGGTGAGACTAAAAATGTTATGAGCGACCAAAAAGGTACATTTTTGAATTTTTATGGGACCTTTTGTATTTTCTACGTTTATGAAGCTAAAATAATGAAATAAAGGATTATTGATTCAAGTTGAGAATGAATTTGAAATTTTTATTGAACTCTTTGTATTTTTACGTTCGTGAACATATATTCTTAAAATTTGTGTTTATTGATTTGGACGACCAAAAAGTTACTTTTTCTCTTTTATTTTATATTTTGTAAACATAAAATTCTAAATGTAGGTAATAATCAACCAAGTTGAAGTTTTTTAAGAAGAAAAAACTGTTACTTTTATTATTTTTAGAGTAATTTTTGCAAATTCTGAATTTATAAATCTTAATTTTTTAAACCCAAAAGCATACTCGACCGATTAGACCACAACCATCACGTAGTGAAAATTAGCAGCTGTAACTGAGAGTGTACGCAATGACTACAGCGAATTTAATTGTCGCCGTTCTTAGCAGCTTATGATCGGCGCTCAACTGGGACGAACGACGAATAACGACAAAAAAGTAACATCTTTTATAGATGATAAAATTGTTTACTATTTGTGCAAAGAAAAATAATCGAAAAAATTTAAATTTTTGTGAAACTCAACAAAATAATAAATATAATTTCTGTCATAGTAAAAACTATTTTTTACGTATAAGTAAACGTTTACAAAGAATGTGCTTTTCTCAAATTTCATTTTCACACACTAGGTCCCTTTTCTCGGAGAAGGTCACATATGGACATTTCCATGAATATGTCAACCACGAATGTAAAAATAAAAACTCTTGAAAGTTTTTCAATATAAGTTTATTGACAAAATAAAAATTCAATTAGCAATAATAATAGTTTAATCTTATTATCTCTTTGACTTATTTTAAAGAATTGCAATCAACTATTTTTATTTTTAGCGACTAAATTGTAAAAATAAATTGCAATTGTAAGTATAGTTTAAAATTAAGGTAACAACAATAATTAATAAGATCCATAAAAGAAAATATAAAGTCCAATTAGTGGTTTTTTTTTTTTATTTCCCTTGGCTGTTATTTTAATGTCACGTACGTAGTGCGAAAACATTATTTGTCTCCGTCATTCGTATTTAAACAGTCGCAAGAGCACCTAATTTAGAATTTAATGTTTTTTCTTAACATAATATAAATTTTATTACCTAAGAATACTATTAGAGAAAAATCTGTCACGTACGATATGTCACAAACGATATTAAATTGAATTTATTATAAAATCATTTAAAGATTGTTTTCAATTAAGTATGATGGATTTTAAATGAAAAATATTTGGTTTAGTGTAAGAAATTAAAAAAAGAAAAAATACCTCCCAAGATTTGCAGATTTTTTCATTTATCCATATATACCTCAAAATCACTGCTGTTTTATATCACGTACGATATATTCTTATTATTCTGAATATTTTAGACAACAATGATAATAATATAATTAATTTTTTTTAATAAAGTACCCTTTGAATGTAACATACAGATCTAATTTTGTTTCAGTTACTCTTACTTTTGCAAAAATTATTCCACTTTATAGGAGTACAAATGTCACGTACGATGACATGGAAATGCCCATATGAATGTGTTTTATTTTTGATGTCGAATATTCGCAGCGAAAAATTCGTCGTTCGTCCCAATTGTGCGCTTGGCATAATGTGGCATGACTTTTATTAAATAATTGCTTTATTTTTAAGTTTTTATAATTTTCAAGTATTTCTCGTTTAATTAATAAAGTTTTTTTCTTTTTTTGGGAATACTTTCCTGTGGGGCTTTGAAAAGACTACAGTACAAAAAAAAACCATTAAAATAAACTAATAATTTTTTTTATTTCTAAATACAATAGAATGTACAAAACTACAGGTGTTTTAAAATTTACTTTAATTTTTATATTTTACACAATAATAGCAAATCTCAATGAAAAACAAAGAGGCAGTGTGTTAGTGAAGGAGGAAAACGCGTTTTTCTATTTTCTAAATATACTTGAGAAAGAGAGAGAAGGATAAAGGTTGGGATGATTTTTTTTTTCTTTTAATTCAGTATTAATATTTAGATTAATAGTATTAAGACATAACAAAACGAAATTAAAATTGTAAACCAAAATAAAATGGGGAACCAAATAAAAAATAAAAATTAAATTTTAAATATATTGAACACAAAAAAACTGAAATTTAACAAAACCAAAGAAAAAATAAAAAAAGGATAAAAAAAAATAAATTAAAATAAATCTTACCTGCATATAATTTGGTATTACAGGATAACTAGCATGTATATACGGATGATTAATTGTGATTGGCGCAGGACTTACAGTCATGCCATGTGCCTAATACAATCAATTTGAATTTTAATTGGAATTTGTATCATTATTTGACATAGAAAATGTAATTTTATTTATTTGTTTTAAATACATATAAATATTTTTATTAATTTTTTTTTTTTTTGTAAAGGAATATTAAAAATAATTAAAATTGAATTTTGTAATTTTAAATAAATAACATTGTTATTTTATTAATTGTTGTTGTTATAGGTATTATCATTATTAGTTTTTAGGGTGGCAGTTATTTTTGTTGTTTTTTTTTTATTTAAAAATTTATTGGAGGTGGTTGGTTGGTTGGTTGAGTGATTGATTTTGTTGAAATGCATTGATAGTGATTGATTTCAAATTTGGATTGGTGTATTAAGGCAAAGAGTTTCGAAACCAATTTAAATAAAAACCAAATCATAAATAAAAATGATACGGAAATAAACAACATAAAAAGAAAAAAAAGGAAAAAAAACAAAAAAGGTTAGTTAGGAAATGACATAACATAAATAGAAAATTAAACTTAAAATAATTAAAATAAATTATAAGATAATAGAATCTTAAAGATCAATAAATATGTATAAAGTTTTAATAAATACTTTAGAAAAAATCACATTTTATTTAGCCTTTTACCTAATTAACAAAAAACAGAATGAAAACTTAGTTGAAAGAAAGAAATTTGTGCATTTGTATAAAAAAATAAACTATAAAATCATTCCAAAAAATTATAAAACAAAAACTTTAAATATTTTGTTATTGTATATTTAAGACAAACATATTACAATTTTAAAAAACTCAGTGCGTCTGCTGAACTTTTAATAAGAACAACACATTTTTAGCGCTTAAGGGACTAAATCAAGGCAATCAACATACACACGGAAGGACGGACATACTGACAGAGCTTAATCGACTCCCCTATTCATAAGCTTTAGGAAAATATATACTTTATGTGGTCGGAAATGAAAATTGTAGAAATTTCACACGGAATGACAAACCTATATATACCCTTTTTCACTGTGTGAAGGGTATAATCAAGGTGGATTGATAAGGTGACCGTATAAAGTCAGCTGATTCATTTTTTTTATTTTGTTGAGTACTTAATTGTCACATAAATTCGCCTTTGTTTACATTTTTTTGATTTGAAAATATAAATGTTAAAAAACAAATTTTTTAAAAGAAAACAAATATTGAAAAAAATATAGAACTTAAAAAATATCAATAGATTCTTAAATGGATAACGACTAGGAGTTCTCATTATCTACATATGTATGCGTTAAAACATAATTTTTTTAAAAGGTACTCCAAAAATATAAACAATGTAATTTATTCTGGGTATGTGAAAACTTTTAATGGATTATCGTTGTGTGTCGATTCAGGTAGAAAGAACCAGGGAACAATAGACTATAGATCTTCAAATGGGTGAATATATTAATATATTTGAGGTGCCCGAAGATAGGCATTGCAAGCTACGGAAGGAAAATCAGCAATTTAAACCCGTAATTATTATTTACTTTTAATGCCACTGATTTCTTATTTAATTCTTCTTTCATTTTAACAGGTTAACTGTCCACAGCCTATACATGGGCTGTTTGCAGAAAGCACCAGCAGTGCACAGTCCATATGTGGGCTGTTTGGGTTTTCAATTTCGAACAGGCTTAGAATTGTAGACGTGTAAGGAGCATACATATTTTATTTGACTTGGACTTCACAAGACAGATCATAAAGAAATAAAATATCCTCGGACATGGGGAAACTATCGTAGTTTTAACCCAAAATGCTCCTATTTTGCACAAAAAACAAATGGACGTGTTGGGCACATCTCAGTGACTATCTTGGACAGTCAGTCAAAGTAAATAATTTATACTTATGTATATTTAAATACGTTATACAAATACATATGAACATATATAAAATAACCGAAGTTAAAGATGGGCTCTTCTGGTAAAGAGATGCGCCTGATTATTTTATCATAGGGTTTTCCAAAATGTGGAAACGCATTTTATTTTAGAAAGGATTAAGATTTCGTTTTGTCAGTTAAAAGCAAAATATAAGTGAGGTGTTCATTAATATTTTATTGCACGAGTTTTGTTTGAATTTTGTAAGTTATTTCCACAGAGTGGGTTTTAGTTACGTAATTTATTAAAATTTCACGAGATTTTCTAGTCAATCTTTTAAACACTTTGTACATTACTTGATTTATTAACCTGTAATTTACCTTCAATAAAATCATCTATATCTGTGTTATTTTAAGCTTTTATTTAGAAAGAAATTACCATTTACCATTTTACAATTTATTTTGTTAAGTTTCAATTTCTTTCGTAGAGCTATTGTTTCTTTCTTGTCTGTTCTTGCTAGATCCAGTAGGTAATAGAATAATAGAAGCTATCGGAAATTGGGTTTCCAAACAGACATATTGCGGTTATTATTTGTTATTAGTTTAACCTATTATTTAAGAAATATCATGAGTTTTTATTTTTGAATTGTTTTTAGGAATACCTTCTAATACTTTTTGGCTTTTCTCAACTTCAGCAGTGGATGAATTTTTAAACAACAAAGAATCAACTTCTTTTTTGTGTAACTTATAGCTGTTAGCTTGAATTTCGTTTCAAGAATTCGAAATAAATACATAAATTAAACTAAAGATAATAAAAAATTAATATTTCAATAAACAAGGTAAATTGTTCATAGTTGTCAAAAATTAACAAAGGCGAGTTTCAATTCGCCTTGATACTGACATTCTACGTACTCAAAAACACTAACAAAATGCCTGTTGTTTTTTCTATTGTATTTGTTGTAGTTATGCAGTCACCTGATTGATTCGCCTTGGGTATAATAATCAACAAATATTTTTCAAATGTGTTCAGCAATAACGCAGCATGCTGGCTTATGTTTGCTTTATGGCAAATTAATTCTGTTTTTAAAAAATTTAACAGTACATACATATGAACTTTGTTATTTCTGAACACATTTGAAAATTATTTGTTATTGAGCTCTGTCAGTCTGTCCGTGTGTATGTTGAAATCAACTTTTTAAAGGCCCCCGATACCGCCGGGTGAGGTATTAATATATCAGAAATATTCGGGAGTAGGTCGGTATTAAAAATCAGAAACATCGGTGCATAAACAACTGAGATATGAGCAAAAAGCCACGACCACCTCGATTTTTTTTTCACAAAAACAACATTACAAAACAACATACATACATACAAACGTGTATACTGGTTGGAGTAAACGTGGCATCGAATACCAGCTTAGCCAAAAAAAAAAAAATTTATTTTTTTTTTATTTTATATATTATTTATATTTTTAATTTTTTTTTTTTTTTTTTTTTTTTTAATTTTTTTTTTAATTTTTTTTTTTATTTTTTTTATTTTTTTTTAATTTTTTTTAATTTTTTTTAAATATTTTTTTTTAACATACATCGTAAATTTTTAATTTTACAATGGGATGTTTTTATATATGTATGTTTTTTATATATGTATGTACGTATTTCATATAAGATAAATGATGATACACGCTACTGGTTTTGCATGACTACACGTTGTGAAGGGTATATAAGATTCGCCACGGCCGAATATAGCACTCTTACTTGTTCAGTGTGAAGGGTATAAAAATGCTGTAAAAAATTTATAGTAATTCTTAAATGAGAACGGCTGGGCCGATTTCTGTAAAAATTTTTGTCAGTTGTTCGTATTTTCGAGGAAAAGGTTTTTACGGAAGAAAAATTTGGAAAATCCCTCCGGAAAGGTCGGAAACTTGGAAAAATCGAAAATCGAGTTTTTGTATGAAATTTTGTGTGAAATTATTCCTTAATGTCTTTCAAATGAAAAAATAGAAAGTTCTCAGCCAAAATCCGATAGATGGCGTTATACGTTGACTTAGACTTTGCGCAATCTGACAGGTGTCATTTTGGGCGAGGCGAAGTTCACCGGGTCCGCTAGTTGATTATAATTATGATTTGAAAAATTTATAAAATTATGAGGGAAATTCTTTACTTAATATAATAAAACGTTACTAAGTTTTATCATGCAAAAGTACAAAAAAAGAGCAATATTTTTAACAAAAAGATAATGTTAAGCAGTACAAAATGGCTACTGGCCATTGAAAACGCAATCATATAAATATTTTTGGCAAATTTTTTCAAAGTGGATAAACAAACCATTTGTTTAAAGGAAGTGCAAAGAGCAATAGTGCGACTTTTTTCAGTATTTTCATAAGTGCATATTCAATATTTTTTATAATTTTGAAAGGCTAAAATTAGAACTTTTTCATAAAATTTCTGTAAAAATTTTTGTCAGTTGTTCGTATTTTCGAGGAAAAGGTTTTTACGGAAGAAAAATTTGGAAAATCCCTCCGGAAAGGTCGGAAACTTGGAAAAATCGAAAATCGAGTTTTTGTATGAAATTTTGTGTGAAATTATTCCTTAATGTCTTTCAAATGAAAAAATAGAAAGTTCTCAGCCAAAATCCGATAGATGGCGTTATACGTTGACTTAGACTTTGCGCAATCTGACAGGTGTCATTTTGGGCGAGGCGAAGTTCACCGGGTCCGCTAGTTGATTATAATTATGATTTGAAAAATTTATAAAATTATGAGGGAAATTCTTTACTTAATATAATAAAACGTTACTAAGTTTTATCATGCAAAAGTACAAAAAAAGAGCAATATTTTTAACAAAAAGATAATGTTAAGCAGTACAAAATGGCTACTGGCCATTGAAAACGCAATCATATAAATATTTTTGGCAAATTTTTTCAAAGTGGATAAACAAACCATTTGTTTAAAGGAAGTGCAAAGAGCAATAGTGCGACTTTTTTCAGTATTTTCATAAGTGCATATTCAATATTTTTTATAATTTTGAAAGGCTAAAATTAGTGTAGTGAATACCTTTACTATATTGATGCCTTACTTTCTCAACCTCGTATCTTAAAATATACAACTTTTCAGGAGTAAAAAAAAACGATTCGTCGTTTTTTACTTTAATGTTTGGTTAAAAGTTTAAATGTAATTATTAAGGAATTGGTTACATTTATGTATATATGTAAGTAGTAATAATATGAGTTGTTGCAGTAATGGAACACAAAAATAGCAATCGTTTGATATGAAGAAGTCAAAGTTACGAGGTTGAGGAAGTAAGGCATCAATATACAACCTTAACATTTATTTAAAGTTATTCTTGCAACAATTTAATTTTACTGATTTCTTTTTATTTCTTTACAAAGGTCTTATTAAGCATACAATAACAAAATATTTAATTTAAGTGAAATAGAATAATTACAAAATAATAATAAAACTATTAACTTAACTACAGTGAAAAGGGCAAAAAAATAAAAAAAATAAATAACAGTCGGAGACACAGTGATGTGTGTAGTATAAAAGAGTAAGAAAAATAAAATTAATAAAAATGTATCAAAACCTAAAAACCTTGTTTATTGGCACAAATTTCAATTAAACGTGTTTATGTATTTTTATTTATAAATTAGAATTAGAATTTCTTAAATTTACGCTTTTAACCTAAATTTACTTAAGAACTTAACTAAGCTTAGAATTGCGATTTCTTTTTCAAACGTTTTTAAAACAAATAGAAAAAAAAAACACAAAAATAGCAAACATTTAAAAAAATAAGAAGCAAAATAGAAGAATATGTATGTCTGACTGTAGTTGGTACTTTTTCATAATTTTTGCATTTTTTTGTATTTTTTTCTTATGATTTTCAAATAGAGATAGAGAGAGAGAGAGACAAAGACACTCACCATTGGACGATAGCCAGCACCCGTAGTAGCAGCCATTGGTTGAGGTGTCCAATTAGCACCAGGTTTCGCAGTATTTTTAGGTGAATTCCATTGCACAGGTCTATGGAATGAATATAATGGGAAGAAGTTTTTGTTTTCTGCATTGATTGTTTTTTTTTTTCTTTTTTTTTTTGTAATGAATGAATGATACACAATATATGTAAATACAAATGTTTTAGATATAATGAGTATATGAACGTTAAAGTTGAGAGAGGTAAAGAGAGGTTTATGGAAGGATATTGAGTTTTTCCAAATGTACAGGATTTTTAAAGGGTTAGGATCACTTAGTTATGGTACGTACGACTTTGAAGATATTAAAAATATTTTAATTTTTTACTAAAGATAACCAATTTATAGCAAAATAACGCTTCAGATTAATCCAATATGTAGGGACAAGTTGAGGTTTATCTTTATTCATTTTGGTTTCAAGCGTATCTTTAGCGTACGGTAAAACAATCTAAGAACTTGTTTAAAAAAAAATAATCTGTCAACCGTTAAACAATAATTTCGAAAATACCCCTTTCGAAAGTTCTATGTTTATTTCTACAAATGACAAGCAATACAAAGTGTATTAAAATACGTTGCGTTATTAATAAAAATGTAGAGTTTTCCATTAATTTTAGCTCCCAGACAAAGAAAGATTAATGAAATTGACATTAAAAAATTTTAGGAACCTGTACACAGACATGTTGGATTAATGAAAGTAAAAAAAAATTAAATTTTGCAAATGACATTCGAGAATTTTAAGAGGGAGATGAAAAAAATTATAATGTTTAGCTAATATCTGTGTTTTTGTAGATGTAGTAGTTGTTGTTGTTGTTGCTGTTTGTTTACTCACTTTGTTGTAGCTGATTTATTAATATTTAAATTTTCAACTAGAGACATGAGCGAACTATCCAAATCACCAGTTAAAAGCTTTCCAGTGCTGGCTGTCTGTTGCTGTTGCTGATGTTGTTGTTGGTGTAGATGATCTTGAGAGGCAATACCTGCATTATTAATATTTGTTTGATTTCCTGCTGGTACTTTGCCAACAGTTGTATTTATTGTAGACGTTATGCCGGGTTTTAAAACATCACCCAAAGCATCAAAGCCTTTCAATTTTTATTTAAATCGTTTTCAATTTTAACGATTTTTGTTTGTGTGGGTTTTTGTAAATTTTTTTGTTTTTTTTTTTATTTTCATTTTTACAAAAAATGTGAATTTTAAGCGATTTTTTTTAGACATAAGATTTGAATTTTTGGGCGTTTAATTTTGATGTAAATTTTATTGTTTGTGATTTTGTATGTGTGTTAAGAAATATGGTGAATTTTTTTTTTTTTTTGTTGGTGCATTTGCAGCAGTTATTTTTTATTACAATAATAAAATATGTACACGCAAAATAAACACACACACACCCACATAGAAATAAGAACAAAATAAACAGTTACAATGATGTACCAATGGCAAAGAGCATAAAATAGAGTAAGAGATGAAATTTAATAAAAATGATCAATGTTGTGTAACCAAAACCATACAGACACACGCGCACACACAGTTTATAAATGAAATGGTAAACACCATTTTGTATTCGGTTTTATGTTTGGATATATGAGAGATTCCACCATCGTTTTTACACATAATACATTTTATTATAATTCATAAATAATTTTAATATTTATTGTTTTTTTTTTTGTTTATTAAGATTTGTGCCACCACAGTATTTTATTTTAGACAAATAAATGGGATGTTTTTTTTTTTGATTTAAATAAAATAAAACATAAAAAGAGAAGAAGAAAAAAAATATATTTGCAAATAAATATTGATGACTTTGTTGTTGAACTATATTAATTTCTTAAGGTGTTTTTTTTTTTGTAAGAATAAAAAGATATTAAAAGAATTTAAAAATTATGAAAGAGTAAACAAAATTATAAAAAATAGAAAGAGATAAAAAATATTACAGAAAGTTAACAAGGGAAGTTAATAAAGCAAAATATGTAATATGAACAACATTTTTAAGTAACAGTAAGTTTAGAAAAAAAATAATTTAAGACTAATTTAAATAAAGAGTGTGCGCACGAAACAAATCAATATGGGTAGAATTTTTATTTTCCTAAAAAAAATTATATATAGAATCATAAATTCAAAAATTACAACTCTTTTATAAAATTTCTTCCGTAGATATTTTATTACATTTCTTGTTTCTGCTAGAATTTATGAAAATTTAACCCTCTTCTATTTACTGACTGTTCTTTAAATGTATTTCTTCTAAAACCTAATATTTCTAAATAAGTCGAAACTATGGAAAGTTTCATAAATTTACTAAGTTACTTTCTTGGTACTTTCTTCCAAGTGGCGCGTTTACGAACACTTTTTTTTGTGTAAAAAGTTTAGTTAGTGTCATCCAACATCAGTTTTGTCTGTCAATGTTTTTGTTGGAATTTAATTTAAGAAGCCACCACATGTTGCACCTTTATGTGATATTAATTTTTTGTTAATATTCCGAAGTGAATCGGTGTTAAAATCCAGCACAATCGCCTAATAACTTTCTGAGATATAAGTAAATAAGCACGACTGCTTTTGGTTTTTCTCACATTATTGCCTCAAAAGATAAAATTTTTCAGTACTCTAATTATTTAATTAATTTATTTATTTTGACAAAGCGGCAAAGTTATAGGCAGAAATTATTTCATATATTTTTTATACCCTTCACACAGTGAAAAAGGGTATATATAGGTTTGTCATTCCGTGTGAAATTTCTACAATTTTCATTTCCGACCCCATAAAGTATATATTTTCTGAAAGCTTATGAATAGGGAAGTCGATTAAGCTCTGTCAGTCTGTCAGTCTGTCCGTCTGACCGTCTGTCCGTGTGTATGTTGAAATCAACTTTTTGAAGCCCCCCGACATCGCTTGGACCCGGGTGAGGTATTAAAATATCAGAAATATTCGGGAGTAGATCGCTATTGAAAATCAGAAACATCGGTACATAAACAACTGAGATATGAGCAAAAACCCACGACCACCTCGATTTTTTTTTCACAAAAACAACATTACAACAACAACATACATACATACAAACGTGTATACTGGTTAGAGAAAACGTGGCATCGAATCCCAGCTGAGCCAAAAAAAAATTTTTTTATATATTAAAAATTTTTTTTAAAATTTTTTTTTTATTTTTTATTTAATATATTATTTATATTTTTATTTTTTTTTTTATTTTTTTTTTTTGTTTTACATTAATTATATATATTTTAATTATTTTTTAAAAAATTTTTTTTTTTTAATTTTTTTTTTAAATTTTTTTAAATTTTTTTTTTAAATTTTTTTTTTTTTATTTTATTTTTTTTTAACATACATACGTAAATTTATAATTTTACAATGGGATGTTTTTTAAATATGTATATTTTTTATATGTATGTACGTATTTCATATGAGATGAATGGTGATACAAACTACTGTTATTGCATGACTACACGTTGTGAAGGGTATAAAAGATTCGGCACGGCCGAATATAGCGCTCTTACTTGTTTTAATATATCGAGTTTCTCAAGCCCTTACTTAATTTTTTTGACACTCTAGTGAAACCAAATTGCACGCCGTAACAATTAGGTTTAAAACTAACTGAGATATAAGCACTGCAACTTCTTCGATATTTGTTCTAAGTTTAAAAACAAAAATCGGTTTTTTATCAGCTTTTAAGACAGCCGAGGAGGTCAATATGAGTATCAAATGGAAGAAATTAACTAGTTGAATGTAATACATTTAAAAAATGTCACTACAAAATGGCGTTAATATATCGGTAAATATTGTTGTCAAATGTTTAAAGTTTAAAATCCAAGATTGTGTCCCAAGTAAAATGGCGAATATGTGGGTTAAATATAGTAATTCTAGTTTTTTCCCCTTTAACTTCCAAAATATTAAAAGGCTTGTAAAAAGTGTAAAATCCAAGATGGAGTCCAAAACAAATTGACGAATTTTTTCATAACAAAATCAATATGGGTATCAAACGAAAGGGCTTAACTCCTAAATACAGTTAACTTTGTAAGAATTAAAAATCATCGGAAATAATGAAACAAAATGGCGTAAATCTCAACTAAGCTACGATGTGGTCATTATACATGATGTTAAAGTGTATTATCATTATTATTGTTTTAATTTCAAATTTTATTAAAACTTTCTTTGTGATTTAAATTAAATTTATCGTATGTGTACGAAAGGTGAATTTACCAATTTGTTTCAAACAAAATTTTTGCCGTGAGCAACTTTTTTGAATGATTTCTCTGCATCACAATTCAATTATTTTCAAACATTTTTTGGAAAATCGAAGCTGTCATATGAATCATATTTTACTAGGTATATACATTATTTTAATAGTGCCAAATCAGTTCAACTTTGTCCTTGCAAAAAAATTTTTAATTTAACTAATTCAATCTGCAAATTTTTCAAACAAAACAATTTCTCTATCTCAAGAAGAGAGACGTCAAACTATATACATATGTATGTATGTATCTATCAGAGAACTGCAACAATACATAATACCTGCGAGCGCACTCGCTGTTTACTAAATCATTTTTAGTCTCGAATATCTTTAAGCACTCGCTTTTACTGATATGTTGGCTCGTTCTTCGTACAAAGCGAGCTTCATGCATGAAAATATTACGCAATAACTTTTTACTTGTACATGTCAATATCACAACCACTCAAAGCAAAGTTTCGTGTTTTTTCTATTTTTATATTCGGTAACTTCTTTGTATTTAACTTACACGACTTAGGTGTTACGACCAGCTCGTAACAACAACATTCACGGCATATTCATTTAGTATATGTTCATGTATTTAAAATTCAACATTAAGTGAAAACGTGGCTGCCAGATTTTGTGATTTGTCGTAGGTTAGACGATTTTAGGCGTTTATATGATTTAGTGCATGTTTTGTTATTTATTTTATGGATGAAAACTAGTACTGCTTTTTTAAAGTATTTTATTTATTATTATCGACAAAATTTTAAATACATTAAATTTAAAATTACATAAAGAGCGGCTCAGCCATTTAAAAAAATGTTCTTATGTGCACCTTTAGCATCATAGAATATAATTGTGTGTTTGTTGTAACATTTTTTTTAAATTAATAAATATATAAAAAGTAATTCTGTGTCTACGTCGCACAATGAAATAACGGACTGCGCTGCGTTGCCATTGGTCAATATTTTTGTAAAAATATTTACATATGAATGAAATTGACGTATAAAAAAATTGTAATTCATAAGCCTGTCGCATTCATTATATATTTTAATTTTAATTTTCCACGAAAATTTTTCTTGTAATAACTTTTAAATTCATTTTATTTCATAATGAATTTAGCCTTACATGTTTACTTAAATATACGATCATTGATTTTTTCCTAAACCATCTGGCAACGCTGCTTTAAATATTACTATGAATGACGAATGCTGCGAGTAATCACTTGTGCACTCAGACAATTATAACTCTGGGTCAGTGAAGGGCAGATAGAGGACATTGAATAAAAGAGAGTAATTTAGTTGTAGTATATTTACGAAACAATATAAAACAGAACTCATATAAATTTCATTGTGTTTTCTAAAGGCTCGTAAGTTTACAAAAGCAATACGCTGTACTAGCTACAACGCAACTCGTTTTAAGGCGAGTACCATAAATCATAAAAACGGGTGTTCGTTGCAGTTCTCTGGTATCTATATAAAAAAGTTTGTTAGGGCAAACATTTTATTTGAAACAAAGTAAATACCCCTTACTAATAATGGCATTCATTATTTTTACTGTAACAAACGATATAAAATAGTTTTAAAGTAGAATGTAATAATAACTTAAACAAATCTTAAATTATTTTATTTTTTCTTAACTTAGCGTTACTTTTAAAATATGTTTATATGTACTTCCCTTGCTGATAAGAAACATTTTAATACAAAACAAACAAAAAACATAAAAACATAATTCTAGTTTAATAAGCAAGCAAATTTAATAAAATGTTGTGTTTATTATATACAAGAAGAAGAAAAAGAATATAACCACCACCATAAGAACTTTACACTAGAATTTTTCCAATTATGAAATAATTTTGTAATTTTTAAACTATCCTACAAATATTAACTGTTTTATTTAAAAAAAAATACTACCAACTAAGCAAGCAAGTCAAGATTTCAATATAAAAATAATCTATTCCACTTGTATTAGAATTATGATTTCTTTAATTATTTCCCCTTTCACATTTAACAAATTGAGTGTCAGACATACAAAGTTTATAGGCAAGGAAAGATGGAGATAAAGCATGTATTACACGACTATTTGTACTGAACTTTTTTTTTCGTTTCTCTTTATAATTTTCTTAATTTTCGCTCCCGCTTCACATCAACTTTCGCAACTCGCGTTTGTTTTATGAGCTGAACACCATGCGATAGCAAACATTGAAAAAGAAAACGATGTCTGCATTCTAATTTCTCAATAAAGCTTAAAACAAGTTAAAAGAAAATTTTAAAAAAAGTCTGCCTTTCAATGCTGTGAAAGGGTACTTTCAGATCTTATCTTATGTTTGCTGTACAATCTTCTAGATACATTTTCACACCCTAGGGGTTGCATAAATTCCTAAATAAGGTGTAGGGCAGGGTTGCAAAAGTTGGTACAATTGTACTTTTTGTGGTACAATTTAAACCTCAAAAGTACAATGGTACACCAATTACCCATTTGGTACAATTTACTAACTTTCTCAGTTTATGTTTTTTTTTTATAGAATTTCCCTAGTTTATCGTCTTGATTGATTTACGATGGCAACTCATTTTTGCTATCATTTCTTTGTGATTAATTGTTTGCATTCACCTGTTTATTTTTAAACAACTTTTAGACTTTTTATGTAATTTATTTTATTATTAAATATGTACATATATATGTATACATATATCTTAGTGCAGCTTCTTTTTTTTAAAGATATACTTTTAATGTATAAATGAATTTTTAAGTACAAATGTTAATTTTAATATTACAAAAATGAATTTTTATGTACAATTTTATGTTATGTTTATGTTTTTTTCTGGCTTTTATTTAAAATAAAAAAAAAAATTTTAAATAAAATTTTTTGGTACAATTGGGGTCGAAAAAGTGCAATTTTATGAGCTTTTTGGTACAATTTTGATGTTCTCATTTTGCAACCCTGGTGTAGGGTTATGACAGATTCTATTACCTACCCAAAAGGCTAAAAATAAAGTGGACCGTAAGATATAAAAAATGTGTTGATGCATCATGAAAATACAAAACAAGGTTTTCACCTGAGCGCTCTTTCTATTTTTAGGTTATTATAAATGTTCTGTGTAGAGTTGTTTTAACATATTCACTTAACGTGAATAAGAACTATATATATTTTCTGATATTATTAGATACCTTTCGAGCTGCTAAGATTTTTTAAATCTTTTGCGACTTTTTTCGTATTTATTTCTTTTTTTTATCAAAGCCCAGTACCTTTCAATTGACCAGAGTTCTGCACAGTTTGGTGAATTTGCTTCTCAGAGCATTTCTATATGTATAAAATGAAGTGTGCACTTTGATGTCACCACTAACTGCAGAAACGGGTCGATCAATTTAAAAAAAAATTTGGGAATCTACATCTTCAGACAGTTTATGTGAAGTTTGCACGAAATCGGCTCAGTGATTCCAGAGATATGAAGCATTTAAATTTTCCCATATATTCTCATACAAATATCAACAAAATGTCCTCTATTTTTCACATTATTATATTTTACTGTCACTTATTGTCTTATGTGTACAATGAAAGGGGAAGAAGGGTGAGTGATACCCTCATATGCAATGAATACAATGCAAAAAACTTGTTGGGGCCAGCAGAGCAGTTCGGGTTCTGCTAGTTACTATATCAGTACTACAAGCATCGCTCTATTCTAATGTCAAGAGACGAGGTCGGGTTTTATGTGGTTGCTTCTCTTTATTGTACTTGTCCTCACTCTTCGCACAACTACAGATAGCTTGTAATAACAGAAACATTTTCAAACATTTCGATTGCATTTTTGTCTTAATTTTGTCAACCACACCCCACGTAAAATTCTTGACTTAGAAGGTGTAAGAAGTCAGCTGTTCATGAACGGCTCCTCGTTCATGATGTAGCAATTAAATTTGTCAAAGAAACCTCTTAAGTTTCTCCGCATGATTTTTTGCTTCCGTGTTCTTTAAACATTTATAGCTGTGAGTTTTCGTACTTTGAAAGTTCTCGGGCTAGCGTTCGTTTTCAATTTGCTTTTAAAAAAATTCAAGCTTTGAAGATTTAAGCGACTTTGCTTCATGAAATTTTGGGATTCGTCTTCAGCATGGCACTGATTTTGTTTGTCTCATTTTGATCAAACATATATTTTCTGCAAGAATCTACCTTTCGGGAATCTACAATTTCTACCTTAACTTTTTTAGAATTAAAAAAACCAGGTTTGGGCCAACTTTCAGTTTTCCAGCCATTTTTTAACATGTGCATTTTAGATTCCACAATGTTTCAATGTTAAAGTAAAAACTATTTATAATTTTTTTTTAGGTGCCACGGTGGACTAGTCAATCTTAGAGAATCTCGCCATAGAGTCTGGTCTGTCCAAAATGTCCTTGGTATTCCGCTCATGCTAATGAAATTATAATAAATTTTATAATTATTTAGAATAAAATAAATATATTTTACTTCACCGAATAACCGAACAAAAATTTAACTGCTAAACGTACTAAAACAATGTTACTTAATTCGTCTTGAAGCATTTTCGATGGCACACATTTTTTTTTATCAATCAGTATCCAAATTACGGCATTCAATTATGTTTAAAATTAGAATCTAACTAGAATCCCTACAACGTAAGCACAGAAACTCTAACTTTTAACTAAAATGCCGACAGCTATAGAATGTCTTAATTCGACCCAGATATATACTTTAGACATCAGTGGATAAACTTTTCCAGAAGGAAATATTTTTAAGTAGTGGTATCAAAATCAACTAAACAGTCTTTTAAAAAAATGTAAAATGGCTCGAACCTTTGAAGTATATTAATCTGTATAAAGTTTCTAGAAATAGTACGGCAACATGTTTTTAAAACTGCTTAAATAAAACTGCATCTAAAAGTTAAAATATACAAAAAAAAACTCTATATTTCAATAAACATATCTAAAACTTGTTTTTTTTTTTAATTTAAAATTTTAATATTTTTTCATTAATATATAGAACAATTTACGTACATATATTTAAATAGCAATACTAGGCACACGCGCACAAAAATAGCCTCATGATACATTTTTCTTACAAGATAACAAAAAAATCAAATAAACAATAAGAACAACAAACAAATTTGGTAAAAAAAAAATTAAATTTTCCACAAAAATATAAACGGACAAAATATATAAAAATACAAAAAATCAAAAAGCTAAATTTGTTTTTTATTTTGGACAAGAAAAACTATATTCAACTACAAATAAAAACAAATGGAAGCAGCAATTAAAATAAGGAAAATGTATATTAAAGGACCAACAAGGACTTTAATTATGAATAGTATTACACATGTAATTGTATGAACAACCTGCATACAATCCGCTTCCACCAAAGGAATAAAGAATGTATGCAGTAGCAGTACTATAAGCAGCGTACAAATTGATTTAAATTATAGATTTAGTTACAAGATTCTTACGAATAACTATGCACTACAACAAAGAACAAAAATGATTTACAAAACAATTCATTACTATTACGGATACAGATACTGAGCTGAGTACATACACACATACGGTGGAGTAAAGTGGAGTGAAAAGAGAAATGGAAGTGTTTTGTTTAGTTTAGTTGAAAAACTGATCGATTGGTAGTATGTATTGTACGAGTACTGTACGCTATTTTGTTTGTTTGTTTAAATAATTTTTTTTTTTTTTTTTTTGTATTCAAAAAAGAAGCAATAATAAAATTGTTTGCAAAATTCAATTTTGTTCACCTGATGTCAGAGAAGTCGGCTGAGATGACGACGTCATAAAAAAATTCGTATTGGAGGTAATGGAAGTCGAATTGTTGGCTACATTTGCTGTTGATGATAACGACGATGATGTGGAGGTGGTGGTATCAAATAAAGTTTGAGGTTCCATTGAATCAAAAAATGGATTTACTAATGCTGCTCCAGTTACTATATAATTCGATTTTTTCATTTATTTTTTTTTTTTTTAACACCAAATTTGTTTTGCACATACATAAAAACGTTTAATTTTGTTTGGATTTCAGGTATACGGATATACGAAAAATATTTATAAAAAAAAAGAAAAAGACGGATATTAAAAAAAATATATTTTACTTAAATGGGATTAACAAAAAACTAAATAAATTCAATTGGTAGTTTAATTGAAACCCAAAGCACTATAAGCATAAAGTTTTTTTTTTTTTTTTTGAAAATATAGCAATTGTATAACTTTCCATGGTGATTTGGCATCATTGGCTAAATAGTAAGCAACAGATTGAAAACACGTCGCAAAAGAAAAACGATCACACCATGTTAATTTTTTTATACCCTTCACCTGTGGTGCACAAGGGTATATATAGCTTTGTCATTCCGTTTGTAATTTCTACAATTTTCATTTTCGACCCCATAAAGAATATATATTCTGACAGCTTATGACTAGGGGAGTTAATTGCGCCCTGTCGGTATGTTTGTGTGTTGGTTGAAATCAACTTTTAGAATCAACCATATGTTCCTCAGATCTGTGTATGGTATCAACTTTTGGAAATATCCGGGAACGAATCGCTATTGAAATTCAGCACAATCGCCCCATAACTTTCTGAGATATGAGGAAATAAACACGACTGCCTCTGTTTTTTCCCATATTTTTACCAACAAAATTAAAATTTTTCAGCCATAGAATAATTTATAGGTACCTTTGCTACTATTTGTAGATATAATATGTCTTTAGAGATTTTCGTGAACATCTTTGGATAAAGCGGGCTCTAATCGGTAAAGTTATAGGCAAAATTTTTTTATGAAAAATATATATTCCAAACTAAAATAAAATTTTTTCAGCTCCTAGACAACCGAGAGAGTCAATATTGGTATCATGTAAAAGAACTTGACACCATAACACCATAAAAAAATTAAAATTCATGTTGGCCGCCACTATAAAATGGCGGACAATAAATTTATATATGGATCAAATCTGGTATTTTAAAATGTAACTTCTTGAACCCCCTGAATATTGATATCAAATGAAAGGGCTTGGTCAGTAGAATACAGAAAATTATTAAGAAATGTAAATTCAAAGATGGCGTCTAAAACAAAATGGCGGAACAAAATTTTTTAACCCTATCAATATGAGTATCAAATTAAAGGGTTTGACTAGTAGAATACAGATAACTACGTAAAAATCGAGGATGGTGTCGGAATTAATAAAGAAAAATGGAGTATAACATGAAATATAGGTTAAGCTACGATTTGGGATTAAACCTATGTACACGATAGTGAAGGGTTTTATCAGATTCGGCACGGCCGAATATAGCACTCTTAATTGTTTTTCTTCAGAAATGTTGACTACTTGTTTTACCTTTATTGCCAGGGTATCCCAGAAGACGAGAAAGTTCATAGCCAAATGTTAACATCAACCAAAAAGTCTATCAAAAGATTTTAGATCTTTGTATTTTTCATTTTAAGTAAGTCTTGAAGATTGGAGTACAATTAAATAACAGAGTGACTAGTTATTTTTGAGGCATAAAGTGGCTACTTAAATATCATTGGAGAACCTGTTGTCATAGACATGACCAGACAGAATCCTATTGATTGTTTTTATTTATTTATTTTTTTGTTGGATTCAACCCGGCAATTAAGTACCGGAGTTTGTCAGACACCGTTGGAAATATTTTCGAAATTTTTTTTAATTCTCATTAGATGCACTAATATAGCGATTATACCATTCCTTCTTACTTACACTTCGACGAATCCTGTGAAGTCCTTCATTAGGGGCGAGATCAACTTCCAATCTGGCAATGTGATCAGCCTTTTCGTTAATGTAAATCTCAGCAACAGTCGTGATTCAGCTCTGGTCAGGTTAAGAGCTCGCGCGTTTTTGCCATTATCATTTAATGGCAATCAGGTTGTCCCTTTTTATCTGACTTCGAGAGTTTTGCGTCTCACTTTCGCGAGGTTAACTGTGTGGCGTCGCGTAACTGTGCTTTGGATACAGTTTCCAGACCATACTACAGTTAACCGCGTGTTTTCGTTTTAATTGGAGGAGTACCAAATAAACTCATTTTACTTGTGACTGGAGGAGTACCATATAAACTCAATTAACCTGAGACTGGAGGAGTTCCATAAAATTCAGTAGAAATTATTGTTCAGACGTCTCCGACTTCCTATACAATGGTATAGGTCGACCTGCGGTACCTGAACCCAAGTTTTATAACTGGAGGAGAACCATTAAACTCAATTTTTACTTATTGTTCGAGTGTCTCCGACTTCCTATACAAAGGTATAAGTCGACTTGCGGAGCCTGAATCAACACATGACTTACTAAATCACAAGTAATAAATCTTGTAAACAGTAAGTCGCACTACAAACACTTTTGGAGGGATAACCTGGCAATATGCTTATGCAGCCAACCAATTTTAATAATTAAAAAAAAAAATAAATCTCAGCAAAGCCTGGAACCCAAATGACATGATACTTCTCAATATTAAGCCACGAGAGTTTGTTATGCATTAGTGCAACTAAGTAATTTTCAGAATTCACCGCATTAAGGGAATCGCAGGACAACAGACTATCAGTGAATATAACTAGTTTAGACTAGTTTCAATAAGCCTTGTTAATGCCCCTTACACCATGTTAATTAAAATTAAATTGCGATATTGCAACATTGGATATTTGAATACTTTATCCTAATAGTGGTATGGGTTACCAAACATAATAAAAAATTTCTTAAATTTTAAGAAAACTAATAAAATTAAACAAGAAACAAATTTTAATGAACGTAAAATACTGAAATAAAGCCAAAACTAAAATTGAAAAAATTAATACTGACATTTCGCTGAAAATTAAGCTAAAAATATTAGTAAAAAGAAAAATGTTATTTAAATTCAACTATTTAAATAAGTTAGTAAAACAGCGCTTAACATGCTAATATCTGTTATTATTATTATAAATTGTTATTAATTGTTATTGAACAAACAACCAAAGTAAAACATTTAACACAATTATTTATTAAAAAAATATTTATAAAGGCTTTAAAAGTCTTATACTTCAAATTTGGTTAATTATTTAAAAAACGTATTTAAGTATTATTAAGTTAGTAAGAGAAATTTTATATTTTATTTGTTAAAAACTATTTAAAAAAAGGGCTAATTAATAAACACGGGACGAAATTTCTATTTCGAGTAAGTGAGAATATAAAACAAGAACCATAAATTGAATTTGTATTAAAAAAAAGTAACTAGCGGAAGTGGATGTTACTGTTTAAGGTAAAACATACCATCTTAAGCAAAACTTACCGGCTGGTTCAGTGTTACCGAATACCGATGAGAAATTGCTGTCGGAAACGAAAGCGTTTGCCGCAGCCGAAGGTACAGCAGCTCCATTGAAACCTTTAAAAGAGAAAATATTTAGTAACAAAAAAGCTAATATTTTTTTTCCGTTAAGAAACTTTAAAATTATTAATCAAAGGCAGCTAAATTAAAATAATTAAAGGATAAATAATTAAATAATAAACTAAAGTGTAAAAGTAATTTAGAAATTTTTAAAATAACTTATTTAATCAAAATCAGTGTTGGCGTGGAATGTAATTGCTTTCAGACGGATTTAAAAAAAAAAACTGACATTTACGGCTTTATAGGGCCCATACACAACACCATAATAATTGTGCAATCAAGTGATTGTGCAATTAATCTTTAAGCACACAATACACCAGCATGGTGGTACAAAATTCATTTTTTACCCAAAAATTGTGTGGAAAAGTTTGTAATGAATAACAAATAAATTTGTGCTGCACTTATTATTGCTATTATCCTAAAACGAAAACGAATAAGGAGCAAAAAAAACGTGTTTGGATGAAGAAATAGCTATGAATTGGCATTCATATTTAAAATGTATTTTTTTGATGTTTATGCCTTGACGATTTAACTTTTATGAGCTAATTTTACAACACACGACTAAATCATGCTGATACAATCAAAAAAATATCAAACTATTTTTGATAAAGCTCATACACGGTCAGTCAGCTGGCACAATCACTTGATTGCATAATTATTATGGTGTTGTGTATGGGCCCTATTAGTTTCGATGTTTTTGTTTTATGCTTAACTCAAAATACTAATTTGATTAGAGCATAAAGCGAAAAAATTTAAGTAATTGCAGATTAAACCTAAAAATTTAATTATTTTGCTGTTACTAAAACCAGTTCTAACTAATAGCAATCAAATTTTAAACAATCCAATTCTCCAGCTATCCAAAGTTTTAAAAGAACAATTGACTACATCATTCAGAATATGCTTTCTTATTATTCAGCAAATTTATTATAATGTTTACATACGTACAAGATTTTGTATCTTTCGTTTACCCTTAATAAAATAAACACATAGAATTATTCAAAGCTAACTGTCAATTATTTTATTATTATTAGAAAAAAAAATATAATTTATAAGGAAAAACATGTTGGTAGGGCTTGTGACAATGTTTTTTATAGTTCTTGGTTTTATATTTAATTAAACTTGTAGCATGTAAAAGGTTGTTAAATTTAAAAGGCGGATGTTATATGTAAACCACACCTAAACGTCAAGTTTTTTTCTGCATTTCATTTGACATTTCTCAATTTCAGACTAACTCAATTTGAACCATGGAAAGGTACACAACCAAGCATCGCGTTAAAGTTATTCAGGCTTGTTATTAAAATCAAATCAAAATGCATTTCGTGCACTTCGTGATTCTTGTGAAAAATATTTAAACTTCAGCAAAACAAACGGTCTGTATGAAATGTGAAAACATCTGTGAATGCCTTCTTTGTTCGTGGAACGGAAAACATTGCTGTTTTTTGCGATAGTGTGCCCAACAATTGAACATCAACATTGTCACTGAAAATTTGAACCATCGGATGGAGGTGTGCCGCCGAGATCGCGGCCATACCAATACCAATATTCTCATAATAAAAAGAAATGGCAATAACTTCCTAAATAATTTATGTTTCATTCAAAGTCAGCCCTTAAAATTTATCCAACCTTTACATATTTTAAACTTTTTATACAATGGGCCAATTCAAAGTGGTTGCATATCAGTCATATTTGTGCTATTTCATATTATTTTATGCATGCATAAAATTTTTGTTAGTAATTTCCATACAAAAAAAATAATATGACTTTACATATTTGTTTCCTATGTATAAGAAATTGTTTATGTTATACTTTTAACCATACTGTCTCTCAGAGAGAATTTCTTCGCTTCTCACCTCTCAGAGAGAATATTTTCTATTTTCTTCTTTCCTGTATACATACAATTTTTAACAGCGTCATCTCTTTGTCTTCTTTCTTGTATTAAATACATAATTTGTGAACAAAAGGTGTTCAAAGTCACTAGTCATATTAATATGAATTATATGACATAGTACAATATGAGAGTCTACTTTGAATTGGCCCAATATTTTTTAATTTTTTTTTTTCGCATCAACATTAACGAAATGCAATCAATAAATATTATTGGAAAAAACGTTTTGCATACATATTTTTAAAATTAAAGTTCACTTTAAATAAAATACGGTCACACTTTATTAGCTTAAACAAGTAAGAGCGCTATATTCGGCCGTGCCGAATCTTATATACCCTTCACAACGTGTAGTCATGAAATAACAGTAGTTTGTGTCACCATTCATCCCATATGAAATACGTACATACATATATAAAAACATCCCATTGTAAAATTATAAATTCACGTATGTATGTTAAAAAAACGGGAAAAAAAAATTAAAAAAAAAAAATTTTGAAAAAAATTAAAAAAAAATAATTTTGAAAAAAATTAAAAAAAAAATTATAATATATAATTATAATTATTATATATAAAACAAAAAAAATAAAAAAAAATAATAATAAAAATATAAATAATATATTAAATAAAATATAAAAAAAAAATATAAAAAAATTAAAAAAAAATTTTTTTAAAAATTAAAAAAAAATTTTTTTTGGCTCAGCTGGGATTCGATGCCACGTTTTCTCTAACCAGTATACACGTTTGTATGTATGTATGTTGTTGTTGTAATGTTGTTTTTGTGAAAAAAAAAACCGAGGTGGTCGTGGGTTTTTGCTCATATCTCAGTTGTTTATGTACCGATGTTTCTGATTTTCAATACCGATCTACTCCCGAATATTTCTGATATTTTAATACCTTACCCGGGTCCAACCTATGTCGGGGGGCTTCAAAAAATTGATTTCAACATACACACGGTCAGACGGACAGACTGACAGGGCTTAATCGACTCCCCTATTCATAAGCTTTCAGAAAATATATACTTTATGGGGTCGGAAATGAAAATTGTAGAAATTTCACACGGAATGACAAACCTATATATACCCTTTTTCACTGTGTGAAGGGTATAAAAAGAACGGTTGCAACAGTTAAATTGTTTTGATATAATTTTCTTAGCACACTTGAGATCACTTTTATTTTTTATACCCTTCACACAGTGAAAAAGGGTATATATAGGTTTGTCATTCCGTGTGAAATTTCTACAATTTTCATTTCCGACCCCATAAAGTATATATTTTCTGAAAGCTTATGAATAGAGGAGTCGATTAAGCCCTGACCGTCTGTCCGTCTGTCCGTCTGACCGTCTGTCCGTGTGTATGTTGAAATTTATTAAAATATCAGAAATATTCGGGAGTAGATCGGTATTGAAAATCAGAAACATCGGTACATAAACAACTGAGATATGAGCAAAAACCCACGACCACCTCGATTTTCTTTTCATAAAAACAACATTACAACAACAACATACATACATACAAACGTGTATACTGGTTAGAGAAAACGTGGCATCGAATCCCAGCTGAGGCAAAAAAATTTTTTTTTAAATTTTTTTAAATTTTTTTTTTTATTTTTTTTTTATTTTTTATTTAATATATTATATATATTTTTATTATTATTTTTTTTTATTTTTTTTTTTTAAATTTTTTTTTTATTTTTTTTTTTGTTTTATATATATTATATATGTATATAATAATTTTTTTTTTTTTAATTTTTTTTTTTAAATTTTTTTTTTTAAATTTTTTTTTTATTTTTTATTTTTTTTTTTGTTTTTTTTAACATACATACGTGAATTTACTGTTATTGCATGACTACACGTTGTGAAGGGTATATAAGATTCGGCACGGCCGAATATAGCGCTTTTACTTGTTTTTTTTTAATTTTTTATTAATAACCAATATTTCGCTACCAAACAATGGGCAGCTTCTTCAGGTTAAATATACAAATTATGTAAACAAAAGAAAAACTTTTATTAGCTCTGTATAGACTTTTAATCAACTCAAAATTATTAAGAATAATAAAACAAGATCACGCGACGTCACATAACCTGTGTTAAATTTAATGAGCAAAAATGGTTTCAATGGACTGCCAGCTCTCTCGTAGTTAATACATATATCGCAAAAAAATTTAAATTTCACCCATTAAACAAACTTGACAACCTTCCTTTACGAAGGGACAACAACTTCATCTAACGGGAAATTGTACATAAGGCGTAAACTTTATTTTATCATTCTGACTATATTCAAAAAGAAAATATTTGGTTATAAACAAATAACAGTGCTATATTCGGCCGTGCCGAATCTTATATACCCTTCACAACGTGCAGTCATGCAATAACAATTGTTTGTATCACCATTCATCTCATATAAAATACGTGCATATGTATATACTGGTTAGACTAAATGTGGCATCGAATCCCAGCTGAGCCAAAAAAATTGTATCTTATTTTACTTAAGATATTATTTATATTTTATTATTTTTTTATATTTTTTTTTAATTTTTTTAAAAAATTTTTTTACAAAAATTTTAAAAAAATTTTTTAAAATTTTTTTTTAATTTTTTTTTTGTAATTTTTTTTATTATTTTTTTTTTATTTTTAATATATTTTTTTTTTGTAATTTTTTTTTTGGCATGTTTTTTGCATGTATGTATATAAGTATGTTGTTGTTGTAATTGTGTAAAAAAACGAGGTGGTCGTGGTTTTTTGTTCATATCTCAGAAAGTTATGGGGCGATTGTGCTGAATTTCAATAGCGATTCATTCCTGGATATTTCCAAGAGATTGATACCATATACAGATCTGAGGAACATATAGTTGCTTCTAAAAGTTGATTTCAACCAACACACGGACAGACGGGCAGACGGACAGACGGTCAGGGCTTAATCGACTCCTCTTATCATAAGCTTTCAGAAAATATATACTTTATGGGGTCGGAAATGAAAATTGTAGAAATTACAAACGGAATGACAAAGCTATATATACCCTTGTGCACCACAGGTGAAGGGTATAAAAAAGCGCAAAAATATAAAAACAGATTCGCAATTGTACTGAAACGACTCACCAAAATTTAACTGCTGTTTTATTGGATGATAAAATATAAAACGCAATCAAAAATCAAAACATATTTATAAAGAAGAGGATTGCAGTCGAACTCAGAAAATGCATCGATCATTCCCTTAAACGAAATCAATCAAACATAATACAAAATGTATTGAAATATAATCTACAAGGCAGTCGCAGAGTAGTCTGACATCTGACTTCGGTGACTAAAAGCATCTACAATTAACAAAACGTAGAATCAACAAAACATACGATAAGATAAAACACACTAGCTGTGGCCCCATGCTTAAGGAGCTAATACACGGCATGTTTTTTACATCTGACTTGTCAAATTCTCCACTGCTAATAAAAACATGTCGTGTGTTACCTTTAAAACATTACATCTGTAAAAAAAACATGTGTGGAGACATCTGACAAAATTTTAATTAGAGTGCGCTCTATTGTCTTCTGCCAAAACATGTGACATCAGCCGTTGGCAGAAATCTCTGCTGCTGCAAAGCAGTCAGCGTAAAAGTTCAATTTTGGCAGACATGTAGATTTACATATGTCTCACAAATTTTAGACTTTAGACTTATCGCACACAAAATACAAAACCGTCGAAAATTTAATCAGGAGGCAAAAAACTGTTGATTTTGCCGAAGCAATTAACAAAGAAAAGAGACATAACGGTACTTTTCAAGTCAAAAAAGGTAGTGATGAGAAAGAAATGTTTGAAGTAGTTAGAGAGCCAATTTTGAGTTCGAAATCATTGTAAATATTTAATGTGCGATATCAACAAAAGAAATTAAATATAAAGCACAAGTCATGTGTGCGCGAGTTTTGTCATACAACAGCGATTTTCGAAAAACCCATAAGAATGACAAGATCTTGGTTGTCAACAGTGTTATGAACTATGCAATTTGCGTTTTAGACGTAAATTTTATGTTGCAGAGAGAAGAGACGATGCTATTTATGTTGTTAACTGTTTCTTAAGCATCAAATTATGAGTTTTAAACTGGGTTTTCACTGATTATTTAATCAATATTGAAACTGCTATGTGACCGGATTTTATGTGAACAATGTTTAAAGATTTTTTCTCTTAATTTTATTTGTTTAATTGTGAAGAGTTAATTTCCGTTAAAAATCGTTGTATATAAAAATTTTATAGCTAATTCTAAATCATATTAAATTTATTAAAATAAACGAAACTTAAAGTTAAAAAAATTAAATTAAAAAACGAAAAAGCTACCATTATTATTCAGCCAAATATTATTTGAATTTTGAGCACCTGTAGCAACGCCTCCAGCATTACCCGCTAGGGGAGCATCAAACATATCGGCAAATGGATTGCCCAATTGTAGTAAATCATCAGAAGCTTTATTGGTACCAGCAGCAGCGGTGGAGCCAGAGCCTGGCTGTGCTGAGGCAGCACCAAACAAATCAACTATCGGTTGACCAGCTGCAGCAGCTGGTGGAGACGATAAGAATGGATTTGTTAATGCAGCGTTAGCAGCAGCACCGCTGCTGGTGGGTGAAGAAACTTTATGTTGCTTTAAAGAAACATAAAATGTTAATACAAAACACAAACATTTATCCATTTATTATACATAAGCAAATATTGTAATGATTTAACAAACCTTATACTGATTCATAGCCGCTTCTTCCTCAGCCAAGGCTTGAGCCTTTAGTTGTTCGTCTATACCGTTAGTAGTGTCAAATTTACTGGAAGCTGCCGCTGTGCCAAATGAAGAGCTAGTAGAAGACAGGGCAGAAACAGCGGATTTTACGTTCTTTTGGTTGCTACTTTTATTGATTATGTTTACCAATCAGTTAAGTTTAAATTAAAAATAATAAATTCAACTCAAATTGCAACCAAAAGTTATTTATAAATAAAAGGAATTTTAAAAATTTTGCACATAATAGCATCAAAGCAAAATCAGGGATCCAATAGCAGGATTTCAATATTAGTTGGGGGAAAAGAAAATTAGTAAGAAAAAATAAGAATGGAAAGAAAAAAAAATAACATAAAATTATAAATAAATAAAACAAATGATAAGAAAATACAATTAAACTACAATAAATTAAATTTAAACGAAATAATATTTAACTAAAAAAGCATTAATTTTAATTTACATTCTGATCGCTAAACATAAAGCAAGATTTAAAAACAATAACTTTTATTTTGAATATTATTAACTAATATGGATTAAAAAGTCCCAGGATTTCGTTTTAATAATCGAAAAAAGTAAAAGTCTAATAACAGTTAGTAATCTCAGCTCAGCTACCGCCAAACAGGCAACAAGGCCAGCTAATTTTGCTAAACAATGGCGCGAGTATTGTAAATTTTTAACCTACAGATACACATTAAATTGGTGGACTAAATAGTAGTACTTAAGACTTCGATGTTAAAATTAAAAGCCATGCGCTGTACTTTAAAGTGAAATAAAAATCTAGTACTACTAACCCGAAACAACAGAAGACTGTTACGGATACAAGGGTAGACATGATAATGAAATGATTGATAAATACTTTAGAAACATATCAATCATTAAATGATAATAACATACAGAACACTTAATTGAGAGTGTTTAGAGCTTAAAAATCCATATATTCATGTGGGGCATAAATCCAAGGAACACTGCCTGACTGGTGGATATGGATATGTACAGGGCTTTGGTATGGTGAAAAGCACACACCCGATCTACATACGGTAAATTCTTTGAGCTCAGCACTGCTTATTACAGGTTCTCCTCCAACGGCACCCTCAAATGCATTATTTGTTATGTTGAACTGGCGACCTACGGTTTTGATGGCTAAACAGGTGGCTCTAAATTATTAGATTTGACTTCTACACTTTTTTCCTGTAGCATTCTACAACCTGAAGTTTCGGCGATCAAGATCAGTAACTGGCTGAGATACTGCAATATATACATACTTAAATTGCACCCGTATTTGTATCGACAGTCTGGCTGCAATTAAGTCCTACTTGCGTAATAGCATGACCGACGTGCACGGCTCTCGACCGAGGGCACTTATGCGCCTTTCCCGCCATCGATTTCGCGATTTTGTTAGTGCTCTAACTGAACACTACCTTGAGAGTACACGCCATGAGATTAAATTTCCCTTTCAATGAGGAGGAGATTAGAACTGTGCAATACCTGATCTGCCATTTCACACCTCTGACGAGACTTAGAGCCCTGAATCTCAAGGAAAGTTTTCTTCACGATCTGGCGAGTATAACTCATGCTGATGCTGTCGAATCATTTTTTTCTAGGTGAAGGAGGGGCTAGTTAAACGCGACATCCAATAAATATGAGATATAATACAAGAAAAAGTATGATGGAGTTTTTAAGAGCATCAGCCTGTTTAATCCAACATCACAATATACAATCGTTAGAACTTTTGAACGATAATTATGCCAGGGAAGGAAAATGGCTTTTATGATTTTGTACCAATAATGAAGACAAAATGTACTTTTTATGCCATGACGGTACCATTTTTTAAATATTTATTAATAAAAACATAAACTTAACAAAAATGTTTATAAAAATTCAGAAGTATGCATAAAAAAACAGAGACTTAACAAAAATGTGATTAAAAATCCAGTATTCAATAAAAAATATTAAATATTGCATTCATAGGTACATACGTAGAGATCGGTTATTTAACAAATTTTATTTATTAAATACTTTTAGATAATAAATTTTCTGTTATTTTAAAATAAAAGCAACAAGAATTTGTTGACTTCAATAAATCTTTTGTTTGTAACAAATTTGAAACAGTAGAAACGTGTAGTCTATTTCTTTCCTTTGTTTTAATTAGGTTTTGGAAAGAAAAAACTCGTTTGACGTTGGCCGAGGAATGTGGAATAGACAGAATTCCTCTTACAATTCTTGAAGTATCTGGGAACATGAACTCCTTTAATTAATTTTTTATCTGTGATACTTTAGACCAAAAATCGAAAATATTTGAATCTTTGTGTGATCTAAGTTCAATCACATCGGCTAGTGCTCTGTACTGATTATTTATTGCTTCAAAGTTTGTTTGTTCGTCTGGAAACATTTTTACCAAAAGAGATACTATTGAATTTGTTTCTCACATAATAACTTTTTCTGGAGTAAACTTATCGAACCATTTTAGTACTTCATTATTAAAGTCCACCTTACATGCTTACAAATCATAAGTAAAATAAAATACATATAACAACAGCCAAGGCGAATTCGTGTATTAGGTGGTGCCAAATTAACAGGTGATTTTTGTAAGAAGTTTTCAATAAAGTACTAGGCAGATTTTGTTGTTGCAGACTTGACACAACTTGGTACATGAATTCGCTTTGACAACAGCATTGCAAAAAAAACAGAGAAGCTGATAATATAAAATAAAACACACACACAAGCAAAATTAAAGAGAACTTGGACCAAATTATTGCTGTCATATAGTGAGACATTGGAATTTTTAAATTATACCAATTAGCTCGCGGTAGTACCACGGTACCAACAAGGTCAAAACTGTACCATAAAAAGTACAATTGTACCATGATTTCCATCCGTGAATTATGCTCAGATGGAAAAATTACACCAAATTCCGAATATCTTTACTGCCGTGCTTAGGAAAAAGGCAGTATATTGTAAAAATAAATATCAGAGAAAGCTGCTTTTATGGTAAGGAATTGTTATTAATTACTTATTATGTCAAGTTTCCATCAATAAGTCAGCTATAATTCAAGTCTTAGAAGCAAAAAATTTTATGGAAGGACTGGTCAAAATTAGACCGCTCAAATGTAAGACCTATATGTCAAAGCATAATCCAATATTGATCAAATCATACATTACGGATAAAACCGATATTAAACCTTTGATAACTTGTTTTGCGTTTTTAGACGAACAACTTTTCAATCCATTTAGAAATAGAATTATTTATATACTAAAAGTTAATTAAAATTTGTAATAAAAAGTGTTAAAATTTAAATGAGTGTATATTGTTTTCCAATATTTTTTCAAAAAAAAAACTTATTCGTTTCGCACACAACAAACCTGGCGGATTGTGTAGGAGTATTTGCAGCAGAAACTTTGCGTCCCTCTAGTGTGGCTAAATGTTGTTCCAGAGCATCCAATAACGAACTAGGTGCTTTAGTTAAATCAGGTATATCGCCCTTGTCAATACCGACATTCTTAAAAAAATAACAGAAAGTAAAATTAAATCAATTTTATCATAATCAAATTACACTACAAAATCTAACACTTACCTCAGCAACTTTTAAAAATTCCCCAACACGATCCATACGCACCAAGAACTTTTTGTATAAATCCAAAGCATCGCGTGCTTGTTTCTTATTCATATCAAAGTATTTTTCCAATAAATTAATAATACCATCATTGTAACAGGCAAATAAACGTATGAGATCACGGAATAACAACATAAATGACATGTTAATGACACCTTTATTGATGAACAGTAAGTGAATCGTACGTATTTAATTGATTCGTTTTTTTTTTAAGTTTTTCGAGAGGAAATTGATTAATTTAAATTAGTTCACATTAAAATATTGTATTATGAATAATTACCATTTGTTAAATCATTTGATTGACAATCAAACTCCAATAGCGCATCCAATTGCGCTTGTAAAACGGGCAAAGTTTTTAGTAATTTATCGGCGTGCATGGTACGCAATGAGCCTTCTTCTTTGCTGTTAATCATACAAAAATAAATTATATATCAAATGTGTTATGGAAAATACACAAATACTTACCCTCTTTTAACTTTGCAAAAATCAAAAGCCATTGCACGATAAGACAAAGATTTTTCATTTAAATACTTGGCATAACGTCTGATAAATGGCGACATATCGTAACCTAAATTCAATTTAGTAAAAAAATAAATAAAACAAAATAGAAAACCCAACAAAAGGTCACAATAAAAATCATACGATAGTAATACAGTAAAAGCAATTATTTACGCTAGAAAATTTAGATTATAATAAAAATAAATACATTTTATTTATAATAATATAATCGAAATTTTTTAAGTATTTGATAATGTTGCAGATACTAATGTTTTAATAATAATACATAATTCGAGATTTTAAATGGTAAAAGTTCATAATAAGAAAAGTGTAAATAGATAAAATTTAGGTATTCTATTCACCATGTGAAAAGATAAAGAATTACTGTCGTATTCATAAAAACTTTTTGAGGTTTATTGAAGACTTTAATAAACCTCAAGTTTAATAAACATCAAGCAATAAAGTCAATTTTGACAGCTTAGAATTGGTACAAATTGTTCAAAATATGGTCGGAATATTAGGTCTGTCTGTACACATATTTTGCATCATTTTATGCAAAATGTTACAAAATCTTGCAAAATGTTGTCTGCGTACTCCAAATCGCTTGCAGCGAGAGAGCCAAAAAGAAAATTTGTTGACAGTTGGAAGTTAGAGAACTTGCAAAATGTTGTTGGAGAAATTTCTGCTTGCAAGATTTTGCAACTAGTTTGAACAGCTGTTTTTATTTACTAATTATAAAATAATTTTTGTGAAACGAAAATAAAAATTAAAATTTAACAATGGCAGAGGTAGGTAGGTAGGTAGGTAGGTAGGTAAGGCCGGTGTGAAGCAACCCCCACACCTTCACCCAGAGACCAATACGGCCCATTGTGATGCCTTAAAAATAATAGTAGAGAGATAAGAAAGGAAGAAGAAAGAAAGAAGACAGAAAGAAGAAAAAGAGAGAAAAAGGTGGATAACAACCAATGCCCAAGAGAACCAAGACCCTACAAACGTCCCATTCTCGGCCTCAAGTCACGAAGCCAGGTCATTCCCATTACGAATCCTATTAGATTCTCGAGTCCACAACTCGAGACATCCCCTAATTCGCCAAGAAATCTGCTACCTAGCCATCTCAACCTGCTAATCTGCAGTCTGGGACAATGGCACAGAATGTGCTCAACCGTCTCCAACTCCTCCGGATCCTCACATAACCTACACAAATCCGAGAGGCTCCGCCCCATTCTCACCGCCATCCTGCCCAACATGCAGTGGCCCGTGATCATCCCTATCATGGTTCTCACGCAGACCCTACCCCTGACCAGAAGTAAATCCGAGTCAGACCTGCTGAGTACCGGCCACAGCGTCCGTGATACTCTACAGTCAGTTCGGTTACTCCAGTCCCGATTAGTCCCGTTCAGAACCCATTCCCTGATCCTCCCAAAAAAGAAGCCCAGAGGAGGCCTAACCGCCTCCACTCTATCAGGATCCACTATCCCCGATCCCAGTCTCGCCAACTCATCAGCCCTCTCATTGCCGATAATATTGGAGTGACCCGGCACCCAGCATAGTCTCAACCTGTAATCCCTCAAAGTCTCCCGTAGAGCCCTCCTGCAGTCATCGACCAACCCGGAATTCACATGATAGCCCCTTACGGCATTAAGAGCCGCCTGGCTATCCACATATATGGTGACCTCCGAGCCCATATCGATGCTACCCCTAACCAGTTCCACGGCCCTTAAAATCCCTAGAACCTCCGCCTGAAACACACTACAGTCATCAGGAAGTCTGTATGATTCTCCGATATTCAGATCCTCAATATAGACCCCTGCACCAGTGCCCCTCATCCTCGAGCCATCAGTAAAGAATGGCAGAGGTAAGTAGATAGAATTGTGTTGATTTTAAACGTTTATAAAAAATTATAATAAACATAACATTTTACTTCATGCTAGAAACGTCCAAATATACAGTGCGACCGTGATGTAAGTGGATTGGAGATGGCAGAACCGATAAAATCAGCAGAACTTTGTTGTTTACACACCGATCAGCTGTTTTCTTGTAAAATTTTACTGGATACTGTCTGCGTACTTTTTGATATTTTTTTTTTAGTCGAGAGATTAAAATTGGTCCTACTCTCCCAAAAAAAAATTTACTGAGTATTTGCTACTGGAAAAGTACGCAGACAGACCTAATGATAGAATTTCA
Source organism: Phyto melanocephala (assembly GCA_941918925.1). Classification (NCBI taxonomy): domain Eukaryota; kingdom Metazoa; phylum Arthropoda; class Insecta; order Diptera; family Rhinophoridae; genus Phyto; species Phyto melanocephala. Next base: position 47,874,665 of record OW799233.1, on the reverse strand, counting down.
ATGACTGTGAGACTAAATCAAATCACTGATCGTCCCAAAACAACCTGTTTATATGCCATCAACACTACTGTGGAATACCTCTCTCTTTGCTTGCCAAATTCGTATAGATACTAGGGTGAAACACACTACAGTCATCAGGAAGTCTGTATGATTCTCCGATATTCAGATCCTCAATATAGACCCCTGCTCCAGTGCCCCTCATCCTCGAGCCATCAGTAAAGAATGGCAGAGGTAAGTAGATAGAATTGTGTTGATTTTAAACGTTTATAAAAAATTATAATAAACATAACATTTTACTTCATGCTAGAAACGTCCAAATATACAGTGCGACCGTGATGTAAGTGGATTGGAGATGGCAGAACCGATAAAATCAGCAGAACTTTGTTGTTTACACACCGATCAGCTGTTTTCTTGTAAAATTTTACTGGATACTGTCTGCGTACTTTTTGATATTTTTTTAGTCGAGAGATTAAAATTGGTCCTACTCTCCCAAAAAAATTTACTGAGTATTTGCTACTGGAAAAGTACGCAGACAGACCTAATGATAGAATTTCAATGACTGTGAGACTAAATCAAATCACTGATCGTCCCAAAACAACCTGTTTATATGCCATCAACACTACTGTGGAATACCTCTCTCTTTGCTTGCCAAATTCGTATAGATACTAGGGTGATCGACTCGGTTTTACAACCGGTGGAAAACCCGGTTTTTTCCTTTTTTTGCTGGCGGTTTTTTCTAAATGTTGATTTTTCGAATATCGAATACTCCGGTTTTTTTATCCAAAAAAGCCGGTTTTTTATATTTTTAAGTTTATTTTCATATATCTTTTTAACCAATCGTACCATAGAATATTTAGTACGCGAAAAGTTTCCCAAAATCAGAAATAAAAACTATTAAATATTCTTCTATTATATTGTAAGAAATCTATTTGTTGTTTTAAAAATAAATATAAAATAAGAAAAATAATTGAGCTTTAATGTTATTTTTTTTACTGGATATAAACCTAACGTTAAAAGTTAAATGCAATTAAAGCACAATCTAAGCTGATCGATCACTTTTAGGTGAAAAATATAGTTACAATAAAGGAAAACCAATAATCCTTTTTTCCAGATCCTAATTTTAATTAATGGCATTGAGTGTATGTCAACTTAAATTTCAATTAAACCATTGAACAAACTGGTTTGTGCCTATATTTGTAAGTCTGTCAGGGGTATAAAAAAGAATTTTTAAAATTAAATTTTAAAGATTTTCTCCCTAGCCTTTAAAATGTATTTCAGAAATAATTTCAAACAAAATACGTTAGTGCATATTAGTTTAAAAGAACTATTTAACATTTAAAAAATGTACAGAAGGAGATACAAAATTTTATAACAGGCTTATAAAAAGTTTTATTTATTTATGTATTAATCTATTGTATTTATTTATTTTACTTGTAAAGAGTACCTTTTGTCCTTAAATTCAACTAATTAAAACCAAATTAGTTAACTGCATTCATGTCAGTTATTGCGTTATTTCGTAATTGTGCAGCCAAACGTATATAAACTGTAAAAATTTCATATTTAGATATAATTTTTATTATAATCTTTTTGAGCAATATTTTTTAATTTTTCTTTAAATATTATATTTTATATATTCGAACCGGTTAACCGGTTTTTTCTTAATTTTCAAAATAGCAACCGGTTTTTTTTTAAATTCTAAATTTCAAACTATTTGAAAACCGGTTTCTTAAAAAAGTCGAATAATCGATCACCCTAATAGATACGTATCTTTACATATCGGCCTAGACGAGATGACTCTGGGTGTAACATTGCGAGGATGATATGGCCTAGAATGGATCTTTGGCGCACCAAGCGACTTTTGGGATTTGACAGGAAGTGGCTGAAGAGGACTTGTGACTACGCTGACTGATCACTGCAGTTTTGGCAATCATTCTAGGAGAATGGGAATACCCTATAAAAACTTGGGCAAAACAAACAGCGGAAACTGTCTAGACGAAGAGGAGTAGGAATCCATATATCACTTTCTGTGTTACTGCCCAACACTAAAGAACATCTGAAGGACTTTTTTCGGGACCGCCAGACTACATAGCCTGTCAGAGATGACAACAATAAGTCTTGCTGAAATTTCAAGGTGGGAATTGGGAAATCGAGACCGTTTAGAGCAGATTTTCCATGAAGCGATTGACCAATCAGATAACGACTTTACATCTTTTTTAACTTTTCTCCTAATATTTTGCCAACTCTAATGATCTAATATATTCTTTCTATTCTCAAACAGTTATCACAAAGGGATCAATACAGTGGACCTAAGTGAACTGCACAACAGCTCCCTGTACTTCCTACCTACCTATGTCATCATTGAAAAGCTCTCTATAGTATAAACTAACTAAGGATCTGCATATTATTGCTTACAAAGTTCAATTAACACTAGTCTTAAAGCGAAATACAAAGAGAGTTCGTTGAACATGAAACATTAACATTAAGTAGGAATTTTCAACGGAATTATTCACAGCAACGAAACTCATCTTTACCTTGATAGTTTTGATAATCATAAAAATTGCCGCATTTTGAGTTCAGAAAGCATTTATCCATCTTTAAAGTGTCACTGTTCAGTGCGGATTTTGGGTTACAGGCATCATAGGACCATATTTCTTTGAAAATGAGACATGATAATAGAGTTGAAGGATCGAATTTAGTGTAAAACAATTATTTATGCGCATACGCTTCGACTTTGGCTAAATTAAAATATTTTTTAGTTCTAATCCATGAATTTATTAAATTAGATCATACCACAATATTTTCAATTTTTCAGTTTTGCCGCAAATCACAAATAAATTAAATTTTGTTTGATAAACAAAATTTGTTTGATAAACAAAAACAGCAGAGTCCTTAGCCGATCTTATTTGACGCCGCCAATGATTTGTTAGCAAAAATTAGCAACTGCGCTTAAATTTGGATGTCGGCCAGATAAAATTATACAATGAACGGCGACGGCTTACAAAAACTATTGCGGCTTGGCTTAGCCGTTTAGCACAGATCTCTTCTTATTAAATACGACAGCACAAAAAACATAGCGTACAAAGTTCTATTATTATAAGACACTTTTAGTTTGAAAAGCAACAACAACATTTTTAAACCATTGTAAAATTTTAGAACAATATGACATGATAAGACACCTTGTGAATCACCCAATTGTATTAACATCGAGACATAATTATATTTTGATAAAGTTTAAGCACATAAAATCATATATTAACTCAAAAAATATTAATTACAATTTTTACCCTCGAGTTTTCGATAAATTAATACAAAATTTAATTTAAACTTTTTTTTTGATAGATATGAGAATTTCTATATTATCATTAATTTATTCATAGTTTGGCCAAAATGCTTAAATTAAAAAAAGCACAACTCATTCCCTGAATAAATCGCATAGAAAATAGTCATTCTATAACAATTATATAACAAACTGATGCATTTGGATCTCATCAACTCTTTGCTGCACACTAATTAATAAGAGGCCGCTCTTGATAAATTATTTACATTTATTACAATAGTGACTTTTGCCTGCATGGTTATTCCAAAAAAAAATTATTTTATATGTAAATTCACGTTGTATCTTCATTTAACTCCGTTTGGACGTTTTTGTGTGATTGGCTACCTAAAGTCCAATATTCCAATCATTCGCACTTATTATTAGGAAATAAATATTGTAGACATAGCTGCCAGATTTGACGATTTATCGTCATTTTGACGATTTTACGTGCTAAAATTAAGTGTTGACGATTTGACGATTTATGCTATGTTTTTGACGATTTTCAAGAATTCAAGTTTGCAACATTTTTCATTACTTTTATATCAACCTTAAACTAAATAAAAATAATTTGTAACGATTTTTTATGTTATTAATAATAGAACAGAGTGAAAGAGGTACATCGATCATTATTTAATGTGTTTGTGTGGGTAATTTTTCCACTTTGTACATTTTTAACATAGTATATGCCACATATTATCAACTGATACCTACAACACGAACAAATATAAATTTGGAAATGCGTTTAAAACAATTTTAGTTTTTTAAGTAAATTTATTTAAATTATTTAAGTGACAAATTAATATGCTTAAATACTTAAAAAAAATGGTAAGTTCTTTTTAATTATACATTAAAACCTTAAAAATCAAACATTATATTTTCAATAGAAAACCAAGATGATGAAAATTCTAGCAGCTCTTCCTCTGTAAGTAGAAATTTCATCAATTTTTTATACAAAACTTTGTAGTAGCTAAAATGAAATTTTAATGGTGTTTTCACAGGTAACGAACAAGAAGAGGAAAATTAAAGAAGACTGGTTTGCAGATTCAGAAATAAGTTTATGGGCTAAAAGCGAAAAAGAAAGAAATTATTATAATTATTTGTAAATAGTCTGAATTAGATGCAGCCAATTCATTATTTAGTATTTTTTGTATTTATATACTTACATATTAATATTTTTTTTTTCGAAATTAATTCTAAATTGTATTATATTTATTGTCATGTTTTTAACTTAAAAGGGTCTAATAAAACCATTGATCTCTCTGCATTTAAAAAGTTTGTTATGTTATGCATTAAATAAAAAATGTTTTGTTTTGAAAAATGCGTTTTTTTATTTTGACGTTTTTATGACGATTTGAGTAAACTATTTGACGATTTTGACGATTTTTTTCCCCAAATTAGACGATTTTGCCCCTATTTTATCTGGCAGCTATGATTGTAGAACGACAAACCTTTATTTATACTTATACCGTTTTACTCACTGTGAAGGGTATAAAAACACAATCATCTCAATTTACAGTCTTAGGGTGGATAATGTTAAATCGAAGACTCACCTGCTGTTAAACAAATTTTCAGTGAGTATAGATATTGAGATATAACCTCTTTACTGTTTTGTATTACAGCATATTTCCACGACACATCCAATTACTTAATTCGCTCTTTAAATTACTTATGTGAATTACGCTGTTTCCACGACATATGGTTAATTTGATTTGACAGTTATTCTTCAAGTTTTTTTTTTAATTTAAATTATCATTTTGTTTTTTTGACGGTGAACATTAGAAATATAAAATTTTATATAAAAAATTATAATTATTTTATTAATTATAATAATATTTTCAATTTATAAAAAAATTTATGCAAATAACATCATTTTTTACCAGAAAATAATTTACTAAACACAATTTCGTCTCATCCAATAATTTTGCTGTGGCCAAAAGTCTTCTAGACATAACAATTTTCTTTAAAATTTTCTTTTTTGCTTCCATTTTATTTTTGAATGAAATTGAATTTTTGAATTTGAACTCGTTTTCCTTTCCGCTTTGCTTTGATTTTTTTGACAGCTGAATATGATAAACTACCGACAAAAATTAGAGAAGACACTGATTTTATTATAATTCGGATAGCAATTCTAAATGAATTACCCACAAAAATAGAAATTTGCTTAGAAAATTATGAATGAGAAATTTATGTAATTTGGTTCGTAATTAGGTTTTGAATTATAAATAAGACATCGAATTACGAATATCGTTGCCGTGGAAACATGCTATTACGTTTTAGTATTAAAAAGAATTAAAAATTTTACGTTATCTTAATTGTGGACAAAGTTGTTTATTTCAAAGACATTTTATTAAAATTATAAAGTTTTAGTTTTTAAAAAGTCATTAGTATCTGACAACATCTACAACAAAAGTTTAAAATAACTTTGATTCAAAAAACTATTTTTGAACAAACTATGTTTATAATAACAACTTTAAAATTTTATATGTTTATTATTTTTTTTTTTTTTTTCAAAGAAAGTTTTACTCACCCATTCTGCCACCAGGTACCGACATACCACCATCTTGTTTTAAGCATTTTTTACATGATTTGATTATAAATAGTTTATTTTTTTAAGAAGTAGGAATGAGAACGAGATGGAAAAGTAGTACAAAGAAGAAGTAGTAAAGCGTATATTAAGAAGGATAATTTTTTGTTTATTGTTTGTTTAAAAGTGATATTTTAGCAGTAAATTGTTACGAAATAATTGTTATACAAATTTAACCAAATATATTTAAAGTTATTTAAGCAATTGATGATTTTTTGCAGCAAATTATCATTTTATTAATTAGGGTAAAAAAATGATTTTTTTAGGTTGATAATGATGATAATGGTTATGGTGTTTTATTTAGGCAGTTGTTTTTTTTTTGTAAATAAATCAAAAATAAATCCAAGTTAATCAAGTACAACAACAAGGTAGTTTTTTTTTTGGTAGTGTAGTAAAGTTTTATATATGTAAAAAAAGAATAAAAGAAAAAAAAAATTATAAAAAGCATCATATTGTTACCACAACAACAAAATCAAGAAAAAGAGAAAAAATTAAAAACTGTATTAGTTTGTAATTAAATGTATGCGTGAAAGTCATATAAATGTAAAAAAAAAAAATATTTTGTTAAAAGAAAAGATAAAAATATTCTTAAATATGTCTGTTTGTGTGCATTTCATTAAAATAGCAATTCTTTAAATATTTTTTAATTACCTTGAACTCCACCTTTGTCCAAGAAATTACTAAGATTAAATGTGGAATTTGATGAGGCTAAATACTGCATAAAACGCTAAAAATTCAAAGAAAAACAAAAATACAAACAATAAGAGATGCTTCTGCCGTCAATTTTCGATTATGATTTTTGATGAAATGTCACATTCATTTCATTAAGAATGTATGTATTTGAAAATTTCACTTTGTGTGTATGTGTGTGTCTATTATTTAAAATTTACCTCATTTCCATATGCCATTAAATGATGTGTGGTTATTAGAGATTTATACACTACCACCCAATTGGCATTTTGTGAACGTTCAATAAGTAAATTGGCCAAATGTGGTATCGAAACATTGGGTTCATTTGTACAATGTACTAGATCTGTAAAAAAAAAGAATTAGAGAGAAAAAAACATTTAAACACTTGTTCTTAAGTTTTATTATTAAAAAAAATTTAAGAGCATTTTAAATTTAATACAGATACATGTATTTTAAAAAATTGCAATTTAAATTTGATTCTAGATTTATTTTCAACCTTAACTTTTCGACAACTACACGAAAGAACAATACATTTTTTCCGGAATATTGATTAAACTCCAATAACTGTAAAAAAGTAATTAATAAATTTAAGAGAAACGGCAAGCACAACATGTCACTGTGTAGCGCGGATTTTATACTAAAGGCATAAGTGGATAAAACTATTTTAAAAATGAGACTAGTCAATCAAACATCAACTGTCATTGGTGATTGATAATGCGAGATTTAAATAAGAGTTTTTTCTTAATTAAATGATGTTGTAATGGATGGCATGTACACAGTTTCATAAGGATTTTGATCGTATAGTCCCTTGTCATTAAATAGAATTATGGAATTAGTTAAAGACAAAGAGTTCTTTGTCAAGAAGTCTGCAATCACCCATAAAATAAAGTACAAAATTCAAAGCTGGGTTAAGGAAATTTTGAATTATTAAAAGAAGGTGGGACTTCATACCACCATTAAAGTTAGAAATAGTATTTACAAATCAAAACTCATATTTCATAATTCTTAAAGAGACGAAGATACTCTAAGGTCCACAAATAAACCGGGAATAAGACACATGATTGACGAAAATTTCTATAGTACTTGCAGTACAAAAACGCTAAAAAAGGGTACGGAAAAACTAGTGCTAATTATTTAAGCAGTTAAAACTAGGAAAAACAGGTTTTTACACCAAAAAAATGGTGCGGTTATATTCATTTTGTCGTTCCGTTTGTAACACATCGAAATATCCATTTTAGACCCCATAAAGTAAATATATTCTGAATCGGGGTTTTATTTTATGACGATCTAGCTATGTCCGTCCGTCCGTCTGTTAAAAGCACGATAGAGGTCGCACCGAAAAAGCTAGGGGGCTCAAATTTTGCCAGAATCTTTCTTATACACAAGGTTTGTTTAGTATTGAAAATGGGCTAAATCGGTTTATTAGGAAGGGAGTTATAGCTCGCTAGAAAGAGTAGGTCAAAAAAACCGTGTCCTTGTAACTTTGCTTGCAATTGTGCTTAAACGCATTAACGTAGCGTCATGAAACTTCGAATATATATTTCCAGAGTAAAAACAATGTTTTTCCCTGAAAATTGCTTAAATCTATGCATTAGGATAGAGTACAAGTATTAAAAATTTAAAACCTAGTAAAGCTGACAAAATTAGCTGTACGACTCTGAAATTTTGCAAACGTTGCTTTTTGGCCAAAGGCTTCGTTCTAAATAAATGTGACCCGCCCTATTTTACGTCCACCTCCCATAGAACGTTTTATCTCAAATTCATATAATTTCTCTATTAATAAAGATTTTGGAATAATAAAGGGCTATATTGAAATATCTAAGTTGTACTCATTAGCAAAAACTTCGACACGCCTACTATAACGCCCACTTTTCACGTTATCTACTGTTAATAAAATTTAAAATCTCATAAAACCGACAAAATTAGTCGTATGATGATGAAATTTGCTAAAGATATCTTTCTAGTCAATGTGAAAATTAAGATGGCACGCCCTCTTTAACACCTACCTCCTATATGACGGTTTATCTTAAATTCATATAATTTTTCTATGGACAAAGTTTTTGGAAGAATAAAGGACTATGTTGAAATATCTCAGTTTTAATTATTAGCAGAAACTATATTGATACGCCTACTTTAACGCCCACTTTCATTCAAAGACTAAATTTACGAAAACATTCTACTAGCATATCAAAGTTATACAAAGAAAGTGATACATATTTTAGTATAAAGGGATTATTCCATAGCGATTACTGTTAAAGAATGAGATCAGTGAAACCTAAACACACATTTTTAATTCCACCTTTCTTCATGCACAAAAAATATAACTGTTTATGATCAAGTTTGCATTTAAAAACTTGTCAAATTATGTGTACAAAATAATAGCATAATCGGATTATTAGTTTGTTTGAAAATGGATTCCGAAGAAAAAGTGCGTGAAAAAATAATAACAATTTTTTTAAAAAATCCCAGTCGTACTTACAAATCTATTGCAAATGAGATAAAGGTGTCACGACAAACAGTTTCGCGTGTGATAAAAGTGTATAACGAACGTCGTAGTATTAAAAGGAAAGCTGGAAGTGGAGCTAAAAAAGGTATAACTGACCCACAGTTAGCTTCAAAGATTGTTAGTCTTCTAAACCAAAATCCCAACCTCTCAAACCGTAAAGCCGCCTTAAAAGCAAACTGTTCCGATTTTTTTGTAAGGAAGGTTAAAAGATATGAAGGCCTTAAGTCCTACAAGGTTCAGAAAGTGCCAGACAGAAATTCGAAGAAAAACTTGGATGCAAAAAGTCGTACCAAAGAACTGCTTAGAAATTTTATCAACAAATATGAGTGTTGTATTATGGATGATGAGACTTACGTTCATGCCGACTTTTCTCAGCTCCCAGGGCGAAGTTATTATGTGGCCGATGGAAGAGGTAATGTCGATGACCAATTTAAGTTCCAAAAAAAGACAAAGTTTCCAAAGAAGTACTTAGTTTGGCAAGCTATATGCACGTGCGGAGAAAGAAGCAGTAAATTTATTACTACTGGGACTATCAACACTGATATTTACATCAAGGAGTTCTTGCAGAAGAGGTTGCTTCCATTCATACGAAAACACAATAAGTCAACATATTTTTGGCCCGACCTAGCGTCGTGTCATTATAGTAAATCTGCAGCAGAATGGTATGAAACAAATAATATAGTGGTAGTGCCAAAAGAAGCAAATCCACCTAATTGTCCAGAACTAAGGCCCATCGAACGTTACTGGGCTTTAGTCAAAAGAGTGCTGAAGGATACAAAACAAGTTGCTAATACTACTAAAATTTTTTCCCAGAAATGGTCTTATTCCAGCAATAAAGTTACTAAGGATACCATCAAAACCCTCATGGTCTCAATTCCGGAAAAGGTGAAACAGTTCATCAAAAAAGCTGAATTTTTACAAAAAGCATTAATATTTTAATTTACTGTTATTTTATTGTTAAACCACGCTATTTTCATTAAAATGGATTAATTCGTTTCAAAGTTATTGCGTTTTATTCGTGTTAGGGTTTTATCGATCTCATTCTTTAATAACAACTCAATACATTTTGTTCTATAAAAGTACACAAAATTAGTGAGGGGTATTAAAGATTCGGCACAGCCGAATATAGTGCTCTTACTTGTTTTCTATATTTCTGCCTTGGTGTGAAAGGAAAGTCATGATTAAGCTGCTCTTAGTAGGATGAAATAAGCGCTTATTAAGTAATTGCAAAATAAAGACCTTAAAAGTGAAACAGGACTTTAAAAACCATGCCTTCTATAAGCGCTCAGGTAAGCACTAAGTAGGCGATTCAAAAAGCATTTTTTTTAACAGTTTTTTTATGTGCGAGATAATAAACATTTAATTTTCCAAAATTTTATTTAGTATTTGCTTTCTGAAATGAAAATATTTGATGATTTATTTTTTCACGTTTTTAATACAATGCACTTTTAAAGGTCTCCGTGATAAGAGCTCTATATCAAATTAAATCCTAAGGTTGATGAGTTTTAATTTCTATATATTTATCTCGTTATACATGTATGTAAATGAATTTATCTATCAAAGTTAAAAAGTTCAATAGAAACAGAAGATAAAATAATTTTACAGATTTGTTTCGGCTGCAGTGCCATGTAAATTCAAAAGCATATACCACTTTGACCAAATTTATTTGTTTATATTAATAAAACTTAATTTAAAACTACATTTTAAAAAACATATTAATCTATGATATTTAATATTCGCAATTAAAAACCATTTAACTTATATGTTTTGCAGTCCTTTTAGTACTTATCGGTTATAAACAACATACAGATGTTCATATTTATATACAGATGCCCTCATAACAACAATTTAATTTATTTATCAATAATAAGAACTTTTCTATAACAAAAGTTACAGTGTATTTAAAAAAAATATATACAATTGATAATTATTATAAACAAAACGCCTGCTTAAAATGAAATAAAGATTATTTGAAATTGCATTTTGTTTATGTTGTTTTAAACAGTTTCTGAAATAAAAAATCTTATCACGTTTTAATTTTTGTTGGGAGAGAACCACTAACTGTTAATTACACTGTGCATGAAATTGACACTTTTTTTTTGTGACAAGCTGGGCACCTAGCGTTTTAACATAATTCGGGTACGCTAAATCCAGTGGTGCCCTCGGTTTTTTAAGATTGGCTCTGGTTTTCGAGATATACCGTTATTTCGAAAATGGAGGAGGTTGCACCACATATGTTCGCGTAACTCAAAAACGCTTTAGTTTATTTCAAAAACTTAAAAAACCGAAATTCCGCAATAAAATGTCCTTTAAGAAAAGTAAGACTTCTTTCTAATATCCGTAGTCGTTTTATAAAAATAATTTTTTTTTTGAAAAAAAAATTAATTTTTTTATCAAAATTTCGAAATTTTTGTTCTTTAAAAATTCATTAAAAATTAAAAAATGCAGCTAGGCTTCTAATTTTTTGCAAACATATAAAAAACAAAGCTGCTAACAAAACAAGCCATAAATGATTAAAATCCGTTAGCAACTTTTGATTTTATTCACAAAAGTCGACAAATTTTAATTAATTTAAGAATTTCATAAAACGCAATATTTGTATGGGAGCCCCCCTAAGGGATGGTGATAAAGGGAAAGTATAATTTAAGAAAATGTTAAGAACAAAAAACAATGAAGGTCGGTCATACATTTTATCCCCCTAGGAGTGAATCCTAGGCCTTAGAAACAAATGTTGGGAATGAAAAATAAAGTTGCGCAGGTCATACATTTGGCCCGTTTAGGGTATCTCAGGCGCTGCAGGTGCAAAATTTAAGGCTAGGGTTCTACGCGTATAAAAAAATTTTAAATTAGTGACATGTAGCAAAACTGCTTTTAAGCTACTTTTGGAAGAATCAATGAATAAGCGCCAATCTCCAGGATTACATTCATTTTGCATTGTGCAACGGTATTTGGCATGGTTCTTGGAATTAAAAATTAAAACATAGTATTTTTGAATTACCTGTGATTTCAAGTTATTGGCAATAAAATCTACACCTGGAAACGGTAGAAATATTATTCGTCCTGGCTTTTTTTTTTACAAAACATGCGACTAGTACTTTGATTAAAACAATTACAGTATAAATAAGAGTTCCTCATATATTGAAATATCTAAGATGGGGCCGTGTAAAAAGTTTAATTACTTTTGTTATGTGTGTGGGAAATATAAAAATATACCAAGTCGCCGTAAAATCACTACTGAAACAAGTACCTTGTATGAATCATATTTTTCTTTAAGGGTTATATATGGTAAGAGTTGGACACCATCAATAGTGTGTACACACTGCATTTACCATTTAAATAAGTGGGAAAAAAATGGAGACGCCATGCCATTTGGTGTTCCAATGATTTGGAGAGATCCTATAGTTCATGTTGAAGATGAGTGTTATGCGTGCATAAATTATACAGCGGGTATAAACAGAAGAAAAATGACTTATATGTCTTATACTGAAACAGCATATGCTCGATTTCCGCTGCCACATTCTGATGAAATTACTGTTCCGGGTAGCCATATACCAACAGAACATATTCCCTCAATAATTCATTCTCTTGAAGCGGATAGCCCAGCTACTTCAATGTATCAACCGTCATGCATCACGGTTCCATGCAGTCACAATGAAATCACGCAAGATCGTCTGGATATAATGGTACGGCGTCTAAAATTATCTCAAAGACAGAGCATTCTCTTGGCAAAAGAGTTAAAACGAGCTAATATTTTAGCACCAGGTGTACAAACATACGGGGCTATCAATCGCCATAGACGATTTACGACTTTTTTTAAATCTATTGAGAATAATTCTATTGCGTATTGTACTGACATCCGCGGATTGGTTTTAACAATGCAAAATGAATATAATCCTGGAGGTTGGCGCTTATTCATTGATGCTTCCAAAAGTAGCTTAAAAGCAGTTTTGCTACATGTCACTAATTTAAAAAGTCCTATTCCGATAGCACTTAGCACAAATACTAAAGAGACATACGCATCAATGAAAAAAATAATACAGTTAATTAAATATGAAGACCACAAGTGGAAAATATGCGCAGATTTAAAAGTGGTAGCTCTTTTAAGAGGCATGCAATTGGGCTATACTAAAAATATGTGCTTCATGTGCTTATGGAATACGCGTTTCGATGGCGACCAGTACAATACACGGGATTGGGCTTTACGTGAGGAAAGCAGATTGCATAGAAACAATGTTATTGAATTACCACTTGTGTCGATGGAAAAGATTTTGCTTCCTCCACTTCACATCAAACTGGGTATTGTAAAAAATTTTATAAAAGCATTGAGCCCAGATGGTGTTGCTTTTACCGAATTGCACCGAATTTTTCCACGATTAAGCGGCATGAAAGTAAAAGAAGGTATGAACTCTAACTACTTTATTAAATTAGATTTATATTTCATTTCATAATGTTTCTATTTTACAGGAATTCTTAATGGACCGGACATTCGCCGTCTTATGAAGGACCATCAATTTAAGGTTGCATTGAATGATATGTGTGAAATCAGTAATAGAAAACGTATTAGGAAATCATCGGTCTGAAAACTGGCGAATTTTAATCAAAAATATGCTAACCGCATTTAAAAACTTAAACGTTAGAATGTCATTGAAAATACATTTTTTGCATTGCAATGCCGAAAAATTTAATGAACAATCACCAGCCGAGTCTGATGAACATGGCGAGAGATTTCACCAAGTAACAGCCAGGCTCGAACACTGGTATAGCGGCAAACAACTTGATTCGCTATTAGGGGATATTTGTTGGAATCTGCAGGAGGAAGAAGAATAAATTTCTAAATAAAAACTACTTAACAACAAAAAATTTTTAGTTTGGTTATATAAAAAATTCAAAAATTTCATCTTTTCTGAAAAAATCAAAAGTTGTAGACAGACTTTAATCACAAATAAATAGCTTATTTTGCACCTGCGCAACTTTATTTTTCATTCCCAACATTTGTTTCTAAGGCCTAGCATTCACTCCTAGGGGGATAAAATGTATGACCGACCTTCATTTTTTTTTGTTCTTAACATTTTCTTAAATTATACTTTCCCTTTATCACCATCCCTTAGGGGGGCTCCCCTATTTTTATTGCGTTTTATGAAATTCTTAAATTAATTAAAATTTGTCGACTTTTGTGAATAAAATCAAAAGTTGCTAACAGATTTTAATCATTTATGGCTTGTTTTGTTAGCAACTTTGTTTTTTATATGTTTGCAAAAAATTAGAAGCCTAGCTGCATTTTTTAATTTTTTATGAATTTTTAAAGAACAAAAATTTCGAAATTTTGATAAAAAAATTAATTTAAAAAAAAAAAAAAAAATTATTTTTCTAAAACGACTACGGATATTAGAAAGAAGTTTTACTTTTCTTAAAGGAAATTTTATTGCGGAATTTCGGTTTTTTAAGTTTTTGGAATAAGCTAAAGCGTTTTTGAGTTACGCGAACATATGTGGTGCAACCTCCTCCATTTTCGATATAACGGTATATATCGAAAACCAGAGCCAATCTTAAAAAACCGAGAGCACCACTGGATTTAGCGTACCCGAATTATGTTAAAACGCCAGGTGCCCGGCTTGTCTGTTTTTTCAACTAGCACAGTGTTATTGTTCATATTAAATCCGGTTACATTGAGGAAGCTTTATGTGCTGACTGTTATTTACAACTGCTTGTTCTGTAAATCGGTTAAATCGCAAAACACGCAATTTCTTAAAGTTTCAAACTATTAATTTGTATTTCCTAAAAGTACGCTTATGGAAGTTGCATTATCTAAATAAAAAGAATACATCTTATATTAGAACGAGAATCGAAAAACTAGGTCAAATTGCGATGCATTCGACACCGATATATCGGCGATACTTCAGGTTCGGTATTGTTTTGGTTTAAGCTTTTCTTTTTTAACGATAAAACAGACATAAGCATATTTTCCTTATTACCAGAGAAACTATATTTTTTTAAGTTTTTTTTTATAAACGAACATGGATGGACAAACGGAAAAAAATCAATGTTTTTTTAAAGTATGGAGATGTATCGGTTTCAATATAAATATTTATCACTTTAGTTATACCAAATATTGACATAAGAAGATCATTCTGTGGCTTCTATTACTGGTATTGCCAGACATTGTCTATGAAGACAACTTTAAGGATTTCGATTTTTATTGTTCTGACCAAATTAAAGAAAACTAAAAGCGTCCTTATGACGTTCCTATTTAGATGGTTTTTTTTTTCAAATATTGCTGATTTTTGTCTATTGCATTTACCAAAGAACCCCGTTACCAAAAAGCATTATAATGGGCATAATTTTTATGTAAGATGTCTCACTTCATAGGTCTATATTTGGCATTTAGTAAGCGCTAATTGCATTTCCACCATGAGCAGTTCATTCATGCCTTTCCCTCCCCATATTCTACTGCTGAGGTAATAAGCAGTACAGAACATATAATTTGTTATGCTTTCTTATGCATACAACTTAAGTAATTTCATGTATGCAATTCGATAAGCGAGAAAATTTTACACTGTTTGTAAAATTCAAAGAAGAAAATTTTGATGGGATATTTTTAAGAGCATCAAATGCTGGTACTACTACCAGAAAAGATTTGTTTCTAAGAAATTCAGTTTTTGTTGAAGTTTTTTCAGGAGAGATGGATGTAAAAGGTGATCCAACCATAATGCACGCCGTATATTGCGAATCACACATTAACTTCAAGCGCGTTAAGATTGTTGAAGCCTTTTACAAAAATGGGCGTGCAAGTCAAAATGCATTTCATGCACTTTACGATTATTTTGGTCAACCAAATGTGTCGACAATATGGAGAATTGTGCGCAAATTTCAGCAAACCGGGTCTGTAAGAAATGTGAAAACACCTGTACATGCTCGCTCCGTTCGTTCTGCGAAAAAATTTCTGTTGTTTGCGATAATGTGGCAGAAGAGTCGTCAACCTAGACCCGTCGCCGTGCCTAACAATTGGACATCTCACGAACATCACTAATGTGAATTTTGACTAAAGACTTGAATTTACACGCTTATAAGGTTCAATTGGCTCAAGAGTTGAAGCCTATTGGTTGGATAAACAGACATAAATGAATGGTGACTTTTGGAAAGTTGACAGACTTTTTACAAACAATTAAAATAAGATACGAAACTTGAGATAATTAATATCGAATTCGAATTTAAAAAAAGATTTACGTGTTTTCACTTAATCGTGAATAAAATCAACATTTTCCATTTGTCAACATTTGATTTATAGCTTATTTTATTCACAATATTCCTACTTTTCGGGAAAATTATAAGTACGTAAAATTTTAACCCTAGTAATTTGTTAATGACGTTTTGAAAACCCAAAATGTTACTGATTTTGCATGAACAAAATTTTATCGCTACTTTTTTCTGAATAATTCATAAACACTTGAAAATATTATAAAAACGTTATTTAGCTGACTTAAAGAAAATTTTATTGTTAACCATTAGCTGGTATTTTAATCGAAATCGGACTAATCATTCTCAATAAATGATGAAATGTTTAGGCATAACCGCCTTATTTTGGGCGAAAAATTAGGCATGTCCATACAAAAAAATCTGAGCCCGCTAAAATTAAACTGTAAACGGACTTGCTTTTAGCGCCTCAAAATTTTATACATTTTTATACAAAGGCGATTTTAAATCCAAACTAACGTAATCAAGGTTGACAGACTGATTTTAGTTTAGTTTCAGCTTGGCCGAAAATTTTTGGCCAAAACTCATTTAAAGGAGATCAAAAGTTTTGCAAAAATATTTTAATTGGTTTGATCAAAAGGAATCATTTGTATGGAAACTTAAGAATCGGGAAAGGTCATGGACTTCGCAGAGTACGTTTTGCAGAGTGCTCAAGTAGAACAAAGCTGCGACGGATAGCTGAACTTGCAGAAGTAGGTGTATCTGCTACTGATGATTTCCATTTTGCTACGCAACAAACGAATCCGCTAATTTGAAGTAATATCACTTAACACTTAACGGAAGCTATCTTAACAAAGCATCAGTATTTGTTCCTTAGAAATTTAATAATCAGTATAACTGAAAAACATTTTTTACCCAGCTACAACAACATTTTTAAATAAAAACAGAAGAGCTATGCAAATAAAATAACTGTAAGCGAATTTTGTACTGAAGTTGAGCTGAAAAGTCTATTGGATCATTCCGCTACGCGAATATTAGAGTTACAAGGAGATATTATTAAAGAAGAACTAGATGAATCTGTAAACTTGAAAAATGTGTTCGAAAAAAGCACTAAGAATTTGGATTATCTCCTTTGCATTCCTATATTAGATTTTTGTAATATTTTCTTTATGTCCCGTATAGGCTAGAACTTAAACATTAGCAACAAATAGGTTCTTGGCAGGAAAAGAACAATCTCTTAAAGAAATATTCAGTTTTATTTTAGACAAAAAATGAACTTTATAGTCGGCAACCCCAGAACTAGAAGTAATAGATCTTCTAGCGATAAAAGCACGGCAAGAGAATTTTTCAAAAATGCTAGCTTGTCTGCTGAAATAAGAGGTCTAGATAAAAATGTATTAGATAAATGTGCAACATTGTTGCAAGCCCTGTCTTCAGGATGTAAAATAAATGTTTGAAATTTTAGGAAATATGCGGTGGATACTGTCAAGGAGCTGATAAAAAATTATTATGGAATTACCTTACACCCTCTGCCCAAGAAAATGTTGATTCATGCTCCAGAAGTTATTGAGCTGATGTTGTATCAATTGGAGAGGTCTTTCTAAAGAAGCTGCTGAGGCTATTTAACGAAATTTTAACCAATACTGATTTACTGCATCGTTTACTTCTTAGGTCTGATCCATTTATAATGGGACAGCGAATATTATCAAGCAAACCAAAAATCGGTCTTAACAAAATCTGTTTTTGATTTATTATAATATTTAAATAAATTTTTATTTCATAAATAGTTATGTTATTTACAATTTGTTTGTATAAACGAAAAGCAACTTTTCTTAATTTAAATCTAACTTCATCAAATTTGTATGTTTACATCAATTCGAAGTAGGTAGTACGGGGCGGTTATATGTAGATATTCCGAATACGTGCGTTTTTTATTTTTTACTTCTTGTATGTTAATAGAGTCATTATTAAAGTTTCGCGTTGATATCTTAACTAGAGTTATTTTTAGCCGCTGACTTCATACAAGTCCGACTAGTTTCCAATGGTCACATTCTCCTGATACTGTTCAATAACTTTGGAAACAATTTGACTGCAAACCTTCAATTCTTCGCCAGTTTTTTTGATTTTTTTTTTCGTTGATGAAACTCACAACAAATCAATATGTTTGTCATTAAAAATAATAACTGACATATCTTTTAAATATAACTAGATAAAAAATAAATTAATATTCCTTTTTCTCCTTTTGTAACAGTCTAAGAAGGGTAAGAAACTAAAGTTAGGAAATTTCAGGAAATGTTTAAATAAAAAAAATTAAATTAACAACAATTTTAAACCACTCATCTATTATTTTCATTTAACAACAACAAATATATGAGAATAAATTTTTACGCACATCTTATGCCAAATTCCGATTCAAAACCCAAGTACATATGTCTGTATAAGAAATTAGTTAAATTCTGTAGTTTAGCAATATATTTAAAAATTCCAAGCAAGATCTTTACTACTTGAAATTAAAAGCTTGTATGCTCTACTGCATATAAAAGACCTTTTTGATGTACTGGTATTTTTCGCGAATATATTACAATATTTTATTGAAAATCTAATAAAATTGTGCGTCATACACATAAACAGAAATTCGTATCTCTTTAGTATGTACGAATATTTACTAGTAAAATAAATTCTAAAAAAACAAAATAAATCAGTTGTTTCTAAGCTTTAGCATGTAGAGAATTTTAAACGAACAAACTATATTTTTTGTTATAAGTTGGCTAACGATTTAAAAAGGTTACTAACTAAATTAGTTTGTGGAAACAAATTTACAATTTTTTTTTTTTTGCAAATTTAATTTTTTTATTATTTTTAATTTCTACGTAAAAAGAAAAAGTCCAGAAAAATCATTGTAGAAACATAATTATGACGACCATATTATATTGTCTACAATAATATTTGGTTGTCACAAACAATTTAGAGTAATTTTAGTTTTTCTAAACCTGAATTTTGGGGACATTTTGATTAATGTTTACTTGTCACAAAAACTTTAATATGGTTGTTCCCGAAAAAAGGCATGTGTTCAAAAATGGGTCTGCAGTTTTTTTATCTACATACATGTGTATATTTATAACATTCTAAAAAAACTGTATCTGTAAATAAAATATTTTTTGAAAATTTTGATGGCAGTGTTTATGGTCAACAACCTAGTATACAAAACATCACTTTTTAAAATTGTTTCTGTGCGTCTGTCTTCCTGAACTTGATTAGCCCAAAGATGATTCTGATAAAATTTACTATGGAGGTACCTTGATACCTCAGTTAGCATATAGTTACGGTACTTTTTATTGTGAAGGCAGACTTCTTTCACTTTTCATATTGTTTACAAGGAAATGCTAAAGTTGTTTGCCTATGAAAGCGCAACAAAGCATGTCTTCTGTACTGTCTATAATTCAGCGCTGGAAAGAAGGCCACTAATTTTTTTTAACGACATTTTTTGTATTTCTCCCTTTCAACTCGCAAAGAAAAACCATGGTTACGACATAATCACGACGGTCATATTATTTTTTCTAAAACAATACTTGGTTGTCGAAAACAAGTAATAGTTATTTTTGTTTCATTTCATCATATATTTTGTCACAATAATCAAGCATTTGTTTGAATTGTATCATTTAATGATAACTTTTCGTAAAAATTTCAAAATGGTTATCATTTAAAAAAAGTATGATTTAAGAAAATTAATGCCACAAAAATAACATTATATTCAAAAGCATTAAAAATTACAAATAATCATTAAATAATAGGTGAGACAACAGTACGATTACAAATTAATCAAGCTATGATTCTATTTTAATAATAATTTGATTTCAACTGTTATTCTTCTTCTTGCTGAATAAATTTTTATTATTTAAAAAGTTTGAGATGTCAAAAAAATTAACAACAATTTTGAAAACTTAAAGAAAATTTAAAAATAAACGAGAAAATGTAAAAAAATATTGGTATAAAAAATGTAATTGAATTGGTACGTACAATCAATATGTGCATGTTACAGCAAAAAACAATAATTTGCAAAAATTCTCGATTTCAATTGTAGTCATATATATGTATGATTATTGAATGATACTTTAATTAAACATAATAATGATAACTGGTAACAATTATATGTTTTAACCATAATCATACAATTCAATCATAGTATGATGCTCTTCGATTATGGTTGCCGTAACCATATTTTTTCTTTGTGTGAATGAGTAAGGGGAAGGCATGATTGCGCTGCTTCTGGCAGGGTTGAACATTGCTTTTATTAATTGCAAAATAGAGGCCTATGAAGTTTGACATCTTGGAAGCAGGTAAACACAAAGTAAGCGATTCAGTAAGCGCTTTATGGTAGTGAATTTTTTTGGTGAAGGTATTTGCCTTTAAAAGAACACATTACAAAAATTATTGGTTTGATTACAGACCAACCTAAACAAGAGCGGCAGACGTTGCGAAATATTTCGCTGAGCGGTTACGCTGAGGAAACAAGCCTAAACAAGAGCGTCAACGTTATGTAATTAACAGTGATGTTTACTTATGTTATTAATAAAACACACTAAATAAAAATAAAATCGATACATTAACCAGAAAATAGTTAAAATGGCATTACTTTTCAACAATTACAAAAGTAAAAAACAAACAACAACAGGTGTACTGCAGCCAACTTCCATACCTTACGCCTTGTCAAAATTTAATTTTCCAATTACAAAGCGTTGCCGACGCGGTATTTTGGTTTGTTTCATACAAATTGAGATCATGAGAATTATTGACAGCCAATAATAAGTTCAAAAAATCGATCATGCACATCAATAAAATGAGCTAAAGTGAGCTTCACCGTAATCTGCCTGTTCTATCTGTCCACCTAATAACTAGAAGAAGAAACTATTGCGGTGTAACTCTTTCCGTTATGAACTGTTAAACAATACTGCATAAAAATAAAATGAAAGTCATGCGTGATCTGTTAACAATTGAGAAAACAACCTCTAAATTAATTAAAAAAGAAAAAAATATAAACATGAAATAATAAAAAATGAAAAACCCTTTGGTTTTTTATTGTTCTAGTTAAAACAGTATGAATGATGGCAACTCTACCAGCCATACACACAAACATTATTCACCAATGCGCTGTAAAATATGGAAGTAAAAATTTTTTATATTTGTTTATTTCTTCTCACTTATGCAAAATTAAAGCCGGCTTACTCTTAAATTAAGTTCCAACATTTAAGTGACCGCAGACATGCGACGTCTACATTATGTACAAATACATTTATGTTGAATGAGTCATCATGCTCCAGAGTCCCAATGAGGAAAATTTACGTACTTACTGCTGCGTGTGTGTAATATTTCTTTGGGATTTTATAAAGAAGTGTTTAGGTATTGGTTAGATAAATAAGTTATTATGGCAGAAAGGGAATACAGAGAAGAAAAGCCAACAACCAACCAAGTGTATAAAAAATATAGATTTATGCCAGTTTTCGGTGTGAATCAATTCCAAAACAAAAGCAAACAAACAAACAATTTTAAATAAAGATATTTTTGTACTTAAAAGTTCATCTATTCATCCATCCGTATGTACGTAGAATCGTTGTCTCATTAATTATGATGCACAACAAAACATATAAAATAAATTATACACAAAATATATGGGTTAAAACAAATTGGCATTTTCATTATTCAAAAATGCAATCCACTTACATTTACACATATTTACACAAATGCACAAGTATGCAATACAATACATTCGTATGCCAGCAGTTACATTTTAAATGGATGTATGTGATAACTGTGTAAATGTGTATGAGTGACGTAATAGATATTAAAGAAAAACATTGTAATATTGGTTGGAATCTTCATGACTACGTACTACGTTGAACCTAAAAGTACTCTAAAGCTACACTCACATTTGGCAAATATTTGCTTAAAAAAACGTGACCATTTCTCACTCAAATCGTGCAATAAATAATGTTTTTTTATCACGTTACCAGATACTATTATTTTAAATCTTAATAATTTTCAATTGTTATTACGATCAAGATCGACTGCGAAAAAAAGTACGTGAAAATATAATTAAAACTTTTCAATAAAATCCGTCATGGACTTTTAAAAAAATAGCAAAAAATTTGAAAGTTGACCCTCAAACTGTTTCAAATGCCATCAAACGGTATAAAAAAGACCTGAGCGTTAAAAGAAAACTTGGATCAGCAAATAAAAAAGATCCAAGGGATATTAGTAAGGTAAAAGAAGTCGAGCAACTGCTTCGAAGAGCACCTAACACTTCTATCAGAATAGCAGCGCGCACGGTGAAATGCTCTAACAGTTTTGTCCAAGGGGCCAAAGCTTACGCTGGGCTGAAGACATACAAAGTTTAGAGAGTTCCAGATCGCAATTCGGTAAAGAACTTAGAAGCAAAAAAACGAGCAAAGAAATTAAAGGCAGATTTTATAAAAAAAAATACATCTGTTGTGTGTTGAATGACGAAACATACGTACAAGCAGACTTTTCTCAACTTCCCGGCCAAGATTTTTACGTTGCTGATGAAAGAGGCAATGTTCAGGAAGAGTTCCGGACAAAAAAAAACTAACAAAATTCACTAAGATATTTCTCGTGTGGCAAGCTATTTGCAGTTGTGGCGAAGGAAGCCAAGCATTTGTGGCATCGGGCACGATAAGCCCAGAAATATATATAATAGAGTGGCAACAAAAACGACTGTTATATTTTTTGAGATAGCACCGAGTGCCTTCATATTTTTGGCCTGATTTGGCATCATGTCACTATGGAAAAAAGGCACTTGAGTGGTAATCAAAGAATAATGTCATTTTTGTACCACGAGAGGCAAATCCACCTAACTGTCCAGAACTTAGGCCTGTGGAAAGGTACTGAGCTCTTGTAAAAAAGGAAATGAAAAACACAGGAAAGGTGTCCCAGAACATGTCCGACTTTAAGTGTAGATGGACCACCTCCTTTAAAAAGGTAACAGAAGCAACTGTAAAAGCTTTAATGGAAGGACTTCCGAAAAAAGTCGATAATTTTTTAGATACAAAATAATAAATTAAGATTTCAATGTTAGATAAATTTGTACAATATGCCAATAAGTTTGCGTATTTTAATGCAACTACAAATTTTTTTCGATACACTCCTTATACAGAATATCCTCAAAACATATAAAAATTGTTTGATATTATTACGGAAAAACTAATAGATTTTAGGGGTTACGTCTATTTTGTGAAATATTTGCCCAATGTGAACATACCTTAGCTGTGATATAAAGTAACAAAAAATTCAATAAATGTAAAAGCAAAAGTTGGTGCTTTCGTGTTTAGGTTTGAAACTAAAGAAAAACATTGCCAGTAAAGTAAAGGGTGTTTTTTTTTTGCTAGATAGAACTTTAAATTGTAAAAAGTAACACAAAAAATTAAATTTTGATGAAATATTTTTTTTATCGTTTCAGTATACTCTGACAAATCATCATGAATAGACTCACGCTTGAACAAAGCTACGAAATTATCCAAATTTACTTTGAAAATCAGTCGTCGATTCGCGCAACTTATAGACGACTTCGTCATTTTTATGGCGTACATAATCGTCCATCTGAACAAGCCATTCGTCGAACTGTGGATAGATTTCGTACCACATACTCTCTAGAGGATGCAATAACACCAACACATCGAAGGAATGTGCGTACTGAAGAGAATATCGCCGCTATAAACGAAAGTGTGGAAGAAGATCCAAATTTATCGATTCGTCGTCGGTAGCAGGAATTGGGGCTCTGTCCGTCCACTACGTGGAAAATTTTGCGCAAAGATCTCGGCCTACACCCGTATAAGATCCAGCTGGTGCAGGAATTGAAGCCACGAGACCATTATATGCGTCGTTCTTTCGCCGATTGGGCTCTAGAGCAGTTGGCAACTGACCCGTTGTTTTATCGCAAAATTGTGTTCAGCGATGAGGCGCATTTTTGGCTTAACGGGTTTGTTAATAAGCAAAATTGCCGCATATGGAGCGAGACCAATCCACAAGAGACCCTACAGACTCCATTACATCCAGAAAAATGCACCGTTTGGTGCGGTTTTCAAGCTGGTGGCATCATCGGACCTTATTTCTTCAAAAATGAGGCCGGAGCTCGCGTTACGGTTAATGGAGATCGTTACCGCACCATGATCAATGATTTTTTGTTTGAAAATATGGATGACATTGATCCGGAGGAGATGTGGTTTCAACAGGATGGCGCTACGTGCCATACGGCGAACGCAACCATCGACTTATTGAAATCAAAATTTGGCGATAAGTTGATTTCGAGAAATGGACCTGTCAATTGGCCTCCAAGGTCGTGCGATTTGACACCTCTCGATTATTTCCTGTGGGGCTACGTGAAGTCATTGGTTTATGCTGATAAACCAGCAACAATTGACGCCTTGGAGGCCAGCATTGTTCGTGTTATTCGTGACATACGGCCAGCAGTGCTCGAAAAAGTGGCCCAAAATTGGAAGTCCAGAATGCGCTTCGTCAAGAACAGCCGCGGTGCCCATATGCCCGAAATCATTTTCAAATGTTAATGTCACGTATTGATCTTTCGAATAAAAAAAAAATTTTGATTACAATTTAATTTTTTGTGTTATTTTTTATAATTTTAAGTTCTATCGGGCTTAAAAAACACCCTTTAGTAAACAGCAATAACGTTAGAAAAAAATAAAAAAAAAAGAGTGACAACAGAAACGTTGCCAGAGAAGTAGTTAAACTTATGGCAGATTTCGAGGTAGGGATTATCTATAAACACGTTTCTTGATTAATGTGCTAAATAAAACGACTTAGCATTATTAATTGTTAGGCGCATTTTTTACTTCCATTTATAGTTGACTGAATGAGAATTCAAAAATATATCGAGTAAAATCGATAATTCATTACAGTGTTAAATTTGGAAAGGATGCAACTTATGTCATAAAAATATTTAAACAAAATTTGTTTTACTCTCGCTTTTATTATAGCAAGAAGTAAAATTAAACAAGTACAGTGAACTCGCAGAAACGTGAACATCCAGAAACATGAACATTTTTTTATTACATTGACTACCCTAAAACGTGAACAAAGGCTGAAGGCTCTAAAACGTGAACTTTTATCGAAAGTTAAAATTCAATTTTGTAAGCTTGTTTAAAATTTTTGGGATTCCCCGCAGAAGAATTTCGTGGTTCGTTTGTTTGTTTTAAACAACTTTTGTTGCATGATAAGTAGCTTTAGTATTAATGCGGCAGTTCTACTGGAAGCTGACTATACATATAGGTATATAAATAATATAAACAAGTGATCTCTAAAAATATTTTTATTAAAAATATGTGTAATAAAAAACCAAAAGTGTTAAATCTTCAAGAAAGTCAGATATTTTAGAGCTTTTACGCAAAGGTTCATCTGTAACTGGTTTGTTGGAAAAGTATAATGTCGCGAGATCGACGATAAAGATGCTATTTCGAAATGCGTAAATAATACATTTTCGGGTTCTGGACACGGAAAACACCGCATACTTCGGAGCTTCCAAAAATATAAAAATCTCTGTACAAATGGTTAACCCAACTTCGAAATAAAAACCAACCGATTAGCGGCATTATGATTAAAAGGAAGCTTTTAAATTTCACAATCAAATTAAGGAAAATAATCATTTTGGATGAATTCAATAATTAATAAATGATGAGTATTTCAAAAACCCTTTAGCAAACCATAGTAGCTATGTAGTACATTAAAATATGGCAGAAACTTACAAAAAGTTAAATCAAAACATGTTTCATAGGTGAAAATAACGTACATACTTTATTTTAAATTAAATAAAAGATAAAAGAGACTAAAATATGTTATAGAAAAAAATGCAATCTAAAACGTGAACACCCTTGGTAAAAATTTGTTCACGTTTCTGCGAGTTTACTGTATTTAAAAAAAATGTAACAGAACGAAATTTGTTGTTGGAAAGGCAAAGTTTGGGTTAAACCATCTCAAATAAACTTAAAAAATTGCTATTTTTGACATTACTATTTCCAAATTTGCTAAATTTTTTTAGATAATAAGGTGTATCACAGTACTAAGGATAATTGAAATACAAGTTATTGAAAATTGGGAAAAATCATACACATTTACAAAGTTATACTTACTTAATTAGCATTTTCTTGAATAGTATTATAGGTACGTAATTCAGCAGTGTTATCCGATTGCCTGTGATTTGATATAAAACATGATTTTCTTCGAAAGATCAAAGATAATTTTTCGTGACCTAAAAAAGTGGGAGTCTATCGCCTGAGTTTTGCATTCCGAGTAAAATTAAATCACTCGGAATTGCCATGACATTGTTTAAAACGATAGCATTCCGAGTGATTTAATTTCACTATCTACACAAAAACACAGTACCGGAATATAATTGTCAATGACGAGCGCTACAGAAATCTGGTAATGACTAAAATTAAAGTCCGTAACGACGATGACACATGTTTTGAGAAAAACAGTGCAACGCACACTCAGCTATCGAAATAAGAAATCTTTTTGGTTAGCAGTTATTATCACGTTCCGGACCTGCCATGCAACGCCTCTGTTTTAACAAAACTAAGTATGTACTATGCTTCACGTTATATGACGTTACATTTTTCTCTCCTCCTTGCATTTTATTTAAAACATCGGTGCCCAATATTATTACATATATTTATATGTATGTATTTATGTATTGCAACAAATATTTATGATGACGTTTATTCATATATACACTCTTATGTAAAGAAGCACAAGGAAGAAAGAAAGAAATAATGAATGAA
Organism: Phyto melanocephala; assembly: GCA_941918925.1. NCBI lineage: Eukaryota > Metazoa > Arthropoda > Insecta > Diptera > Rhinophoridae > Phyto > Phyto melanocephala. The sequence continues at coordinate 47,847,573 of OW799233.1, read as the reverse complement.
TTATCGTAGGGTTTGAATATTTTAAACGCAACTATGTACTTAGATTTGTGTTCGAAGATTATTGTGAAAACTAAACAAGAAAAATCATCAGGAAAAAATTGTCAAACAAATATTAAATACATATAACGATATAAACAATTTAAAAGAATTGAATCGCCATTATATTTTCGTGGCCTGTCAGAGATGGCAACAATAAGTCTTGCTGAAGTTTTAGCCCTTATAAGGCAGTCTAGGTGGTTCCCTGGACCAGCCCAGAATTGGGAAACCGAGGACGTTTAGAGCATATTTCCCAGGAAGCGGCTGACCAACCAGATAACGTCTTCACTTCTTTTCTATACGAAAGAATGTAAATACCTACAATAATGGATAACACTAAAGCGCGAAATACTTCTTGATAAGACCTAAATATATGTATAACCATTATAAATTGTTTGGGATTATATTTTCGTTTGGTTATACATATCTTTAGAATAGAAAAAAGTTTTTTAAATAAAGCAAAAAACACAAATTATGTTGACAAAATCTGATAAAAAATCGTAAAATACATTATTTGAGGCGATAAAACTAAATAAATACGTTTGAATTAAATTAATACTTGGTAGGTTAGCCATTGTTTGTTAAAATCTCTGAGCATCTAAGTGACATAGAGGCAATTAAATTTGATATTACGTAGCTCTGTGAAATCTTTCAAAACCTTTTAAATTAACTTTAATAAGTAAATATGTTATTTTGCTTTGCAAAAATCATCCTAGACTGTCTACATTTTCGTAAAATGTAGAATTTTTTGCACTTCCAACAGATTTTAGCACACCTTCTACAGCTCGTCTTTGGAATAACGTTAAACGATAATTAAGTAGTTATTGATTTTGACGACATAAACGGAGCCTTTTTAATATTATTGCATTGTGCTCGCGATCTCTAGTCGCCTTGGGTGTCCATCTTTAAGTACTGTAGCCAAAGAGACTAAGGAACGAAAACGGCTTAATTTTAATATTCAATTATTCTTGCAATATAAGTAAGCGATTTGCTTTTATAAAAAGTAATTATTAGTTTTTCTTTAATGTGCACTGCATACTTATTTCGTGTAATTTCGTTTAATATACGACGGGCTTACGGGTAAAAAAAAACAATCGGTTAATAATCAAAATTTTTTCTTTAAGCTTTTAGTGTGATTTTAAACGGAATTTCGGAGGAAAATTTCTAACAATTATATTTTACGAACAAGATGGGGCTGCGTGTCACACAGCAAATGCAACAAAAAAGATTCAATTATTTCAAGAAATTGTGATATTGAATGGCCTCCAAGAAATTGTGATTTAACATCATTAGACTATTTCCTGTGGGGTTATTAGAAGTCATTGGTCTTTCGAAATAAGCCAGACTCTCTTCAAACTTAGTCAATATCGAACATGCCATTCATAACATACGACTTGATTTAGTGGAAAAAGTGATCGAAAATTGGGTTCATCAAATTCGTTTCTGCGTCGAAGTCGTTAAGGGCACTTGAATGACTTTTTATTTAAAATTGGGTTCATCATATTCGGTTCTGTAAAAGAAGTCGTGGAGGCCATTTAAATGACGTTTTATTTAAAACTTAATCGATTGTACTTCACATTAAATAAAAAACTTTTTAATTTCCTTGACAATAATTGTGTTTTTTAAAGAAATCATATCACACTTATTGGAAAACCTTTTACAAAAAAAAAAAAAAAAAAATAATAAAAATAAATAAAATATAAAACAAGTAAGAGCGCTATATTCGGCCGTGCCGAATCTTATATACCCTTCACAACGTGTAGTCATGCAATAACAGTAGTTTGTGTCACCATTCATCCCATATGAAATACGTACATACATATATAAAAACATCCCATTGTAAAATTATAAATTCTCGTATGTATGTTAAAAAAAAAAAATAAAAAAAAAAATTTTATAAAAAATTAAAAAAAAAATTTAAAAAAAATTAAAAAAAAAAATTATTATATATAATATATATAAAACAAAAAAAATTAAAAAAAAAAAATTAAAACAAAAAAAAAATTAAAAAAAAAATAAAAATATAAATAAATTTTAAATAAAAAATAAAAAAAATATAAAAAAAAAATTAAAAAAAATTTTTTTTGGCTTAGCTGGGATTGGATGCCACGTTTTCTCTAACCAGTATACACGTTTGTATGTATGTATGTTATTGTTGTAATGTTGTTTTTGTGAAAAAAAAATCGAGGTGGTTGTGGGTTTTTGCACATATCTCAGTTGTTTATGTACCGATATTTCTGATTTTCAATACCGATCTACTCCCGAATATTTCTGATATTTTAATACCTTACCCGGGTCCAACCTATGTCGGGGGGCTTCAAAAAGTTGATTTCAACATACACACGGACAGACGGACAAACTGACAAAGCTTAATCGACTCCCCTATTCATAAGCTTTCAGAAAATATATACTTTATGGGGTCGGAAATGAAAATTGTAGAAATTTCACACGGAATGACAAACCTATATATACCCTTTTTCACTGTGTGAAGGGTATAAAAAACAAATGTTTGACCTAAAAGCATGTACATATACCATATGTATATTAATTACAATTAAAATACACTTTAATTTGTTTTGAAAATATTTTGCTCGCTCTTTCTAGTGTTGAAAGCAGTGTGAATTCTTAAAAAAGTTATTGTATGATGACCAATATTATGTAAAACTTGGAAAACGTAGACTATAAACTGCATTTTAAATAACTGGCAAAACATTTTTAGCAATATCACTTTACAAAAAAAGAGTAGGATAACGGTAAGGTAAATTACATACGATCTTTAAGGATTTGTTTTGTAGTATTTGTAATGACTTCAGATCTTTATTTTTAAACCCTTAAATTAGAGGCAAATAATTCATATAATAGTCTTTATTTTAAAGGAAATCAAGTTTTAAAAATCAACTCAAAAATTTAAAAGTGCTTTCCTGAAAAACTATAAAAACAGACATAAGCAGTTTTTCCATTCATAGGTCACTGGTTCAAATTCGGTTGGAAGAACCAAACTGTTTTCTTCGAAATATTTTTAGAAAGTATATATAAATGAGAAACACGGCTGCATATTAGTTGTTTTCTAATATTAAACTTTGGTTTTATTATGTTTTTTCTTAAAAACGAGATTTTTTACATATGTACGTGCCAATTATCTCGGGGTTTACAAGAATAATAATTAATAGCAATAATAAGCAACAAAGAGCTTTTAGTAGATATGTACATACAAAATGTATTAATTTAATGAAAATTGTGTAATGACGCCTCGAATGGGTGCTTCACACTATGAGCGTTAACAGCTACAGATATATAAAAATGATACCGTCCATGTACCGGGTGTTTTTTTCAGTGGTATAGAACTTCGAATTGAAATAAAACACAAGAAAATCGTTTTAATGACCATCAATTTGGCTTTATTGGAAGGATAATTTTATGCCATTAATGTTTAAATATGATTTCAGGCATGTGGCCGCCGCGGCTGGTTCGAATAAAGCCAATTCTACAGGTCAAATTTTTAACCACTTTTTCGAGCATATGGGGCCGTATGTCGGCAATAACGCCACGAATGTTGGCTTCCAATTCCCCTAACGTTTCTGGTTTGTTGGCGTAGATGAGCGACTTCACATATCCCCAAAGAAAATAATCCAATGGTGTCAAATCACACGATCTTGGTGGCCAATTGACAGGTCCATTCCGCGAAATTATGCGCTCATCGAATGTTTCCTTCAATAAATCGATTGTGGCGTGCGCTGTGTGGCATGTAGCGCCGTCTTGTTGGAACCACAACTCATCCACATTCATGCCATCCAATTCGGGAACAAAATAGTCGGTTATCATGGCTCTATACCGGTCTCCATTAACGGTAACTGCCTCTCCAGCATTATTTCGGAAGAAGTATGGCCCAATGACTCCACCAGCCCATAGAGCACACCAAACAGTCAGTTTTTGTGGATGTAATGGCGTCTCAAGGGTCGCATGTGGATTCTCTTCACTCCAAATGCGGAAATTTTGCTTGTTGACGTAGCCATTCTACCAAAAATGAGCCTCATCACTGAACAAAATTTTGCGATGAAAATCAGCATCGAGATCAATCTCAATTTTCGAAATAAATTTGCACGATTTGCAAGCGTTGTTCTTTTGTCAACCTGTTCATGATGAAATGGCAAACCAAACTGAACATAAATGACATTAGAGTTGCCAGATTTGACCCCAAAATGCCAGTTTTATCTCTATTCGAAAAACAAACCTGTAAAAAAATACCCTTTACGTATGTAGTCGCCGCTGAAGCGATTTGGCCGATTTTTTTATTATTTCGAAGTTTTCAGGAAATGGTTTGTAAAAAACAATTGTGTAAAAGAAAATAATAAAAACGTTTTTTTCCGAACAAAATATTTTTTTTAAATAATAATAAATATATACGTTATTTCAAAAAACAAACGATAAACAATAAATAAAACTATATTGATATTTTTAGCCAATAATTTAACATTAAGTTGAGAAGCAATAGATTCTCTAAATGTTCAGCACTTAAATATCGTCAGTACTTCGTCACAAGAGACAAGGCGCTAAATGCCCTTTCAACAAAGACTTGTGTTGCTGGCACTGCTAGAGCTACTTCTACAAGTTTTCCTATAATAAATAAATTTTGCAGGTATGGCTTTCTGGTCAATGTTAGTATTAAGGGTTTTTCAATAAGAGCGCTACAAAAGTTTTTTTAAATAAAACAAAAACGGTTTTGGATATCAATGAAATTCTTTATTCCTGTGAAAGTACGTTCGATGCCATTATGTATGGAACTCGATTTCTTTTGCATGGCCACCACGGGCACGCTTGCAGAAGTCCAGACGCTGAACCCAATTTTCCACGGTTTTCAAGCATAAATCGGGCAATACTGCGTCAATTTCACGTTCGATATTCGTACGAAGCTCATCAATTGTCGCTGGCTTGTTGGCATAGACCATAGTCTAACGGCGTCAAATCGCACGACCGAGGCGGCCAATCGACTGGATCATTTCGTGAAATAACACGTTCTCCCAATAAATTGATTTTGACATTCGCTGTGTGGCTTGTGGCGCCGTCCTGTTGGAACCACATGTCCTCCAAGTCCATATCATCCGATTGGGCCAAAAATATTCTGTTATCGTTAAACGGTAGCGATTCCCATTCACAGTAACGTGCAGGTCTTGATCATAACGGAAAAAGTACGACCCAATGACGTCGCCGGCCCATAAACCGCACCAAACCGTAATTTTTTCGGTATGCAATGATGACACATGGAGAACGTGTGGATTGCTGTCTGACCAATAATGCATTTTTTGCTTATTGAAAAAGCCATTCAGCCAGAAATATGCCTCATCGCTGAAGATGGTTTTTTTGATGAAAAACCGAATCATTTTCAAGTTGTTGCTCAGCCCAATTTACGAACATACGATGCTTCTGGTTGTCAAGCGGCTTCAGTTCTTGCGTCAATTTGATATTGTAAGGATGTAGGCCAAGATCTTTTCGCAAAATTCGCCACAACGACGTCACAGAGATGTCCAACGCTTGAAAACGACGTGTGAGAGACACATTTGGGCTTTCTTCAACTGAAGCCTCAGCGGCAGCAATATTCTCTTCTTTGTCTCACTGGCACGGGAATATTTTGTACTGTGCCTGTGGATTCAAATTTGAATTATTTCGAGCAAGAGATTCACTATCGACAACAAAAAGCTTTATAAAGGACGACGTAACAACAGTAAGAATTTATGAATTTCATTTACACTAAACAAAAGATAACATTGCAATTATTGCAAACTGTTGTTATGTGAACGACTAGGGAACAAATAAAGAAAAAGGAAAAAACAGAAACAGTAAAAATAATAAATGATATTATGTCTACAATTTGTTTAAAGGCAGAAAAATAAAAAAAGACCAATATAAAAAACAAAAATATTAAAAGAAAAACATAAAAACAATATTTAATAGAGTTAAGATGAAAGTAATGTCTTATGACGACTTAATTGAAAAAAAACATTTCACTTCGGCTTTAATCGAAACCAAAAATACTGGTGGTTAAACTATATATGCCTAAGAGGAAGGTTACCACTTCTACACAGGTTCGTATGGTGTTCAAGGAGCCATTGGCAAGAGGGTACCAAAGGTACTTGGATTTAATTCAAGTAATTAGAGAGCTAGTTGATGCAGTAGCGTGGTTCTTAAATACACCTATGTATGAAGCCACTAAATCAATATTTCGCGTATTCTGCTAACAGGTCTTTTAGATCCAAACCCATTAAACTCAACCTCAACCGAGTTATTGTTAAAAAAAAACTGTTATTATAATAAAAAAAAATAATGTATATTATTTATTATTATTAATATAAATATTATTTTCCAGACAAAAATATACTTTGTACTTTTATTTTTTTTAAATCAACTTCGATAGGTCCATTTTTTACTAAAAATATATTCTCACAAAAAGCATTTAAAGGATAATTAAGTCCATCCATTGCCAGATTTTCACTCTATGCAGGCTTGCCATATTTGCCTATTTATAGGCATTTTGCCGATTTTTTGCCTCAAAATTATCAATGTGCATTTTGCCGATTTTTGCTTCAAAATTTTCGATTTTTCGATAACTACTTAAAACACGGTTATTTTGTGCAACACTGGAAGAGTTTATTTAAATAATATGCAGTGTTTGTACGATTTATGGACACAAAGAATTTTTCGAATTTTGATGAGGTGTATTTCGATTTGTAGGTTACAGTTAATATTAGAATCAAAACTTAACAAAAGCGTAATTAGCAAAATTGTAAATAATTGTATTAATTATATATACTAAACTTGCAGATCAACTAATAAAGAGATTTGATTTTGAACATAAATCTAATAAATTTTTTAATATGATTAACCCTAAAAAAAAGCATGTTAAAAAACAATATTTTTTATCCAGATTATTGAAGAGTTCCTTTTTTTGTGAAAAACAAAAACAAATTTTATACACTGATAAATTATAAAATTTTTTTAAACATTTTTAAAAGAAGTAAAGAAAATTTGCACACTTTATGGCTAAAACTTTCAGGTTTTAGTCGTATGGATTCTAAAGATGCAACTCCAATGCTGTAGAAGTTTGCACAACAAATTATGGTCCTTCCATGTTCGTAACCACCATGCAAAATTTTACTTTTCCAATGGGCGCTCAATTTTACTGACGCAACGAGCATATCGAAATTATTTCAACACCAGAAATGCACCTAACTAAACCACAATTAATCGTTTAATTGCACGGTTCCGACAACAAGGTGCAGTGTCAGATTTGCCACGATCAGGAAGACCAAGAATAATACAGAATCAAGTGAACATTGATCGTGTACGGGTCAGTGTTGCAGAATATTCAGGAACTTCATTAACGGTGAATGGGGACAGATATCGCGCTATGCTTAATAATTTTGTACGCCCTTTGGCAGCCAACAAGTGGTTTCAGCAGAATGGAGCAACAGCACACACGGCCCGTGCCACAATGACGCTTTTAAATGAAATTTTTGACGACCGAATTATCTCGAAAAATTCAGAATTTAATTTGCCAGCACGTTCACCGGATTTAACTGCCTCTGATTATTTTCTATGGGGTTATCTCAAAGAACGAGTGTATGTAAACAAGTCTCAAACTATAGAGCAGCTAAAGAACAACATTGAAGCTGAGATCAGGGCAATAGAGCCTGAAACCTTGCGTGCAGTTATGCAAAACGCCTATTTAAGAGCCCAATTGTGCATCGATGAAAATGGTGGTCATCTCTCTGACATTATTTTTCATAATTAAAATTTAGGTCATACAAAGATAATATTATAATTAAAAAAAAAATTAATAAAAAATAATAATAAACAAAAAAGTTATTCAATTTTTACACGCAGGCGCGACTTTTGGTCCACCCTGTATAACACAATTTCCATGTTCCAGGCAAAATTAATATTTTCAAATAATTTTTTTTCTAATATTTAAAATTAAATAATTTAATCCGTTTCATATAGGTATCAAACTTAAATTATGAATTATTTTTTTTTTTTTTAAAGTTAAACCTAAAATCAAAAAAAATAAATATATTTCTTTCAAATTACTACTACTTATTTGTAAAATTTTTAGTTTAATTAACATTTACATATGTAATTTTATATGTTTTTAACATTAACTACTGTTAATGTTAAATTATGTTGTTTTTGATATTTTGAAATAAAAGTGCAAAAAATCCGATTTTCTTTAATATGGCGATTTTTTATTCATTATGCACCCCTGACTATTTAATAGAATTATCGAAACGTAGGTATTAATCAAATCGTTAAAAAGCTATAAAATATTATTTTTAAAAATCCTTATTAACTATGCACATGTAAGCTATTATTTTGTTATTAACGTTCAAACTAAATTTTTTTAAATGTTTGATCCATCTTCATATTTTTTCAAACTTTAAATTATTTAATGGCTTAACAATTCTTACTATAGAATAAATTTCTTACATATTTTTTACTTGTATTTAATAATTGGACATGTACTATTAGATATTATACTGTAGTTCTGTACCAAAAAAAAAAAACAACAGTAATAATGTTTGGTAGCGAAATATTAGTTATTAATAAAAAAAATTTTATAAAAAACAAGTGATCTCAAGCTCAACGAAAAGAAGAAATTGTGAATAACAAAAGATAAAAAAAAATTAGACGTTAGGTAGGTACATACTACATATACATATACATATATTTTTCCCTTTAACGAGTTGAAAAAGACAAGAAACTTATCAGCTCATTTTTTTAAATATGTATATAAAAATTCATTTAGAGTTAGCCTGTTTTCCTTTTATCAGATACTAGCTGACCCGGCGAACTTCGTACCGCCCTATAATCAAGAAATATCTATTACCTTTTTATCTGAATTAAGTTAATTTATTTATGAAGTATTGCTGTTGGTATATTAATAAATCAAAATTATACCAAAAACAAAGAGTTTATTATTCTAATGCTTTATGATACACAATATTCTTAGTTTTATTTTCTGGCGCGTATATAAATAGTGTTGTTGGTATCCTTTTGTAAAAGTATCAAAATGGTCTATCAAAAGTTTCCAATACTATATTAGTTTGACTAACCTTGTTGAACAAAAACTTCAGAAAAAAACACACAATACAAATTATCCTGTAGAAACCAATGTGAAAAGTACACTAAGGAATGGTAAATGGATTATGTATTTATTTTGTTATTATAACTCCAACCACAGACCAACTCCGACCGATATATTTGCAAAGAGCATGTAAACTACGTTTCTTTGCTTTAATGTCAACTACGTGAATATTACTGCCAGTGACACATTATTATTATTTTCTTACATAAGAACCTTCTCCTAATAATAACAAATACAACAAAAAAAGAATTAGTGAAATCGGTTCAGCCATTCACGCGTGATGCCGTGACCAAGGGAAAAAGGGATTCATTTTTATATACATACATATATTAAGAATATAGATATATAGATATAGATAAACAAATTTTACAAATTTTTAGCCTGTTCTTAACGTTGAATTTTCAAAAAAAGCTCCTTAATGGATCTATGCATCAGAAGAGGAAACCAAAATCCAAAGTTCATATCTCTAGTCAGTGACATTTCTCATCCATATATAAAGATGTACCGACATAGGTATACAACTACATACATGTATATACATATGTATATTCGTGGTGCAATAAACCGTTAAATAAATTGCAACTTTTTTTAATTTCAATTGATTTAATAAAAATAATTGCCAAGTTAAGTGTATTTAATTAGATTCTTTAACTTACAATCTAAATGTTTCTTCTTGGGTCCAATGCACTCTTCCGTCGTGGCCTTGCATACTGATTTGGCCAGACCTTGACCGGCAAGACTGTGTCTTGCGGCCAACAGTCGATCGTTGATTGTTTGCCCAGCCATGGACATGATGAAATCTTATTTTATTTTTGCACTTACTACACACAAAAAAAATGGTTTTCTTTATCTTTTTAATTTTTTTCTTTTTGTTTTTTTTTTTGTTTTGCAATTTTTTCAAAATTTTAGTATTATCGGTTAATATTTTTTTTATTCAGTTTTAATTGCAAACTATAATTAAATAAAAAATTTTAAAATTTTATTAATTATAGGTACCTATTCAATTAAAATATCTTAATAAAAATTTAGACGATAAACAATTTTAGTTGACAGTTTAGCAGAACATTGTGGACATTTCCCTTATGTTATGAATGATAACCGATTAAATAAAGATTTTAAGTAGAGAAATCACATACACGCCCCCAAAATCAAATACACCCATTATTTTTTAAAATATTGATTTGTTACAAAATTACTTTGATATTTAGACACTAGCTTTTTTAAGTATATTAAAATTTCTTTATTTAAATTCTTGAAAATAAAACTTATTGGAAATTATTGATTTTTTATTTTAGTAACTTTCCTTTTTATTCCTTAATTAAAACGAAAAACAAACGCACTTTAATGTGTGTTTAAATGATTTTGACAACAGAATTGTCAATTTTGTTGTTTTTGCTTTGAATTTTTTTCTTATTTATTTCACTTATTTGCATTGCTTTTTTCAGAACCTATTTCTTTTGTATCCAATATTTTTACTTGATGGGTGCTCTCAATACGTGGCTTAAGTAAAACCAAATTACATGAATTCTTTTAATTTATTTACCGTTTGATAAGCAACAAACAGCTTAAATAACTAAATTCTTTCTTTTTCCAATAAATTTCACTTGTTGTGTATTGAAATTATTTTTTTTCTTACAGGAATTTTGTTCTCTACGTTTTGTACAAGATTTTTTATTACTTTACTTCTTTTTTTCAATTAGGCTTAATATTTTGTTTTGTTTTAAAACTGTATTCAATAAATAACTATTCAATTTGCTCTTGTGTAATATTGAAGATATATTTAACTTAAAACTTTTTATTCTGGTTTTATATTTCCTTTTTTCAGGAGTTCTCTTTTCTTATTCGATTTTTCACAGTTTTATATGCGCAAAGTAATGAATGAAGAAGCAGATTCGTTAGTGATGTAAGATTTGCTTTTGATTACTCTTGATGGATATAAAAAACTAGGCAGCACTTACAATTTATATTGCACTCAATTGGAAAATTTGTGATGCCAGATCAAATATTCTTATATTTTACGGTTAAGATTTATTTGTGTAGAAATACAAAACCCATTTGACAACAATATGAGTTATAAGGTAGTACTAAATACCAAGATATCAACTAAATAAAAAGTAATACATACAAATGTAAATAATTTAATATATATCAATAAATGAAAACACCATAAATGTTGAAGACATTAATTGTGCGAGACATCAAATAAAACTCTTTCTATTTTTCCAATACAAATTCAAAATCTAAGTGTATAATATAGATATCGACTTAAAAATAAAACTGCAATAGAAAGCAATTCATATTTTCTTTAAATGAGTATTGTGTTATATGCTGTTCCGCAAATTCTTTTTTTTTATTAACTTGGACACTAAAAGTTGCGCAACGAATTATACGCAGAGTCTCATTTTTAAAATGAGTCAGTCTTGAAATAAATTCTTTTTATGAAATATAAAAACTTTCTGGCCCCATTACCGTAAAGCAAATATAGTAAAATAGTTAAAACTTAGTTTATCAATTTAAGATTTTTGAAAAACCTAAAATTTTACAGATCAATTTTAAAAAACTTCCAATGAATTAGTTGTCTTTTCTACAAATATATATTAGTTAAATAAATTTTAATTAAAAAATTTAAACATTAAATTCAAAGAATTATGAGAGAAGATTGAACTGATTTGATAAAAGGAAATATATTGTTACGTTTATACCTTTTATAAACGTTGATTTACTTCCCTTAAATACTCTTTGAGTTCTTTTATTGCAATCAAAAACAGTTGAAATTCGTTATAAAATTAAGGGCACTTTATTTTCTTAAACACACTCACAGATTGCTTTTATATCACTTTACTTATTACACTTATAGTTATACACTTTTATTATCAAACTCACTTTGATACACACTTTACAAGCTTTATTGTATTACTGATCATGTTAGCTGTGTTGTTTGGCTATTTATAGTAACATAGTGGTGTTCGGTAACATTCGACAAAGTTCTCGTATGTACATTCTAGTACATTCGAAAACCATTACATTTAAATTTAGACGTTAAGTAATATGCACGAATAATAGAAGTGCCTAAAAGTATGCTACACATAATAACAAACATCATGTTCGAACAATCAGCGAAATAAACTAATACAAATAAAACTGCAGTAGCTTAAACTACTACAACTAATATAAATTATAATGTAAATTAAGCTACTAAAAAATAAATCTGTAACACTACCGCCCGCTTATGCCTGTTCGTCCCGAATTGGCACAAATTCACTTTTTCCGTACTTAGCGAGGCGCTCGAGATGAACCACTTTTATCTTTGATCTTGGGTTATTGTACTTCTGTATTCTATACACGACATCATTTATTCTTTTTATCACCTTATACGGTCTATCCCAATGATTTTGCAATCCTTTATTGAGTTGTGGGTTACATAGTAGAACTCGCTGACCCTCATTGAAGCCTTCAGATTCTGCTGCACGGTCGTATCTGGCTTTCATCTTGTTGCTGGACATGTTTGTTTGTGGTTGCACGAGTAGAGACTTCCATTTCTTCTTTTTCGTCAAACTCGTAACCATCAATGTCAATATTACGCCGGTTAAATTCATCTAGAAGTCTCTTTTGCAATTCTACTTTATTTCCTGTTGTCAACAATGCCAGCGTACTCAATTCTTTCTTGAGTTGTTCTACTTTAAGCTCCTCAAATTTCATGTCTGCTTTTTTAAATGCAATTTCACTTCTGACACCAGTTGTTACGTTTATACCTTTTATAAACGTTGATTTACCTTTCTTAAATAATATTTGAGTTATTTTATTGCAATCAAAAGCAGTTGAAATTCGTTATAAAATTAAGAGCACTCTATTTTCTTAAACACACTCACAGATTGCTTTTATATCACTTTACTTATTACACTTTAAGTTTACACTTTTATTATCAAACTCACTTTGATACACACTTTACAAGCTTTATTGTAATACTGATCATGTTAGCTGTGTTGTTTGGCTATTTATAGTAACATAGTGGTGTTCGGTAACATTCGACAAAGTTCTCGTATGTACATTCTAGTACATTCGAAAACCGTTACATTTAAATTAAGACGTTAAGTAATATACACAAATAATAGAAGTGCCTAAAAGTATGCTACACATAATAACAAACATCATGTTCGAACAATCAGCGAAATAAACTAATACAAATAAAACTACAGTTACTTAAACTACTACAACTAATATAAATTATAATGTAAATTAAGCTACTTAAAAATAAATCTGTAACAATATATATGTACGTTATATGTAACTTTACTTAAATTTTACTTAAATGAGATTGTTTTGTTATTGAAACTGTAAAAACTTAACGTTTATAATGTACAGAATATTATATTTTTATTCTTAGGCTATCCTTAAGCGTTTTCTAACTATGAAATATATTATAATTGGCCTTTGTGGCTTTATATTACGGAAGTGAAATAAATAAAATAAGTAAATGGGCCTATATGGTATTATTTATTATATATTTACTTCTTATTTTGGTGCTGGGGAGCCAATAACTAAATAGTCCGCCAAATAACTTTTTTTTTTGAAAATGCTATAAAAAGTGTAGCTTCGGCTGTGTGACACGTAGCGCTGTCCTGTTGAAACCAAATGTTGCCAATAACCTCCTCTTCAATTTTTGTGAACTTAAATTCGTTCAACATGGCGCGATAACGATCGCCATTGACTACGGCCACCCCTTGCTCATTTTCGAAGAAAAATGGCCCAATTATGCCTCTGGACCAAAATCCGCACCAAACAGTGACTCGTTTTGGGTGTATCGGCTTTTCAATGTATGCGTGGGGGTTTTCTGTGCCCCAAATGCGACAATTTTGCTTGCTTAAATACCCGCCAAGATCAAAATGAGCTTCATCTGAAAAGATGATTTTTTTTTGACAGCGTTTTTCAAGAGTATACACAACCATATTCGTTTAGCGGAAGGATAAAACTGTCATATCAGACATGAGCTAAGTGTTACCATTCACGAAATAAGCACTAGTTGAAAATAAACGTTAGATGGTGGACCCTTTATTAGTCTTAATATGTTTTTTATTTTATGTATATACATATTTTGTATTATATTTTTTTCTTTCTCTTTTTTTAATAGTTTTACACATGCTTATTATCTTGTAATAATGTTACCTTGGCCCTTAGGGCTTGATATTACTGTATTGAATATACTGAAATTAAAATAAAATGGTATATGTACTTCTTGGTTCACTCTAGGTATATAATAAAAGAAAATACATTAATTGTAGAGTAAGAAACGTATATTTATTTTTAAAAATAAAATGCATTCATTAAATATTTATAATTTTGTTATGCGCTTGATATAATTATTTAAATTAACTGATATTTAAAAGTTTACATTGTAGTGGTTTTATTTCCTTCATTTAATTGTTTTCTATAAAATAAATATATTTCATCTGGCATCTCATGAGTGTTGATCGACAACACGTATTACAACAACACAAATCTATTCACTCGTTATATTAACAAATCAGCTGTTCATATTATTTTAAGATGTCATGTATAATACGTAAGTCTATAAGTGACAAGGTAATTGAGTTTTTTAATTAATTAACAAGTATTATAAATGACACAACTTAATTTTATGTAGTAAATAAAAAGTTTATCTTCTTATTTTACAGATCACACAACTTGTTAAAAGCCACAATGTATATTACGAGCTTGAAGTGCCTTTGAAATCATCAGGTAATGGAAAACCGACTTTACTATGGTCAATAAAGGGAAATATTCCTAAATATCTCGAATTGTTAAAAGAAGTTGAAACCTTAAATTATGATAAAGCATTAGTGGAGCGGGCAAAAATTATACCCGGTAATGATAAAATTCCAGCAAAAGTAGAATTTACTTTAAATAAGAGTAGTTTTATGGAGTCTATTTTAAAAGGATGCAGTGTGGAAGTTCTACCTAAACGTGAAGAACAAATGGTATTTGAATACAGTTCACCTAATATAGCGAAACCGTTTCATGTTGGTCATATACGTTCTACAATAATTGGCAATGTTTTAGCTAATCTTCATCAGAATTTGGGTTATCGAGTAACTAAAATGAATTACTTGGGTGACTGGGGTACACAATTTGGGTTGCTGCAAGTAGGTGTAGAAATTTTACAAGTTACAGAACAGCAAATGCAAGAAAATCCTATAGAAACTTTATATAAAGCTTATGTCACCGCTAATAAAGCAGCTGAAACTGACACATCTATAGCTGAGAGGGCCAGAAGTATATTTAAGGATTTAGAAAGCGGCCAACAGTCAACATATTTAATTGAGAAGTGGCAAAAATATAGAAAATATACTATACAAAATCTGGAAACAGTTTATAAACGATTAGGTGTAACTTTCGATGTCTACGACTGGGAGTCACAATACAGCGAAAGTCAAATTTCTGTAGTTCTCAAACAGCTTGAAAGTAAAAACCTATTGCTACTCGAAAAAGATGGTCGTAAAGTTGTGGTGGTAGACAAACGTCGTGTACCGGTCATAAAAAGTGATGGATCTACTTTGTATTTGGCTCGCGATATCGCTGCCCTCTTGGACAGATGGCAAAGGTTTCAGTTTGAAAATATTTATTATATTGTGGAAAATGGTCAAACGGATCATTTTCGAGCTTGTTTTCAAACCACGTCTAGGGTGAATGATGAAATTAAAGAATGTAAATTGAAACATGTAAAGTTTGGTCGAATACATGGCATGAGTACCCGAAAAGGTCAGGCAGTGTTTCTTAATGATTTGCTAAATGAAGCGAGAGATATTATGCACGACAAGCAGATGAAGAGTCCTAGTAAGTAAAATAAATTTTTTATACTGTTTTGAAAAACTTGTAAAATCTTTTTATATTAGGTTGTTAGTTACAATTGCAAGATTTTAATTAGGTATAAACTTTTTTAAAATATCTAACATTCCACATTGTAGCAGAAAAGTACTTTACTAAGTGAACTAGAAAAATAAAATGTATTAAGAAACAACTTGCATTTAATTTAGTATAATATAAATTTGTAAAATATATATATATGTATGACCATTACAAATATAAAATAAACATTTTTTTTTTCAGATACTAAAGTTGATATATCATCTTTAGATGTGGCGGATGTATTGGGTGTATCAGCAGTTATTATAAACGATTTAAAACAGAGAAGACAACGAGACTATAATTTCTCATGGGATAAAGCTTTACAAGTGAACGGTGATACAGGAATAAAGCTGCAATACACTCACTGCCGTTTAAATAATTTAAACGAACAAAACTTTTCTATAAACACCAAAAATATGCAATTCTCATTGATGTATCTTTCTGAACCAGAGGCCTATGAATTGCTAACTGAAATAGCAAGATTTCCGCAAATATTATGGCAGGCCAAGGAACATTTAGAAGCCTGTATTTTAGTAAACTACTTATTTGGATTAAGGTAACAAAATAAAATACTATTAAATTCCTAATATAAATTAGTTTTCTTTGCAGTAATTGCATCAGCCGTGCCCTTAAACGTTTACCTGTCAAAACAGAATCTAATTCGCAAAAACAAATCCATCGCTTGATATTATTTCAAACATCAAAAACAATACTAAAACAAGGCATGGAAATATTGGGATTAAAACCATTAAATAAAATGTAAATTTTATTAATTAAATTAGTTAGCAACAAAAAAAAAATCATTAAAAAAACAAAACCATTTAACGTTTCTTCCATGTGTATTTTCGGCGTGCACCTTCTTGACCAAACTTCTTACGTTCACGACGACGATAATCACGTGTCAACAGACCAGCTAAAAGCATTAAACAAAATGCATTTTAATTAAAATCAATCAACTTATGTTCTCAATAAAAAAAAAGTACTAGTAAATTGTTTGCATACTTACCTAAGCGCATCGAATCAATCATGTCTTGATCAACAAAGCTTCGCAAACACATAGAAATCCCCCACCGTATAGCTCCAGCTTGACCAGAACTACCACCACCCTCTACATAAGCCTCCACATCGCATTTTCCCAACATTTCGGCAAAGATTAAAGGAAACAGAACCTAAAGTATAATAAAAAAAAAAATAAACAAAAAAAATAGATAATTTACACTTGCAAATATTGTTTTTTACTTAAATATACAAACAACTAAATAAGTATATTTTATTGTAATTTATTTGAAACTATAAGGTCATAATACAAAAATTATAATTTAAAGAACAATTTCTCTAACAGCGAAAGTAATGGAAATTTCAATAAAACCTAAACGTATTGGATCAGAAGAGCTAAAAATATTTAATTAAGGTTTTTTATGATCCTTATGCAGTTAATGAGGAATATGTTTCTATTTTTTATTTAAACTAATAATTTTAATTATCGTTTGTTTTTCAGATTTATAACTCAATTAATTACTATAAAAATATATTTCTTTTAAAGATAATATATTCTAAATGAAATTAAAGACAACTTTATTAATGTGTTTGTTTGTTATAAAGATGGTATAAGAAGGGGATTATTTAAGTTAAAAATAAAACTATATTTATATAGAGATTCTGAATCTACATACATTTTAATTGATTAGACATACACATGTATGAGAGTATTTCATTGAGCTAATGAACATATCAAAGAATATACTTATAAAAAGTTAGAAGCAAAGGTTGTTTTTTCCATTTAAAAAAAATATTAAAAATTTTTATTAATTTTTTTTATTTATTTGATTAAGCTCACTCTGCAATTTGAAACGTTTCGGCAATTATTTAATGTTAGTTTTTACATTAATTTATGAGGTAAAAACTAGTAAACTGTTTTTCGTTAACAATCAGTGTAAATGGCTAAAAATACCTATCTGTACTTATATTATTCCTGCCTTGCAATTGAAAACAAAATTGTACGAAACTACAAAAGGATAATAAAAGCAATATTTTCGAAAACTACAAAGAAAAGATTTTAACAACTTTAACTTCAACCGAAATAAGAAACATTCGTAGAATTTTATCAAGCTTAATACTGTTGGTATCAAAATTTAAACCGAAAGCTGACATACAAGAAAGTTTTTCATCAGTACGAACAGCGGTGGTAAACTGTGAACACTTATGCCTTTTTCTTTTCTGAAAAACTTCCCTTTTTCTGCTTTAGTTTAGTACAATCGATTCTGTGCACTGAGATTTGTGTTGAGTATAAATTAAAATTTTTTTAAATTGTGTAAATACTCTCTAGTGTCTCTAACTAGCATTATGTAAATATTATTTGGGTAATACAACTAAACTTTTTGTAATTTTTATATAAATGCATTAAAATGTATTTACCGCAATTAAATACTTGTGAATTGATCACCGGAATAAATATATATTTACAAGCCATTTTAATGGGCAAAAATGGTTAAATTAAATAACTGGCAAACGTGGTTTTTACAAATCAGACAAAGTTTAACCTCGAGGAATTAGAAGGTAATAATTACATACTTACTGTTATGAGAAAGGGGGAGTCTGAATTGTGATTACAGCGGTGAGGGCAGTGTGATAGTATGGGATGCTCAATATTAAGCTTGAAGTTTCTAGGTAGAAATATCACTGGAGAAGAAAAATTGGAGGACATGCAGTAACTTATTCGCATCACTAAGGACTGCAGGAGAAAGCGTGGATTCGAAGGGGGAGGAAAAAGGATTATTTTCCTCACAAAAATATTTTTTTATAAGTAATATTTTTGGCCGCCATTATACAAACAATTCATATATTCATATATAAAACAATTTTTAAGTGCAGTTCGACAACAATTGGATTCCATCACACCTCTAAAAATTAATAAGCTTTAAAAAATTTGTACTTAAACCGCGTCCTAACAACTTTTACGGACTTAAAATATGTCCATTCGTTCTCCTACACCTCCTATACCCTTCACCTGTGGTGCACAAGGGTATATATATATAGCTTTGTCATTCCGTTTGTAATTTCTACAATTTTCATTTCCGACCCCATAAAGTATATATTTTCTGAAAGCTTATGAATAGAGGAGTCGATTAAGCCCTGGCCGTCTGGCCAGTCTGGCCGTATATGTTATCAATCTTTTGGAAATATCCAGGAATGAATCGCTATTGCAATTCAGCAAAATCGCCCTATAAGTTTTTGAGATATGAGCAAAAAACCACGACCACCTCGTTTTTTCCACAATTACAACAACAACATACATATATACTGGTTAAAGTAAACGTGGCATCAAATCCCAGCTGAGCCAAAAAAAATTTATTTTGTTTTATTTTTTTATTTTATATATTATTTATATTTTTATTATTTTTTTTAATTTAAAAAATTATTTTTTAAATTTTTACAAAAAATTTTTTTTTTGTAATTTTTTTTTTGTTTTTAATATATTTTTTGTTTTTGTAATTTTTTTTTTAGAAACATACGTAAACTCAATTATAATTTTACAATGGTATGTTTTTTACATGTATGTACGTATTTCATATGAGATGAATGGTGATACAAACAATTGTTATTGCATGACTACACGTTGTGAAGGGTATATAAGATTCGGCACGGCCGAATATAGCACTTTTACATGTTCTAATTAAATTTGCTAATATTTTAGAACTTATTTTAGAATATTAAGCAAGCAAACGAACAAACGCAATTTCTTAACTTATGAGCACAACAAATTTGCGATTTACCATAAACAATTACCAAAACTTATTACTTTTTGGGCGTTTCATACGAAACATTACCAAGTTGAAAATTCAAATATACTTTTTGTTTCTGTTTTTGCCTTGTTAGAGCATCGTCAAAAATAACGTCATTTTTTAACGTAGGATTTTTGTGTATTATTATTATTAGGCAAAATTTCAAAGTAAATAAGTGTATTTCTAACAAATGACATACTTGAGTGTTAATAAAAAATCTGAAATCTGCTAATACCCTTCACCATGATGTACATTGGTATAATGATCTCATCGAAGCGTAGTCTAGATTTTATATTTAATGTTATACGCTATTTCGCTTTATTTTTAACGGCGCCATCTTTAATTTTGAATTTTTACATACTCAAGCCCTTTTATTTGATACCGAATGACAAAGCATATAACTATGTATACCCTTGACACCACAAGTGAAAACAACATTGAAAAATATGTGTTTTTTTTGTGTACCCATCACATTTAGTGTAAAGGGTCTATATATATAGGTTTGTCTTTCTGTTTGCATTTGTCACAATATTTATTTGAGACACCGTAATAGTGCTGACAAATTCCACTACTTTTTATTACTCAATACGACTTAATACTTTTAACTCCATACAAATTAATGCTTCTAAGGATTTTTCTCTCCAGAGTTTGGGAGATGAAAGTAGTTTTAAAAGAAAATTTAAAAATAAAATACAGAAACAAAAGTTACTTATGTGGACAAATACTCAAGTGTTATTCACACAAAATCAGGCCATACTACAGAAGCTTTTTTAAAAACCTAGTAGCTACTTGCTTATGTGACAAGGACATTAAGTGTTATTGACACAAAATCAGGCAAAACTTTAGTTTTCTTATTTGATTTCTAAAGATAGCTTCCGTTATTCTATCAAAGAATTTAATCAGCCTCAAGATATCTGTAGGTGTGCTAAGCAATGGAAAATCAAAATTGAAAAAATCGTGCACAAACTCGGGTTTAAAGGTTGCAATTAAACTAAAGCTTCCAAAAAGTACTATAAATGTAATAAAACGATACAAGCCATCTTTAAGCACAGATCATAATTAAGAAGAGCAAAAAAGATAGTTAATAAACCGAAACCCGGGTATTTTGGACAATGACTGTGTAAATAGAATACATTTGGATGCTGGTTCTCGAACCTAACGTGCAATTAAATATCCAAACTGTAGTGAAAAGCACAACGTTGTTAATACCTTAATAAAACTTGCATGAGTTCTTTTTTAAGAAGTAATAATAAAATTCACAACTGCGTTTTTTTGAATGATGAGACTTATTAGACGTCACCACTCTTCAGTTATGTTTTGGCCTAATTTTTAGCATTCTGTCACTATTCAAAAGCTGCAAGGAATTGGTATCGCCCAAACCAGGTTGGCGTTATAGAAAACCCAAACATGAACACCCGATATTTTCCCTAGCTTCGGCCAAATAAGCAATATTGGACTACTGTCAAAGGAAATTTAAAGGAGAGCGATACAATAGTTCTTGACAATAAACATTTTTTTATGTGATTTGGAATAAGAATGCAACGCAGGCGGATCGAGATGTTATGCAAAAATAAAAGCGATACATCAAAGCAAAAACACGAATTTTTATTAAAGCAAGTAAAATTTAGATTTTTGGTACAATTTATGAATATTAAAACATATATGGGCATTTCCATGAATATGTCAACCACGAATGTAAAAATAAAAACTCTTGAAAGTTTTTCAATATAAGTTTATTGATAAAAAAAAAAACACTCAAATTTTACTATGCGCAGGTATTAAGAGCTTATTAAATTATTTTAAGAGCAATAATAAGAGTTTAATCTGATTATCTCTTTGACTTATTTTAAAGAATTGCAATCAACTCTTTTTTTGTCGGCGACTAAATTGTAAAAATAAATTGCAATTGTAAGTATAGTTTAAAATTAAGGTAACAACAACAATTAACAAAATCCATATGAAAAAAGAAAATATTGAGTCCAACTAGTGGTATTTTTTTTGATTTCACTTGGATGTTATTTTTATGTCACGTACGTAGTGCAAAAACATTATTTGTCTCCGTCATTCGTATTTGAACAGTCGCAAGAGAACCTAATTTAGAATTTAATTTTTTTTCTTAACATAATATAAATTTTATTACCTAAGATTACTATTAGAGAAAAATCTGTCACGTACGATATGTCACAAACGATATTAAATTGAATTTATTATAAAATGATTTAAAGATTGTTTTCAATTAAGTATGATGGATTTTAAATGAAAAATATTTGGTTTAGTGTAAGAAATAAAAAAAGGAAAAAATACCTGCCAAGATTCGCAGATTTTTTTATATTTCCTCAAAATCACTTCTGTTTTATGTCACGTACGATATATTCTTATTTTTCTGGATATTTTAGACAACAATGATTCGAATATAATTATTATTTTTTTTTTTTAAATAAAGTACTCTTTGAATGGAACATAGAGATAAAGATTTGTTTCAGTTAATCTTACTTTTGCAAAAATTACTCCACTTTATAGGAGTACAAATGTCACGTACGATGACATGGAAATGCCCATATGCAACCGGATTTTTTATAAACAATTCTTAATGAATTTAATCGAACCAAGATATTTTATCTTGTAGTAAAAACCAGTTTTTAAAGTTATTAGCAATAATAAAAAAAGCACGATTTTCATAATTCAACTTGGTTTTGATAGCTTACCTATTACAAAAATGTTATGATAATTGGTGTAGGAGACTAAGTATTCAGCACAAGCGAATATATTATTCTAATTGTTTTTTTTTTTGGTGTTACTTTGCTAACAAAGAATCACACATATTGAGTAAATATTTTGCAGCCATTTAACCAACAAAAAAAAAACAACAACGAAAAATGTTAACGACAATCAATCATTACAATCAAAGCTAAAATTGTCTAATTCACAAAGTATGTTGTTACCTTTGTTTTGTTATGTTTTATTATTATACCCTTCACACAGTGAAAAAGGGTATATATAGGTTTGTCATTCCGTTTGAAATTTCTACAATTTTCATTTCCGACCCCATAAAGTATATATTTTCTGAAAGCTTATGAATAGGGGAGTCGATTAAGCTCTGTCAGTCTGTCCGTCTGTCCGTGTGTATGTTGAAATCAACTTTTTGAAGCCCCCCGATATCGCATGGACCCGGGTGAGGTATTAAAATATCAGAAATATTCGGGAGTAGATCGGTATTGAAAATCAGAAACATCGGTTCATAAACAACTGAGATATGAGCAAAAACCCACGACCACCTCGATTTTTTTTCACAAAAACAACATTACAATTTTTTATTTTTTAAAAAATTTTTTTTTTAATTTTTTTTTTATTTAATATATTATTTATATTTTTATTATTTTTTTTAATTTTTTATTTTTTTTAAAAAATTTTTTTTTATAATTTTTTTTTGTTTTATATTTATTATATATATTTTAATTATTTTTTAAAAAAATTTTTTTTTTTAATTTTTTTAAAATTTTTTTTTTAAATATTTTTTTTAAATATTTTTCTTTTATTTTTTTTTTTAGCATACATACGTAAATTTATAATTTTACAATGGGATGTTTTTATATATGTATGTTTTTTTATGTATGTACGTATATCATATGAGGAATGGTGATACAAACTACTGTTATTGCATGACTACACGTTGTGAAGGGTATATAAGATTCGGCATGGCCGAATATAGCGCTCTTACTTGTTTTTATTATTATTTATTGTATTGTAATGTATTATTTACTTTAACACAGTATTTAAATTTGTGTTAGCAATTCAAGCATGTAGACAAAACAGTGCTATAATATTGTTAAACTTATAATTTTATTTGTACAAAAATGTTTAAGTACTTTTTTAAATATTGACATTCATACATATGTATGTATGTACATATGTTTGTGTGATTTTAAAAATAAAAACAAACAAAAATATATCTAGTTATAACAAGTTCATAGATTAGTTTTACTCTTTATTAAACAGATGTTACATATTTCTTAAGTTAAGTCAAAATGTCTCATGTCAGAATCTGCAGTTTTTGTATGATGCCAAAGAAAATATGAATTATTCTGCATTATAGCACGAATAGCAAAGAATTACGATTGTGTAAGCAGTTGTGTTCGACCTAAATAAGTAAATAATACCAAACGAAAAAAAAAGAGTAAATTAAGTAAAACCCAATCAAAAACTAAAGACCATTTTGCCTAAAGTCGAAAGATTTCACAGAAAACCAAATGCCAGGATCTGCTTTTATAAAGATGTTTGAGAGGACATAGTTTAATAGTAAAATTTTAGAAAAACAACTATCAATATAAGCTATGTACATATCGTTACCCAAAACACAAACCGTTCTGACTAATAAAGAACAGAAACATTATTTCTGAAGATCAACTCGATAAAAAAAATGTATCTTCTAAATTGTTGACAGAATATTAACTTCTTCATCGGCATCTGAAGAAAAGATCTCCTCGCCCTTAAATAAACTTTTGAAAACAAATTCTTTTGTTTGTTTAATGGAAGAGTATTTAAATAAATATTTTTACAGATTTTTCCAAATAAACTTCCTTCAATTTATTTTAGACTATGAGTAGTTGCAAAGCTAAATGAATATTTGCTTAAAAACTTAAAAAGCTGGATGTTGTGAGTAAAATAAACCGATTGTAAAATCGGGTCGATCACTGATTTTCTGAGTTTGTACTACAATATGTTAGTTAATTATACTCTTCACCTGTGGCGCCCAAGGGTATACATATATAGCTTTGTCATTCCATTTGTAATTTCTACAATAAAGTAAATATTTTCTGAAAGCTTATGACTAGGGGAGTCTATTAAACCTTGTATTATCCACCTATGTATGTGGTATCAATCTATTTGAAAATATCGGGGAATCAGTCGGTATTGCAATCCAGCATGATCGCCCAATAACTTGCTGAGATATGAGCAAATGAACACAACTGTCTCTGTGGTGACCCATATTTTTACCACAAAAATTAAAGTTTTTCAGCACTAGGTTAATTTATAGAAACGTTTGTTGCTATTTATAGGTACGATATGACTCTAGAGATATTCTTAAAAAAATTTTGAATAAATCAACCGGGGAAAGCTAACCGGGAAAGTTATATGCAAATGTATTTCGAAAAATATTTGTTTAATTATTTAAATTTCTTAAATATATTGAGTTGTTAAAGTTTCTAATTAATTTTTGAATATGTTAAATACAGCAGAATACAAGCCGTAGTCTCGAAAATTACTGCTAAGAAAAACTGACAAATCGTTTGAAACCAACTGAGATATAAGCACACTAACACAAAAGCTTTGGTGTTTTTTGCTCAAATTTACAGGCTAAAATCGATTTTTTTTAGCTTTTGGACAACAGAGAGGAACGTTATGGGCTTAAAAAGAATGGACTTGACTAGCAGAATATAGGACAAAAAAAAATGTATATATAAAATCCAAAATGACCGCCACTACAAAACAGCGAACAATTAATTTATATATGGGTCATATCTAGTAATTGAAAATGTACCCACTTCAACCCCCTTCCATATTGGTATCAAAAGAAGGAACTTAGCCAATGGAATACAGTAAATAATGAAAAAGTTAAAATCCAAATAAAATGCATTCAAAATAAAATGGCGGATATATGGGTCAAAAATAGTTCAACCCCCACAATGTAGGCATAAAATGAAAGGGCTTGACCAATAGAATACAGCGAACTATTAAAAAGTTAAAATCCAACATGGCATCCTAAATTAAATGGCGAATAATTTTTTTTCCGACCTATAAATATGGGTATAAATATTAAAAAAAAGGCTTGACTACTAGCAAAATTTCATATAAGATAAAATCTAAGCTAAGCTACGATGTGGTGGCTATACCTATAAACATTTTGGTAAAGGGTAATATCAGATTTGGCGCGACCGAATATAGTATTCTTACTTATTTTTTAGTATTGAAACGGAAATAAAAGTGAAACCAAAAAATCAATAGTATGATTTTACGATACAGTGAACTCGCGATAAGATGAACTAATTAAAACGAAGCCAGTTTACTTTTGCAAGATTATTCATACTTGCGAATGGCATATAATTTCCCTGTAGAAACATTTTTTTTTCATTTAAATAAAATTTTCTTATGTACATTTTTTATATATTGTTTATTGGATTTAAAAAAAACAAAATTAAGTTATTATGAGAATAAATCCTTTTGCTGTTTTTTTTTTTTTTTTTTTGTTTAATCATATTTTAAGCAACCCGCTCTTGATCAACCATTTCACTATCGAACCATCCTATTGTTTATAAAAAATTATGACAGCTTCATTGGGTTTCAAAGTAAATTTTGGTTTCTGCACATAATCATTATTATTGTTAAATTTTTGGGTTTTTGGAGGTCCGCAGAGTTTTTGTTTTTCAGGTCCAATAAACGTTTTGTTAACACATTTAATAAAAGCATTTTTAAATTATCAAAATTTATATTTAAAAGATGATGATTGTATTATAACACTGTACAGATAAAATCCGTTAGTAGAAGTTTGTAGCCGATTATGGCCTATAGGTTAGGTTACCAAACTTTAAATAAATAAATAAATAAAAAAATTGCTGTTCATAAAGATTTAAAGATTTTGTACTAAATGTCAATGGAAGAAAATGGTATATATTTTGGGGTGTTTATATTATCGCGAGTGCACTGTATATTATCTTACTTATAGATGCCATTTTAACGTAAATTCTTTGATTTGAAAAAAAAATATCCTTGAGGAATTTACTGGAAGGATATCGGTATTCTCTCTTATAGTTTAACTGATGGTACTCAATTTTAGTACAAAAATATAAATATCTGTCTCCTTCAAACACTTGTTGTATCTTTTTTTTGTTATATATAAACTTGAATCTATGTATATAGAATATTATATATATATTTTTTATAGTGCCTATATTGCGCTAGTCAAGTCCTTTAAGATGATCTCAATATTGACTCTCTCCGTTGTCTAGAAGCTAAAAAAAAATTGATTTTCGTTTGTAAATTTATAGAATATATATTTTTCAAAAAAAAAATTTGCCTATAACATTACCGATTAGAGCCCGCTTTATCCAAAATTTTTTACAAATATCTCTAGCGGCATATTATATCTACCAATAGTAGCAAAGGTACATATAAATTATTCTATGGCTGAAAATTTTTAATTTTGGTGTGTTTATTTGCTCATATCTCAGAAAGTTAAAGGGCGATTGAGCTGAATTTCAATAGCGATTCATTCCCGGATATTTCCAAAAGATTGATACCAAACACAGATCTAAGGAACAAATGGTTGCTTCTAAAAGTTGATTTCAACCAACACACGGACAGACGGGCAGACGGACAAATGGTCAGAGCTTAATCGACTCCTCTATTCAAAAGCTTTCAGAAAATATACACTTTTTGGGGTCGAAAATGAAAATTGTAGACATCACAAACGGAATGACAAAGCTACATATATATACCCTTGTGCACCACTGGTGAAGGGTATAAATTAATTTGTTGTCATGTAGGGTACATGGCCGCACTTGACCAACTTTAACTTTTTCCTGATTTAAAACAAATGTGTTTATTTTAATTTATTCTTGACGTTTAGTTTAAAAATTTATTTTTTTATTTTCTTGTATTTAACATACTTACATACATACTTATGTACATATGTCCGGCTTTTTTTGGGGATTTTTTCAATCAACACGGTACTTTCCTAACAAATCTACCAAATCTAATTTATGTGAATATACTTATATATTTCAAAAAAGGTGTTAATTCTCTATAGTATTAAACTAGTTTTTTTTTAAACATTAACATGACGTACATAGGTCATGATCGAACACTATTTATGTTCAAAGAATGTTATGGACATACACACCACTAAATAAACATACATACATACTTATGTATGTATGTATTTATTCGCATAAATAAACATTTTAACAAATTGCTTTTAAAATGTTTGAAACTTATCAATAACAGAAACAGCAATGTTATTGCAAACGATCAAGTCTCGTCATGTCTGGATCTATTGGAGGTACAAACTTGACCGTATTAATCAAATTTGTTATTTCTTTTTTTTTCCATCGTCAAGTTTGTTGTTTTTAATTTCTAATCCTTACGTAACGTAAGCGCAGGTTCAAAAGAAAATGAAAAACAAATAAGAATGTTATATTCACTACCATGTACATACAGTGGTGGCCTTATAATTAGAAACGACTTCAGAGCATATATATTTATTAATATATTTAAAAAAATTAGTTCCACGAAGTTCAAACTAATAACTAGAAATATGAAAGTAACAATTCATCAATAAGTTTAAATTAAAAAATTCCACTTCACGAATATTATTTTAAAGAAAATTAACTTAACTCTAGAAAACAGCAATTTTAGTTTGGTCACATAATTAGAAACAACAAAAAATATTTACATAAACCTTAAAAATATCCTTTAATATTTTGTTGGATACCCCTTATTTTTTACAAAAACTGGCGAGTCTTTTCGGTAAACTTTGTATTAAACGTTGGCATGTTTGAAGAGATATTTTTACCCAGCTTTGCTGAACCAACTGAAACAATTCATCATTATTTCGTGGATTTTTGTCCTTGAGATCTCTTTTCACAATTGCCCATAAGTTTTCAATTGGGTTGAGATCAGGACTTTGGGGAGGCCAGTCCAGAATATCAATATTTTGATCCGAAAGCCAACGCTTCACTAACCTTGAAGTGTGCTTTGGGTCATTGTCATGCTGGAAAATGTAATGGATGGGCATATTCTCGAAAGAATACGGTTCCATTACATTTTCCAAAATACTTTTATATTGATGCTGATCCATTATTCCCTGAATTCGAACAATTGGACCAACTCCATGCCAAGAAAAGGCACCCCAGACCATAATAGACCCGCCACCGTGTTTCACCGTTTTAACAGTGTACTTTGGATCTAAACCTTTGTTTGGGGGGCGTCTCACATACGTTTTTCCATCTGATTGAAACAAATTAAACTTGGACTCGTCGCTCCAGAGAACTCTTTTCCAGTAACGTGGATCTTTTCTTAACATTTCTCTTGCAAACCGCAACCGCTTCTTAATATTTTTTTTTGACACATGCGGCTTTTTTTGTGCAATGCGCCCACGAAGTCCCGACTCTTGTAAGCGCCTTCTTATTGTCCGAGTGGATATTTCTGCGTTTATTTGCTCTCCAATTTCAGCCTTTATTTCACGCAAAGACAAGAATAAATGTTTCTTACTGACCCTACAAATAGTTCTATCTGCTGCTGGAGTGGTCTTTCGTGCCCTGGGCTTCCTGGGTTTCAAACTTTTTTGTCTTATTGTACAAATAAATTGCACCAAATACCATTTTTTTGGAGCAAGAAAACTTTTGTGCAATAGCCGACATTGATAGTTTTTCATGGTGATAACACTGCACAATTAATTTCCTCATTTCTGGAGTACATGACTTGTTTTTGCCCATTTCAGAAGCTAAAATATATCACACTTATTACAAGTTAATCGATTGTTTTATTATAATACACTCACTTTGTCAATAATAAAGAGATTAGCTCAGAAATTAAAGCCAAAACTACACGTTTCTAAATACGTGTCCAACCAAAAGCAACTATTTAGGAAATAATGTTAATTTTTTTTTATAAGTAAACTTTAAATTCCACGTGCTTTGTATCGATAACAATGTTGAATGCCAACTTGTTAAATAACGGTATTTAAAATTTACAGTATAGGTTTTAAAAGGAGTTGCACTGCGATTTTATTTTTTCAAAACATTGTTTCTAATTATAAGGCCACCACTGTACATACATATGTAAGTAGGTATAGTGACCACTTCGTAGCTTAACCTAGAATAATGATTAAATGTTTTATGCCATTTTACTTCATTATTTCTGACGCTATTTTTGATTTTGGGTTTTTCATAGTTCTCTATTTTACTCGTCAAGTCATTTAATTTGATACTTATCACCAGGGCAAGTCAAAAAAAGCTCAAAAAAAAATTAAAAAAAGCAAGCAGAAAAGCACAAAATTTCTCAAAAAAAGCACAAAAAGAAATACTAAATATGAATAATTTTTAACTTTTATTGTAGCAAATTTTTGTTACAGTGTACAATAATATGTTTTCTTAGGTTGTCAAATTGAAAAGATCTTCGATTATCGCATACGACTGTAGAATACATTGAAAATATTCGTTCTACATCAGTCGAAGTTATAGGGGCATATTTAAAAACCAATAGTTCACTTAGGGATAGAACATCAATATATTCATCATTCGCAACCAAACGTTGTTCACAGTCAGTTGTTTCATCCAATGATACCCAAATTTTTTTGTTTGCTGCTTTACTCTGGAGCTCTTTAAGGTAAGCTTCATAAAGTAAATTCATGTATTATATTCGTAACGTCGTTTCAAAAGGTAAAGAGTGATTTGTAAATTTTTTGAAAAATTATATAATGCCAGTATCATTAACTTTATACAATGGAATATTTTCAGTCACAAACATTTTACATAACTAAATATTAAATGGATTTATAGTTGGATCATCTATGTAAGCAGTCAACAATGATTGAGCGTAATTCTGTTTTTTTCTTTTCAGCAGCCGTTTAATGTTTTGATGTTCCAAAATGTTGAACGTTATACTTTTTCACGCCACTAATAGGACATTTGCAGACCACACAAAAGAGAATTGAATTATCGGTTTTTAATATTTCTGGGTATTCTTTTGCCATACGGGCATTAAATTCTTTTTATACCCGCCACCAAAAAAATGGTGGGGGTATATTCATTTTGTCATTCCGTTTGTAACACATCGAAATATCCATTTTAGACCCCACAAAGTGTATATATTCTGAATCAGGGTTTGATTTGATGACGATCTAGCTATGTCCGTCCGTCTGTTGAAAGCACGATAGAGGTCGCACCGAAAAAGCTAGGGGGCTCAAATCTTGCCAGAATCTTTCTTATAGACAAGGTTTGTTTGATATTGAAAATCCAATTATATTCATTTGACAAAAAATATTAGAAAGTGAGTTATAGCTCGTAATGCAAGAGTAGGTCGAAAAAACTGTGTCCTTCTAACATCTAATAAAATGGAATTGTGCCCAGACGCATAAACGTAGAGTCATGATACTTCGAATATATATTTATCGAGTCAAAAGAATATTTTTCCCTGAAAATCGCTTAGATCTATGAATTAGGTAAAGAGTTATAGATAAAAATGTACGAAAATTTATACCGCGCAGTGTATTTTTCAGTATATTTTAAATTCAAAACCTAATAAAACGGACAAAATAAGATGTACGATTCTGAAATTTTGCATACTTTGCTCTTTGGTGAGAGGCTTTTCTTTAACGGAAAATAAATGTGCCACGCCCACTTTTACGCCCACCTCCCATATAACGTTTTCCTTAAATTCATATTTCTCTATTTATAAAGATTTTGGAAAAATAAAGGACTATATTGAAACATCTAAGTTGTACTCATTAGCAAAATCAGTTTTGACACGCCTACTATAACGCCCACTTTTCACGTTATCTACCGTTAATGAAATTTAAAAGCTCATAAAACCGCCAAAATTAGAGGTATGATGATAAAATTTTCTACGTATATCCCCCAAGGGATATATATGAGCCAGTGGACTCATGTTAATCCACCACAATATGAAATAGTCCTCTTGGTAGGATGATTATGGCGACCGTAGATTGGCCGAAGCACGCGGAACTTTTCCCAAACAAAACACGCTCTTTAATAAAACAGATTTGGTAATTGCACGTGTTGTTAACCGCTAAATCTGTTCATTGTGATCTTGGAAGATAAACTAAATAAATGGCAGCCAGATACGACAGATACAGCTTAAACAAAATCGCCACTTTCAACTAAAAAAGTTGGAAATTCTTGTTGAAAGACCCCTTATAACTTGTTGAATAGATAAACAAAATCTGCACAAATTACACGTGTGGTGTAGTACAACAAAAAATTAATCCTGCTTTGTTATTTTGTCACGACTGCACTAAAAAAAAATAACAGTTTTTGCCGTAGCCATTTTATAAGCATAGCCTTATTGATTAACATATCGGAAATGTTTCATGAAAGGACAGAATATGATGATCTTAAAGCTGCATTTAACAATGATGACAATTAATGTTTAAAAGTACCATTTCATGGAATTTATATAAACAGAATTAATTAAGCCTAAACAGCGTGGATCACATTTGTACTACGGTTTGTATGAACACTAACAGGACTCAAATCATTAAAAAAATAATTTTAGACTTGTCTGTGCATGTTGCAGTGTAAATAAAATTAAAAAAAAATTTTTTTTTCGAATTTTTTTTTTTTATAAGATAAACAATTTGATGTAGAATTTTCTAAATTTCCTCGCATTAATTAAGAAATTAATGAAACACACAAGATTGAATTTTGTAATAATGTTCAATCATGTAAATTTCATTTTGAACATCTTTTTTAGGGGTGAGAAAAATGTTGTTCGAACAAATTGTTTGTATTCAAATGAGATGAAGTTAATTAAAAAAAGATTACAAAAAAAATTGCATAAACTTTGTTAAAAACTTAATTAATGAATGAAAGCAGTTTTTCCAATATTTAACATTGATAAAAAATGACAAAAATTCACATGTTTTAAAATAATTAATTTTCAATACAATTTAAATGCAACAACAAAATAATTTTAATTGTTTTCACTGAATTTGCCTGCCACAAACACAGACATACAAACTTATAAAAAGTTAATGATAAGAATGAAGTGGGGAGAGATGTGGACTCATGGACAGACAGACACATACATGTGTACGTTCATACAAAATAGATAAATGAAAATTTATTTACCGCTATATTTAAAAAAATCTAAACAGACGGTCGGATCGCACAAAAAAGTTATTTTTTTTTCGTTACCGTTATATGAAAGTATGACAACAACAAACATTTTTAATAAGGCACATTCATATGTGTGAGTATGTTAATATATGGTCTAGGGTATTCAATCGATTTAATCCAGCCACTTAACTGTTTCGATTAAATTAAAATGACAGATTTGGAATGAAGATTTATTTAATGGATTGTTTAATCGACGAGTCGTAAAATTTTTGTTAAAAAAACTTCCAATTTTCAGTAGATATATAAAACAAAAAAAATGGTTTGTAAGCTCCAAAAATTTACTTAATTTAACAAACAATTATATGACGTTAATGTTTAAAGATGATTTTAGACACCTGACCACCGGAGTTGGCGTGTATATGGCATAATCTGGATGTCTCTATTTATTATCACATCGCCAATAAAAATAAACTAATAGGGTCACATCCCAAAAGCAAGTTATTTTTTATATATATGTAGGGGAGTATCGAATCTAACTACTAGTATCCCGGGTCACTTTAAGGCGGCCTTCACATCAGTGATTTAAAGGCAACCGATCGGCATCACTTCCTTTCACTGAAGTTTGCGCCACAACCAACGTTTGCTCTAGACCTTAAAACGAATTCACACTGTTCCTCAGCATTCCTCTAAGGCCCGCCATAGACTCCACACTTAATGTGTGCTTGCCCATGATCCTTAATCTTTCGCTTGCCTGTGCTGGACATTCGCATACTACATTTGCTGCTGTCTCTCATTCTACAGGCACATTCTACAAATATAATTTTTGACCTGCATCCTTCTCAGAGGATATTTTGAGTTACCATGTCCTGTTATCAACGCAGTTATTCAGTTCATCGTACTCCGATTTAAGCCGAGTACCTTTACTGCAATGCTGCTCCTTAAACAGCCTCTCTTCAAGTGATTCTTCCATCCACCTTCGTAAGTTTATAAAGTTTACCCATTGAAAGCCCTCTGCCTCCACTAACTCATCACCCAGAGCAATTTTGGGTTATGAGTTCGTTACCAGCTTCATTCCTAGCTATGTCCACGTGTCTCTCAACCCATATCATCATCACCTAATTTGTAGAAAAGGCACACTTATTGAACTTTAGAACACACTCAAACACCAAAATTGAGTGCACATCCAACCGGCGCACGCGTTTCATAACCGACTGGTTACGAAGTACAATGAGAATTCTCTTCCACTGCATTCGACATTCCAATAGGTGCAAACAAAGCATTTTTGCCTAAAAGAAGGACACATACTTAAGGTACAGGATAGGTTAAACTCTATTGAGTGCACACCAATAACTTTCTCTTATAAAAAGTCTAACGGCAGTAATCCTAGCATCGCAGGAATATATTCCCCTGCAAGCTGCAATCCTCTGAATCCTTATCCAACGTACGCCTTATCCTCACCTGAGAAGACTTAGGTTTGTTTCACCACCACTGTAAAAATCCAGAGTGAAGCCTTAGGCGAGATCTCCACCTTTGATCACAAACCCGTTTACACTGATGCAAGATCCTCCTCCTTCTGCATCCTTGTCCCAACATGATCATTCCAGGTAAGTTTTGTATATAGATATTTAACCCTCCTAGGAAAGTTGAACATTCCTGCGCGATATTTATCTTTTGTCAAATGTTTTCCATATAAATTGATTAGATGATAGCGCATTTTGTGTCACCGCACTACACTTTGCCTTTAAACAAAATTGGGGAAAAAAATAGGAGTTGCCGCTGATCAATACAGCATGGCATGGTAATATATATCACCCAAATTAGCAAAATCGAAACAAGGATCTGGGTATTATCTAAAGTTTTAAAACTTTACAATACCTTTTAATATACAGCTTTTGGTAGAAATAAACAGTTATTTATTTAGTGGTTTTAAAACCGTCGGTATGGCAAGGCTGTTAGCTTTTAAATAATTGTCGTCTGAAGTGTCATCTATATATAGGTATATAAAAGAGTAACGTGAATGACTGACTGACTGATTCATCATCGCACAGCCCAAACGCAAAGAGCTAGAGACATGAAATTTAGACAATCGGTTCCTCTTTCAATGTATAGCTCCACTAAGAAGGGATTTTTGGAAATTCGTACGGGTAAAATCGGTTATCTTATATCGGCTAAACTAAAAATGATACAAATTAAATTGAAAAAGTATTGTAATTTGCACAAAAAATAAGCTGACAGGTGTCTGGCCTTTTTTTGAATTTTTAACCCCTAAGGGGAAAAAACGGGTAAAAACTATAATTTGGTACTTTTTTGGTACCTTATGTAACTTTCAAACGCATAAAGCTAGGAAAAAAATTTAAACTGTATTAAGTAATACGCGAAAAAATATTAATAGGAATTCGGCACTTTTTTCAAATTCATATGTATAAGTGGTAAAAATTGTCCATTTTTGTTGGTACTTTTTTTATAAGAAACTTTTCTTATATTATTCAATGGGACAAAATTTGACAATTATTATTTCCTAATAGAATATGGACAACTATTTAGGTGAAATTTTTGGAAACTTTTTTGGGGACAGAAAAGGTACCAAGGGGAAAATTCCGGAAAATGTATGTAATTCATAATTAGACGGCCAATTATCACAAAATTTTTAATTAAGATTTCACTAAACATAAAAAATTATGTAATTTAGTAAAAATTGAAACACATTCATAACAGGGTAGAAAGGGGAAAAATCGGGAAAAGAGTTTGGTACTTTTTAGAACATAATTACTTTTATGCAAAAAAGAGTAGATTTCCTGGCTTAAAATCATGTCTATTAAAATATTTTGTTACATAGATATTTGAACATTTTAAACTTGGAATTTGGAACTTGGACCAAAAATTTACTTTTTTGCTTTTCTATGGTACTTTTTGTATTTTCTACGTTTATAAAGGTGGACTTGTAAAATAAAGGACTATTGATTCCAGGTAAGACTAAAAATTTTATGGGTGCCTAAAAAGGTACTTTTTTGAATTTTTATGGTACTTTTTATATATTCTACGTTTGCGAAGCTAGAATTTAAAAATTAGTGGCTATTGATACAAGGTGAGACCGAAAATGTTATGGTCGACCAAAACGGTACTTTTTTGAATTTTTGTGGTACTTTTGGTATTTTCTACGTTTATGAAGATAGGATTGTACAATTAAGGACTATTGATTCCAGGTGAGACTGAAAATGTTATGGTCGACCAAAAAGGTACTTTTTGTATTTTCTACGTTTATGAAGGTAGGATTGTACAATCAAGGACTATTGATTTCAGATGAGACCAAAAATGTTATGGGCGACCAAAAAGGTACTTTTTTGAATTTTTATGGTACTTTTTGTATTTTCAACGTTTATGAAGCTAAAATAGTAAAATAAAAGATTGTTGATTCAATTTGAAAATTAAAATGATATTGGAGACACAAAAACAGCCTTTTCGTATTTTTATTGCATTCTTTGTATTGTTACGTTTGTAAACATAGATTCTTAAAATTAGTGTTTTTTGATCTGAGGTCTAAATCCTAATATTATGGACGACCAAATTACTTTTTCTTATTTTTTATATTTTGTATACATACAAAGTCTGAATAAAGGTACTAAAAAAACCAAGTGGAAGATTTTGTAAAAGAAAAAATGTTACTTTTATTATTTTTAGGGTAATTTTTGCAAAATATGAATCTTAATTTTTAAAACTTAGTAGCATTGATCTTGCTTTTAGTTAGGAAATGTATGCCCGATATATCCTTACTCTACTTTTTATTTTTCTAAGTAAATTGAATCAGAGATACAAATTTTCATTAATTGAATCAAAAATATTTAATAATTATAAATAGAACTTGAGTATTCAATAAATAGTTAGAACTGCGCTAACGAAGTAGCGGGTTAAATGCTAGTTTATTTAGTAAAAGTTTACCATTGACATTGATGTGATAATTTTGCTTGTTGTCGTTACCATCGAGTGCGAAATGAGCTTTATTGCTAAAGAAATTTTTTCGAAAAATCATCAAGCCTGTTGTTCTAGCCACGTATGAACTAATTTAATTAAGTACCTAATAATTTTGTTTTGTCATATTGTACTGATTTTATAAAAATTTTATTTGTACTGGAACTTTTTTTTTAAACCAGTTTTTTGTCCATTAAACCAAGCAAAATATATCATCCTGCTAAAACTACATGTATTTAGAGTTCATAAAGATATAAAGGAATAATAGTTACAAAACAGCGATTTTTTGTGGGTGGAGAATCTCTCGTACATTTCCCTTACTACAAATTCGTTCATTAACCTTGTTTACATACATGACCACTGAGTCAAAATGAGCCTAATCACTGAAAAGAATATCGCATATTGCTGAACATTCCCGACAAGAATCTCGATTTTCGAAATAAATTTAAAAAATTTTTGATCCAAACCCTAATTTTCTTATTATTTTGCTATCGGATAACAGAAAAGTCGAATAATTAATGGAATACCCTAACATAAATACAGTGGGATTGATCAATACAAATTAAGAATTATAAAGAAAGGTTCTTTGAATATAAAATGAATTGGAAAAATTTTACTTAACAGAAATATTCACAACACATTGAAAATTATGAAAAATTAACTGTAAGTAGGCACGCATAATTTTTGTTTTTTATCTTTTCTTGAACAACATTTTTTCTAATGTCCCAAATTAAAGTCTATACAAAAAATTCTATAAACGGTAAATGTAACAAAATTTGATTATAAATACAAAAAAATTATCAAAAAATTGCCTTTCAAAGGTTCATTTTCTATCTAGTGAAATTTCTTTAGAATAAAAATAAAAAAATAAAAAAATATCATTAAAAGGAAATTTATTACAAAATTAAGAAAACAATTTTACAGTAATGTTATGTAAAGAAGGTTCGATCAAAAAATTAAATCGGAATTTTTAGAAAACATTTTATTTAAACAATAAAATATTAAATCAGAAATTTTTTTAACAAGGTTTTCTAATATATAAAGAGTATTTACAAACATTTTTTATTAAAATTATTTTTTTTATTTATCTGACATACTGTCCATAAAAATTAAAGGATTATTTTTTTTAACTCGTCACCACTGTAACAAATTTAACTTTTGTTGTAGTAACTACTCATAGACATTTGTTGATAATGTTTGTCTAAGTAAATGTAAATGAGGAAAAAATCAACGAAAATGAGAAAATTTTACAAAAAAAAAAAAAAAAAAGCAAATATTGCGATGGATTAAAATGCGACTAAAGTTTAAATAAAAACAAATTGTCGAGATATAATACAATAAAAAAAAAAAAACATGATCATATAAACACAATCAAACAAATGTATCTTTGTGTATGTTATTTTTTGAACACAATAGTTTTAGAGACACAAACAGATGAACCGTGTATTTGCGAACGAACTTTTATGTCATCCGAAAAACCCCGTTTCAATACTTGAATGTCCAACGTCGTGGCGAAAAGTTCGTACGGGTCAAAAATGATCTAAAACGCAACATAAATTATATTGAAAGAAAATATTTATTTTCAATCCACTACTTAAACGATGCGTTAAATAAAAAAAATACAATTAATATTAAATAAAAGTAAGAATAAAATCAATTAGTGCGAATGCCGTTAAAAAAAGAAATTTTAAATTAAAAATCATTAGTGTCAGAAAGTATAACAATAAGGACATCCCTTACCTATGATCTCGGTTGCAATTATCGTTATCCTTGGAAATATTTATCTCAAAAATATGTAATATCAACATGTTTACGAAACAGTAATTTAATTAGTTAAATCGTGTTATGTATGCAAAAAAAAGTAATAAATTTGGAAAAAGGTGTTGTAAAAAAAATTTTAGAATTAATTAAAACATTTAAATAAAGTAAAATTAAATATCGATAACCAAAGGTTGGGAACACGCAATTTATGATTTTTTTTCTTGGCTGAAAATAATGATGGTTAACATCATTAGCACAGTGGACAAATCGTTTGCCATTATTATGTTTTGTCGAGAAAAAATTGTCGCCGAGTAGTGAACCTTTGATTATCGATAAAAATTCGATAAAAATAAGTGCGTATAATTATTTCTGTTTACACATAATTGCATTTCTATTTAAACTAAATTAGGAAAAGTGTAGAACAATTTATAAAAGTCACAGAAGGATATTTTTACTCAATTGCAAACAATTCATTGCATAAAAAAGTAACTCCCGGACAATTTAAAGAATATATTCAAAAAAGCTTAAATTACGTACATACCGTCGCGTTTCTTCTTAAACCACATTAGCGCCAATTTTTTCGACTTATGGTAGAAATAACATTTCAGTCCGATTGCATTCTCATCTTGACAACTTTGTATGAAAAAAAAAATTAAGGCCGTTTCGAAAACCTCATAAACGCCATACAAAAACACAAAACGGAACGGTATTTATACCCTTCACCTGTGGTGCACAAGAGTATATATGTATAGCTTTGTCATTCCGTTTGTAATTTCTACAGTTTTCATTTCCGACCCCATAAAGAATATATTTTCTGAAAGCTTATGAATAGAGGAGTCGATTAAGCCCTGACCGTCTGCCCGTCTGACCGTGTGTTGGTTGAAATCAACTTTTAGAAGCAACTATATGTTCCTCAGATCTGAGTATGGTATCAATCTTTTGGAAATATCCGGGAATGAATCGCTATTAAAATTCAGCACAATCGCCCCATAACTTTCTGAGATATGAGCAAAAAACCACGACCACCTCGTTTTTTTTACAACAACAACATACATATATACTGGTTAGAGTAAACGTGCCATCGAATCCCAGCTGAGCCAAAACAAATTTTTGTAATTTTTTTTTTGTTTTTAATACATTTTTTTTTTTTAATTTTTTTTTTTTTGGAAACATACGTAAATTCAATTTATAATTCTGCAATGGGATGTTTTTATATACAAATATATGTTTTTTACATGTATGTACGTATTTCATATTAATGAGATGAATGGTGATACACACAATTGTTATTGCATGACTACACGTTGTGAAGGGTATATAAGATTCGGCACGGACGAATATAGAACTCTTACTTGTTATATTTAAAGTTGATGTTTATGTCTTACCTAATATTTTTTGTTTTTAAAATAAAAAAAATCTGTAAAGTTCACGGCCAATCGGAGCATTTTGATTCAACGTCAGGCTCTAAAAGTCAGATACTTATGAAAATATGTCTTTGTCTACAGTCTTATATAGGGTTGGCTGTGGCACCCAAAATAAAAATACTAACTGACGTTAGCTAATACCTTATAGCAGATTGCTTTTAGAAATCATATCGAAGTTTTTTAAAATTTCTTGTGCGTAGGCCATACACAAATGGAATGCGGTTCGACCTAATTCAGTGAATAGAAAACGCCAGGGTTTATTCGTCCCCTTACAAAGTTCACTATTTAGAACACACATTTTCAAAATTTAAAAAAAAAAACTTAATCAATTCATAAGATCTGGAAAACAAACAAGTTATTCATAAGTGATTGATACAAAGTGTTTGTGTTATATGAACATGGTATGTTTTACAAATTGAATTTTGAAAATAAATTTTTTGTGTCTTCCTATAAAAAAAAAATATGTTGATCTCAGCATAACTTTGTCACCACTTTACAAAAGCTGCATTGGCATTAAAAAGAAAATGTGTTAAACCATTTTAAATCAGCTTAAAAAATTGCATTTTTGACATCACTATTTCCCAATTTATTAAATCATAGAACTAAGAAAAATTCAAAGTCTGCATCTGAAAATATGGGGTCTTGAAAATCGGCAAAAGCTATGAAAATGTACAAAGTTGTACCTAATTAATTGCCATTTTTTGGAAAAGTATTATGGGTACGTAGTTCAGAAGGGTCGCATTTAAAAGGTTATCCGTTTGCCTTTGATTTGATATACAACATGATTTTTTTCTTCAAAAGGTCATAGGTAATTTTTCGTGACCACTAATTCGGCAGCCTATATCTCCGATAGTTAGCTTTCTAAAAATTAAAAAAAAAATATATGTTAAAGACGGTTCGCTTCTATATAGTTGTGACAAATTTCAAAGTGGGGCGGTTTTGGATCTAGAAATATAAATCAAGTTATAAATGAAGATATTTTTCATCGCTAGAAAAATTTGTGGGGTATATTCATTTTGTCATTGCATGTTGAACACATCAAAATATTCATATTATATCTTATTACCCCAGCCTTCAAAACACGTAAAGCTACAAATTTGGGTACAGTTACTTGTAAAAACCCATTTTTTTAACATTTATTCACCACCCTTCAGAGTCGCAAAGTCATGTTTTGTAGAAAAATATTGTGTTACAACTAGGGTTGCCAGACACCAAAAGTCAAAAAAACTGGACAATAGAAAAATTCACCTGAATTTTGAAAAAAATGGACAATTTAAACATGCACTTATAGTTAAAAAAAAAATAATAATTACATAAAAACAAGGAAACGTAACAACTAAAATTTAGTCTTACTTCATAGTACATATGGGCATTTCCATGAATATGTCAACCACGACTGTAATAATAAAAACTCTTGAAAGTTATTCAATATAAGTTTGTTAATAATAAAACACTAAAAATTTACTATGCGCTTGTATTAAGAGGTTATTAAATTATTTTAAGAGCAATAATAAGAGTTTAATGAGATAATCTCTTTGACTTATTTTAAAGAATTGCAATCAACTATTTTTATTTTTAGCGACTAAATTGTAAAAATAAATTGTAATTTTAAATGTGTTTAAAATTAAGGTAACAACAATAATTAAAAAGCTCCATAAGAAAAAAGAAAATATAGAGTCCAATTAGTGGATTTTTTTATTGCCCTTGGATGTTATTTTAATGTCACGTACGTAGTGCAAAAACATTATTTTTCTCCGTCATTCGTATTTGAACAGTCGCAAGAGTACCTAATTTAGAATTTAATTTTTTTTCTAACATAATATAAATTGTATTTATTACCTAAGAATACTATTAGAGAAAAATCTGTCACATACGATATGTCACAAACGATATTAAATTGAATTTATTATAAAATCATTTAAAGATTGTTTTCAATAAAGTATGATGGATTTTAAATAAAAAATATTTGGTTTAGTGTAAGAAAATAAAAAAAGAAAAAATACCTCCCAAGATTCGCAGATTTTTTCATTTATCCATATATACCCCAAAATCACTTCTGTTTTATGTCACGTACGATATATTTTTATTTTTCTGGATATTTTAGACAACAATGATTCGAATATAATTATTTTTATACCCTTCACACAGTGAAAAAGGGTATATATAGGTTTGTCATTCCGTGTGAAATTTCTACAATTTTCATTTCCGACCCCATAAAGTATATATTTTCTGAAAGCTTATGAATAGGGGAGTCGATTAAGCCCTGTCAGTCTGTCCGTCTGACCGTCTGTCCGTGTGTATGTTGAAATCAACTTTTTGAAGCCCCCCGACATAGGTTGGACCCGGGTAAGGTATTAAAATATCAGAAATATTCGGGAGTAGATCGGTATTGAAAATCAGAAACATCGGTACATAAACAACTGAGATATGAGCAAAAACCCACGACCACCTCGATTTTTTTTTCATAAAAACAACATTGCAACAACAACATACATACATACAAACGTGTATACTGGTTAGAGAAAACGTGGCATCGAATCCCAACTGAGCCAAAAAAAATTTTTTTTAATTTTTTTAAAAATTTTTTTTTAATTTTTTTATTTTTTTTTTATTTTTTATTTAATATATTATTTATATTTTTATTATTTTTTTTTAATTTTTTTTTTATTTTTTTTTTATTTTTTTTTGTTTTATATATGTATATTATATATATAATAATTTTTTTTTTAAATTTTTTTTAAAATTTTTTTTAAAAATTTTTTTTTTAATTTTTTTTTTTCGTTTTTTTAACATACATACGTGTATGTATTTCATATGGGATGAATGGTGATACAAGCAACTGTTATTGCATGACTACACGTTGTGAAGGGTATATAAGATTCGGCATGGCCGAATATAGCACTCTTACTTGTTTTTTTTAATAAAGTACCTTTTCGTTGGAACATAAGATCTAATTTTTATACCCTTCACACAGTGAAAAAGGGTATATATAGGTTTGTCATTCCGTGTGAAATTTCTACAATTTTCGTTTTCGACCCCATAAAGTATATATTTTCTGAAAGCTTATGAATAGGGGAGTCGATTAGGCCCTGTCAGTCTGACCGTCTGTCCGTGTGTATGTTGAAATCAACTTTTTGAAGCCCCCCGACATAGGTTGGACCCGGGTAAGGTATTAAAATATCAGAAATATTCGGGAGTAGATCGGTATTGAAAATCAGAAACATTGGTACATAAACAACTGAGATATAAGCAAAAACCCACGACCACCTCGATTTTTTTTTCACAAAAACAACATTACAACAACAACATACATACATACAAACGTGTATACTGGTTAGAGAAAACGTGGCATCAAATCCCAGCTGAGCCAAAAAAAATTTTTTTTTTAATTTTTTTAAAATTTTTTTTTAAATTTTTTTTTATTTTTTATTTAATATATTATTTATATTTTTATTATTTTTTTTTAAATTTTTTTTAAAATTTTTTTTTTTATTTTTTTTTGTTTTATATATATTATATACATAATAATTTTTTTTTAATTTATTTTTTAAATTTTTTTTTTCATTTTTTTTTTAATTTTTTTTTTAAATTTTTTTAA
This sequence comes from Phyto melanocephala, assembly GCA_941918925.1. Lineage (NCBI taxonomy): Eukaryota > Metazoa > Arthropoda > Insecta > Diptera > Rhinophoridae > Phyto > Phyto melanocephala. The sequence goes on along the minus strand of OW799233.1, from coordinate 47,804,113 downwards.
AATTTTTTTAAAATTTTTTTAAAATTTTTTTTTGTTATTTTAACATACATGCGTGAATTTATAATTTTACAATGGGACGTTTTTATATATGTATTTTTTTATATGTATGTACGTATTTCATATGGGATGAATGGTGACACAAACCACTGTTATTGCATGACTACACGTTGTGAAGGGTATATAAGATTCGGCACGGCCGAATATAGCGCTCTTACTTGTTTATAGTTACTCTTACTTTTGTAAAAAGTACTCCACCTTATAGGAGTACAAATGTCACGTACGATGACATAGAAAAGCCCATATGTGTGTATATTTTAATATCAATCTCGAAAAAAGCCATAAATATTTTGTATTTTTTTTACAAAATATATAAAGTAAATCTTTTGCTTTAGTTGTAGCAAAAATTTTTGAATATTTTTGCAAATTTAATTGAAATTTACTTTTAATAAAATATTAGCCTTTGGTATGGAAAGAACAAACGATATCAATTTATATAATTTTTCTACTTTATTTTTATCGCACTTTTGAAAAAAAAAAATGGACTATATTTTATTAATTGGAATATTTTTTGACAAATTATCAAAGACTTCCCGCAGGCAGTATAAGTTAGTTAGTTAGATTATACATTCGCAAGCACAATTGTATACGTAAACAACATATTTTTTTTTCTACATAGTATCCAATTTTTTTATGTAGAAACTATTATGTAATTAATAAAAAAAAAATTAATTAATAAAATAAATCTAATTAACAAAAAATTAAAGAAATTTTTTTTAACTGGACAAAATGCATTTTATCTGGTAACTGGACAAGAAAAAAAACTTGACAATCCAGGCCGTCTGGCAACCTTAGTTACAACTCATATTTTAAATTTATTAAGTTTTTATCGTTTTCTGAAATATTAGTTATTGGCGCTTACGTGGTCTTAGAAGAACCCGGAGATACTTTGCTTTTTTTAAGTTCAACATATAAATACAAAACAAAGTTAAAAATTTAAAAAAAGGGATAAAGTAACCGCTGCAGATATTTGTTAAACATTTACAAGAAAACTGTGGCGTTACTAAACCTATTTGAAACAGCTTCAGCAATAAATACACCATTCCATTTCTAAAATGTATCAATCTAACAATTACATATGACAGACAAAGCTGTGTGAGCCTTCTTTTCAGAACCACATCAGCATCAGTTACTGTCACTGATTGATAAGTCTTATTTTCTAAAAACTATGGTCTCCAGCCCAAAATCCATACAAAACATAACAAAGTGTGACTGAAATTGTTTTCGAAAATGGGATAGAAGATTTTATATAAAGAGAAGAAACAAGAGAAGGAAGGTGCATTTTTGTCTTGTAAAGTCCTTTAATTGTTATTTTATAACCGATTTTTATGTCATTAGTAAGTCGATGAAAAACCAATTGGCAGCGGTTGGCATACAAACCCTAATCCTTGGTGACATTTGCTTAGCAACTTTTTTTGTTTCAAAATTATTTTTAAATACATGTACATAATTGTATTTGGTTTTGTGTTCTAAATGTTTTGGATTGCAAAAGAATTTAAGTTGCAAAGTTAATCTTTTAATTGTCAATCTTCAATTGTACAATTATTTCGCACACTGTATTCAAGTATTTTTTATACGAATTTCCTATGAAAAAAAAAAATTTTTTAAATCGTGTTTAAAAACAAACAAAAATTAATTTTAATTAAATTTGTCAGAGTACTTCATATTATTACTTTATATTAAAAATTTGATTCTACATAGATTTTGGAAAGATTTTGATTCATAATAAAAATTTGTAGTATTTTTTTTTAATTTCTGCCATTAACTATAAATAAAAATTATTTAATACTAGTAAGAATACATACATATACGTAAAAAGATTAATATAAAATTAGACAAAAGCACTATCGTGAAGAAAATTGTTTTAATTCTTAGAATTTAAAAGTATGAGATATAATACTAATAAAAAAAATTAGGATTGAAAAGAATGAATGAATGGGATGAGATGAGATAAATGCAGTACAAGTATTTTTCTACTCGTAAAACACTTTTAAATTTATTATCTCTTTTTTGCATTCTTTTAACCTAGTAAACAATAAATTTATTAAAATATTTTTTTTTTGCTGTTTAAAAAAATTCTTCTCTATCTTAAAAGAAGAAAAAGTCAGTCGCATTCGTCTATTTCGTACTTTTTTCTTTTTTTGTGTAATTTTTAGCTCAGGTTCAAGGGCAGTTTTAGCTAGTAGTAGTATAAGTGAGTAGTTTAACTATAGTTAAACTTAGAATCATCATCGCTTTTATAGTAAAATCAAAAACATATAAACTTAAAAATAATAAGATATGCATAAGAAATCCATCTATCTACACACATATCTCAGCATCTTCTGCCATAAATGCTAGTAGAAAAATCTCTCTCTCTCTCTGATTTTGATTGTAGTTCGGGTAACTATTTATATACAGTGTGAAAATAGATATTATTTTAGCAAAGTTAAATAAACGAAATAAGATTCAAAATTCAAAAAATTAAAATCAAATGTGTTCACAGCAAACGTTTAAACATTAATTAAAAAAAGGCCACATTTATTATAATATTGTAATGCACTGATATTTAATTGCACGGTACTGCATGTATAACAGTCAATTAGCATACACTTTTTCAAAATCATTGTTTAGGTCTTAGGTTTTCCCTTAGCAACTTATGTGTAAATAGGTACCTTTACATAAACGTTACGGTGTGTTGCGTACGAATCTGATAAAATTTGAATTTCTGTCCTTTTTTACGTTTAAGCAGTATTGTCAACAATATTTTTAACGTAGATTTTTTATTGTGCTTTTTACTTTTTAATATATTTATATATTATTAATTTTGTTTAAAGAGTTTCTTATGTTTAAATAAAAAGTTCATAGTAGAAAAATAAAATATTAATTTCTTATAAATTAATTTTTCAAATACAAAACGTTTTAAAATTATTGAATAATTTTCAAAAGATTTTTAAACATCATAAACTATGTGTTTTCATACTAAGGCCTATTAACATAATATTCAGTTAAATAAATTTAACGTAAAAGTTTACTAACTTTCAGTAAGCTTTAACTGAAGTTTTAAATAGAAATTAAAAATGTTCGTTAACAATAGGCAAGAGTTAGTTAACTTGTAGTTATCAATTATTATGAATGAATTTCAAAAAGAAGAAGAAATGTATACATAAATATAAATTCTTAATGTGCACCCATCTGCTATTAAATTTATTAAAAATTTAATGTATTTTGAAATAGTTTTTGCTATAAATTTAACAATTCTCTTAGATAAACGATATCTCTGAAAAACGCCAAATAGTACTCGATTAAATTTAACTGAAATTTGGCAAAATAATCTAAAAGTTATAAGATAAACTGAACTTTGTGTTAATAGCTTTTGGCTAACCAAGTTTAAATTTTGAGTTTAATGTCAACTGTAGGTTAATTTTTTTATTGTTAACGGCCCTAATAGATATTAAACCTTGTTTCTGGTTTTTTAAAATACTAATAAAAAAAAACTGTTACAAAAATATAAATTTGTCCCAATTTTTTTTAAATATTATTTAAAGATTAGTTTCTCCCCGAAATAAATAAATAAATAATAATATAATTTGTATAGAAAAAAACTGACCTCAAGCTTAGAAATAAGAACAACAAAAAAAATTCTTTCGAAATATGTTTTCTATCGGCCCATATAAGTATGTAGTTCTGGTCATGTTGAGCTCGTTGCAAAGTTTTAAAGATATTTTTAACAAAAATGTTATAGGTATAAGAGAACTGAAAATTTGGACTTATTACATATGAAGTTCTAAAAATCATAATCAAAAAATGTTTAACTTCTCTTCTTAGTTTTGTTATTATTTTTATTAAATAGAAGTGTTTATATAGTGTTTTGCGTTTTGAAGCTATGTATGTGATTAACAATATTTTTAAAGCAAAAAAAAAATATTATGACAAGTTTACGTAACTAACCACATTTTAATTTGAACGCAACGCTTACGAATTCGCAACGTTTACGTTAGAGTAACGAAGCCTTAAATAAGTTTACTTTAATAAACTCTAGTGGTAATTTAAATTTTTTATTATTAGAATGTTAAATATGTTTGTTAAAGTACCCATTCAGGCAGAAATGGACTTTATAGCTAAACAGGATTTTTTATTAACATTAGGGTCAGTTTACAATTGATTCCGGGCTATTTTAGTTAACACACGTCGTTGTCATGATCGTTTACCTTCAGTTTTTGGGTCAGTTAAATTTTGTACGTTTGTAATACCAAGTTACGACACAAAATTCGAAAAGTTCAGCTTTACGAAATACCGAGTTCTTGTGACTGCGTCGTATACCGGTGAGTTTTTGGCTGATCTTGTGGACTTAAATTTTACCATTTCTTTATGAATAGTCTTTTTTAACACTGGGAAAACAGTATCGCTTTAGAGTACCACAATTGTTGCCAATCGCCTAGTTTAGTTGTGATAGTAGAACTTTACGGCTGTTTCTACAAAATTTATTTTCAGAATATGAATTTACAGTGAGCACTATGAAATTATGATTTTTATATATATTTTTGTGGTTATAACAAAAGTTCGTTTATAAAAACTAAACCATTCAATTGGGATTAAATTTGATTTTTTGTTTTGTGAGTGAATACATTTTTTTATTAAAAAATATAGTGACTCCTATCAGTTGCTACAAGTGAGTAAAAACAAGTAAGAGTGCTATATTCGGCCGTGATGAATCTTATATACCCTTCACAACGTCATGCAATAACAATTGTTTGTATCATCATTTATCTCATATGAAATACGTACATATGTACATATAAAAAACATACATATATAAAAACATCCCATTGTAAAATTAAAAATTAAAGTATGTATGTTAAAAAAAATAAAAAAAAATTAAAAAAAAATAATTAAAATATAAATAATAAATATAAAACAAAAAAAATTGAAAAAAAATTAAAAAAAATAATAATAAAAATATAATAATATATTAAATAAAAAATAAAATAAAAAAAAAAATTAAAATAAAAATTTTTTTTTTTGATTCAGCTGGGGTATGGTGATGCCACGTATTATTCTAATCGGTATACACGTTTGTATGTATGTATGTTGTTGTTGTAATGTTGTTTTTGTAAAAAATAATCAAGGTGGTCGTGGGTTTTTGCTCATATCTCAGTTGTTTATGTACCGATGTTTCTGATTTTTAATACCGATCTACCCGAATATTTCTATTTTAATACCTCACCTGGGTTCAAGCGATGTCGGGGGGCTTCAAAAAGTTGATTTCAACATACACACGGACAGACGGACAGACTGGCAGAGCTTAATCGACTTCCCTATTCATAAGCTTTCAGAAAATATATACTTTATGGGATCGGAAATGAAAATTGTAGAAATTTCACACGGAATAACCTATATACATATACCCTTTTTCACTGAGTGAAGGGTATAATTAAAACAAAATTTGTGCAATTCTTTTTCGATAAATAAAAAAATTTTATTTCAGTAAAATTATAATTGAAGAGGTAGAAAAGAATGTTTATAAAATCTTGAATGTATATGTAGTGACTTACACAAAACGCAAAATTTGATGATTAAAATTTTGTAATTTGTAAACTACAAACAATTAAAAATTATGCTAAACGCTATTTTGTCGTCCTTAAGGAGCTACGGACGACGAATTTACGCAACAAATTTATGCCGACCAATTCTTATTCTTGTGAATATAAACACGTTATCTTATTTACAAAGATTACATTTATTATTTTTCGGATTAGCATTGCTGCATTCAATAGTAAGTTTGACAATTCTCCCTTGTAGACAATTTAATCATAAATGTAACAAACAAATGTAAAAAACAAAATGGGTAAGTGGGAACCAAGCCATTCAAATAAGGGTTATGGCAACAACCGGTAGTGGCTTTTATAATTATAGTTAATCTAAGAAAAATCCTTAAGATACTTTTGTATATAAAATATGTATGCATTTATATTTTTTACCCTGTAAAATTTCATAGAGAGGAGAACGTAGCAAAATTTGAAAAAGTTCAGATATCATCATCGTCATCATCATCAGCAGCATCACAACCATCTCATAAACTACACATCTACAACAATTGATTTAAATTGTAACTGAATAAAAATAAAAATGTTTATAAGAATATAAACGAAAAGAACAAAAAGCAAAATAAAAAGAAAACACAAACAAAAGAAAATGTTTTTTCTTAAGAAATGTTCATTTTCTTTAAAACATTTACATGAAAATTTAATAAGCGACAAAAAAAACAAAATTAAATAATAAAAAAGATATAAAAAAATTAAAGGTTCATACATATATAAAACAAGTTAAAATGGCGCTTGACAAAAATACAAAATAAACAAATAAGTAATATGTAAAGCAAAAACGTCAGCTTAGGAGCGTCATATTTACATACATACATACATATGTATGTAGTTTGTAGTTTAGAACTTCCGTTGGGCTTTTGTTATTTCGGTCATTTATTTTATTTTGTTGCTTTTGATTACAAAAAAATGCCGGCTAAAATAATTATTTATATCATTAAGTTTTAAAACAAAAATGTTCGATATGCCTTTAGCAACTGCAATTTTATTTTAAATTGTGACACTTAAAAAAAACTTTTTAAATTGTGTATCGTATTTAAATACATTTATAACAAAGCAATAATATACTGATATTTAATACGTTAAGCAAAATGATGCGTAATTATCAAAAAATTTAAGGCTGGCTCTTGCAATATTTTTTTTTTTTTTTTGAATAAGCATCAATGAGTTTAAAAATTTACAATATTTATGCCATTTAATTTGGTAAAAGTTTTTAAATTAATTTTAATCATGTAATAGCGTGTGTATTTTTTTTAAGAGGTGGAAAATTTAAAATTTAAATAAAACTGAGAAAACCATGCACCTACTGCGGTTCACAACTTTTGCAACAGCTTGGTCGTTTACCCTACGTTGCCACAAGCAAGTATTTACTTGCAAGTAATGTATACGTATTACTAACGAAAATCAGGAGGAATGCGAAAAAAAACACAAAAATTTTTTGAGTGGCTACACAGCACAGTGCAAGTTCATTTTTAAAATGTCAACAAATAACCTTCAAACAAATTTAAAACAAATAGCGCTGCTTCAATTGGTAATTAAGTGTTGTCAATAGCCACTATTGAACGTTACCTTTAGACATATAACTTTTTATTATATTTTTTTTTTTATTAAAAATTGATATTTATATTGAAAACATTTTAAATGAATTTTTATAATTTTTCTTAATATTCTTTATATACATATATACATAGTTATGCAAAAAATTAGATGAATTATTTACCACAATTGTATGATATATTAGGCCCCTTTCGCATTAGGGAACTATAATTGCGCAAGTATAATTTTATTTTTATTTATTTTCTTTTGAACTTGCTTTTATGTTCACATTGAGCAACTTGGTTGCTCAATTTCTTCCAGTTTCTTCCAATTTCTCAACATTTTTAAATATTTGATTCACTTATAAACAAATAAAATTTTCACACACACAAAATTACACAACACACCGAAGAAGAAATAAAAGACAATGTCAAAAACAAATAAATATTCCAAGACAAGAATGACAGCAGAAGCAGAATTGCCAAGTACAAGCAAGTCTGTACTCAAATCTCGGCAATTCTTTCCCCTTCACACCGACCTTTCCTCTCACACCAACAAACACAAGAATTGCGCAATTATAGTTGCCTAATGCGAAAGGGGCCTTAGTGAGTTAACAAAAAACTCAATATTAGACAACACTGTTTTTCGGCTTGTCACTTTACTTGCCGTAACTGTAAAAATTTTACTTGCTTAAAAATTTCTTCGCAAGCTGAGTCGCAGGTTGCCAAAGTGTGGTTGCGTTAGTAAAAAAGTGTTATACTATGTTCACACACGCGGCTTAATTGTCAATTTATAATATCGCAATTAAAGGCCTTATTGAGCTCAATTTACCATACTAAAAATTATTGTTAAATTGAGCAATATATACTTAATTGTTTCACTTATTGTCTAAAACTCGAAACACAACTCTTGAGAAATATGTTCAGTGAGAAGAAAATTCTATAGGTGGCATTTCTAATGTCAAACAAATAAAAACACAAAAAATAAAAATTAATTCTACACTTTATTTGACCTCTTTCTTTAATTCTTTTGTATTTAATTATTCGAGCCTAAGGTAAAAGCCTAAAATAAAAATTAAGAAAATGGAAAATTTTTGATGAAAATTTAAAAAAAAATGTTTAAATAAATTCAAATACATATATATAAGTATATATATGTATAAATATAATTGTAAATATATTTTATCAACAGAAAAAACGCTAAAAAGAAGGCATTATTTGATTTGGTTTCAATACATCGTATTTTTACAGCTATCAAATGCTAATGGAGTAAGATAAATTGAGTGTGTGTGAACACTTATTTTAATTGCTCAATCAACACTAAATTGAAACAATTAAAAATATCTGTCTGAACAGGGTATTAGTGTATTGGTTTTTTCACTTGCACTTGCATGTGGCAACGGTGGGTAACTCTACGTCTTGACGAGCCATCGATTTGTTTAGACTAGAACAAAACGTCGGCAGAGCAACTGTCAAAAAATTGTTCATGTTCTTTGATATGGAGAAAACGTATAAAGAGTATTTTGTTGGTATTTTTATGTGTCGTCTCTTTTTTTTATATTCAAAATGCCTTTTTATATCAGACATCGTTGTTCGAACAAATGTTCTGACAACGCTGTTTGAACAAGAACAAAACATCGACAACAGCGCTCCACACCAGGCAAATTCATGTACGCACAAAAAATCGTTCGTTGTTGAAACAAATCGATGGCTGGTGTAGACCGTAGGTTATGTAAACTTTTATGTAAAACTTGATATTTTAAGTTGGTAACGCGATTAAAAATTTCAACTAAAAATATGTTTGTTTCAAAATAAAAAAGAATTTAGTTGTGCAAAATTTAAGATAACTATCAGACGACCAAGTAAGGTTGAGTTGACAACGACAATGGGGCTATCAAATATCAATCCAATGCTTTTCACTAACATCAGCTTTGGCAAAATGTAGTTACAAAGTTTACTTAGAGTAAATAAATCAGTAAATCTTTTTGCATTCCTTATGAACTTTAACTTATATACCAAGACCCCAATTCACGTAAAAAGATTTTTCTAAACGTATTAATAATATACAGTTATTCATTTTTATTTTGTTTTTTTTTTTTTGTGATTTAAATAATTTTTGTAGTAATAAAAATCTTAAATAGTGTTTCTTTTAATTTTCTTTGCTATTTATGAGGAGGCAGGTCAGGTGTGAGATTTTAGTTACAGACTTTTCACATACAATTTAATAAGTCCAATTAAAAAAATGCCATTTATATCAATTGTATAAACTAAGAAATAATAAAGAACTAAGAAAAATAAAATAAAAGATAATAGAATAACAGATTTTGTATTAGGATATACAGTGGGACAAACATTTAGCAAGTTAACTTTGAATTTGATTTTAAGTTATAACATTCTGCTTAAGTAAATATTATGTACATTCAATTGCGTGACGCACTGTACAAGAGACTACATTTTTATTATTATTTTTTTTTTACTTTATTTAAATATATTTTTGCAATCTTTTCTTCGAACTAAATTCGACAACAATACAAAAAAAAAATTGTTTACCATAAAAAAAAGTAACAAACGCGATGATGATTTGTAAACGATCTTCGCACTTGAATTTTGTGGCTTTCAGAAATGATCCATGTTATTATCAACTTTGTAGTTGTATGCCGTTTTATTACTTTTATTTTTTCTAAAAATTTCTAGTTAAATACTGTATTTATTTAACTATTTATACTACATCGTAATTAAAAACTCTTTTTTATTTGTATTTTATAAATTACAAGATACCGCATTAGAAAGAAGAAACTTTACTTCAAATAAATTAATAAGTCTTAAAAAATTTTCCCAACTATGTTCTTAAATAAGTAGTTTATAAGTAAGCCACAACTAAAAATGACGGCATATTCTTGAAAAATGTGAAATCGTTAAGGTTTATTGTTATTTATCAGAGCTTTGATAATGTCCCGCTTTATAGTTCAGGGATTTCTCTATTAGATAATTATAAATTGTTTTAATTAAAAGCTATTGCTAAACCACAGATTCCCATGATAAATTAAAAGATGTAGTTGCCCCGGTAAGCTAATCAGTAATGTGCGGGTCAGCTAGTCTGGGTGTTGCGGGTTCGATTTCCGAAAGACTCTTGCTTGTTTCCCCTTCTATTGTTTTCTTATTTATTTTTTCTATTCTATTCCGATGGACCTAAGTGAGCTGAACAACACCTGTCTGTTCTGTTGTTTATTTATACCCTTCAAAGAGTGCTATGGTACATATTTAGGTTTGTCAATCCGTATAAAATTTCTACAATATTTATTTTCGGCAACATATTTTCTAAAAGTTTTTTAATAGTCGAATGAGAATTGTCAGCCTGTCCGTGTGTAGGTTAGGTTAGATCCGGCAGCCGGCCGAAGGTATAGCTCACTTGGGTCCTCCGAGCGTCCCGTTGTTGTACTGTAGGCACCAACGCCGGTTCGTCTATGTCCTCTGGCCGTCGTTCCTCAGCCATCCTGTCCTGTTTACAAAGGTGTGGATATTTCCCAGATCAACTGCGGAAAGACAAGTTTTACTAACAAGTACTCGCTGACCTAGAATCTGGTGTCTCAGGTCCCCGAATGCAGGACAATTACAGAGAAGATATTCAGTTCTCTCCTCCTCTTCCTCATTTTCACAACTTCTGCAGAAGTCGTTGTAAGGGATATTTAGCCTTTTTGCATGTGTACCTATAGGCCAGTGTCCGGTAATGACCGCTATGAAGTTCCTAAGGTGGATTCGGGGCATATTCACCGCATATTGCGTCCTATGCACATCCATGTCAGGCCAGATCTTTCTGGTTTCAAAGCAAGTGGGTTCTCTCACCCATCTTTCCTTGGCATCCAAATAGAATCGATGCGAGATTAGCTGCTTACCCTTCGATAAGGGAATACCCAAAGCACAACTGGATTCAACCGAATCTAAGGTGATACCGGCTTTTGCAAGTGCATAAGCCCTATTGTCCGTGTGTATGTTTAAATCAGTTTTTTGAAGCCTTTCCGAATAACAAAAATATTTGGAAACAGATCTGCAATGAAAATTTTATATTTTCAGCCGAAGGATAATTTATAGACACGCTTGTGACTACTTATACATATGGTATGCATTTAGAGATATTCGGGAAATTTTGGATAAATCGTTTACTAATCGGCAAAATTGTAGGCAAAAAGTGTGGAAAAGTATATATTTTTTTAAATATATTTAACAAAAAACAACTAACAAATCGGTTTGAAACTTACTGAAATTTACAAACGACAATCGATTATCAATATGGGACTTAAATGAAAGGGCTTTACCAGTCAAATACAGTTAACAATTACAATAGGTAAGAATTCAAGGCTAACAAGTAAGAGTGCTATATTCGGCCGTGACGAATCTTATATACCCTTCACAACGTCATGCAATAACAATTGTTTGTATTGCAGCTATCAAATGCTTGGAAATGAAAATTGTAGAAATTTCACACGGAATGACAAACCTATATATACCCTTTTTCACTGTGTGAAGGAAATAAAAATATAGTACATTATGCCTTATGTATGTATGAGGTTGACCTTAAACAAGTAACAGTGCTATATTCGGCCGTGCCGAATCTTATATACCCTTCACAACGTGTAGTCATGCTATAACAATTGTTTGTATCACCATTCATCCCATATAAAATACGTGCATATGTATATACTGGTTAGAATATATGTGGCATCGAATCCCAGCTGAGCCAAAAAAAAATTTATTTTATTTTATTTAATATATTATTTATATTTTATTATTTTTTTTAATTTTTTTTTAAATTTTTTTTTTGTAGTTTTTTTTATTATTTTTTTCTTATTTTTAATATTTTTTTTTTTGTAATTTTTTTTGTTTGGTATGTTTTTTACATGTATGTATGTATGTATGTATGTTGTTGTTGTAATTGTGAAAAAAACGAGGTGGTCGTGGTTTTTTGCTCATATCTCAGAAAGTTATGGGGCGATTGTGCTGAATTTCAATAGCGATTCATTCCTGGATATTTCCAAGAGATTGATACCATGTACAGATCTGAGGAACATATAGTTGCTTCTAAAAGTTGATTTCAACCAACACACGGACAGACGGGCAGACGGACAGACGGTCAGGGCTTAATCGACTCCTTTATTTATAAGCTTTCAGAAAATATATACTTTATGGGGTCGGAAATGAAAATTGTAGAAATTACAAACGGAATGACAAAGCTATATATACCCTTGTGCACCACAGGTGAAGGGTATAATATGCGTGTCAATGTAATTTCTGCTAATGAATTTAACGTAAATATTACAACATAGAATTATTTATTTTTTAAAAAATTTTTTTTAAATAAAAATTATATCAATATTTGTGAAATTTCAGCATAGTACATCTAATTCTGTCGGTTTTTTTATGTTTTAAGTTTTAAATAGACCAAAACAAACACTCTGCTAGGAAAATGTTTATACAATTTAATTTATAACTATTTTCGTAATATACCTGTGAAATTTAATCGCTTTACGCCATTGCATTTAGACGCTATCGTATTTTCTTTGATGTCAGAAAGATATATAATTTTGTTTACTCTTGCATTACAATGCATAATATTCTTTCTAATGAACTGGTTTTGCATACACATTTCTAAAGTATTAGAAATATTTTGGCATCCCTAGCTTTTTCTGTTCGAGCTATTGGTTCACTCAACAGGTGGAGAGACGGACAGACAAAGCTAGATCGTCCTAATATGAAACCAAAACTCGGTATATATACTTTATGGGGTTTAAACTGAGTATTTCGATGTATTACAACCGATGTACAAAAATGCATAAAATGTTCTAATGTAATTGCCACTAAGACTAGAGTTATTTAACTCATAAACGACCTGGTTCAATTAAACAACTGACCAAAGTAAGCCTTTTAGTTCATTAATCGTTTTCAGCTCTTCGTTTTTCGTTCATGTTACCTTTTTTTTGGCATATTTCCTTTTCGTTCAGGTTCAGTAATGATCACCTTAATGCATCTTTCATGTTGCTTTTTTAGTTTTGCTCTTTTGAATCAGATTATTTCTTTCATTTTCATTAATAATGTTGTCTTTCATATTAATATTATTAAGAATTCCATTTTTTTTTTGTTAGTATCAGAAGTGGGAAAATCGTACTGCTGTACATTTTCAGTACTTTTCACATGAGAAAATTCTGTAGTTAATTAACTAACGTTAATTGTACGTAACCACCTTTCGTAATGGAATTTAATAAAATTTCAAAATCTCGATTTCCCATATTGGATAAATATATATACTTATATATATTTTTTGTTTGTTTTTTGCTTTCTTTACTCTTACTTACCAACCAGTGTTCCCTTTTTAAAATAAGACAATGTTATGTTTACTTAAATATTAGATATTGAACTAAAGGAGCAACCTGGTTCAATAAAGTAATCTGAGGAGATAAGAGCGCTCACTTAAATGAGCGTTTATAATATATCCTACCTAAAAAAATTTAAATTTAATTACTGTTTTTAAAATCTTCTCACACAAAGAGAAATAGCAAAATATATAAAGTCGTTCCAAGTGGTAGTGTTACGTACATTCTGCAGTTGTTTTTATATTTAACTAGAATTATTAAGAGGCGAGGCACTGCCCACTTTTCTAATCACAAAATTGTAAAGTCGTGACAGCTCAATATATGTGCAAAGTTTTAGAAAAATCGGTCCAGTGCAAGTAGCTGAAAATGATAACTTTTTTGTATGGGCGTGGCCCCGCCCACTTTTCTAATCAAGAAATTATATAGTCATGACAGCTCAATATGTGTACAAAGTTTCAGAAAAATCGGTCCAGTGCAAGTAGCTGAAAATGATAACTTTTTTGTATGGGCGTAGCCCCGCCCACTTTTCTAATCACAAAATTATATAGTCATGACAGCTCAATATGTGTGCAAAGTTTCAGAAAAATCGGTCAAGTGCAAGTTAGCTAAAAATGCTAACTAATTTTTTATGGGCGTGGCCCGCCCTTTTTTTGTCACCCATAAACACTCCCTGGAATGTGTATAACAACTTGCTAAAGTTTGAGTCCGATCGGTGGTACACAGAGTTTCACTTTTATATATATAGACTAGAAAAGCCCGGCGCGCGTTGCTACGCCCCTTAATGAATATAAATGCATTCTGAATTTAAATTAAATATCAAGTGGGCGTGGCACTGCCCACTTTTCTAATCACGAAACTGTATAGTCATCACCAAAATCGGTCCAGAGCAAGTACCTCAAAATTATAATTTTTTATGGGCGTGGCCCCGCCTACCATTTTAATCACGAAACTATATACTCATGAGAGTTCAATATGTGTGCAAAGTTTCAGAAAAATCGGTCAAGTGCAAGAAGCTTAACATTATAACTTTTTTTATGGGCGTGGCACTTCCCACTTTTCTAATCACGATATTGTATTTTAATGAGAGCTCAATATGTGTGTGCAAAGTTTCAGAAAAATCGGTGAAGTTCAAGTACCTCAAAATTATAACTTTTTTTATGGGCGTGGCCCTGCCCACTTTTCTTATCACGAAATTATTTAGTCATGACAGCTCGATATGTGTGCAAAGTTTCAGAAAAATCGGTCCAGTGGAAGAACCTCAAAATTATAACTTTTTTTTTATGGGCGTGGCCCTGTCCACTTTTTTAATCACGAAATTATAAAGTCATGACAGCTCAATATGTGTGCAAAGTTTCAGAAAAATCGGTCCAGTGCAAGTACCTCAATATTAAAACTTTTTTAGGGGCGTGGCCCCGCCCACTTTTCTTATCACGAAATTATTTAGTCATGACAGCTCGATATGTGTGCAAAGTTTCAGAAAAATCGGTCAAGTGCAAGTAGCTAAAACTGATAACTAATGTTTTATGGGCGTGGCCCCGCCCACTTTTTTCTACCCATAAACACTACCTGGTATGTGTACAACAACTTACCAAAGTTTGAGCCCGATCGGTTTTACAGTTTCGGAGTCTATAGCTAATACACACACACACACACACAGAGTTTCACTTTTATATATATAGATAGATAGATAGATAGATGCAGGGTGATCGATGTTCATGTAAAATGTCAAATGCTCGACACAGCTTCTGTGTAATACTTCTACACGATGGTCCATATTTTCAATGACGCCGAATTATCCTATCCTTTAGCTCTTGAATTGTTCTTGGCTGATTGACGTATACCTTACTATACTAATCATTTTTAGAATTCTAATAACATTTATTAGTAAATTTGATAGCAAATACGACAAACCTTTTTAATAAATTCTATTCTAAAAATTTTGTAAAAAAAAATTTTAAGTTTTTGTTTCCGTTACTACTGCGAGTTACTCCAAGTACTATTTTCATGTTATAAAATAAATTATTCATGATATATTTTAATATTTAATAATTTTCAATAAATTGAGTAACCCGAGATTGATGAATATATTTATTATCATTAATTAGATAAATTAATTAAAGGTGAATTATAAATTAGTGGTCATTAGAGTACTAAAAAAATGCACAAGCGATTTTGTAATCAAATGAATTGAATATTGATTGTAATAAATACAGTTGCCCAATTCACAACCTATCGTAGGAGTTGTACGTAAGAAATTTCCTTTAATACATTAGAGAAAAATGACGTTAAAATTAGTCTTTCAATCCATACAAAATCTATTTATACGATATTCTATAAACATATGTAGGGTTGCCATCCGTCCTCTTTTCCCCGGACACCGTCCTCTTTTTTAGGGCATCCGGGGCAGTCCTACTTCTTTTTTAGCAAATGTCCGGGGTTGTCCGGGTTTTTGCACCTTCTCTGAAGTTTTTTTCTTACATTTAAACTTTAAATCACTGGTCACAAAATGTATAAAAAGAAATTTAGGTTCTCGTAAAATTAGTTTTGAAAAAGTACAATTTTAAAACTTCTCTTTGTACAAAATTAGTTTTATTATCCTTAATTGTCGCTATTTATCGAAGTGGCCTATTTTAACTTGTATTTTATTTTAAAAAAGTTCGGCAAAGGGTACTGCTTGTCAGCTGTGTGTTTTTCATAAAGTTTGTTTTCCAGATATAGAAAAAAGTCTCGAACAAAAAATATAGTAAGGGTATATAATTTTGATATGGATTGCCTAGAGTTTTACAAATATTTGAAGAGATGCGATGGTAATATATTGGCACTAATTGGAAGTGTTGAAAAATATATGTAAAATTTTTAAAAGTCAACATTCCCGATAATGAATGCAATGAATTTTTGTTGTTTTTTTTTGTTTTTATTTTCAACCATTAAATCAAAATGATATGTTCAGTTTTTTTTGGAAATAAAGTTTTTTCGTACTTTAAATGGCCGTAAATTCGTAAATTTTATCAAATTTAATTTTTTTTAAATGTGTCCTCTATTTTTGGGCAAATGTCCTACATTTTTTATGCTGGCGTCCTCTTTTTTTTTATATAGAAATGGCAACCCTAAACATATGTGTTGTTGTTGTATATGTTGTACAAAATGTTAGTAGATAAATTATAAACAAAATATGTGCAGCCGTTGTTAAATCCGACGATATACAACTTCTACCAAGGTTGTGAATTTGAAAAAGTATATTTCTATTATTTTTAAATAGATAATGTGTAGAATTTTTTAAACATGTATGTTTGTATGCATGTATGTTCAATATTAATTAAAAAAATTTGTTTAAGTTTAAACAATAAGTCAAAAACCCCTAAAAACAAAAAAATTTATTTCAGTTAATTTAATTCGATTTAATTATTGTGCTATAACTGAACAAAAAGGCAAGATTACCAGACACGAGTTGACGTGTATAAAAAGTTGCAATTATAATTATGTGAAGTTAGTGAGTATGTGAGGCTAACAAAAAGATAAAGATAAAAAACATTTGTCATAGACATACCAGTGACATATTTAAATATGATTTACAAACAATAACAAAACGTTGATAGAAATTAAAAACTCTTGGTTTGTTTGTTTTATGGACAAAAGCGAATAAGGAAAGGCGCTACTACAATGAATCATTTTATAATTTCGATTTTGGAGGATAAACAGCATGAGATAATAGCAAGACAAAGTGCTTAATTTCGATAGGCTGAAGCTAATATTGTTATACCCTAGACTAATAATACTAATACTGTAACGCTCAGACGGTATGTGGGATCTGCAGAAGTAGCATTCGAATTTTGTGAATAATTTATTTATATGTATGTATGTATAAATTTACATAAGTGTTTTCTTATAACGTTTCAATCCTGAAGTCTGTTTTTTTTAAGTATTTGCAAAGAGAAGTGTATAATGTAAAAGATGTTCTTCGACAGCTGCGTAAATCAAATTCGTTTCAGAATGGCTGACAAAATAGTAGACGCTTTAATTTCTAACAAGCTGTTTTAATTGGAAATATTAAAATATTTATACTACTATGTTTTTGGTTATTTTTTTACATAACACTATAGCCGTACTCACAATCTTGTACAAAAAGTCTTGCATTGTATTTGGAGAATTTAAAATAATAGAGTATACTTTTACTCCAATTTTAAACCAATAGTTTATATTAAGAAAGAATTAGTCTTTACTCGCTGTTCCCTTACCTATTATCTGACTTTGTTTTGTTAATAGAAAAAGTGCATATGTTGTTAGACTTCTGTTTCGTTCTGCAGCGAACGGATCTACTAAATCAAAATCTTGACATCGTTGCTATACGTAACAGCAACAAACAGCTGATACTAAAGTTCATTTACTTTAAATAGTGGCTGTAACAAGTTAATAATTTTCTTCTCTAATTATTTAATATATGAAGTTTGATTTTACAAATTTTAAAGATAAGCAGATAAGTTTTCAGAGAAATAACTACAAAAATTAAACAATAGAACTTCATGTCACAGAACGACAAGAGAAGCTAAAGACTTAAAAGGTGTACTCTTCGTATGCAACGCTTTGTTGCAAACTTATGGCTGATAATAAGAAAAGAAAACAAATAGGAGGGCTATATTCGGCAGTGCCGAATCTTATATATCCTTCAGCAACATGTGCATGCGTGTGTGAACATTTTAAAACTTATCTCTACCCATATTGTGGTGCTGAAAAAAGTATGTAATTCGCCATTTTGTTTTAAACGCCATTTCGAATTCAGTTTATTGACGAAGCACTGCGTTCTACTAGTCGAGTACTTTTAATTGATAGCAAAATTTGAAGGATTGTAGAAGGTACATTTTTCGTTGCTAAATTTGAATATATTTGTGTCAATTACATATTTATCGCTTGTAGATTTTTCATTTGTTGATCGGTTAGACCAATATTTTTCAAAAAAAAAAAAAACTAGAAACAAATCTTTCAGTTGCCGATTTGTAGACAGTTGAAATTTTGGTGCTTAAATATCGATCAGTTTCATGATAATCGTATGGTTAAAAACACATCTATATATATAAAAGTGAAACTTTGTGTGTGTGTGTGTCTGTGTGTTAGCTATAGACTCCGAAACTGTAAAACCGATCGGACTCAAACTTTGGCAAGTTGTTGTACACATTCCAGGGAGTGTTTATGGGTGGTAAAATTGGGTGGGGCCACGCCCATAAAAAATTAGTTAGAATTTTTAGCTAACTTGCACTTGACCGATTTTTCTGAAACTTTGCACACATATTGAGCTGTCATGACTATATAATTTCGTGATTAGAAAAGTGGGCAGTGCGACGCCCATAAAAAAAAGTTATTATTTTCAGCTACTTGAACTTCACTAATTTTTCTGAAACTTTGCACATATTGAGCTCTCATGATTATACAATTTCGTGATTAGAAAAGTGGGCAGTGCCACGCCCATAAGAAATAAGTAATAATTTTTAGCTACTTGCACTAGATCGTTTTTTCTGAAACTTTGCACACACATATTGAGTTGGCGTGATTAAAAAAGTGGGCAAGGCCACGCCCATAAAAAAAGTTATAATTTTGAGGTACTTGCTCCGGACCGATTTTTGTGAAACTTTGCACACATATTGAGTTGTCATGACTATATAAATTCTTGATTAGAAAAGTGGACAGAGTCACGCCCATAAACAAAATTATCATTTTCAGCTACTTGAACTTCACCGATTTTTCTGAAACTTTGCACTCATATTGAGCTGTTATGACTGTACAGTTTCGTGATTAAAAATGTGGGCAGTGCCACGCCTATTAAAAAAAGTTATAATTTTTAGCTTTTTGCACTTGATATTCAATTTAAATTCAGAATGCACTTTTATTCATTAAGGGGCATAGCAACGCCGGGCTTTTCTAGTATTTAATAAAACCTACGAGACTTTACATTTTACATTTTAGTTCTATTGTACAAGATTTACAAAATTTTTAATTTTTTTAATCTAAATTTTATTTAGTCAACTATAAACTTTCGATATTATGGAGGTTTCAAAAAGTTGATAGTTACCAACACACGGACATTGCCCACTCGATTTCCTTATTCCAAAGTTTTTAGAATATATGTACTTACTTTATTGGGTAAAAATTACAAACGGAATGTCAAAGCTGTATCACCCTTCGAGTGTATAAAAAAGGCAACAAAATGTTTTAGATTATAAATAGGAGTTGTGTATTTTTTTTTTGTTTGTTTGAATGAAAAAAAAAACAAACTTTTTTGTTTGCTTTAACAAAACATAAAACATAATTATTTGGTGTATTCACAAGAAGTCACGCACGTATTGTCATAATGTCATAATTCTTCAAACATTTAAAATCAATAAAAGTTTATTGTTAAATTTTGAAGTTAAAAAAAACCTATTATTTCTATGAGATTAGGCAAAAAGGTTTTAAACCAGAAACTGTGATTTTTGTTTGATACCAAGCAAAATATTAATTTTTTTGATTTATTCCTAAAGAGTAGTAGTAGCAAAGTATTGAGTAATTGGGTACTGAGTATCCAGCTTTTGCAATTTATTCGGGTACTTAATACTATAAAGTAATGCATTAATACTTCGATAACCACATTTTGGAAATAAATTAAGGCAAACATTTAACGGTTTAAATAAAACTCTGTTTTAAAATGCAACCCTAAAGATGTATTATTTACAAAATTAAACCAAATGCCATAAAAACACTTATCAAGAAAAACAAACAAAAGTTTAAGTTTAAAAATTATTAGAACATTTTTATTCAAATCTATTGTAAATCATTTTATTCTGGAAGAACATAAATATAAAGAAAATAAAAAAAAAAATAAAGAAATGTTGGTAGGAAAGAAAAAACTTAGAAATAAAAATTTTATGCTTTCCATTTTCTAATTTCATTTAATTGTAACATAAATAGTAGTTTCAAACTAGATATACATAAGTATACAGAAAAATAGTGCTGTATCAAACATGCCGGAATTCCGGCTCAATTTAATTTAATTAAATAATTTCAAAGTCGGGGATTTCCTCTGCCCATATACATACAAACATATAACATAAAATGGGCATCTCATTTTTTTCGAAATCGAGCTTTTAATGTTTTTCGGTAGTCCCCTAACAAACTGAAAACTTTTGTAAGCCATGGTTGAAAATAATCGTTTTACAGCCACATAAAATAGCCCAAACTCATTTCAATATTTTACATTTAATTTAGGTTTTCCCTTCTATAGAGATAAAATGTTAAACTTTAATTTAACATAAAATTTTTTTTTAAATAAAAACAAAATTTGGCATTCAATTAGCTTTTATTCCAGTTAGGGTAGATAGGCAAATAATATTATTAGTTAATGTGATTAACTATATTTAAATCTGAACTAAAAATTGTTTCGTATTTAGAAAATTTTTTATAGTTTTTATCTTAATGTCACAAGGGCTGGGAACAATTTAAATGCCTTCAGTACGAAGAACATTCTTTCGTAATTCTGATTATCAAATCTTGAGATAAAATTTTTAAAAACAATCTGAAGTTACGCTAAAAATCTAAGAGATGATGCTTATCAAAACTAAAATAGATGTTAAATGATAAGATCTACTTTTTTTTTTGCAAAAAATCAAAAAAAAAAAAACTCACTTAATAAAATATATGAAACTTGTCTACAATGACGCAAAAAACACACAAATTTAAAGATACAAAAGTACAAAATGAAATTTTAAACAATAAAATTAACATTTATAAACTATATAAGTTAAAATAATAAATAATTAATAAAAATAATTTAAGCCCGATGGAGTGAAATTGTTAAACGCTAAAAAAAATTCATATATATGTACATATATAGTGTTGTAAAAGTATATGCAAAAAAAAGGTGATTAAGGGGTGTTAATAAAAAGTAATGGATGGAAGTTGTATAAAAATTTTAATATAATTTTTAATAATATTGAATTGCTACGTTTACATGATGTTAACAGCAATTTATTTAATGACATAATTTTTGTTAAAATTAGTGCATAAATAACTCACACAAACACACACTCAAAATTAAAGTAATTAAATACAAATTGTAATGCAATCATGTGTAAAGTAGAAAATTAAAAAAATCGTATATGTTATCCCGAAACTGTCAATATAATATTTTTTGTTTTGTATATTTAAAATTTAAAACTATGAATGCGTCACCCACTACTACAAAAAAAACTGTATTTGTATTAGAGAGAGAAAGGGAGAGATAAAAAAAAACAAATATATATTTACACCACTTGTGAGAAAATTAAAAGTGTAACGGATTTTTATCCAATATTTGCATGCAATATTTTAACAAAAAAAAATCATACGTAAAGGGTATCTTTCTAGAAGCGAAAACTTTAAACTAACAACGCGGTTTTCTGTAACAGCTGATTTGAGGGGCTCTTTGTTAAGAAATGGTGAATGCATTTAATCCGAAACAATATTTGCAAATTCTTTCGAGAATATTTATTTGAATTAAACTGTTTCTGTTGATTTTGCTCAATGATAAAATTAA
Organism: Phyto melanocephala; assembly: GCA_941918925.1. Classification (NCBI taxonomy): domain Eukaryota; kingdom Metazoa; phylum Arthropoda; class Insecta; order Diptera; family Rhinophoridae; genus Phyto; species Phyto melanocephala. The sequence goes on along the minus strand of OW799233.1, from coordinate 47,782,035 downwards.
TTTTTCTTTTCAAATAATTGCAATATCAATAAGAAGAATGAACGCATTTGCAGCAAATTGGCAAAAAATCATAGTTAGGTTCACTTTATAAGACGTGGTAAAGTATGGTTTTAGCAGTCCGGGGTGGATTGTTCAATTCACAAATATATTGCAATGTTGTATCAGAACTAATTTGGATTTTTTTGCTATATTGTACGTTTGTTGTTAGTAATTCTTTTTTAAACAATTTTTAAAACAATTCATTTCATGTTTTTTAAACGGATTCATAAAGAGGATGGAAAATTATTAATTTGTTTTTTTTTTTTTTGCTTAATCGGGACTGTTAGTTCCTGTTCGGAATTGTTATTGTTTTGGTACAACAACAATACTATGGTAATAACGAGCAATTAATTTCACTCGGAATACAAAACGAGTATTTTGCCATCCCAAGATAAAAACATATTCTTTTTTATTTCAAATTCTTTATTGATTTTTTTAACTTTGCTTAAAATTTTTACCAAAAGTTGTTAAAAACTTTACTATTATATGGGTCAATTTCAAAAAAAACGTACACATCGAGTTTTTTTTTCTTATTTTTAAAGTTTTTCCAATTCGCCGGTAAGAATGGCCAATTTATGTAGAAATTGATGAAGATTCCGGTGGTACTTTTAGGCTCTCAAAAAGATCAATATTTTTTGAATTTTTTTAGGTTTTCTATGATTTCTATCTTGAGCGTCACACACCAAATATGTATAAAAAATCGCTAAAAATGCAAAAATATTTGAAATTCAAGCTTATTACGATGTTCTGTGGTTTCTCAAGATTGACTTTTGCGAAAATCACCTTTTCGATTATAAACACAAAATCACGATTCACCTTGATTTTTAATTTTTTTTTAAAGTGACTAGTTATTTTAAAATTTTAAGATGAAAATATGTAAATTTTTGGTAAAAAAAAGACTTGAACTAAGAGGTTACTTGCAAAGTAATAGGCTTGTAACAATTTATTTAAAAAAAAAATTAATTATAAGCGTTTTAAGGAAAAAAAACTAAGTGTGACGCTCAAGATATTTTGTGACGATCAAGAGATTTTGATGCACGTAAACAAGAAATAATGCCAAATTTAAAGTTTAACGAAAAAAAGTTTATTCTTTTACAAAAAGTAAGTAAAAAAAACAAAAAATCTTAAAAAAAAATTTTCATACAAAACTAAACATATACATATTCTTTGATGTCTTTAACAAAAATGGAAAAAAGGAAGTAATTCTTGAAGAAACTTAGACACATATGTAAATATTTGACGCAAAACAATAACTTAACTTAATTAATTTTTTTATTTTCATTCGAATTCTTATTCTGAATCTGTATAAACTTCATGAAATGACAAGCGGCTTTGTTTTTTTTTATTCTTATTAATTTTTACCACTTTCGAATTAAGTTTGTGGCAGATGCATAAATTTCCGGTCCCCCAGAGGTTTATGTTGCAAAAGCACGATTAAACTCAAATATACCACGATTATACCTTTCTTTCTTCTTTCTTGTATATTCGTCATTACGCGCTTTATCGAGCTTAATTTTCTCTCGATATCTTTGTGCTCTTTCAGCCGCCATTAATTTTGTTGTTTTACTCTTAAAAATAAAACAAATAAAATCATAATTAAGTATAATGCTATGAAGCAATATATATCAAAAGTGATGCTCATGAAATATTTACCTATTCTGGTTTTTTTCTTAGGCAATTTATTTCTCAAACTCACAAATTATAAAAAAATGAGTTGAAACGATGTAAACAATGATTATCAACTTCAATTTTTTACATTTAATACGCAAATGCACACTTTTTTACAAAGATTTTTCTTTCGCTTTTTCACTTTTGTAATAATTAAGGTTTGTACTTTCCTTACGTTATTTACTTTATTTAAATGCAAATTGAAAACTAGTAATATTACTTAAATAAAAAATAGTGACGCTCAATGCAAATTGTGGGGACAACCTTTCTTTGCAACACCAAATTCGCACTAATTTAGTTTTGACGACTATAACAAATGAAAACACAAGAAAGAAACTCAATAATTCGAAAACTGTTATTAAATGTTGCATATTTACATTTTTCTGGATTTTATTAAATTTTGTTTACTAAAAATTCTAACGGGGGACACACGCTTTTGTATGGAAGGAGTCCGAGGGAGAAACAAAACACCATTCTGAATAAACAAAAAAACAAACATACAAATTTGAGAATTACGTTTTTTTGTTGCATATTCCTCGCTGATCACTCTCAAATTTTTTATTTTTTTGTTGTTGTTTTTTTTTTACCTAAAATAGTAGTGTTAAGTGCGGGGACATAAAAATTGCGTTTTTTTGAAATTGACCCATATATAAAATAGTTATTTAATTGCTTAACATTAATATTATGACATTAAACATTACAAAGATACAACAGAAAATGGGTTCACAAGTACATAGACGATACAGAATACGAAGGGAATTGTGAATTGAACAACTAAATTTTTTAAGCAAATGCCATAAAAGATAAATTGCACGAAATGGATCTGTTCAATGGCCTTCGTGTTCGTTTGATTGAAAGCAACTGAACACTTGTAAGAGAAAATCGCACCGGTCACATGTCCAAAATCATCTTTAAACATTAATGTCATAAAAGTATTTTTAAAATTAAACGTTTTTTTTTTTTTGATACAAATAAATTTCTTGCGTTTTTCGCTACTCAAAGAAACACCCGTTATAGTGCAATTAAAATTTAAATATTATATTGTTTTTTTGGTTTGTTTATTAACATTTCAATAAAATATGTATTCAATTACTTATTTTTTCATATTTTTTTTTTTTTGCAACCAAAAATTTTTGTGTCAAACACACAGATAACATTTTTCATAATAAAGCAACAGCAATTCAAGCATAAATTTGAATGCATGTAATTTACTATACGATCTTAAAGTGAAGGACAACAAGTGTCAGGAACAGCGACGACAAAGACGACATCGACCAGTATATTTAGTCAATATGGAAAATCTTGGTTACAAAGAAGGCAGTACCAAGCCGCGACGTATGACACGTTCAATTAGTGTCGTTACAAAAACTGAAGCTGAACAGCCACTGGCTGAGAATAATACAAATCGGTGAGTATTTTTTTTTTATAAAAATAAACTTCTTTTTGAAGTGAATTTTATTAAAAAAAATTTATAATGTAAATTTTTTTTAAGTGTTGGTAAATAATTGAAATAAAACTGTTTTTTTTCGTTTAGTACTTAATAAGAAGTTGTAAAATACGTTTTTTTTTTCAAAATGTGTATATTAAAAATGTTAGTCAATTACGATAAATCAAATATGTTCGTTAACCCAACCCTAATATCCTTGTTCATAAGAAATCCGGTTTAATAACATCATGTTTATTTTGTTTATTTATATTAACAAAATAAGTAATAATTAAAGAATATTTACTTTTTATAAACATTAACTAATTCAACGGTATCTTTATTGATAACATGCTTTTGATATCGTTTGTTTTGAAAACTAAAATGCTTCCAAATTTTAAACGAACAGTTCTTTATACTTCAACTGAATTATAAGATTCAAATGTACTATTTAGATTTAACGACTTCTAATAACACACAACAAACATTTCTGGTGGCATTCTTTCACATAAATATTCGATGTCACAGTTAAGAAATGAAAAAGGTTTCGCCGTTTAAATATATAATACGCAATTCTGCAGTTGCAAAAGAAGTATGTATAAAAAAACAAATTAAAATTAGTTTTAAAAAAAGGTTTGCTAGTATGCAGCTGAAAAGAAATGTGAACAGAATGTTTGACATTTGTTTAATAATACAGGGATGCTATAACACTTAGCGGAGACTTTTCTCGCCAACTTAAACAAAAATTAACATTTTTCTCCGTTTTGTCATTTTTTGTGTACCAGTATTCACAAAATTTTTTACACAATTATTTTTCAGGCAGAACTACTAGAACACACTAGCCTCAACACGAAAAATACAAATGGTTGTAAAAACATGTTATATTTACCAAATATATTAATTTTTAAATAGTTGTATTTGATTGGTTGTTTGAAATCATTTTGACAAAACAAGACAGTTAATGATTTTATTGGGACATATGTTCCTTAACATAGCCCTGGTATCGTTTTGGACTTATATTTCTCTACTGTAATTATATTTAAAAAATATAAATATATACAATAAGGGTGTTCATATGAACGCTTAAATGCAATATCACAGACTGTGCAATATGTATACATATTTTCAACTTTCGCAAATAAAATGTCAAAGATGTTTGGGACAACTCTCTTTACTCTCTTTTTATTTTGATTGTTTTGACAGCTTAATGAAAATAATTAAAAATTGATTTTCTGAAAGAACTGTTAGCTTAATTTAAAAAACAATACACATTAAAAAAAAATTTTTATTATTATTAGTCGTGCCTGTTCTGAATTTTGAGTGAAATCTTCTTCTTCTTGTACAGGAAGTGAATATTGTAATAATTTAATATTGAATAATAAAAAACATGTAAATAATTTATTATTGTTTATTTTTTAAATACACTTTTTCTTATATTCAAAAAAGGATCTAGGCTGTATTGTAAAACGATACAGAAAAAAGTACGCGAACACACTTAATGTATCAATGCACACTTTAAATAAAATTTTTTGTTTAGAGTTATAGAATTTAAAATTGACATTATCGCTTGATATGTGGGCCATTTTGACAAAAATTATCTGTTTTTATTTTTGTTTAGTCTATTATTTCATCATAAATGACCGACACCTTAATAATCTCTGCAAATTGTGCACTTCGTTGACAAAAAAAAACTGATTCTATTCGAGAAACCTATCTCTCTATGCTCTTCACAAAAAAAATGTAGTTCAAGGTCAAAGCTCATTTTTTTGTTAAGTGTAACCTAAAAATTGTTTGGCGTGGGCTTATGGAATTTTTGAAATTTATTTCTTTAAAAACAATGACGTACAGAACTTTACAGTTAGTGGTAATCACTATAGAGCCATGATCACTGACATTTTGTACTACTTAATGTGGAGGAACTACGGATTTTACAAAAAGGTTTAACCTGCGCGTGTCACAATTGATTTATTGAAGAAAATGTTCATTGAGCGACTAATAATCTATGGTCTACACTGATTAGCTACAAATGATTGACGCCTTGGAAGATAACATTCGCCAGGTTGTTACTGACAAATTAAAGAAGTATGAATTATGTGAGAGGTGGGCATTAAAGTACATTTCTGAAGGTGAAATAATTTTTTTTAGCAGAGTAATATATCCAAACAAAATCTTTGCTCATAATCAAAAATACATGAATTTAAGAATAATCATTATATGGTACATATTTGAGTCAAACAATGTTAGGCAATATTGATCAAAAATACACACTTACATATCGATGCCTTACTTCCTCAACCTCGTATCTTAAAAAATACGGTTTTGACTTTTTTATATCAAACGATTGTTTTATGCTTTAACTAAAAAAGATTAGTATATTATTACTACTAATATACATAAATACAATCAATTCCTTTATAATTGCATTTAAACTTTTAACCAAACACCGAAGTATAAAAAGATATACCGTTTTTTTTTCTCCTAAAAAATTTTATTTTTTAAGATACGAGGTTGAGGAAGTAAGGCATCGATATATGTTTTTTTGAGTATTTGAATTTTAAATAGATTTTTTCCTAATAGACGGATTTCACCTTTTTTCAATAACAAACATTTCTAATGTATTAAACATATTTTAGTCACAGTTCATCCCCTAGCTTTTTTTGTGCTCTGCTTTAGAAACTGACAGAAGGAAGAACATATCTGGATCGTTTTATAGTGATGCCTTATTTTTTTTTTTTGGATTTTAAAGCGGAATGATTAAACAATACACAATTTTTTTGCTGATTGGAAAAAAAGAACTTTTACTTTATATCAGGGTACACTTTTATAGACAGCGGCGCCAGCCCAGCTGATTTTTTTTTGTCCCACTGCTTGTCAAACTCCATATATAACAAGTAAGAGCACTATATTCGACTGTGCCGAATCTTTTATAGATACCCACCACCAATTTTCCGTACTTTTATAGATAGGGGTTTTTTCCACAATTTTTTGTTTCCCGGGAATGCGAGATTTATTTTTTAATTACCGGGGATCCCGCAGCAAAACAAATAAAAAGTAAATTTGTGTTTAATTAATAAAAAACTTTTTATTAAAAAGCATAAAATAGTTTATAATGTAAAAGAAACACTTTAAAACTATAAAAATTAATAAAGAAACTTGAATTTAAAATATAAATTGAGTAAAAATATTTTGTATTGAAATAAATATTATTCTCTAGATACGAGATCAAATATGAGCACAAAAAGAAAAATACAGGTACTTTAGCTATGGATCAAAAATAAAATCATTAGAATTCAATTTTATTATAAACTAGCCAATCCCGGCGCGCGTTGCTACGCCCCTTCATGAATTTTAATCGCATTCTAAATTTTAATCGAATATCAAGTGCAAGGCTAAAAACTATAACTTTTTCTTTATGAGGGTGGCACTGCCCACTTTTCTAATTAAGAAACTGTATAGTCATGACAGCTCAATAAGTGTGCAAAGTTTCAGAAAAATCGGTCCAGTGTAAGTACCTCAAAATGATACCTTTTTTTAATGGGCGTGGCACTGCCCACTTTTCTAAATACGAAACTGTATAGTCATGACAACTCAATATGTGTGCAAAGTTTCCAAAAAATCGGTCCAGTGAAAGTACCTCAAAATGATACCTTTTTTTTAATGGGCGTGACACTGCCCACTTTTCTAATGAAGAAAGTGTAAAGTCATAACAGCTCAGTATATTTGCAAAGTTTCAGAAAATTCGGTCCAGTGCAAGTAGCTAAATCTGATAACTAATTTTTTATGGGCGTGGCCCCGCCCACTTTTTCAATCACGAAATTATAAAGTCATGACAGCTCAATATGTGTGCAAAGTTTCAGAAAAATCGGTCGAGTGCAAATACCTCTAAATGATAACTTTTTTTTATGGGCGTGTCACTGCCCACTTTTCTAATAACGAAATTATAAAGTCATGACAGCTTAGTGTGTGTGCAAAGTTTTAGAAAAATCGGTCCAGTGCAAGTACCTCAAACTTATAACTTTTTTTTTATGGGCGTGGCCCTGCCCCCTTTTCTAATCACGAAATTATAAAGTCATGTGTGCAAAGTTTCAGTAAAATCCGTGCATTGCAAGTACCTCAAAATTAAAAATTTTTTATGGGCGTGGCCCCGCCCACTTTTTTTATCACGAAATTATTTAGTCATCAGAGCTCGATATGTGTGCAAAGTTTCAGAAAAATCGGTCAAGTGCAAGTAGCTAAAACTGATAAGTAATTTTTTATGGGCGTGGCCCCGCCCACTTTTTTTCATCCATAAACACTCCCCGGTATGTGTACAACAACTTACCAAAGTTTGAGCCCGATCGGTTTTACAGTTTCAGAGTCTATAGCTAACACACACACACACACACACACACACACACACACACACACACAGAGTTTCACTTTTATATATATTATAAACAATATAAACATCTTGAATCGTAGCCATCTTTTTTATTTCCCAGGATCCCGAAAAATAATCCCGGGAAGATTAAATAACCCGAATTCCCGGGAAATAGCCCAATTTATAGCACAAAATGTATTTGTTTGTTATTAACAGTAATCGCTATGCGATAATCTCTTTATACTAAAACTAGACAAACCTGGCGCGCGTTGCTACGCCCCTTAATGAATCGAAATGCATTCTGAATTTTAATTGAATATCAAGTGCAAAAACCTTAATATTATAATTATTTTTATGGGAGTGGCATTGCCCACTTTTCTAGTCACGAAATTGTTAAGTCATAACAGCTCAATATGTATGCAAAGTTTCAGAAGAATCGGACCAGTGCAAGTACCTCAAAATTATAATTGTTTTTATGGGCGTGGCCCTGCCCACTTTTTTAATCACGAAATCATAAGGTCATGACAGCTCAATATGTGTACAAAGTGTCAGAAAAATCGGTCCAGTGCAAATACCTTTATATTAAAACTTTTTAGGGGCGTGGCCCCGCCCACTTTTCTAACCACGAAATTATTTAGTCATGATAGCTCGATATGTGTGCAAAGTTTCGGAGAAATCGGTCTGGTGCAAGTACCTCAAAATTATAACCTTTTTTTATGGGCGTGGCCCTGCCCACTTTTCTAATCACGAAATTATATGGTTATGACAGCTTAGTATGTGTACAAAGGGTCAGAAAAATCGGTCCAGTGCAAGTACCTTTAAATTAAAACTTTTTTAGGGGCGTGGCCCCGCCCACTTTTCTTATCACGAAATTATTAAGTCATGACAGCTCGATATGTGTGCAAAGTTTCAGAAAAATCGGTTAAGTGCAAGTAGCTAAATATGATAACTAATTTTTAATGGGCGTGGCCCCGCCCACTTTTTTCCTCCCATAAACACTCCCTGGTATGTGTACAACAACTTGCCAAAGTTTGAGTCCGATCGGTTTTACAGTTTCGGAGTCTATAGCACACAGAGTTTAACTTTTATATATATAGATATGTCTCACTTTCTTTGTATAACTTCGATATGCTAGTAAAATGTTTTCGTAAATTTAGTCGTTCAATGAAAGTGGGCATTAAAGTAGGCGTGTTGAAGTTGTTTTTTACTAATGAATGCAACTTAGATGTTTCAACATAGTCCTTTATTATTCCAAAATCTTTATTCATAGAGAAATTATATGAAATTGAGGTAAAACGTTTTATGGGAGGTGGGCGTGTCACCTAAATTATCCGGCATAAGAATGACATTGACTAGAAAGATATCTGTAGCAAATTTCATCAGCATAACTCCAATTTTGTCGGTTTTATGAGCTTTTAAATTTCATTAACAGTAGATAACGTGAAAAGTGGTCGTTATAGTAGGCGTGTCGAAGTTGTTGTAGTCTTTCAATGAAAGTGGGCGTTAAAGTAGGCGTGTTGAACTGGTTTCTACTAATGAATGCAACTTAGATGTTTCAATAAAGTCCTTTATTATTCCAAAATCTTTATTCATAGAGAAATTATATGAATTTGAGATAAGCCGTTATATGGGAGGTAGGTGTTTAAGTGGGCCTGTCACCTTAATTTTTCCCGCATAACAATGACATTGACTAGAAGGAATTTCATCATCGTAGCTCTAATTTTGTCGGTTTTATGAGCTTTTAAATTTCATTAACAGTGGATAACGTGAAAAGTGGGCGTTATAGTAGGTGTGTCGAAATTATTTCTACTAATGAATGCAACTTAGATGTTTCAATATAGTCCTTTATTATTCCAAAATCTTTATTCAAAGAGAAATTATATGAAAGTGAGGTAAAACGACACGGTTTTTTTCGACCTACTCTTGCTTTAAGAGCTATAACTCTCTTCCTAATATTCCGATTTAGCCCAAACAAACCTTGTGCATAAGAAAAATTCTTGCAAAATTTGAGCCCCCTAGTTTTTTCGGTGCGACCTCTATCGTGCTTTCAACAGACGGACAGACGGACAGACTGACAGACGGACGGACATAGCAAGATCGTCATAAAATCAAACCCCGATTCAGAATATATATACCTTATGGGGTCTAAAATGGATATTTCGATGTGTTACAAACGGAATAACTAAATGAATATACCCCCACCATTTTTTTGGTGGCGGGTATAAAGAAAAAAGAGATGTCAGTGCCAAGAACTGTTAAGCTCCATATATAAATAAAGAGAGACAAAAAGTGCTCTCTCTACGCGCTATCACCTCATGTGATTACACCAAGCTTTATATACCGCATTAAAGGTAGAACAAATTTTAATATGTCGAATTCAAAAAAAATAACTTTGAGTTTAAACAGTCTATATTAAGTAGACATAATAAGTTTATTGCGTAACATTATTTGAGAATGAAAAAGGTCTGTGAACCCAAAACAACAAAAATCACATTTTACAAATTACTATTTCATTGGTCACACTTGTTATTGCAAGTTTTTATTTAATGTGGCCCCAGCTTTGTCCATTTAAGAGAAAAAATCACGTTTCTAAAACTACCCAGCAAAAACTAGGTAATGACTTGCTCTTACTTAACAACATACCTTTCAATGACTATTACATATCGTCTGTCTTACTAAGATGAATTTTAGAAATGACTAGATTTAAAATGTGATACGGAAGTACTTATTTTCAGACATTTGCTTAGATACACACATAATACAATTTCTTGTTGCGAAATTTGCTAGAAGCCATTTAAATACACAACTTTTTATGATTCTCATTTAGTTTAACACGCATAGGGTATACTTAAGTAATAATTATTTTGACAACAGCGGCAAAGCATATCATTAATGATGACTTATAGATTTTTACTGATTTTTAAATTTCAAATTAACGTATTACAGAGTAATCTTACCGAATTTTCGTCCTTAAAATAACCGAACGACTGCTATAAGTCCATAATAGTAAGGGATTATTTAGGTTTTTAAAATCAAGTACTTATATATTGCTATAAAAGTAATTACTTATTTAAGTTCATATTTATAAGCGACAGTAATACTTATGCGAGTCTCTATTTGTAAGCGTAGTAAGTACTAATTTGAGTCCCTATTTGTAAGCAAGCGTGGTAAGTACTTGCCTCCAATGACATCGCCGTGTTAAAATAATGGATTTAGAAGCCAAATTGTAGGTAGTGAATAACTGCTTTTTAGTACTTTCAACTCATTATTTCGTAATGTTATTTTGCTGGGTATAACACTTTTAAAAAATGTGTGTGTATGCATACACACGCTTGGATATTCTTCATTTTGTATTAGTAAACAATGATTTTTTTTTATTTCTAAAGCTGCAAAAACGTTGAATATCTGAAGTGTAAGCGACAAAAGTTTAGATCATTAGTTAGATTTCGCTTTATTATGAGTAGAACAAGTTTTAAAAAGTAAATTTAAACATAAATGTTTAATGTTTTTTTTTTTATTATTGAAGTTTTAAACAAACAAAAAATAAGCATTAGAATAACTCTAGCTTTTAACAAAGAATTTAAATCTGACAAGGTTAAGTGAAGTTAGTGCATATTATTGGTCACAGGTAGAAAGGCCCTAACTCAAATAATTGTAACTTTACAGGAAGAAGCAAAAACATAATAAATCATACTGTATTTTTTTTGTACAGCTGTTATTTTTGTTGCTATTATCTTAACTGCCTGTTCAACGATGTCGAAAGAAAACCCAAGCGAAATTTCATTCGTACAAATATATAGAAACTAAAAATTTGTTTTTGTTTTCAACGTATTTGTACGAATGAAATTTCGCTTGCGTTTTCTTTCGACATCGTTGAACAGGCATTAAATTTTTGTGTCGTGGTGTATTTGTGTGAAATGTATTCGAATCACTGAAGAACTAAATTTCGTTAAAAATACGAGTTAGGGCCTTTCTACTTGTGACCATCAATATGTATGTACAATTTAATTTTTAAATATATAAAACCATATTTTAATATGTACATATATAAGTATACATATGTATATACACAAATTCAAAAATTTATATAGCAAATAATTCAATTAATTGCTGTTAAAGGATTAAATAAAAATATACTTATGTATGTACTATTTATTGCATATGCAATACATAAATATAAATAAATTATTAAATTATTTCTTGGTGAGTTGCTAAAAACCTGTTTTTAATTATGCGTTGGTAAATTTTTGACGAAGAATACAAAAAAAAAAATCTGTGTATTGTATTGAGTTTTCTCCAAATAAATTAAAAACATTTGTGAATCGATAACCAATTCCCAGAAATCAATTTATATGAAATTTGAGCGAAGAGAAAAAAGAATCATTAAGAAAGAAATATTATTTTGAAATATTATTAAAGCCAGATAAATAATGTAAATATTTAGAGTATTCATTTACTAAAAGCGAAAAAGGTTTAAGGCTCATTTACTCAAGCGTTAATTTTGTATTAAATTAAAAAAAAGTAAAGTCTTTTTTAATTCCGTTTCTCTGAAGAAACGCTTATATTATTTGCAGCGATACAATTTGAATACAAATATTTAGGATTTTTTTTTGCACGCACTGCGGCTTGCTGGGAAGTTAAATTTGTGACCCCTTTTTAAAGCAATATCTTTGCTATGGTCATGGACGTAACTAAACCATTTTGGTGGTGCATTTTGCCCTCCTCGGGGTTTAAAAAAATTAACTAATTATATTGAATATACGTATAAAATTTACTCAGTTAAAGATTTTGCCCCTGCCCAAAAAAAAATTTAAGCTTTTGCCACCTCTAGCAAAAATTTGTTACGCCAATGGCTATGGTTTGCGGATTTGTTATAACTACTATACGTGTTTGCGTGAGCGTATTATAATTTGGACGACACACTCAAATAGTTATGACAGTAACTGACTGTGGTCTATTCAAAAAGTATTCCGTAAAATTATTTTCATCCAATACAAAGTAATTTTTTTTTAACTGGTTGGAGAGCTATTAAAGAAATTAATTCACTTAAATACTAATTTTCAGTGGAATTTAAAATTTTTCAGTTTATTATAATTTAAAATTAAACCACTAGTATGTGTGAAGAAAATTTAATTTGATTGAAGAAATTTAAAAGTAAATGTTATGATTCCCATTATCTAATTTTATTAAAATGTAACATAAATACTGGATGTTTTTTAACTGGCGGCTATTTTATCAGCTGTCAAGTGATTTATGTTTAGTTTGGTTTGGAATTTCAAAATGAATAGAATGATACCTGAACAACGCTTTCAAATTGTGCAAATTTATTTTGAAAATCATGGTTCTGGGTTGTTTGTATGTATGCCTAATATATTGAAATTCGAAAATGTTTTCTTTCGAATCGAATTACGGAGTAACAACCCTGTTTGAAATACGTATCCCGATTTTCATAACTGAATTTTGTTTAGCGACGAAGCTCACTTTTGTTTGAATGAATATGTCAACAAACAAAACTGCCGTATTTGGAGTGATGATAATCCTCAAATGTTAGTTGAGACACAATTACATCCAGAAAAACTGAATGTTTGGTGTGCTTTATGGGCTGGTGGAATCATTGGTCCGTACTTCTTTAAAAACGATATTGGCCAGAACGTTACAATCAATGGAGATCGCTATTGAACCATGATAAATGACTTTTTTGTTCATTAATTAAACAACCATCATGTTCAGGAGCTCTGGTTTCAACAAGACGGCACTCGTGCCACAATTGATTTATTGAAGCAAACTTTTGGTAATCGCATAGTTTTACGTTTCGGACTTGTGAATTGAACACCAAGATCGTGCGATTTAACCCGGCTAGACTATTTTCCGTGGGGATATGTGAAGTCGCTAGTCTACGTCGATAAGCCTGAAACGATTGATTGGACAATTTTTCACGTTATCGCCGATATACGGCAACAAATGTTGAAGAAGGTCATCGAAAATTGGACCTCCATATTACAGTACGTCCGAAGCAGCCGTGACAGTTATATGACAGACGTCATATTTAATTATAATGCCAAAAAATTATTTTTCGAAAAAAGTAAATTTTATGTCAATTTAAAAAATTTATCTTTGTTGTATTTCATTTCAATTTTCCATCCCTCCATAAAAACACCTTTAAGTTTAATAGTTTTTAATCAAATACTAGGATACACTCAAAACATTTTGTAAGTAAAATCAACTGGTACTGCAATTTAAAACAAATCGATATTCATTAAAAAATTAAGGTTTTTTTTACAGAAAACTGGTTATTTTTTAGAATTTTTGCATTTGATTTAAATTATTGATTTAAGTGACATCTTAAATTAAATAGCTTACTCTTTGATCTCCTACAATAAAGCAGGTTGTATTGCAGACACTTTGAAGTATCGCTTCATTCTATTAAATGGGTGCTTACCGAAAGCTTTAATAAGTTCAATAAGGGGGTGAAAACGCGCTTATATATAAAAAAAAATAATGCCTTCTGTGAACAGGTTCAAAAGGTATAGTTTTGCTTATTTCCCTTACAAACCTTCAATACAAGTTATATTTTTAAGTAAGAATGTCCCTAATGAAATTATTAAGTTAAAGAAAGATGCTTAAAATTATAACATTTACTGTAGAGAAATTCTGTATAAAAATATGTAAAAATTTATTTTATTAATTAAAGCGAATGTGGCGAATCGAAAGGCTATTTTTAATTCGTATCCAACGAACAAATTTTGCTAATTTTTTTGACAAATTATTATAACAAATACAAAATTTTGCCACTATCATTTAGATAATTGATATAGGAAATAATTTCTAAAACATGTCTAAAAACATGTTTATTAATCTAAATATGTGCATGCCAACTTCATTTAACACCCATTTTTTGTTTACTTTTTTTTCGAACCAGACAAATCTAACGCTTAACAAATATTTGCCAAAAAAAAAAACCTATAATCAAATTATTTTATTTTTGTTATAAATAGATATGTGCGTAAATTAAATACAATTGTTTTATAGGTTTTATTCATTAGACCTTAGGAAACAGTTAAATAAATATATGTCACACATGATAACTTAAATAAATCACCGAAAAAATCCAAGATTATTATAATTCACAATATGAAGACAATGTAAAAAACGGAAACCCCTTATTGTGGGCTAATAATTAATTTGTCCAAAAAGCAGAAAAAAACAATTTTTTTTTTAAATAAATAAATATAAAAAATACAAATGAATACGATCTAAGACACGAACAGGTTTATTTTTTGTCAATTAATTTGTTTAGTCTACTGATAAAAAAAAAAGACATTTCAGATTGTTGCGTTTTAATTGGGATTGTCTAAAAGATGTTCGCAAAATTCTATTTTGGATAAAAAACCACATTAAAAATTAAAAAACACAAACACACACAAAACATAAACATTTAAAAGCAAAAAACTTTAAATAAATAATGTTTTAAGCCAAGTTTGTAGGTGTTTTTTGTTAGTAAATAACAGAGTCAACTACAACTGCCAACAACACCACTACGCACGCACACATTACAATTTGTATAAGCAAACTTACTACTTCAACACCACTCACTGGTAATAGAGCTGCTGTTGCTATTTGTTGTCGTTGTTGTTCATTGCTAAAATCAACAACATCGATCGCCAATCATTTTTAGTTTTTTTTTTTTAATTATTTAGTTTTAATTTCATATTGAAATTTCAGTTTGTTATGAACCTACAGTGAATACGGTTGTCGTTTTAAAAATGGACCAGTTAACAAGAGTATTCAAAAAAAAAAAAAGGGAGATTTAAAAAAAAAACAGTTGTAACGGTTGTTTTTAAACTTAAAACAAAGTGCTTGTTTTGAAATATTGTGTTTAATAGTTAAATAGAACAAATAAAACAGAAAGATATTGATTGAAATGAAATTAGAAACTTCATTATCAAATTTGCAGCATCCATGGATTTGGCTTGAAGCAGTGTATAGTGTCATTTTTTATTCAAATAAAATTAAATTAATTTCGAAAAACAAAATGACAAAGGGTTTTTCATTACAGATTTCCCTTAAAATTTAATATTTTGTTAAGTAGAATCGAAATGTTTAGAGTTGTTTTTTATTTTCGTGAAACAAACTGATTTAACAACAGCAACCGAAAAACAAACAACGAATGTTATTGTTAATATGAGTACTAATATTCAAATATTGTCTTAATCTGCATAAATTATAATTTAATATTTTTTACTGATTGTGCAAAAAAGAGAACAGTTTTAAAAATGATGTGAAAACAAAACAAAATTTTAATTGAATTTAAAAAGTGACATGCTTTATTGGTTGATAAAAGTAACAATTGCAACAAAATCGTAAAACAATAAAGTTATTTTAAAGCTTATGGTGGAGGTGGTGGTTGTTATTATTTTTTTTTTAATGTTATTTTTGTATCTTTTTAATTTGCTTTAATAATTTAATACAAAAAACTAATGTTTTTGTTTTTAATTTAAAGAAGAAAAAAACATATGCATTATTAAAATACTATTGTCTAGTTTACAATATACATATATAGTGAGAGTTGTATGTTATAGAAAACTTCGATATTTCCCTTCGGTTTTATGCTTAAAAAAAAAATTATTCGTTCTAAAAAAACAATACTGCAACGGCAATTCCAAAAAATTTGATTTTACTAGAAACACAAATCAGGAGAAATTACCAAATTTGCCATCCTTAACGTGTTTAAACAACTTTTTCCTGCTCTGGTGTAAAAATACAATCAATATTCTATAAACCTAGACAAGTAATAGTGCTATATTTTGCCGTGCCAGATCTAGTAATACCCTTCACCACCTTGTATAATGACCACATCGTAGATTAGCCATTTTCTTTATTTTCGATACCATCCTTGATTTTGAATCTTTACATAGTTAACTGTATTCTGTATTCAAGCTCTTTCCCTTGATACTAATATTGATGAGTTTAAAAAAATGTGCGCCATTTTATTTCAGACGTCATCTTGGATTGTACACTTTCTTAGTAGTTTATTCTACTGGACAAGCCCTTTAATTTAATACCAATATTTCGGGGGAAAAGGGGACAAAGCCGTAACCACTATATTTGACTCATATGTTTGCTATTTAATTCAAGACGTCATCTTGGAGTTTAACCTTTTCATGGTAAAGGAGCTAATACACGGCATGTTTTTTACATCTGACTTGTCGAATTCCACACTGATAAATACGAACATGTCGTGTGTTGCCTTTAAAACATTTCTTCTGTAAAACAAGTAAGAGCGCTAAATTCGGCCGTGACGAATCTTATATACCCTTCACAACGTGAATTCATGCAATAACAGTGGTTTGTGTCACCATTCATCCCATATGAAATACGTACATACATATAAAAACATACATATATAAAAACGTCCCATTGTAAAATTATAAATTCACGTATGAATGTTAAAAAAAACAAAAAAAAAAAAAATTTAAAAAAAAATTAAAAAAAAAAAAAAAATTTAAAAAAAAAAAAAATTTTTTTAAAAATTATTATGTATATAATATATACAAAACAAACAAAAAATAAAAAAAAAAAAATTTAAAAAAAAAATAATAATAAAAATATAAATAATATATTAAATAAAAAATAAAAAAAAAATAAAAAAAAAAATTTAAAAAAAAACAAGTAAAAGCGCTATATTCGGCAGTGCCGAATCTTATATACCCTTCACAACGTGTAGTCATGCAATAACAGTAAATTCACGTATGTATGTTAAAAAAAACAAAAAAAAAAATTTAAAAAAAAAAAATTTAAAAAAAAAATTTAAAAAAAAAATTAAAAAAAAAAAAATTATTATATACATATATAATATATATAAAACAAAAAAAAAAAATAAAAAAAAATTTAAAAAAAAAAATAATAATAAAAATATATATAATATATTAAATAAAAAATAAAAAAAAAAATAAAAAAAAAAATTAAAAAAAAAAATTTTTAAAAAATTTAAAAAAAAAATTTTTTGCCTCAGCTGGGATTCGATGCCACGTTTTCTCTAACCAGTATACACGTTTGTATGTATGTATGTTGTTGTTGTAATGTTGTTTTTATGAAAAGAAAATCGAGGTGGTCGTGGGTTTTTGCTCATATCTCAGTTGTTTATGTACCGATGTTTCTGATTTTCAATACCGATCTACTCCCGAATATTTCTGATATTTTAATACCTTACCCGGGTCCAACCTATGTCGGGGGGCTTCAAAAAGTTGATTTCAACATACACACGGACAGACGGTCAGACGGACAGACGGACAGACGGTCAGGGCTTAATCGACTCCTCTATTCATAAGCTTTCAGAAAATATATACTTTATGGGGTCGGAAATGAAAATTGTAGAAATTTCACACGGAATGACAAACCTATATATACCCTTTTTCACTGTGTGAAGGGTATAATTAAAAAAAAAATTTTTTTGGCTCAGCTGGGATTCGATGCCACGTTTTCTCTAACCAGTATACACGTTTGTATGTATGTATGTTGTTGTTGTAATGTTGCTTTTGTGAAAAAAAAATCGAGGTGGTCGTGGGTTTTTGCTCATATCTCAGTTGTTTATGTACCGATGTTTCTGATTTTCAATAGCGATCTACTCCCGAATATTTCTGATATTTTAATACCTCACCCGAGTCCAAGCGATGTCGGGGGGCTTCAAAAAGTTGATTTCAACATACACACGGACAGACGGACAGACTGACAGCGCTTAATCGACTCCCCTATTCATAAGCTTTCAGAAAATATATACTTTATGGGGTCGGAAATCAAAATTGTAGAAATTTCACACGGAATGACAAACCTATATATACCCTTTTTCACTGTGTGAAGGGTATAAAAACATGTGTTGAGACATCTGACAAAATTTCAATTAGAGCGCGCTCTATTTTCTTCTGTCAAAACATGTGACATCAGCTGTTGGCAGAAATCTCTAGTGCTGCAAAGCAGTCAGCGTAAAAGTACAATTTTGACAGACATGTAGATTTACATATGTCTCACAAATTTTACAGTCAGATGTAAAAAACATGCCGTGTATTATAGCCTTAGCTGTATCTAACTGATCAAGCCCATCCTTGTGATACCCATATTGGCTCCCTTGGTGGTATATAAGCCGAAAAAAATTTACTTTCGTTTGTAAAGTTTAGAAAAAACACCGAACCAGTTGTATTTTGATACTTATATCTTAGTTTGTTTCAAACCGATTTATAAGGTTTTCTCAGAAATAGTTTTTAAGACCACGATGTCTTTAACGTGTCCAAAAATTATTTAGGAGTTTGAAAAATTTGATATATGTACATACATATTAAAAAAATATATTTTTTTCCAAATAAGTTTTGCCTATAACTTTGCCGATTAGTGACCAATTTGTCCAAAATTTTTACGAATATCTCTAGAGACAAACCAGGTGCTTTTAGGGCTAATTTTAATCATTTAAATATTTTAATTTTTGTGATAAAAATAATGAGAATAAGAGTCGTGTTTATTTGCTAGTATCGCAAAACTTTAAGAGCTCAACTTCAACACCGATCTGCTCCGGAATATTTCTTATATTTGTATACTCCACACGTCGATATTCGAGGACTTCAAAAAACTGATTTCAACATACAAACGGATAGACGGACAATGCTTAATCGATAATTCATAAGCTTTCAAAAAATATATACTTAATGGGGTCGGAAATGAATATTGTAGAAACTACAAACGGAATGACAAAGCTAATATCTGTGGCTTGGAGCTAAAAAGGCCAATGTCACTTTTTTGCTCTTTTGAGTTATTCATTGCATTAGATTTGTTTTCTGGCTCTATTTCATTATGGCGAAACAGCTAAAGTCATACTTAACCAGCTTCATAAATAAAATGCTGGCCAATGTCACTATGAAAGCATCCATAAAAGTTAAAGTTTAATTCCAATTTTCTCAAAAGTAAATATTTTGGCATTGGCCCTTTTAGCTCCACAGATATATACCCTTACACTTTCATTGAAGGGTATAATAAAACTTTTGTATGAGTTAAATAAAATAGTAATTGGTAAAGTGCCAACCATATTGTACACGTATGTCAAGACGAATTCGTATGTCAGTGATAGAAAAGTTGTTATGATCAGTTAAACAGATCATACATACAACAACATATTAGTATATAAATTACTTTTGTATATTTGTTATCAAAAAAGTACAATTGTTCAATACCTGCAATTGTAAGTCAATTGTTCAATACCTGCATAAAAAAAATGAAATCAAGGGAGTTCAACAAATTTTTATACAAAGATTTCTCTATCAGATGTCTCGACAAGACTACCTGTATGAATCTGCCTTAGTGTCCACAACATTTATGCAACTATTGTTAACCTCAACAACATACAACTCTTACGATAGTTTGTGAATTAAAAATATGATTTTTGGTTTGTTTTCAAGAACACAATTGTTTTTTTTTTATAACTCGAACACACATTTACATAAAAATAATAGAGTCTAAACATGAATTTGTTAAGTAAGAGTTCAATAAACTTTAAATTATTAAATCTTGACCACTTTGTGTTATAAAATTCGCGAAAGGTCAAATTTAGATATATCTTGATTTATACAGTATTTTAATCGAACCTTTTATGGTTTACGAGTATGAGAATTTTTTATCTTAATTCCTTCGTAGGTAGAAATTAAAATGAACTCAAGCTTGAATCAAAATTCACATCTTGAATTCGAAATTATGTTTATGATAAATTTAAATACATAAAATGTGTTAACAACAAAGTCGCCCATGACTACGTTCAAATATGTTTTATTTTAAAGAACTTAATTAAAAAAGTAAACAAACAACATTAAAATTAAGCTATTATACTTAAAAAAAATTAAAATTGTAATTCTACTTGAAATTGTTTAAATTCGGTTGTTAATAAGATAAGCAAAAAAAAGTTGGTAAATAAAATAGTAGACATAGTTGATTATTTTTTTCGCAAATATCTATTTAAGCTTTATATGTAGAAATACGACGATTTGTAAAATCATCTTAAAGATTTTACTTTTTTGATTAAAGAATTTGGAAATTTTTTTATTTTGACTTAAGATGTTTAGTCAAAAGTTCGCAGATATGTGTCTACGCTTAATTTAACCTAAAAATAAAATAAAACAAGTAAAAATGCTATTCGGCCGTGCCGAATCTGATAATACCCTTCACCATATTGTACGTAGGTATAGTGACCACATAGTAGCTTAGCCTAGATTTTATTTTGGGCTTTTATTTCCAATGCTAATTTTGATTTTGAGTTTTTACATAGTTGTCAAGCCTTTTATTTCATACGCGTATTGATGGGGTTGAAAAAAAAATACTAACCGTCATTTTACTTAGCTTGCCATCTTGGACTTTAACTTTTTCATAGTTTACTGTATTCTATTTGTCAAACTCTTTATTTAATACCCATATTGTGAGAGTCGAAGGTCCGTAGCCGTAATTACTATTTTTGACCCATATATCCGCCATTTTATTTTGGACGCCATCTTGGATTTTAACTCTTTCATTATTTACTGTATTCTTCCACTGGCTAAGTCTTTTCGTTTGATTCCAATATTGAGGAGGTTGAAGAGGGTACATTTTTAATTACTAAATATGACCGATGTATGAATTAATTATAAGCCTTTTTGTAGTGGCGGCCATATTGGATTTAGTGTTCTATATTCTGGTAGTCAAGCCCATTTTTTTGATACCCAAATTGTTCCTCTCGGTTAGCCGAAAGCTGAAAAATCGATTTTCGCTTGTAAATTTTAGAAGAGCACACAGAAGCTTTTGTATTTTTGTAATTATATCTCAGTTAGTTCTAAATCGATTTGTCAGTTTTTTTCAGCAGTAATTTCCGTGAATACGGCTTGTATTCTGCTGTCTCTAACATGTACAACAATTAATTAGAAGATTTAATAACTTTAAAAAATATATAATTTTTAAAATTATTTTTGCCTATAACTTTGCTGGTTAGATATCAATTTTTTGTTTAAATTTTTAAGAATATCTATAGAGGCATATCGTACCTATAAATAGTAAGTGGTAAAAATATGGCGAAATAACAGAGGCAGTCGTGTTCTTCTAAAAATTGATTTCAATCAACGCACGAACAGACATGGCTCAATCAACTCCCCTAGTCATAAGCTTTCAGAAAATTTATACTTTATGGGGTCGGAACTGAGTATTGTAGAAATTACAAACGGAATGACAAAGCTATATATATACCTTGGACTCCACAGGTGAAGGGTTTAAAAAATTAATAATTTAAAAACGTCCTTGAAGCGTGTACCTCTCCACGATTAAATGACAAAAACTTATGTTCAATCTGTAAAAATATTCCGACTTCAATTTTATTTCTATTTGAGAAATGATAAAAAAAACCCCAAGTGTAATCAATTGGACAAACTTGATATAAATGTTGTTTTGATTGTCTGCATAAAAGTATTAAACTCTTTCAAGCAACAAATAGACCTTAAGGTATTTAGCGAAACGTTTAAAATGTTGACGTGTCAAATGATTTTTATTCTCCTCATCAAAGTCATCGAAGTTTAACAATACAAACTTTATCATTTTAAAAAAATATTGTTCAACAATTAAAATGAGTGATGTGTACGTAAATTTGTGAAATCGAATTATTTACATCAGACTATGTTAGAGAAATGAGAAAATTTAAAATACAAAATTATATTTCTATTTAACTTATTATTACAACAAAAGAACTGAAGGCAACGGCATTTGTTCGCTAAATGCATTTAGGAACGTTTTCATTAAGCACCCAATTTTAACCACCGAAAAGTTATTATTTTTCCCAAAAATTCAACTTAATTCAGGGCATCGCCAAAATTAGAAGCTGTAGGTTCTGTGCCGTTATTACATTCTGAAATTCATCTGTCTTTAAAATGAAAATTGAACTTTATGCGATGTTTTATTTCAACAATCTAACCAATTTTATGAAAAAACCCCTTTTTATTTTTTGAAAGAAAAATGTAACAAAATAAGAATTAATTAAACCTTTACTTAAAATAATCTTTTGAAAACTTTATCTATCTTTTTGTAAGTACCAATCTGAGCAATTCTTATTTTTGCCACTTTTTACAATATAATTCTTGTACTTTCGGACTTATTATTAAACAAATTGCTTGTATTTTTTGTGTAATTGTCATTTATAGCTTTCAAAAAACTAAATCTTAACTTTATTTAACTTTCCATACAGATTTAAATCAATTCCGCCAAATCTCATGGTAAGATGGCGTAACAATACGGATGCTATGATCGAAGCTCAATATCCAACACCAGGAGAATTTGAATATATGGAATGTGGCCCATCGCCACCAGCTGAAAGTGCGCCCAGTATGTATGATAGTTTTGAAGAGCCAACCAGTGAGTTAAGTGTACAAATATGCAACGACACACTACGCATAAGTCTCATCGATCAAATGAAAAATGCCGCTGGACGCATACGTTATTTTGAGGACATCGAACAGGGCAATGTGATTGGCGAAAATACCAAGACCCACTTTGAATCCGCCTCGCAAATAGAGAAAAATCTATGTTTTCTATGGGCAGCATTTCTAAAGAGATGGGATCTGTTGCAGAGTATATTAGATATAGGGGCCGAATTGAACTTTTGTGATCAAAATGGTATTACTGCTTTGCATTTGGGTGCGTTTAGTGGTTGCCTGTCGACGCTCACGTTTTTAGTGGGCAAGGGCATGAATGTAAACTTCCAACCAAAATGCTATACTCCTTTGCATTGTGCAGCATTTGGTAATTCGCCTGAGGCGGCGAAATATTTGATTACCAATGGTGCTCAATTGTCCATAGATACGAATAAACCCAACTGTGAAGAGAGTCTACTGCATTGTGCAGTGAGAGCTAATGCTTTGGAGTGCTTGCAGTTGTTTATAGATGAAGGAGCCGATGTTAATTCCCTAAAGCCTAATGGCACCAATGCTATACACTTAGCAGCCGATTTAGGTAACGCCCAGTGTTTAGAGATTTTATTAAAGGCCAATGGCGCGGATCCCAATGTGAGAATCTGTATAAGAGAAAAAGAATCTACAGCTTTACATTTAGCCGCTGATGAGGGAAATGTAGAATGTGTTGATTTATTACTAGCCAAGGGGGCTGATGCAAAGCTAAAAAATCATCGAGGTTTTACGGCTCTACACTTAGCGGCTCGCACTTCTAGCTTGGAGTGTGTAGAATCACTGCTCAGAAATGGCAATGCAGATGCTAACGCAGAAGATTTTGATCATCGAACTCCCTTGCATGCGGCTGTAGGAAAATCCGAAAATGCTTTTGATATTTTAGAACTTCTCATACAGTGGGGAGCCAATGTTAATCATAAGGATATTTACGGTTTTACAGCTTTACATTTGGCGGCCCTAGATGGCCTAGCTCAGTGTGTGGAAATGCTGATTTACCACGGTGCAGATGTTACTACAAAATCTAAAAAAGGTACTTCTGCTTTAAATGTTATTACTCGGAAAACACCTGCTTCTGTAGCCATGATCAGACAAAAACTAGATGCCGCCATTACTTTACATCATTCCCAAGATCCAGTCAATCGTGAGGTGGAATTGGAACTGGACTTTCGTCAACTCTTGCAACACTGTCATCCTAGAGAAATAAGTTACTTGAATACCTTTGTGGACGAGGGACAAAAGGAGATTTTGGAACATCCTTTGTGTTCGTCATTCCTGTACATAAAATGGGGCAAAATAAGAAAATATTATATAGGACGTTTAATATTTTGTTTCTTCTTTATACTTTTTCTAACCCTATACGTACTCACTGCCCTGGCCCACAATTGCTACAATGGCAGTAAAGATGACAACACCACCATACAAGCTCAGGAATTGTGTCAAAAACAATCCATTTTGGGGGACATGTTACGCAACAATCCTTTTGTTATGGAAATGCAATGGTGGGTTCTGGTGGCCATTACAATAGTGGAAATATTTCGTAAGCTGTATGGCATAACGGGTTACTCATCATTCAAACATTATGTCACACAGGTGGAAAACATAATGGAATGGTTTGTCATCACCAGTGTATTTGTTATTTCGTATATTTATACCAAACAAACGTACACCTTCCAAAATCATATAGGAGCATTTGCTGTCCTTTTGGGTTGGACCAATCTCATGCTAATGATTGGCCAACTGCCTGTATTCGATGTTTATGTTGCCATGTACACTAGGGTACAAGGGGAATTCGCAAAGCTGTTTATGGCCTATTCCTGTATGCTTATAGGATTTACTATATCCTTTTGTGTTATATTTCCCTCCTCCTCATCTTTTGCTAATCCATTTATGGGCTTCATATCTGTACTGGTAATGATGATAGGAGAGCAGGATTTATCGCTACTCATTAATGATCCCGATGGCAAAGATCCACCATTTCTCTTGGAAGTTAGTGCCCAAATAACATTTGTACTCTTCCTGCTATTCGTTACGATTATTTTAATGAATTTGCTGGTGGGTATAGCGGTACATGATATACAAGGCCTTAAAAAGACCGCAGGCCTCTCCAAATTGGTCAGACAAACTAAATTAATTTCTTACATAGAGTCGGCCTTATTTAACGGTTATTTACCCACCTGGTTGCGTAACTTACTACACTACACGGCTCTAGTATCGCCACAGGCATATCGTGTGGTGCTGTGTGTAAAGCCCTTAAATCCAAGCGAAAAACGTTTGCCACGTGATATTCTAATGAAAGCCTACGAAGTGGGTAAAATGCGTAAGCATTTTGGCCACACCATATCGGCCAAATCTTCCGATGCTACTTATCTATCGTATAAAAACAAATACAACAGTGAAACTAATCAAACACCAACCACTCCATATGCGACAGAAAACTTTGAAGCCACTGTCTTGTCTAATATAAATTCGAAAATTGATGACAACAGTGAACGTATTGAATATTTGACACAAGAAATACAGGAACTAAAACAGGCCTTAATAACCCAACAACAACAGGCTAGCAAAGTCATTGATAAATTATTGATTGTTATATCGAATCAGCAAAAAAATAATTTAAGAAAATAGTTAAAAAACGAACAAAAGATATTTATTTTTATTTTCATAAAGAAAATTTTATCAAGTGCCTTCCTTAAGAGAAAAAAGTGTCCTTTTAAAAATACCATAGATTATCAATATTTAAAGTTAGAATTAAATTTGTAATATATGTTTTTACACTTATTTATGTAGTTTGTTAAATATCTGGCAATAAAATTGCAAAACATGTTTGAATATAAACACACATTATAAAAAAAAAAATAAGTTAAAAAAAATCGATTGTTTTGTTAAAACAAATTTTAACAGAAAACAATAAAATATTATATAAATTGTATGAACAATTTTATACGAATTTGATTTAATAGTTAATTTTCTCAATGTCTGGTTTATTTCATCCTAAAATTTTGATCTTATTTATCTAAAATCTTTTTCAACATTTTTAACTTTTATATTTATGTTAAACATTTGTTCACACACACATCAATGTTAATATTATGGAATATATATTTGAATGAGAATTATTTTTTTTAATCTTTTTTGATACGGCGTTATACATGACAAGAAACTGTTAAGTTAAATTATAAATATTTAAAAAAATAAAATCATAATTTATTTAAGTCATGAGGATGCTTTTCAGCTCCATATCAATATACACATATTCAGTAAAATATTTTACAGTTTCGGAAATCTTTTGAAAGCATATGCCTTAAAAATTGTAGACGTTATTTCTCCTTCAATATAACTGTTTTTACAAAAGATAACGGTACCTTAGATCTATAGTTGGCAATAACGGTCCGAAAAGTGTGTCCCCCTATTTTATTGATACTTTAGATTGCTAATTATTTGAAAAAAAATTACAAAAACGAAATGGTTTCGAAAGGCATACTTCATGGCGGAAATAGCACTGTGACATGCCAGATAATATCTACCAATTGTTTTCGTTTATAAAAAGTAAAGTTTCGAAGATAAAAAAATAAAGTTACAGATATTAAATTTTAACATTAACTATTAAGTTTGTTAAAGTAGTTCGATTAAATATAAAAATTTTAATTCTAATATTTATAGTAATGAGTTTCTATACTATTTGTTTACATTTATATTAAGGGTATTCACGTAATCAATTTGAATCTTGTAAAAGTGCAAACATTTTTTAATTAACTTATGTTGATTTCACAGTACAAAATGACAACGGAAGCTGTAGGTTGTTACAAAAAAAAAAAAAACTAACAAAATGTTTTATCATTTCACATGTTCACTTAAATACTCCTAACTTAAACATTTGGTTGTTTCTTGTCGAATATTTGGATTTTTTTTATATAAATTTTCTAAAGTTTTCAATTATTTTATAATTGTTAACAAATACATTTTTTTGTTGAAATATGCACATCATTTATGTACTGGTTTAAAGGTAGTTAGTTCCAAAAGCATAAAACTTGTGCAAAATTTTATTAACATATTTGTTTCTATTTTAAAACAAAAACATGCACTTTCTCGGGTTTCCAATTCTAAATACAGTGATGTGAATACCTTTATTATAATTTGTACATTTAAAACATTAGTATTTTAAAATATAAAATATTTATTTTTTTAAAGGACAACATTGACACGTTAAAATTTTAAATTATAATTTATTTATTACAATTACTTTATGTAGACAGAATTTATGTAATTTTCTATTTAATATATTTAAAAATCAATTGTTATTCCTTTTTTTTTCTAAACATAATTTAAAAATTCTTTTCTATGATCGTTATTATTGTATTTAAGGCTGTGTGTGTTTTTGCCGACAGAGTTTGCTAAACATTTTTTAAAGAGTTTTGTTTTTTTAGTAGATAAGTTTTTGTTTTAAGTTGAATAGCAAAAAAAATCGATTCTTTGTGTTATATTAATTTTTATTTTTATTTTAATTTTTTTTTGTTAATATATGTACATATATAAGTAAATAAACAATTTATATTTTATCGCTATGTACATAAAGCTAAAAATATTTGCATTATTTGTATGATTACGAAAAGTGGTAAGTATATGATTAGCTACATACTTAGTTATGAGTAAAAAATAAAGTTGTCCATCAAAATAATTTAAAACAAATAAGGGGTAATTTTTTGTTATTTGTTTTTTTTAGTGTAAAAAAATTATTCTTGATATGTGGCAATGGAGACATTGGCACAGAATGTGCTCAACTACTCTGGATCCTCACACAACCTGCACACATCCGACAGGTCCGATCCCATTCTTACCGCCATCCTGCACTACATACTTTGGCCCGTAATAATAACTATCAGAGTTCAAACGCAGATCTTACCTCTGTCCAAAAGCACATCCGAATCGGACTTTCTAAGCATCGGCCACAGCGTCCTCGATACCCTGCAGTCCGTTCGGTTACTCCAGACCCGATTTTTCCCGCTTAGAAGCCGTTCTCAGCGCTCAAGATCCCTAGAACCTCCGCCTGAAATACACTGCAGTCGTCGAAAAGTCTATATAACTTTCTGATGTTCAGGTTCTTAATAAAGACCCCCGCTCAAGTGTCCCTCATCTTCGAGCCATCAGTAGAAATAGCAAAACCATTAAACAATCTGCCCTTGCCTGTCCACCTCTCTTTAGAAGGCAATATCACCCTCAACAGAAGCCCAAAAACGTAGTGCTCACATAATCCCTCAAGCCAGGAGAACCCAGCTAATACCCGCCAGCGCCAGTTTCCTTAGGCGTTCGTTTCTTAAGTCCGAATGAATAACTTTATTACTAAGCATTAGAGTTATCCATTTAACTAAGAATAACGTAACCCCTAAATCACCCAGAGCCTGTGCTTCAGCTAAAATATTAACTCTCTTACTCATTTTTTTCAATCGTATTTTGCACATTACTATCACAATTATACTATTTTAAATATTTCAAATAAATGGACGCCAGAATAGGGCAATTTTTTGTCGGGTTCGTATCGTAATACCAAATGAAAAATAATCTTTTGATCAGTTCTTTTGACAACAGTTAAAGATAGCTCATAATAGAAAATAAGAAAAACTAAATTTTTATTTATTTTTTGAACTAATATTCAAAATTTATTCAGGCTTGCCTTCATTTTTAACATTCTTATTATTACAGAGAACTTTTAAGTGTGATAAATTAAAGAATAATCTGAAAAAGTATGTTTTGTCGACACTGGAATGAATTTTCGAAGCCAGCTACGATTTTATCATCACACTTTGTGATCGGTGATTATGTGTTAGATGTAAGTATTATCTATTTAACTTGCAAGTAATTTCATAAATTTTTCTAGAGATTAAAAAATGTTCACTTATGCTGATAAAGGAATAATTTTCAGTGAATCGTTTATAAAAAAATATATCCTTTAACTTTAGCGCAAAATAGTTGTGAGCTATGATTTATTACATTTTTATAAAAGTAGACGAATTTTCCAAGATTTGTATACACTTAATAAGTTAAAAGCGCTTAAAATAGGTGCGTTATTTTTATTTTCTTAGCATTAATTTGTATTTTCTAATTTCAATTTTTATTTTCTCAATCATAATTTGTATTTCGCAATTTCAATTTGTTTTTTCTCAATATCAATTTGCATTTCTTAATTTCAATTTGTTTTTTTTTTTTTAATATTAATTTGTATTTTTCAATTTCAATATATTTGTTCTCAATACTAATTTGAATTTCCTAATTTCAATTTGTTTTTTCTCAATATCAATTTGCATTTCTTAACTTCAATTTGAAGTTTCTCAAAGCTAATTTATATTTTCTTAATTTCAACCTAAAAAGGTGTAATAATTAAAAGTGTACCTACCCACTTCAACCCCCTCAATATTGGTACCGAACGAAAGGACTTAGCCAGTGGAATCAAAGTATATTTAATAAGGTCTGTGCAACTGTACAGAAACAAAGAGCAAAGAAAATTTACAGGCATTTTGTTAGTGTAAAACTACAAGGAGTTTGTCAAAAACAGCTGACTAAAATACCAAAAAAACGCTATACTTTTTGAGTATTTTTTGTGTTTTCATTTTGTTGAAGAATATTTCAGTTTACAAGACAACAAAAATAAATAATATTAATTATTTCAAAGTTTTATTTTGTAAAATATATATTCTGCTAAAAATATATGTACATTTATTAAAATAATGGCTGATGGAGATAAAACAGAAGTACGTGACATTAAACGTCGTGGATTAGGTCTAGACGATGTCTTGGAGGAGCGTGCTGTTTCACAAGGTATGGTGGGCCAGAAAGATGCTCCTTTCGCTGCTGGTGTTGTCGTACAAAAGGTGCGTGAAGACAAAATAGCTGGTATGTTTTTTTCTTGGCCGGTGAGCCAAGTACTGGCAAGACTGCTATAGCTTTTAATGTGACTCAAGCCTTGGGTACTGAAACGCCTTTTATCAGCATGCCCGGCTTGGAAATATATTCCTTAGAAATTAATAAAACTGAGGATCTGTCAGAGGCTTTACGTAAAATTATTGGTGTGCGTATTAAGGAGAAGACTGAGATAACATTTATATGTACATATATACCTACAATAACAGTTTAATAAAAATTTTATTTTTTTAAAGGTCACCCTAAACATCACCGAAATATAAATCAATTACGGTTTAGGGTACAAAATCATCGAGAGTTTTATTAAGGAGAAAATTCAAGGCGGTGATGTGCTAACTATTCTGGAAAATTAAATAAATAAGGACGTACTTTTAACAAAAATTGCCACAGATAATTTACGTTATGGCATACAATTGATTACCACAGCTAATTTAGTGTGTCGTCGTCGTAAGGTTACCGAAGTCTCCTAATTAACAAATTATCTTATTCCTATTTTTTGTTCAATATATGTACATATACTAGAAAAATATTTTTTAAAACGTTTTTATTAAACTTATTTATAAAACACTTTTTAACATTTAACTGCACTTTAGAATGCAAAATAAAAGTAGAAAAATAGAAATGGCGCGCTAAACAATTAAATAAATTTTGACAACTCTGGTATGTAAACATGAGGGAGCAAAAAATGATCAGCTGATTAGTTGAACAGACCTTATTAAATAGACCTTGAGTGGAATACAGTAATGAAAAAGTTAAAATCCAAGATGGC
This sequence comes from Phyto melanocephala, assembly GCA_941918925.1. NCBI lineage: Eukaryota > Metazoa > Arthropoda > Insecta > Diptera > Rhinophoridae > Phyto > Phyto melanocephala. Next base: position 47,751,415 of record OW799233.1, on the reverse strand, counting down.
GTCCGAAATAAATTGGCGGATGTTTGGGTCAAAATAGTAAATTTTCAACTCCCACAAAATGGGTATCAAATGAAAGGGCTTGACTTGACTTGGCTTGAATCCAAGATGGCGTTCTAACCAGAGGACTTGACTAGTAGAATACAACTAACTATTTAAAAATTCAAAATCAAAATTGGCATCCGAAATAATAAAGCAAAATGAAATCTAAGCTACGATGTAGTTACTATACCTACATACGAGATGGTGAAGAGTATTATAGCATTCTTACTTGTTTATAATAGTTTTGACAAATGAATAAATGTTAATGTTATTAAAAAACAATTTAATATAACTATTTAACGATTTATTAGTATGAGGAGGAACTAAAGCACTTTTGTCCAATACTGTATATTACTGTAAAACGTATTTAAATCGAACAGCTGTTTTGATTAACTTACAAGTTTCTACAAATTTTTCGTTCGCCTACTGTTTGTTCCAAATGTTTTTCGTGAGAGTAATTTTTTTAAATTGCTTACAAGGCATATCTATTCATCAGGTAGTCCTGATTCGTCAACTGATTATTTTCTTCTTCACTTATTTTAAATTTCAGCTGCCAAAGTCCATAGATAAAAAACACTTTTCTCTCTTTTCTCTTTTATTTTAAATGTCAAACTTCATATTAAAAAAATTATAAACAAAAATTATTTCTGAACTGCGGTTACCCGATACTGAATCTGGCGCAGGTATACATACTTAAATACATATTTGCACAAATGTATGTATGTACTTAGTTCCCATTAAACTTTATTTATTTGCCAGCAGCTGTTTCTTCAATCTTACGAATTTTTACAAATGTCTGTTCGAGTACTTTTTTGGACAAATTCTCTTTTTGAGAGTAAAATTTTCAATTTACTAAATAATTACTCATTTACTACAAAGTGCAGTAAAAGTACTCGAACGAACCTAATATAAACCATAGAATTTACTACAGGAGAATGAAAAAGATTTGTAGGATGTATAAAACAGCTTTAACTATATATTAAAAGTTAATTTTCCAAGCACTTCTAGCACAAAAAAAATATGACAAAAAAGGATTTCGAATCATGACACATTTCCATTTAGAAGAAGAGAGTCGCAGGTAAATATACTTTTTTAAAACAATTGTAAGAAATATTTTCATTAAATTCTATAAATAATATGTACTTTTTGAAGTAAGTTTAAAATACATTAAAAATCGTATTTGTCGTAAATCACTGACAAAATTCACAAAATACATGCCTTTAAAAAGTGCTTACTACTATTTCTATGACTACTAATGTAAAACTCTATTAATATTGATTTTAAGCTACTTTCGTATAAAAAAATCTCAACGTTGTTTCAGATACTTTATTAGTAGGCACACATTTAAATATAATTTAAGTAAAAAATTGTACATGCATACATACACGCATGTATTTTATTGTTAGAAAGAGCCTATTAGAAATATAGAATAGCTAGACAATTATTTTTAGCAATTTTCTGAATTTTTCTAAATATTTTTATGTCAACTAAATTAAAATCTCATAATTTTCGTACCAGAGTCTTTCTATTACCTCAAGTTTACTTAAACATTTTTTTATATTTACTTTTTTTACGAACGATTTTTAAATGCTTCGTCTTCAAAAGACCATTAAATAAGAAAAATTTAGACGCACTTACCTGTTCACGTGGTTGTACATCATCAAAATATGACAGATCTTTGCCATTTATTGAGATTTTACCGGTACCAGGCACACGAAGTGTAACATTACCTCGTGCCGATTTTCGAAGACATTCTGAAAGAGAATCAAATAATAAAAATATATACTTAGTGCATTTTTAATAAAAAAATTTTTATCTACATATCTATTTAGGTAATAATAACAATGCATATTATTTTCAAAAAAAAAAAAAAATTGAATGTGTTTTTGTTCTTCGATAATATAATATATTAAGCCTTAAAAGCTTTTGAATCTAAGAAAGACGACCAAACAAATTTTCGAATTTTACCATATTACATGCATCTTGTCTTGGGTGATCGACTCGGTTTTACAACCGGTGGAAAACCCATTTTTTTCCTTTTTTAGCTGACGGTTTTTTATAAATGTTGATTTTAGCGAATATCGAATACACCGGTTTTTTTTATCCGAAAAAACCGATTTTTTATTTTTTTAAATTTTATTTCATAACTTTGTAACCAATCGTACCATAGTATATTTAGGATGCGAAATTTTTCCGAAAATCAAAAAATAAAAACTATTAAATATTCTTCCATATTATTGTAAAAAATTGATTTGTTGTTTAAGAAACAAATGCAAAATAAGAAAAATAATTCAGCCTAAATATTAGTTTTTGTATAGGATATAAACCTAACGTTAAAAGTATAAAAAATAATTTTTTAAATAAAATTTAAAAGATTTTGAAATGTATATCAAATTACAGAAATCATTTCAAACAAAATACGTTAGTGCATTTTAGTTTAAAAGATCTATTTAACATTAAAAAATGTACAGAAGGAGATGAAAGAATTTATAACAGCCTTATAAGAAGTCTTATTTATGTATTTATTTATTTTATTTGTAAAGAGTACCTTTTGTCCTTAAATTCAACTAATTAAAACCAATTTAATCAACTGCATTCATGCCAGTTGTTGCGTAATTGTGCAGCCAAGCGTTTATAAACTGTAAAAATTTCATATTTAGATATAATTTTTATTATAATCTTTTTTTACAAAATTTTTTTTAATTTTTTCTTTAAATATTATATTTTATATATTCGAACCGGTTAACCGGCTTTTTCTCAATTTTCATAATAGCAACCGGTTTTTTTTAAGTTCTAAATTTCAAACTATTTGAAAACCGGTTTCTTAAAAAAGTCGAATAATCGATCACCGTAATCTTGTACTTGCTGTTTATTATTTGCAAAAAAATAACTACCAAGAGGGACAAAGTAAATAAGGACTAAGAAAGCGATTCAAAATGTGTTTTTTTGTAATAAGTTTTTTTGATGTGATGTTGTCACATAGTTGATGTGAACCGTTTTATGCATAAATTAAGTACAATATAAGAAGTGTGATTTATTTTATTTTTAATTGTATATAACAATGATTTCCAGGTTTTAAATACCACGAAGTTTTGAATAATCCTACTCATAGAATGTTTGAATGTTTGTATGTTTGGATTTTTAGTTGTTTGGATGTTTATAACTCAATTACGCAAACACGGCTGAACGAAACTAAATGAAATTTTGGAACACATATAAACAGCAAACTAGAGTAATACATAAGCTACCCTTTTTAACGATAATCAAGCAAATTCGCGGAAATATCAATAAATATATATATTTTGTATTAAGGTAGTCGGTTATTTAAGAGTTTTGAATGTCCAAAATTCACACGAATTGGCAAAAAAAAATTTAATCATCAAACGTTCTCTATAGAAATGTTGTCTTAAATATTTTCATTAAATTTAAATTATTATTTGTTTAAATGTTTTGATATATTTACTTAATCACGCAAAAATGACTAAACTAATTTAATTGAGATTTGCCGAACAGATAGATAACAACCTGTATTATAACGTAGAGAATGCCTGTCGTGCCGATAACTACCAGACGAAGTCGCGAGCACAGGCTATTTGAGAATAAAAGTATGTATAGTAAACAAATTTTGTATTTATAAAGACCTTAAGCTTAACAATTTTGTTTAAGTAGCTAAGACTCCTACCAACCAAGAGTTAAATATGAATTAAAAAGAACATTTTGTTTGACTACTTGTAGTGCTAGTCAAAGCAGCCTGATAATAGCTGATTTCGAAAATGCACTGCACTGAGCTAAAAACTTAATTTCTTAATAGAATTCTTTAATTTGCTTACCATATGTTGTGATATATTGACGACCATCTTCGTCAATTTGAGGTTTGGGGATTTCCAACTGACTCGACTTATCCATTAAAGGTTTTGTATATTTGTCAATGAATTCTTTACATTTGTATGAATAGGGATGCGATGCTAACCTTTCCATGGCAGCAATAAAATTATTGAACTCAATATCAGATATTTTTTCTACCAAACACAACTCTATTTGATCTTTGGAAACCCAATTAAAGCCAGTTAAATCTCTGTTGGGGAGTCACAATAAAAAAATATAAATTATAAGTATTTGTTTATTTAACACTAAAAAAAATTGCAAATAAACTATAATGAAACACTACATTGAACAGCTTTAAAAAAGTAGTTTTGAGGATAAATTATAATTATATACACTTAATATATTTAGACATGAGTGATATTAAAATTGTATAATTTTAAAATAAACATTATGATATTAAAAAATATCACAGATTGTTGGCTTAATTTAAAAAATATAAGTTTTTAATATGTAGTTTTTCCTGAAAATGATTTTGTTACATTTGGTTAATATAGTAATTGATGGGCCTTCATTTATCTTCTCTAACAAAGTTTTTTTAAAAACAAATAATCAACGAAAAGTCCTATTGAAGATCCCTTAAGCTAGAGTATACCGAATAGCTATTTTGTTCCGCAAAAATTCCGAACGTACAAGAGAACAAAATCACGGTTTAACTATTTTATAGCAAATAAACTTTTACATCAAGGTATGAAAGCGTGGCAAACCAAAATGGAAAATGCATTTTATGCATATTATTTTTTGGTTTACAAAACAGACACACCACTTTTTGTACAATGAAACTAAGAACAAACTCTACTTCAAATATATTTTCTTTTCATAGTTCCATTTTTTTAAATTATAAATACATAATTAGATTTTCAGAAGTTCGGTTCAGAAGTGCTTAAAAAATAATATATACCAAGGAATATTTATTCATCAGGTACTCTTGATTCGTCAGCTGATAATTTTTTTCTTTACTTATTTTAAATTTCAGCTGTCAAAGCCCATAGATAAAAAATAAATTTCTCTCTTTTCTCATTTATTTCAAATGTCAAACTTCATATTAAAAAAAATATAAACAATAATTTTTTAAAAAAAAAATTTTAAAAATCTTTTTTATTTTTCGAGCTCAGGTCCGTTAAAAACATTAAAATAAATAATTTAAATCATGCCAATATTTCGATATTCTTTGAATATCATCATCAGGGCCTTTCTATCAAAAAAAAAAAAACTAAAAACAAAATAAAAAACGAACTTATTAGATTTAGAATTACTACATAAAACATTTACAGTACATTAACAAGGTGAGTGAAAAAACATAAAACAATTATGACAAAAGTACCCATTACAAATATTTATTAAAAAAATTTTTGAAACAGCACAACATAAATACTGCATGTCATTTCACATTAACATCTGTTTATGCACAGTGCAGTGTTTTATATGCATATTGGAATTTCGTTTTATTAACGTTTATTGAGTACGAAAATTCTTACAGTTTTATAAGTCTTGTTTCTCAGTAAAATTTAATGATTACTGATTTTTTTCAATATTCAGTTAAATTTACTGATTACTGTCATTTTTTTCAGTATTCAAGTATATGTATATATATCAAGTTGATATATACTTTGTTGGGCGTAAAATAGCCCACTTAAAATATATGTATATAAAAATATATATGTACATACATACATACATATATTCAAATATATAAAATTTATAAAATTCGTTTAAGAGCTCCTCCGAAGTGGTGAGGTCCTAAAAGAAAGAAAACAAAAAAGTAATTGAGGTCGGTCATATACTTATATTAAACCTATCAGACCCTAAAAAGGTAAATATTTAATACTTTAACTTTGGGTAGGATCCGACAGACTGTTTGAGGGGTGTGCAGTCTTTACGGATGGATCGAAGATGGATATAGGTACAGGGGCAGGTGCCTATATTATGGGAGAAAACATCGGGAGGTCTTACAAACTTTCTGATAACTGTAGTGTGTTCCAAGCGGAGATACTGGCTATCTATATTGAAACATGTTCCAAGGGGTAGGGAGGTTACTCCATACGTTGACAGTCAGGCGGCGCTCAAAGCCTTGAAGGGAGATTATGTCAAATCTAGGTTGGTTGAGAAGTGTAGGAAGGCACTCAATAGGATCATGAACCTCTTCGATGTCAGACTGTGTTGGGTACCAGGGCATAATGGGCGTATCGTGGGTATCTGACAGGACCGATATGGCGTGAAGGGACAGAAGAGACTGCAGGGTGTCAAGGGCTTTATGACCCAGGTTAAACTCAGCGGACTCTACGGTTCTTCCGGGCCTGAGTAGGGTATGTCTGAGGGCCACTATTGGGGTTTTAACAGGGCACTGTCCTGTGAGGGCTAGGATTAGTAAATGGGATCCCGACACTCCAGATTATTGTAGGATGTGTGAAGATGAGGAGGAGTTGGAAACTGTGGAACTTGTCTGTCACTGCCCAAGGCTACAGAATCACAGGCTCAAGTGGTTAGGTAAACGATTCCACGATGAGTTGGGTGATGTTTCAAAGTGCAAGCTGGGGAATATTATAGGATTCATCATGGGGATCGGGTGGCTAGTGAACATGCAATGGGGCTCGTAGAGAATATGTTTTTCTTTCTTTCTTCTATTTTATTTCCTACTAACTTTTTATTTTTATTATTTTCTCATATACTATAAATTTGGAAACTCTCTCTCTCTCTCTTTTCTACCTTTAATATATGAAAGGGTAACGCAATGGACCTTATTGGTTTCCGAGTGTGGGTGTAGGAGGCAGATACTGCTTTATGCATCCCCCTTTCCTACCTACCTACCTAATACTTTAACTTTAAATGATAAGGTTTATTTTAGTTATTTCCATGATTTTGAAAAGTTAAAAGTTATTACTTTATAATTGCACTTACAATTTTTGATTGGGATCAGGTTTTTGGCCACGACGCATCATGCGTTCTTCCAAATCATACAGCTTATTGAGTTCTTCAACAATATCCTACAAGAAATAATACATAGTAACACTAAATAAGAATAAAAAATCTTAACTGACTTTATACTTACATATAATAACTTAAAGAAATTAGGATTGCCTGTGTAAAACATACTGTGGAATGGTCGACCGGTCTCATCGAACTCCGCTGCTTTGCGTGCCGGAAATACATCTTCAGGTTTTTTCATAATAGGAAGGGCTTTTTTATCATAAATTCCCGAAGGAAATAAATACTCAATGGCATTCTATAAACAATTTTAATTCATCAAAACTTTCTCTTAATACAACTTAACTTTTTTCATTCAACTTACATTAATGTCATCTTGCGTAAATGTCTCTGGGTCTTCGCCCATCATATTTGCTAAATGTCGTTTGCCGATTTGATATTCCAATTGTTGTGTTTTCATAAATTCGTCATGTTCTTGGGCGCGTTCCAAATAAGCTTTCATTGCTTTACTTACATTTTGTTTCTTTATTGCCAAAGGAGCTGCCTGTACGGTTACCACAGTGCAGTAACTAGCACTTTGTTTTTGTAGCAGCTAAAACAAAAAAAGACAGGTTATGCAAGTGTTTTTCAGTATTTATTTTTATTTAAATTTATATGTAAAATTTGTATTGTGAATTAAACTTACTGTATTTGTCAAGACAGCATTATTGAGACGTATAAAATTTTGCGTTAAATGTGTATTGTTTTTTAATATATTTAAACAAAAAACACGCAGAGCCATGCTTTTTGCTTTAATTATTTTTAAAAGGCCAAATGACAATCAGCTGTATGAACAGAGAAACCATTCGATCGGCTCAAAGCCGGCTAAGAGCCGCCGCCGACTTTTTTTGAGTGTTCAAGCCGCCGCTGACTTGTTTCGGCTTAAATCGGCTCAAATATGTAGCCGGCTAACATATCTTACATTCATTTTAACAGATATTTTTTAGATTTAAATTTCTTTTTTTTAACATTTTAGGATGATAAAGAAATATTTTTCCATTTTATGTTTATTAACACAATTAAATATTTTTATGATTATTAAAAGGATTTAGACAGTTTTTGGTATAACCTTATTCTTGCTAAAAATGAACCAAAGATATATAAAAAGTTTTTTCAGATAAGAAATTAATTTAGAAAGTGTTTCCTCGGAATCAGAATCTGAAGATTCAAATTATTCAATATTACTTAATAAAGATATTGCTTATTATATTGAATTATTAACTAAAAAAAAATTTAAAAAATGTCCAAAGTGTTAGTTTCTGAAAATACTATTTCGGAATGCTGGAAATATTATGGCGATTTGTATATGATATTAAAACTAAATTATTTTTAAGATTATATTTCGATAGGTCATTCCAAACCTAGCAAACATTGCTGACGTTTGTTGTAGAATTCCAGTAACGTCAGCATCATCTAAACAGGCTTTTTCCGCCTCAAGCTTATGCATTAATGCAATTGTTTGTTTATGACAACAAAAATATTATCAACCTTTTTTATAAGAAAAAATTTTGTTTTATGATAAATAACTTTAAATATTTTTAAAAATATATACATATATTTAAAGCCGGCGGCTTGTAGCCGGCTTTAGTCGGCTATGAGCCGCCGCCGAAAATTTTCTTCTTAGCCGCCGCCGCCGACTTTTTACAGCGACTTGTTTCTCTGTGTATGAATGGAATTTTTTGGGCCGTATTCATAAAAAATATTGTAGGTTTATTAAAGGCTTATTTGACAGATGTTGTAGAGAAATTTGTCAAATAAGCTTCAAGGCCCCTTTCGCATTAGGCAACTTTAATTGCGCAAGTATAATTTTAATTTTTATTTATTTTCTTTTGAACTTGCTTTTATGTTCACATTGAGCAACTTGGTTGAGCAAGTTAAATTGAATTAGTTGTTCTGTTTCATCTCGCTTCCAATTTCTCATTATTTTTAAATATTTGATTCAGTTATAAACAAATAAATTTTCACACACACAAAATTACACAACACACCGAAGAAGATATAAAAGACAATGTCAAAAACAAATAAATATTCCAAGACAAGAATGACAGCAGAAGCAGAATTGCCAAGTACAAGCAAGTCTGTACTCAAATCTCGGCAATTCTTTCCTCTTCCCACGGACCTTTCCTCGCACACCCACAAGCACACGACTTGCGCAATTAAAGTTGCCTAATGCGGAAGGGGCCCAATAAACCTAAAATATTTTTTATGAATACGGATATCATCGTAAATTTGTTTTTCTTAAATCTTCATAAGTTGAATTATAAGACAAATTTAGCAATTGAATTTTTTGGTTTGTGTCTTCACTTTCATGAATCTTTTTTTTTTTGCATAAAAAGAGGGATACCATATTAAGCAATAGTTTTTTACTTATTTGTTGTGGTTATTCCTTGCATTAGAATAGAATGCCAACAATAAAAGAAAATTGTCAAATTTACCCAGCAAAAAATTGGAAGAAGTACAAAGTGATTTACATTTTCAGGGCTTCTAAGTCAATAGCAAGACGAATTTATTTATTTATTAATTTAAATAGTAATACAAAGCCTATAAGGCCAAAATACACGTATTAAATGGTAATAAAAAATTCTGAGATATTAACTAAACAAAGTATACAGGAATAAAAATTTATATAAGTTAAAATAATAGAAATGAAATTATTATTAAATTATTAAATAATAGAAATTTAATTATCACTTGGTTCTACAACAAATACAACATTAAAAACAACTTGGTAGCAGGAAAAAGTAATCTATGTAAACATAAATAATATTTGACAACTCAACATTCATTTATGTAAATATAACAGTAGATCAGCTGTGTTGTGAACACCACCTGATAATAAATTCGCCTTGGTCAATAGTGTAAAATCATTCTTTCTAAATGCCTCCCTAAATGAGAAATAATTTGTCATAAATGATATGCTTAAAAATGAATGCAAAATTACAAATATCTTAAACAATTTATGTAAACAAACAAAATTACACCAAATATGCACCTTATAGAATTGAATGCAGTTTATTCATGTAATCACATGATCTCCAATAGCACGGTAATGTTAAAATCATTAGTATTTTCACTTAAATATAATCACTTCGTCACCAGTTAACCCCTTCAAAATAACTTATCATAGTTTTTTTTGCTGGGTATTTAAGCTTAAATTTACAAGAAATTAATTATTGCACATAAATAAATTGCAAGCATATATAAAATAACTTAATTTAATACCATAATTAAGTTCGCTACTAAAAATGTTACCAGAAACAGCTACATTTGCTATAACACTGACTGTTTATGGAGCAATATTGTTTTTATTGATTTACTACGTAAGTTTAATAAATTTACGAATTAACATGCACTTAAAAATAATTTATACCCATTTCCTTTTTTATTATTACTAGGTTTTAGTTTTGTCTGATTTAGAATGTGACTATTTAAATGCTCAAGAGTGCTGTAGTCGTCTAAATTTTTGGGTTATTCCAAAATTTGGTTCACATTTAATATTGTGTATTCTACTGTTGCTAGGAGGACATTGGCTGATGTTGGTGTTTAATTTACCAATGATAACATGGCTGGGTTATGAACTATATAAACAGCCCAGAGATAGCCTAGGTGTCTATGACCCAGTTGATATTCATAGCCGGGGTCTGCTCAAGATTCATCTAAGAAATACAATGATTTATTTGGGTTATTATTTTATCATGTTCTTTATTGCCTTATATTTGTAAGTTTATATTTTTTATATATTTATATTGCTTTAATAAGTTTGATTTTTTTTTTATTTTTAGCATGATTGCTGCTTTACTCAAAGGTGATCCTATAAGACGTCATGAGGAGGGAGAGATTATAACAGACTTTTAATAGGTTAACTAATTTAAGTTATTTCAATAAGAAGTTTTCTTTGTTAATACTGATGTGTGATATTTGGTTTAGTCTTCTCATTACACCTTTTGATGCACAACAACTATCGGCAATCTAGTCTGAAATATGCTCATATATAATTTCATACATATGTTTGTATACCTAGTTATTGATTTTAAATTATTTAAAGCATTTTTCATTATTTATATATTTATTAGTGGTAATATAAAAAGTATGTATAGGCTAATATATACATATATACAAATATTACAAAGTAGAACAACCTGAATTCATTATATAATGTATATTTACAATATTAGAAAATATTATTTATTAAAAATGTAATAAATTTCTATTTACTTTTTTTATTATATTTTATTATTTTTATTAAGAAGTACTTGTAATACTTTTTACAAAGCATTAATATATATATAAATATTTTATTACTAATATAATTAAATTGGCACAATCTACACCGGCCATGAAGTCTAGATGAACAAGATAAAGTATTAATACATAAAATTTAATTTTACAAATTTAATATTTATTTATACTCTAGTAATAAACTCATAAATATAAATAATTTATCCTTAAAGAAAATCTAGCAATTTTTTATCTTATACGAACTTTTTTCTTCATTTCCTGATAATAGTGAAATCGCATCTACATTCAATAAAGACAGGTTTTGATTCCGCCATATTGCTATCTAGGAAAACAAATTTGAGGTGCTGCTACTTGAATAACATTTTAAGGACTTCTAAATCCATATAGAAAAAGGTTTCATTCCAATTTACTTCCTAAACGCGATATAGTTTGTCATAAATGATGTGATAATGTTTTAAAAAATTCATAATAAAAAACATTCATTTATGAAGTTTCGGTTGTTGCGGGCAGACTTAAAAGGCAGATTGAAAATGGATGTTTTGGTTGCGTACAAGCCCAATGTACATAGTGTTGTTGTACGATGGTTTATGGTTGTATGTTGTCTGTTTGGGTACGTCGTGGATGGTAATAAAATAAAATTGTAGTGATTGAGAGGGAGGGGCTTGTGTTTATTTGGAGGCACCTACTCCAGCCCATGTCCAGGTGCATTATTGTTTTAGTGTGATTTTTATTTGCCTTAAAGCATTTCTTATTTTTTTAGTGTTAGGTTAGGTTCACCTGAAAAATGGAAATGGAAGGAAAATATATTGAATTGTGGTTTAAGTTGATGAGGAACGATAGTTTATACTACCAGTATGTGTCGTTTGCGTCTGTCATTATTAAGGTACCTGTAAAGAAAAGAAATAAGGAAATTAAATAAATACAAAATTATACTTACATGTGCTGTGTGTTGTGTTGGAGGTTTTATATGTTTTGATAGAAATGACATTTACATAGGTATGTGTGTATGTTGGCTGTGTTCAATAGTAAAAGTTAAAGGTTGTTATCGTTGTAATCGTGCGTAAAATTCAGGGATGCGTAAAGGAGAAAATGAAAACAAATAGTAATAACGGTTGCATTTTAAAATGTTTTTGGTTTTCGAAATAAATAAATTATGAATGGAAAATTCGTTGTGTTAATTTTGATGATAACATGGTACTTATAAGGATCAGGATATAGGTAGGTTTATATGGATGGATTTCTTTCCAGGAGAAATAAATATAGAGAGTGTTTGTATATTAGGATAAGTAAGGAATTTTGAATATAGATTTTATTTTGGAATGAGAAATATATAAATATTTAGGAATTGAAGAAAAAACGTTTTATCGGTAAATTTATTTATTGTTGATGTAAATAGATCCCGTAGGATTACATAGGTATAAAAGGCAAGAAAACAGAAATAGCGGACGTTTTGTATAAATTTTGATTTGTTTAAGAAAAGTGGTTTTAAGAATTGTTAAGAGCGCAAAGTACGGAAGAAATTGATTTTTGTTTGATTGAATAAGTGTCTGTTTTTTTGGTGGTGCATATAAGTTTTAAAATATTTATAGACAATTACTCCTACGTAAGTTGAAGTGTTAGTGAAAATAAGATAAAGTTTATTTGTTTTTAATGTGTTATATTGTTGTTAGCTGGTGAACCGTGTGAAGTCAGTTCTGGTGAAGAAGGGATAAAGTACGTCCAGGACGATTGTGGCGAGGTAATAGAAAGAGAACGAATCTCGATTCGAGTTATAAAAGCGGTAAAACCAGGTAGGCGAGTTTGGTAATAATTATCTTTTTTATGAAGAAAAATATTGCATCGAAGAGGAAAAATCATAAATAACCGTCAGCAAATAATTATTTATAATTGTGCATTGTGTGCTTGATTATAGAAAAATACAGAAAATTTATAAGAATTAGGAGAATAAAAATACAAATACATAGTCTGCAGGTTGCGATATAATAAAATTAAGAAAAATTTTGTTAAAGAAAATATATATATTTTATTAGTTAAGTTAGTGTTAAAAATGATGTGTGTTTTGTGAAAAACTGTGTGAATTTGTGATTGTTTATAATAAAAAAAAATATATTAACATAAATACATATATATATTTAAATATCAATTGAGGGCACAAACTAGTCGCGGATAGAGTAATAATTATTGTTTTTATATACACATATAAAAATTCTTCAGGGTACATCCTCAGGGAGCTCCTTTAGGGTTAAACGTGAAGTAGTGTTAGGTGATCGGTTCCTGTGAATAAAGAGGAAAATTTTATGAGTTTGGGCTCTTATGAATAAGGTTTTAAACATTTATATTTATGTATATATGTTAAGAAAAAAATAAAATATAAAAAAAAAAAGAAATTAGTAAAATTTAAGTAAAAATCTAATTATGTTTGTATGTATTTAGGTATAAAAGAATATTGTATTTTTTTTTATTGTGTTTTTGTACATATGGGTATTAGTATTAGTGTTATGCAGATAAGTTATTTGTATAGATTTTAAATTTAAATTATTATATTTATATACTTTTAGTAAAAATAAAATTAGTGATGTGATAAAGAAGAAAAATTATGTCTATAATGTGTGAGTAAATTGGTGTTTGGGATTGTGAGATCAGAAAGGTGAGATAAGGTTAGGTTATGGGTCCACTAGATGATAGTATTATAAGGATATCGTGGACATGGCTGGGTCAGGGCGATTGAAGGACAACAACTTCCTTCCTGCGAGGTGTTCCTAAATTTGAATGTTAGTTTTTTTTTGTTATACAGATGTCTATATTTTATTGTTTTTTTCTTGTGACGTACCTGGGTCAGTTGAAGGGTTGAGAACTACGCCAGATGAGCAAGCCGCTTGAGCTAGTAGGGCCTATGAACAGCTAGACCCACCACAGGTGTACGTAACACGGTTTCTTTTTACCTAATATTCTCTGATCTCTTCGATTTTTACCCTGAGAAAGGAAAACTATTGCGGAATTTAAATTTTGAAAATATTGCAGTTCAGTAGATATGCCATGAAATATATTTTCTTTGTTTGAAAGATACCACGACCCTGCAATTCATCCCATTCAATTTGCAATTTTTTATTGAGTTGTATATTTTTTCATATGTAAAACTAACAATAAAATTTTTAATAATTCCTTAAATATGTTCTAAAAGGAGGTTCCTTTCGTAATTAAAAAACATCATATCAAGCAGTAAAGAAGAATGATTATACCCAGCTAAAAACATTTTAAGTAGAGAGCAAGGTTTAAATCACCATTCATCTCATTAATATGAAATACGTACATACATATGTATATGTTTCTTTATCTATATAACGACTTTACCCGCTTAAAAACATCCCATTGTAAAATTATAAATTGAGTTTATGTATGTATCAAAGTCTGAGGCCAAATTACGGCATTCGATCACGATCAAAATTTTAATCGAACGATCGAGTTCACTGTGCTTTAGATATAGATATTCTAAAAAGAAGTTTCAAAAATATCGATCACGTTCTTAAGCCATAATTTGCTCTCTGAGTTCGGTTATCCGAAAAAAATTATTTCGAATATTTACTTATCTTTTACGGCTACAAGTATCTACTCGTACATGCATGAATTGCTACGGTTACGAGTATACTTATTTAAAAAATACTCTCTATACGTACGTATTACTCGAATATAGATGTGGGAAAACAAAATAGGTACTTATAAGTATTGGCAAAATAGTTATAAGTATTGCGACATAAAGGGTAAGCCAAATAACTTTTTATACCCTTCACCTGTGGTGCACAAGGGTATATATAGCTTTGTCATTTCGTTTGTAATTTCTACAATTTTCATTTCCGGCCCAATAAAGTATATATTTTCTGAAAGCTTATGAATAGAGGAGTCGGACCGTCTGTCCGTCTGTCCGTGTGTTGGTTGAAATCAACTTTTAGAAGCAACTATATGTTCCTCAGATCTCTATATGGTATCAATCTCTTGGAAATATCCAGGAATGAATCGCTATTGAAATTCAGCACAATCGCCCGATAACTTTCTGAGATATGAGCAAAAAAACCACGACCACCTCGTTTTTTTTTCACAATTACAACAACAACATACATAAATACTGGTTGGAGTAAACGTGGCATCGAATCCCAGCTGAGCCAAAAAAAAAATTTTTTTTATCTTATTTATATTTTTTATATATTTATTTCTAATTTTTTTAAAAAAGTTTTTTAAATTTTTTTTTATTATAACTTTTTTTTTGGAATTTTTTTTAGAAACACATACGTAAACTCAATTTATAATTTTACAATGGTATGTTTTTTACATGTATGTTCGTATTTTATATGACATGAATGGGGATACAAACAATTGTTATTGCATGACTACACGTTGTGAAGGGTATATAAGTTTCGGCACGGCCGAATATAGCACTGTTACTTGTTTTTTTTTTTTTTTTGAAAATGCTATGAAAAAGTGTAGCTTCGGCTGTGTGGCACGTAGCGCAGTCCTGTTGAAACCAAATGTTACCAATTCAATTTTTGGTAACGAAAATTCGTTCAACATAACCCGATAACGATCGTTGAAAACAAAAACAAATTTTTAGTTTTTGTTGTTGTTTTCAATATATTTGTACGAATGAAATTTCGCTAGGGTTTTCTTTCGACATCGTTGAACCGGCAGTAATTATTTGTCAAATCAGACATGAGCTAAGTGTCACCATTCTCGAAATAAGCACTAGTTTAAAATAAACGTTAGATGGCGGACCCTTTACTTATAAGTACTTTTGAACAAAAAAACCAATGAAAAACAAGTAAAAGTGCTATATTCGGCCGTGCCGAATCTGAAAATACCCTTCAACATCATGTACACATGTACAGGTATAATCCAGCATCGTAGCTTAACCTACATATATTTCATGTTATACGCTATTTTTCCTTATTATTTCCGACGCTATCCTTGATTTTGAATTTTTACGTAGTTAACTGTATTCTACTAGTCTACTACCCATATTGATGGGATTAAAAAAATTTGATCCGCCATTTTATTTTAGACGCCATCTTGGATTTTAATTTTTTTAATAATTTACTGTATTCTACTGGTCAAGCCCTTTCATTTGATACCAATATTGAAGGGGTTCTAGAAGTTACATTTAAAAATACCATATTTGACCCATATATAAATTTATTGTCCGCATTTTGTAGTGGCGGCCAACATGAGTTTAATTTTTTTATAGTTCTTATATTGCGCTAGTCAAGTCCTTTCAGATGATACCAATATTAACGCTTTCGGTTGCCTAGAAGCTGAAAAAAATTGATTTTCGTTGTAAATTTTTGGAATATATATTTTTCAAAAAAAAAAAAAAAAATGGTTGCCTATAACTTTACCGATTAAAGCATGATTTATCTTAAATTTTTCACGAATATCTCTCTAGGCATATTATATCTAAAAATAGTAACAAAGGTACCTATAAATTATTCTATGGCTGAAAAATTTTTATTTTGGTGGTAAAAATATGGGAAAAAAACAGAGGTAATCGCATTTATTTGCTCTTATCTCAGAAAGTTATGGGGCGATTTTGCTGAATTTCAATAGCGATTCATTCCCGGATATTTCCAAGAGATTGATACCATACACAGATCTGAGGAACATATAGTTGCTTCTAAAAGTTGATTTCAACCAACACACGGACAGACGGTCAGGGCTTAATCGACTCTCCCATTCATAAGCTTTCAGAAAATATATACTTTATGGGGTCGGAAATGAAAATTGTAGAAATTACAAAGCTATATATACCCTTGTGCACCACAGGTGAAGGGTATAAAAATGCGGCCCGCGATTTCGTCTGATTGAGTAATAAATATCAAAACATTAAGCATACAAATATTATTATTTATTACAATACAGGTGTATTTTTGCTTTAATTTATATAAACCTCACTGTGTATGTATGGCTTTTGTTAAGTGCGAGGCTGATGTGACGTACATGCGCAGAACGGAACATGTTTTAGCTTCGGAATGTGTAATCTTGATTTTATCATTCTTGGTTTATTGATGTATTCACATAAACACACTTTATTTGAACCACTTCATTATGAGTTGCACTATTATTTGCAAAACCGAGAAATACTTTAATGATAGTTTTTTTTTATATTTTTTTAATAATTCCACGAAACTAAAAAATATGTGGAGTGATTTAGAATTGAAGTTAATTAAAAAACCAAACATATCTAAAATTGAAACACAAAAATAAAAAAAAATATTTTATATACTTTTTGTATGTGTTTTTTTTAATTTATATTTATTTTTCAACTAAGCTATTTTATAATTAAATGTTGTTAAATATATTTTAAACGTTTTTGAATATGTGTATAGTATAATTCATATGTTTTTGTTTGCAAAACAAAAATATCTGATATTTAAGTTACATATAAAAGAAAATTCTTAATAATTTAAATGAAGTTATACAAAAATAAATTAATTTTTTATTCTTACAACATTATATATAATATTAAAATAGCATTGTTAATAAAAAAAAAACAACTAAAACACTGTAAAAAAATAAAGAACAAAGTTTACACATGATTTTAAGTATAAAATAGTTTGAGGTGAATGTTAGTTGTTACACTATGTAGTCTCATTTTTATATAATAATATTTATAATTGTATGCAAACTTTTACTTTATAAACAAAATTTCAACGTTCACCTCTACTTTTTTACATTATGTAGGTTACACAATTATGTATATAATTTTGTATATATAGAATATTTAAAAATGTTTAATTAAATAATTTTATAAATATTTCTTAGTTTTTTTATCGTAAAATTAAAAACACTAATTTCTCAAATTAGAATATTTTTTATTTTTTGTATTAAAATATCGTCAAAGTTAATGCAACAAGATCATTCAATTATAAACAAAACATGGTGTACAAGTTGACAAAAGTATTTTTGGTTTTATGAAAATATTTAATCATGATCCGTGCTGAAAATTTTTAATAAGTTTTTTATAATTTATTGTTTTAGCAGTCTTCTGAGACAAGCTTTCCTTTTACCATTATTATCGAAAAAACAAATATTTAAAAATTTTCAAATACGCAAATTCTTGTATTTATACATTGAGCGATTTTTTTTCCCGATTTGCAGAAAAATTATTTTTTAATTAAAATAACATTAACAATACCATTCTTTATATCGTCATTACTAAATAGAGCATTTTCAAAAAAGAACTAGTAATATTTTTTATTTTGTCATATTTTGATACTATACAAATTACCTTTTTATTTTATATATTATAATATACAACAAAGTTATATATAACCTTTTAAAATGATCTTAGAGGATTTACATATTGTAAAAGTTAATATTTGCGACTTTTTTAAATACCTTCCCAATAATATATCAAAAACTACAACATGGCAAATCTTATTAATATTTTTTCTTTAGCATCAGATTTTCTTTTTTGTCATAAAAAAGGAATTCAATCGCAAGTAGCATTTTATCATGTGAATTGGGATAAAAATATATTTCCACGCTTTTTTTAGTTGTGTACTAATTGAAATTGAAAATATTTTTGTTTAATTTAAAATTAAATTTCGTTCTGATTGTAGGTATTATCAGAATATATACTTTACATACATGTTATTTAAGAAAAAATAAATGGATTAAAAGAAAGTTAATCCAAATCAACACTATCCATTTTTTCAAAACCAAAAACATTTTCAGAACGTTGTTGTTGTTGACTAGTTGAAGCAGAACTGCTCGTACCAGGCTGTTCCGAATTATTACTTGTATTTTGCTGCTGCTGTGTGGAGTATGCAGAATTTGCCGGACCAGATGAACGCTGATTTTCGTCATTATCCATATTCACATCATTGTCTTCATCATCATCGCCATTAAGCGATTTGCGGCAAATAGGACAAGTGCCATGCAAATTTAGCCATGGCACAATACAATCTTCATGGTATAAATGAGCACAAGGTAGTTTTCGCACCTTCTCATCGATTTTAAAATCTTCCCAGCAAACAGAACATTGAAGTTTACGTTCAACTTCTTCTGCGCTTACATTTACCTTTGGTATATCATCGATTTTGTCTTTTGCCAAGGGAGGGGGGCCAGATGTTTCCATTTGGTTTAATAGTTGGGTAACTATGGTATCCAAACCTTCACGACCCCAGGCATAATCACCTAAATTTCCCATAAAAAGAAGTTGGGAGTTATCGAAAGGATTCATCTCGCCCGCCACAGAGCCACT
Source organism: Phyto melanocephala (assembly GCA_941918925.1). Lineage (NCBI taxonomy): Eukaryota > Metazoa > Arthropoda > Insecta > Diptera > Rhinophoridae > Phyto > Phyto melanocephala. The sequence continues at coordinate 47,732,040 of OW799233.1, read as the reverse complement.
ATTTACGGATATTGATTGCAAAAAGTCTAATAGGACATTGTCCAAACGATCTAGGCTTTGTGGACGTACACGACCACCTCCTGTAAGTACTGGACCTAGGGAAACAACGCCTCTCGGTTGGTTGCGCATTGAACTGGGATTAATGTTTATCTCCAGGTTTGGACCATTACGGGAGGCCAAAAGATTTGCTATTTGCCCACGCAATGCCTCTAGTTGTTGTTCTTCATTTCCAGCTCCCATAATACTGGCATGACTTGTGCTGCTTTCGCCAGCGGTAGTGCTATTAAGTGCCGATGCTGGCGGTAATTCTTCAACAAAACCACCAGAACATATGGGACATATGTACTCGGTAGTAGTATTAGGAATATTTATCTCCTCATCGCACATATGACAATAAAACCTAGTTGGCACTGTTGGTCTTTCCTCAACAACTGCTTCAGCCATATTAACTATTTGGTTTTGATAAAATGCGCGATATGCCGGCTTTTATATTGTAAGGATTTATACGTCTACTTCGTTGCTGGGGGTATTTTATTTTGCAAAAAACGTTTAATCAGTTTATGGCTTGTTTTCTAAGTATGATCAGACTTTCTTGTTTCTAATTACACTTGGCGGCGATAAATGTAATGGGTTAATAGCAATTTATTCTTGTCGTTAGGTTAGCACACTACTGTTTTTGTAGTTTCACCGTCTGAAATTTTGCATAAGTTTTCAGGAACTTTACTTTTCGTAGATATTCTTCTAAACTAGTTATTATAAAATTATTTCGGAATTTCTTACTCATTTATTTGTAAAATTTTTTATTTCTTGAAATTTTTGTGAATAGATGTCGATTTTTCTTAACAAATGTTCCTTTTTTTTTTTGCAAATTTCCAGTAGTACTGTTTTTCATTCACCAATAATTGAGAGCCTAAAAATAATATTGCCTTATTACCGACAAAAATTATGACAATTATTGTAAATTTTTTTAAATACTGGCAACTTCATGAACTGACTTTCTTACTTTCTTAATAATATTAAAACGACAACACTGTGGAAGAAACAAAAAGTCATCCTCTACAATACTTTTCAAAGCCGCATATATTGTGCAAAATTTTTTCAAAATCATCAAGATTTGAGTCAGATTATTGCAAATTTATTAGGTAAAAAATAAAACAATGTCTATCTTGGCTTATAACGGTGGTTGCGTTGTAGCAATGCGTGGTAAAGACTGTGTGGCAATAGCAACTGATAGACGTTTTGGTGTTCAGGCTCAGACCATTGAAACAGACTTTGAAAAAGTATTTCAAATTAATCCACGTATGTTCTTGGGTCTGGTAGGATTGCAGACGGATATACTTACCGTTAAGGATCGCCTAATGTTTCGTAAGAATTTGTACGAGACTAGAGAAAGCCGTGAAATGCAGCCGGCCAGATTTTCAGCAATGCTTTCCAGTTTTTTATACGAACATCGTTTTGGACCATATTTCATAGAGCCAGTTATAGCTGGTTTGGATCCCAAAACAATGGAACCTTTTATATGTAATATGGATCTAATTGGGTGCCCAAATGTTCCCGACGATTTCGTAGTGGCCGGTACATGCAGCGAACAACTCTATGGTATGTGTGAAACTCTCTGGAAACCGGATTTAGAACCAAACCAACTCTTCGAAATAATTTCTCAGGCTATGATTAATGCGTTCGACCGTGACGCCATAAGTGGATGGGGTGCTACAGTATATGTTATCGAAAAGGATAAAATTACTACAAAAACGTTAAAAACCCGCATGGACTAGAGTGAAAAAAATCAAATTGGTTTTATAAATTTCTTTTTTTTTTGTATAATGAAAGCAAACAACAAAAATAAAACTAAACAAATTTGTTTTGTACAAATCTAATAGGTTTTTAATTGAATATTTTTTTTTTTTTTTGAAAATAGAAATAACTACTTATGTCGACATAATTTCAAATTAAGATAATAGCACCATTACATCCCGCAATTTTAATTATTTGCACAGCTTTGCTTTTTAGTTATAGCGTAAAAACTTTCATGAACAAAATAATTGGGAATAACAATTTTTAACTTAAAATTTATCAAAAAAAATTTATACGAAAGCCGATATGCTCTTTATCTCAAAGGCAATCATTTTATAAAAATTAACTTAAACTTAAAAGTACTTTCCTGAAAAGAAATAAACAGCTCTTCCTTATTTACACAGATTTATAAATTCACACAAATACATAAATTACAAATAAAATTAAAATCATTTAATTTTTTTTTAACAAATCTAGTTTATCAGCGAACCTCCTCTAAATTGAAAAAAGGTACATAGATCGATAGAAAATTGAAAATATGAAAAACAACATTGTAGGATACGCTTAGTTCTCGAGATATATAACTCAGGAGGCAAATTACGGCATTCGAACGAGATCGAAATTTTAAAATTCTTGTTAGAATTTCTATACCTAAAGCACAGCGTACTAGATTGTTCGAGTAAAATTTCGATCGTGATCGAATGCCGGAATTTAGCCCCTGGAGTTTGCATATATTAAGTTTAATATACAGTTTTTACAAAAAAAAATTGTAAATAAAAAGTGTTACAAAAATTTTATTAATAAACAGCGGCATCACAAACTAAAGCTTCTCTGCATAGCAGGCTTTCGACCGGGCCTAAGAATTTTCTTCTCTATGGTAATCACAGTCAGCGGCTTCGCCAACTAAAATTTATCTGCATAGCCGATCTTCGGCCGGGTTCAAAGATTATTTCCTCTATAGTATAACAAAAAGCGGATTTTCTCTGAATAGCCTTTGGCCGGTCTTAAGGATTTTCTCCTTTATGACTACTATAAACATTTGATTTTTCATAAAGTTATCCCCGCTTTAAAAGATTTTATATAGTCAAATTACACTAATATTGCCCATATATGTTAAGAAATGCAGTGAAAAATCTCATACATTTATTGATATCAAACAAATAATCTTGACCGGTAGAATACAGTAAACTTTAGAAAGGTTCGAATTCAAGATGGCGTCCAAAACAAAACGATGGTTCATATAGTAATTACGGCTTTGATCCCTCATAACCCCATAATATTGATATCAAATAAAAGATATTGACTAGTAATATGAAATATAAACATTTTCTTAATGATGTTAAACTCGAACTAACATGTACTGAGTAAGATAGCTTTTATTCGATTTTGGATGTTTGTTTATTGAAACATGAACTTTATAAAATGTTGTTTATACAGCAGTTTAATACATACATATATGAATGTATAAAAGTAAACTTGTAAAAATATGAGGGAAATACAATTTTCGAAACTGCTTATTCTATTGTTTTAAAATTTGAAATAGTCTTAACTATGTACTAGATTTGATATAATTTAACTAGGAAATACTTTGAACACTTTTAACCGCCATTGCTACAGCTGCTTCTTTAGTTTTGGCACCACCAATAAATCCAGTGTGGTGTACAAAATCCAAGCCTTCAATACCCGCCGCTTGTGAAAGTTCTTCGTCTCTTAAGCCACGCCAAAGTTCTGGTAAAAATTTTCTACCACAAAAGCTATCCGGTGTAACTGGTACACCACACACACGCCATTTACATGCATCGGGAAAAATTACCAGTTTTGGTATACCTTCTGCTTTATATTCTTTTTCCAAAGTACTCAAATGAGTTTTCCAAGGACAGTTCTTTTCTAAAACCAAAATTTCACCACTTTCATAAACATCTTTTGCTGTTTTCAAAGCTAAGCACACATGTTCTCTGGCTCTTATCCAAGAGCCACCAATCGAAACGACATTGTCTATAAATTCCTTGCCAGCATAGGACATGGCTTCTTCGAAACGAGTATCAAAATCAATATCCTCTTCCTCCCAACTGGGATTGAACTTGTGAACTCTTTTCGATAAATGTGTTGATATATTGTATAATGGCTCCTGACCGTCGGGACACATTTGTTCACCGTTGTCTATGGCATCAATTTCAATTATGAAGTTGCTATACAACTGCTGATATGCTAATTTTAAATTATTTTGACTTAGAAAGATGTTGGCATGCTTTTTTAAAATTTCATCTATGATACGTTCCCCATAAAAACAATATATTAAACCGGCGCTACTTAATCTAAAAGAAGGTATATACTTTAAGTTACATGCTATGCTAAATTATTATTAAGTTACCTAATTTTGTACTGCTTTCCTAGTTCCGGTCTTAACGTACTCATTGTTTCCTGAAATGTTTTCTGGTGATGATCATACAACTTTCTTTTGTGATCAAATTCATTACCCACATCTACCACTATATCACATTTTTCATGGAGATCTGCAACATTACGTGATCGAAAAATTTTTGCATCCGTATATTCCGGCAATTGTTTTAACATAAAACAGGCTAAAACATCATCACAGTGAAAAGTTCCACTATGGGTGCCTATTGTTAACGGAGAACCCTCGGTACGCAAACGTTTAAAACTAACTGCATTTGTTGCTGACATTCTAAGTAAATAAGCTGTTTTTGATTTAAATCATATATGATTAAAAATCTTGGATTCTTTATAAATAAAAACTTACATTTAGTTGTTTTAGGAGACTTCTGTAAAAATTTTCCAAGTGACAAGCTGAGGCCAAAAATGCTACACATCAGGGTATAGGTACCTAAATTGACAAAACAATTTTATTCACCTTGTGTTCACATGTTTAATTTAAAGGCGAATTAAATATGCCTTGGTGGTAAATAAGGCGAATTGAAACGCCATGCATTTATTATTGCAGGAATGGAAAATAAGATTTGGCTTTAGATATAACACAGTGTACTTTTTTGATGATATATGTACCAAATTTTTGTATATATGTTTACATCATTTTGAATATGTTTCACAAATATATGTACTTTTTTTAATCAAATTTTATTAAATTTAACATATAACAACTTTTGGATCCCTGATGTACGGCCGTGCCGAATATCTATTTTCGTTTGTAAATTTTAGGAAAAACACCGAAGCAGTTGTACTTTGGTGCTCTTATCTCTGATGGTTTCAAACCTATATTTTTTCTTAAAAATATTTTTTTTTTTTTTTATTAAGTTTTATTAAAAAACTTTAAACTTAACATATATTAATAATTGTTCTAACATTTTTGTTGTTCTCTTTTCATTAATTTTACTGAATTATGTTGCTTACATTACTTCTAACAAAAATTGCAATATTGCCCTTGAAAACATTAGTATTTCTTTTTATTTTAAGATAGTAAGGGAGCAAATTGTATAATTTTAAGGCCTTGAAGAAAAGTGATCTTTGCATTGCTGTTGATGTCACCTTTTGTAGCCTAAAGTTTTCTGCATTTCCCAAGTAATACGGTTGAACTTCTCGAACGTATGTTAATTTATCAAGTAAATAGTCTGGAGCATTTCCCATCTTCATTTTCTTAACAAAATTCAATGTATTAAACTCTAGTCTTTGTTGTATATTCAGCCATTTAAGTGTGTCAATCATCAGTCCTATAGGCGTATATTTGTTGCATTTTAATATGGAACGCATAGCTCTGTTTTGAAGTTTCTGTAATCTTTCTAACTGTGTTTTCGTGCAGCAAGTGTATAAAATTGTTGATCCAAATTCAAAGTGTGGTTTGAAAATAGTATTGTACATATTTATTGCTGTAATTATCGATACTTTGTTCCGCACTCTTTTTAAAAAGCCAATTTTGTTTTGCTAATTTTCTTACATATATATTCAACGTGTTGTTTAAATTGCAAGTCCTTGTCGATTATGAACCCAAGATATTTCATTTGACTAACTTTTCCAATTGTTTCATTATTTATTTTTAAAATAACGTTACTGTTCATGTTTAATTCCATAACTTGTTTACTTTTGTAATTTGTTTTCGATTTTCTAAAAAAGATTTAAACCACTATAATTCATTCTCTCTAATGTTATACATATAAAGTTTCTTAATCAATAGTCTCGAATGCCCTTTTAAAGTCCACGAAAACTGCCATTATCTTTTTCTTCGCATCACGATACTTTCATTTATTGATAACATAATTAACTTTGGTTTCAATGAGTACTTTTTACAAAAACCAGATTGGTATTTAGATATCAAATTATGTTGTTCCATATATTTTTCTAACTGTTCTTTGACAATTTTCTCTATAATTTTTTCACAAGTTTTCGAGGTATTTATTGGTCTGAATTCTTCACATTTAATTGTTTTTGACACTTTTTCTATTGGTGTTACCATTGAATATTTCCAACTTTCAGGAAATATGCCAGTTTGAAGGGATTTATTTATAACTTGTAGCAAATTTTTACCGATAGTATTCCAGTTGTCTAAGATTATTTTAACTGATACTTTATTAAAGTCTGGCTTGTTCTTTAGACATTTACAAATGTTTTTAAGTTCCATTATAGCTATTGACTGAAATTTAAATCTAGAATATATCACAGGTACTTTATTTGTTTATTGCACGTTTTCTATTGTATCTCTTATTGACTTAATACTCTTAACAAAATAATTATTAGGTCCCTTTCGCATTAGGCAACTATAATTGCGCAAGTCTTGTGTTTGAGGGTGTGAGAGGAAAGGTCGGTGTAAAGGGGAAAGAATTGCCGAAATTTGAGTACAGACTTGCTTGTACTTGGCAATTCTGCTTCTGCTGTCATTCTTGTTTTGGAATATTTATTTGTTTTTGACATTGTCTTTTATTTCTTCTTCGGTGTGTTGTGTAATTTTGTGTGTGTGAAAATTTTATTTGTTTATAAGTGAATCAAATACTTAAAAATGATGAGAAATTGGAAGCGAGATGAAACAGAACAACTAATTCAATTAAACTTGCTCAACCAAGTTGCTCAATGTGAACATAAAAGCAAGTTCAAAAGAAAATAAATAAAAATTAAAATTATACTTGCGCAACTAAAGTTGCCTAATGCAAAGGGGCCTTAAATTGGTTAGCAATTTCATAGTTATCATTATAGGGCCGTATTCATAAAAAATATTTTAGGTTTATTGAAGGCTTATTTGACAAATTTCCCTACAACATCTGTCAAATAAGGCTTTAATAAACCTAAAATATTTTTTATGAATACGGCCCATACTCTATATCATTAAATATAATTTCTGACCAACTATTTAGATGTTTATTACTCAATCACGCAAAAACGTCTGAATGTAACTAACACAGATAAACACCTAGATTAACTCATAGGCTAACCTTCATCGAGACGATCAAGCGAATTCGCGGATATATGCAATATATGTTGTATTTTTTGTATTTTTATTCCAATGTTTACGTACTGGCGAAAAAAAATTAAATCATCTAACGTCGTCTATAAAAGTATTTTGACTTAAATAGTTGCATTAAATCCTATCCCATCGCAACCTATCGCAAAAAATAAATAAAATGAAAATTGCGGCACAGATAGATATATTAAAACATAAATTAAAAATTATTTCAATAAATTGTGCTTTTAATACATACATACATACATATAAATAATAAAAACTGAAAAATATTGGGATCCCAAAAATCTCGGGGTCCTGAAAAATCCCGGGATTCGGGTGTTTAAAATTATAAATTATGCTAATTAGTTCCGATTTCCATTCCTTATTTGTATGCATATCAATATTGTTTAAAATAACTTATATTTTTAATAAATAAATTTATAAATTATATTTTTAATAAATAAATTTATAATTTATAAATTTTTGGAATAAATTTTTAAGGAATTACATAAGTGTTAAAAATATTGCTAGTTTTAAACCAACTCGTTTATAATATTTCAAATGTCTAGACTTTAAAACTTAGTTTAAAGTATTACACATCCAAGTTTTTATTTTTACGCACCGTAACTGAGCAGCTAATCGTTTTATGTTTCTAATATGTATAAATGTTAAACCCTATACAAATAAGAATGTTATTTTCGGCCTTGGCGAATTGATATTACCCTTCACCATCATATACATAGATATTATGATCACATCGTAGCGTAACCTAGTTTTCAGATTTAACGTTATACGCCATCTTACTGCATTATTTTCGACGCCATCTTTGATTGTGCATTTGTATATAATTAACTATATTTCATTTGTTACATTTTTATACCCTTCACCTGTGGTGCACAAGGGTATATATAGCTTTGTCATTCCGTTTGTAATTTCTACAATTTTCATTTCCGACCCCATAAAGTATATATTTTCTGAAAGCTTATGAATAGAGGAGTCGATTAAGCCCTGACCGTCTGTCCGTCTGCCCGTCTGTCCGTGTGTTGGTTGAAATCAACTTTTAGAAGCAACTATATGTTCCTCAGATCTGTATATAGTATCAATCTCTTGGAAATATCCAGGAATGAATCGCTATTGAAATTCAGCACAATCGCCCCATAACTTTCTGAGATATGAGCAAAAAACCACGACCATCTCGTTTTTTTTCACAATTACAACAACAACATACATACATACATACATGTAAAAAACATACCAAACAAAAAAAATTACAAAAAAAAAAATATTAAAAATAAGAAAAAAATAATAAAAAAAACTACAAAAAAAAAATTAACAAAAAGATTTAAAAAAAATTTTTAAAAATTTAAAAAAATTTTTTAAAAATTTTTCTAAAAAAAATTTTTTAAAAAATTAAAAAAAAGTATAAAAAAAATAATAAAATATAAATAATATATAAAATAAAATAAAATTTTTTTTGGCTCAGCTGGGTTTCGATGCCACATTTATTCTAACGTGTACGTATGCACGTATTTTATATGGGATGAATGGTGATACAAACAATTGTTATTGCATGACTACACGTTGTGAAGGGTATATAAGATTCGGCACGGCCGAATATAGCACTGTTACTTGTTAAATAATAGATTTGACTCACATACATAAAAATTAATTGCACGCCATTTTTTAGTAGCGGCCATTTATTCGATACTTCGATTCCATACTGACTAGGGTTTGGGATTTCCCGGTCTTTTTATATTCCCGGGAAACGGGAATTAAAAAGTTGTCTTCCCGGGAATTCCCGGGATTCCCGAAAATAATATTTCTTTTAAAATAAATAATGTTTGTGAACTTTAACATCACCATTTGGTTAATAATTCATTGTTTTAGTAGTAGTTTATTTTCCATTCGAGTCCTTATTGTGTCAGCAGTACATTTTCCGAAAATATAAACTTAACCCAAATTATAAAAATAATTATTGCCATGTAAACAGATATCTTTTTTGGGCAACACTACTCCACTCGTCCAATACAAGACCAAACCTCAAATTGTCGCAAATTTATATCGATATTGTTTTCACCATCATATTTTTAATGGCGTTGGTAACGTCATATTTTTGATGAAACAAATTTGACAAATAAAAGAACTTTGTGTAATTGTTCGAATAGATATTCCATCGACTGCTGCCAATTTTGAAACAATTTCTGGTAATGTTTGGGTGTCTAAAAAACTTTTAATGGTGGAATTATTTTTTTTATTTGGTGCAAGTGTTAAAGAATCGTTTTCAAATTTTATTTTATGGACCAAAATATTAACCTTTTCGGGAAAATATTACATTGTGCTGCGTTGTCTACTTTTTGAAAAGTTCAAAACTTCAGACATTTTGTTTCTAAACAAAGTGAATTTTAAAAAAAGTATTAGAAAAATTCAATCATAAATGAAAAAAATTATACTTACAAATTCTGTGACCACTTTTAAAAACAATTTGTACATACGATTATATTTATAAAAATGAACCACGGAAACTACTGCTGGTTTTACGGTTGTTATAAAAAACATTTTTATACAAGAAAACATTTAATTATGTATGTCTATAATTAATTCACTTGAAATTTAAAAGCACTTATTAAAAATAATTTCAGAAAGTCCTTAACTTTGGCGTGAAATGTTTTTGACCGACGATGTTTGTTTTTCTTTTACATATTCGTATTTGAGAAAAGTTGTAAATACTAAACAAACAAGAAATGCTAATAAATTAAAAACCCCCGGTTCCCAAACCCTAATACTAACTCTGACGGTTGTTTAAAAGCTGAAAGAATTCGATTTTCGCTTGAAAATTTTTATAAAAAAATTGATATAGTTTCGTTTTAAACCGATTTGTTAGTTTTTCTCGAGAATCATTTTCCAGACTACGGGTTGTAATTTGATATACATAAAAAAAGTATATATTTTGTCCAAACATATTTTGCCTATAACTCTTACGATTAGATGTTATAATGTATTGCCGGCTCTCCTTAAGACACCTTTTTTTTTTTTTTTTTTTTTTTTTTAACTAATATTTATTGTATCTTCATATATGTTTATGAACTAACAATAAGTAATCAAATCTTAAATCTATAATTAGTAGATGAAAGTCCAGCCAATGCCAGACAAAATCAGGTTTTCGAAATTAAAATAAATTGTAGAGATTGCGATTATTTAGTTCATCTAAGAGAGATGGTGTCCCTTCTTCTCAAACGAACATGTCCGCGATATTGTAAGATGTTTCGGCCAAGTGGGTTGGGATGAGTTTCCAGCTTTTTTAAGTAGCGGCCAACGTGTCTAGTGATTTCGCTTTTTATCAACGGAACATCAAGATCTTTATGTAGATTGCTGTTTTTTATGTACCAAGGGGCAACGGTTATCATTCGTAGTATTTTATTTTGACGTCGTTGAATTTTTTCTATGTTGGAGGAGGATGCAGTTCCCCATAATTGAATACCGTAACACCAAATTGGCTTCAAAATTGAGTTGTAGAGCAAAAGTTTGCAATCGAGCCTTAATATCGAATTTCGACCTATAAGCCAATGTATTTGAGCAGTCCTTAATTTCAATTGGGTCAACTTTGCATCTATATGATTTTTCCATGTGAGACGGCGATCCAAGTGAATACCAAGGTATTTAACGTGAGAGTGTTGTGGCACCACCTGGTTATTAATAAAAATGGGGGGACAAGATTCCCGACGTAAAGTGAATGTTATATGTGAACATTTAAGTTCATTTATTTTTATTCCCCATTTTTTAGCCCACTTCTCAACATCGGTTATATGGTGCTGTAGTTGGCTTGAGGCATCTTTTGGATCTTTATGAGTGCTGAGAAAAGCCGTGTCGTCAGCGAATGTTGAAGTATGGGTTAAACTGCTTGTTGGCATGTCTGCTGAATATATTAAATATAACATTGGACCTAAAATACTCCCCTGCGGTACTCCAGCCAGGATTGGTTGGGGGCAGCTAACAACGTCTGCTTCTTTTATAAGAAACTGGCGACCGATAGTATATGTTTGTAGAAGATTGAGAACATTAACTGGGAAGTTATGCTTCAATTTATGTAAGAGGCCTTCATGCCAAACTTTGTCGAAGGCTTGAGAAACATCAATAAATAGACCCGAACAGTACTTCTTTTCTTCAAAGGCTTTTCTTATAACTTGTACCAGTCGGTGAGTTTGTTCGATAGTACTATGTTGTTTTCTGAAGCCAAACTGGTGATCTGGAATGCAGTTGTTAACATTCAATATCGGTATCAATTTCGCTATTATCATCTTTTCGAACAATTTTGACATTGTTGGCAATAGACTAATTGGCCTATACGACTCAACTTTTGAGGGATCTTTACCCGGCTTAGGGATCATCTTGACCAATGCAACTTTCCATTCTGACGGGTAGTAATCAAGGCGAACGATAGCGTTAAAAAGAAAGAGAATAATTCTTTTTGCGGTGCGAGGCAACTGCAAAAGCATTTTATTACTGATTTTGTCAATGCCAGGAGCTTTTCTGATATTTAAGTTGTCAATAGCCTTAACAACCTCTACGTATTGAAATTTTATTTCTACAGGTGGTCTTTCAACAACAGGTGGTAGTTCACTGATGTCAGTACTTACATTGGGAGTGAATACATGACTTGCGAAAAGGTTACATTTTTCTTCGTCATTTCTCGCCCAACTGCCATTTAAATTGCGAAGTGGGGGTTTTGAGGTCACGGGTCCCCTGAGTTTACTAGCTGCGCGCCATAACGAGTAATTGGACTGAGTAGTTGCATCTAGACCTTTCAGATAATTATTAAGAGAAGCTTCTCTTTGTGATTCTAGCAGTTTCCTAAGCTTTTTTGTACATTCTCTTAAAGTAATTTTAAGTTGGGGCGATCTGTGTTGCTGCCATTCTCTTCTGACTCTTCTCTTTTCAGACAAAAGTTCTTGTACATCTGAAGAATAAATACGAGTGTACCTGGGCTGACGAAAAGTATAGGAAGCATGTTCCGCGGCATTTTTCATTTGCTCTTTGAGGTTGCCAATACATGAGTCGATGTCTGCTGTAGTTCTTAGAAGCAGATTTTCTGTACAATGTGTGCTGATGTACTTTTTATATTTTAACCAATTAACTCGTGTGGAAAATAGTTTCTCCGTTAACCTTTGGTGAGGATTGCAGATAGTGACAATGGTTGGTGAGTGATCCGACGAAAGCTCCAGCGATGCTTCCGCCTCAATTAGTTCAGAGTTTATTCCTTTCATAACGCCGAAATCAATAAGGTCAGGGACTTTACGAGCATCAGTAGGCCAATAAGTAGGCTGTCCGGTTGAAATAACGTTAAGTCTCAATTCAGAAATGGAATCATATAAATTGCGGCCTCTGGGACTAATAAGTCGTGAACCCCAAAAAGTATGCTTTGCGTTGTAATCGCCAGCTGCTATGAACCGAGCACCGAGTGACTTATAAAACTCTATATATTGACTTTTCGTTATTGCTAACCTTGGAGGAGAATACACTGACGATATTATTAGATTTTGGCCAAAGTCAACTACACAGATGTTTGTTGCCTGTAGATGACTTTCAGAAAGACCAGCCAATAAATGGTGTTTTATTCTGGATTTGATCAAGATTGCTGACCCACCACAAGATCTATCTCTGGGGTCCTTGGTGTCGTAAAAAGTGTATCCATTTATTTTAAAAGTACTTCTTGATGTCATGTGAGTCTCGGAGATCAGCATTATATCAATTTTGTTGTTCACAAGGAAACACTCAAGTTCGTTTTTATGTTGGCGTATGCCGTTTGCGTTCCAGAAACATATTTTTAGACAGTTCATGGCCTATTTAGTATAGCCTGCAGTAGCGTGGACTGCATTTTTTGCATCTCCTGCATCATGCTGGTCGTATTCGTCATAAAAAGATTCATTGAATTAATCAGATTCTCCAACATACCTTCTAGTCGACTAAAAATGGAACTTGATTGTTCAGTGGTCGGCATCTCTTTTTGCATTGTCGGTTGGTTAGTTTTAAGAATAGAGGCATATGACATTTGATTTGAGGCTGCGTGTGTCAAGACGGGTATATTTGTAATAGGTGGTTTTTGTGACTGTCCAGCAACAGAAACACTTTTGTTGGTCAAAGAACGTTTGACGACCTCAAAAACAGGGCATCCTCTATAGTTGGCAGTGTGATTACCACCGCAATTGCTGCATTTTTTAACCTTAGGGTCGTTCCTGGCTTTGTTGCACTTAGATGTCGCATGCAAATCTCCACACACAACACAAACAGTAGGCAATTTACAGTAAGTTTTGGTATGACCATATTCTTGGCAGTTTAAGCACTGTACCGGACCAGTTCGTTTATGTGGCTCTTCCACAGTAACTCTACGGTGCATGATGTATTTTAGTTCGTAAATGGGGTGCGTTTCACTTTTCTTTAGCTTCATGTCATTAGGCTCCAATTCCACTCGGAAAAGTGGTTGTGGGATCCTTTCCCTGTTCCTAATGTTGGATACCGCTTTGACATTAAAGCCCTTGTTGATTAAACACAGTTTTAACTCCTGAGGATCAACATCAGAATCAATACCCTTGATAACGACTTGGAGGCCTTTTGCACTTTTAAGTTGGTAAGTATAAAAGTTCTTTTTATGCCTCTCCAGCTCGGAAACTGTTTTGCGATAATCGCCTTCACAATTAACTTGAATTTTTGTCTCGCTGATGTTCCCACGTTTCAATGGCGTCACATAAAAAGAGTTTTCTCCAATCAAAGAAATTAACATCTTAACTAGATTATTTGAGTTCTTTTCTCTTAAATAAATTGGAGGCGGCTTAATAGATTTGTGCAATGCATTTGGGGCGTCAATTTCTTCTTGGAGTATAGCAAAACGATTTTGGGATCTGGGTTTTTCACTGTCTTTTGTAATTTTTGCAGCTGATGCGATTTCCGCAGATTTTGGGCTTCTGCCTCTTTTCAAAACTGTAATGTAACGGTCCATTCCTACCTGTGTTTTGGGTTTTTCTACTGCAACTATTATGCTTTTTGGACTTGGCGTGGCTTTTGCAGCAGTTGTCACTCCTCCAGCACTGGACAGCGAACACCGGGATGAGGACAAACGTTCCGAACTTCTTAATGGTATATTCAAGTCAGATTTAGCTAAGTTTCCACCTTGCTCAATACACTTATTTAAGTTTGGCGCACTAGCACTTAATTTTATAGCTGGAGTAATTTTAGGTTTCACGGTTAAATAATTTCTATTAAATTCCGGATCTCTAATGTTTTCAAAACAGGCACTGTCGGAGCTTAATACAATATGAGCATTTCGACCGCTGTGCTCAGTTACATTTTTGGAGTTTTCACTCATTCACAAATAAAAAATTTTTTTTTTTTTTTTTTTTTTTTTTTTTAGCTATTACAAATTTTGCAACTTATTACAAATTTCACTATGTATATCACTCGCGCAGCGAACACGTCCGTACTCTTAAAGAGTCAACGCGAGAATCACCTTTTTGTTTCACAAAAATTTTCAAGCTCGGAGTTACCATAAATGAAGGCATACTCTTCCAAAATATAATAAAAAAAAGTTAAAGGAAAGGCTAAATTGTTTAGATTTAGATAGATATCGATAATAGTGCTATATTAAAAAAAAACTCACAACTTTAATAGTAAGCATTTAAAAATATTACGTATTTATGTACATTTGATTATTGCTTACGTATACATACATACAGTATTCATACTCGTTTGTATTGTTTTCTGTAACACATACATACGTTGGCCTAGCTACAATTTTTTTCTGGGGATGGCAAAAGCTTAAAAAACATTTCTGGGCGGGCAAAATCCTAAACTAAGTAAATTTTATATGTACTTATTTTAAATTTAAATAGTAAACTTTTTCGAATTCCCCACTAAAATGGTCCAGTTATGCCAATGCATACATACATATTTATATAAATTTTTTTGCTAAACTAGTATGAATAATTTTAAACGAAATTTACGAAAACATATATACATATGTACATACATATGTGTGTAAAATGTGCCTTAAACGTACTAAATACAACAATTTAATTATCATATCTGAACTAATTTGAAAATCAAAGCAATTAATGACAAAATTGAATCGAGAAAATAACCTAAACATACGAAATTTATTGTAAGATTTATTATCACTCCAAAACATGGATAAACATACATACTGAGCTCAAACAGTGGGCCTTAAAAATATTTTAAAAAAATAGATTTTTTTATTTTAAACAAACTTTTATTATAATAAAAATGATATGCAAAATTTTGCTGTTTTCTGCCCCGAATTTAAATAATTTTAACTGTTTTCGAATTATGTAAAGAGAAACCTGGATAAATCTATTAATTAGAAGAAAAATATCAAATAAATGAGAATAATTACCCCCATGTTTTAATAAATTTTATTAAAATATGGTTTATTGAGCAAAAATCTCTATATAAATTTCAAAATCTATATATATAAAAGTGAAACTGTGTGTGTGTGTGTGTTAACTATAGACTATGAAACTGTAAAACTGATCAGGCTCAAACTTTGGTAAGTTGTTGTACACATACCAGGGAGTGTTTATGGGTGGAAAAAAGTGGGCGGGGCTACGCCCATAAAAAATTAGTTATCATTTTAAGCTACTTGCACATGACCGATTTTTCTGAAACTTTGCACACATATCGAGCTCTCATGACTAAATAATTTCGTGATTAGAAAAGTGGGCGTGGCCATGCCCATAAAAAAGTTTTAATTTGAGGTACTTGCACGGGACTGATTTTTCTGAAACTTTGCACACATATTGAGCTGTCACGATTTTATAATTTCGTAATTAGAAAAGTGGGCAGGGCCACGCCCATAAAAAAAGATATAATTTTGCGGTACTTGCTCTGGACCGATTTTTGTGAAACTTTGCACACATATTGAGTTGTCATGACTTTACAATTTTGTGATTAGAAAATTGGGCAGTGCCACGCCAATAAGAAATAAATTATCGTTTTCAGCTACTTGAACTTCACCGATTTTTCTGATACTTTGCACACATATTGAGCTGTCATGACTATACAGTTTCGTGATTAGAAAAGTGGGCCGGGCAACGCCCATTAATAAAAAGTTATAATTTTTAGTTTTTTGCACTTGATATTCAATTTAAATTCAGAATGCATTTTTATTCATTAAAGGGCGTAGCAACGCGCGCCGGGCTTTTCTAGTTGATTATAAATATGGCCTATAAAATTAAAATTTTAAGTCGTTTTAATAATTTTACAGTAGAAGTAAAATTGTTTCAATTGTTCAATTGTTGTTTTACGGAACCATTGAATTCTAATTTATTTATTTTTTTTGTATATATAAAAATCTAACAATATTTTAAAGATCGTTAACATTACCGTCGATCAGTAAAATTATTATCAAAGCTTATTAATTTCTCAAATATGTACTGCTAACTCCATTGTGCAATAAATCATTCTTCTCTTCTCGGAGAAAACGAAATTTACAAAACAAAAAAACTGTTTTTAAAATTATTTTCAGTACAACATATCAACTTAGAACGCATAGATGCTTAAGGAATAGAAACAGTTAAAACAACGGGTAACAAATGTAAAAAAATTTAAAAAATGGCTGAACCCAGATTAAGAAGAAATGTTAGCCGTCATATACCAATAATGTATGTACATATGTAAATTAAACGTTGTAAATTCTGTAAACATAAAAACTGGTGAAATTTATTCATAATTTTTTTCTATGGGCTTTAACAGCTGAAGTTTATAATAAGTGAAACAAAAATGACATAACAAATCTTTATCTACTACCATGAATAAATTTCCTTTGAAATAAAATGGCCCATTAATGTAGCAGCATTACTACAAAAATGAGTTTTTTTTTTGCAATTTTTAGAAGACGGTTTGAAAAAAAGGAAAATGTTCGGAAAAGGTCGGGAAGTTGAAAAGGTGTAATTCATATGTATTTTCTTTATCTAAAAAAAAAACATAAAACATAATTAAATTGGAATATAAAAATGTTAATGTTGTTAATTTGCAAACGTATTATACATACAATCTACTCATATAAACAAAATTCGTCTTACCTTATAAACTTTTGATAACTTTAACAAGTAGGAGCACTATAAATATACGGCTGTGCAGAATTTTTGATACCCACCACCAATTTGATGTACTTTTATAGCACAAAATGTATTTGTTTTTTATTAACAGTAATCGCTATGCAATAATCTCTTTATACTTAAATATGTTTCACTTTCTTTGTATAACTTCGGTACGCTATTAAAATATTTTTGTAAATTTAGTCTTTCAATGAAAGTGGGCGTTAAAGTAGGCGTGCTAATATAATTTCTGCTAATAAAAAAGCTGAAATATTTCAATATAGTTCTTTATTCTTTCACAACTTTGTCCAAAGAGAAATTATATGAATTTAAGAAGCGTTTATGGGAGGCAGGCGTTAAAGAGGGCGTGTCACCTTCAATTTCTGGCATAACAGTTGACATTGACTAGAAAGCTATTAGTGCTAAATTTCATCAGCATACCTCTAATTCTAATTAAATTTCATAGGCAGTAATGTAGTTTTTAGTAATAAATTCAAATTGGATATTTCAATATAGTCCTTAATTCTTCTAAAAAATTTTTCAAATTTAAGCGAAAGCGTTATATGAGAGGTATGCGTTAAAGTGGGCGTGTCACCTTAATTTTCTGGCATGACATTGACTAGAAAGCTATATGTACCTCTAATTTTGTCGGTTTTATGAGCTTTTAAATTTCACTAACAGTGGATTACGTGAAAAGTGGGCTTTAAAGTAGGCGTGTCGAAATAGTTTCTACAAATAAACTCAACTCTGAAATTTCGTTATAGAGTCCTTTATTCTTCCAAAATCTTTTTTCATAGAGATAGAATTTGAGATAAGTTATATGGAGGTGAATGTGTCACATTTATTTTCCGTTAGTGCAAAGCCTTTGACCAAAAAGCAATGCTTGCAAAATTTCAGAATCATACATATAATTTTGTCAGTTTTTTTACGTTTTAAATTTTGAATATACCGAAACACACACACGATTTTCGGGGAAAATATTTCTTTTACTTAGGAAATATACATTAGAAATTTCATGGCTCTACGTTAATGCATTTGGACACAATTGCATTTTCGATGTTGGAAGGACATGGTTTTTTGACATACTCTTGCATTACGAGGTATAACTCTCTTTCTAATACTCCGATTTAGCCCAAACAAACCTTTTATATAAGAAATATTCTGTTAAAATTTGAGCCCTCTATCTTTTTCGGTCCGACCTCTATCGTTATAAAATTTTAACTGTAAGGAGCATAATTTCTGACTACATACTTATTTATATTCCGGAAGGAAATTAACTAGAAACAACCGTAAAATTCTACTATCACAACCAAACTATGCGATTGACAACAATTGTGGTAGTCAGAACCGTTACTGTTTTCTCTTTGTACTTAAAAATGCAACCATTATTATGACTGTTTCCTAAAATGCCTTGCATTCATCAGACGTAATGGGGTTTCATAATTCGAGTGTCTTTTTCTTTAATTCGAGAATTTTTTTAACTTATTCCTTAAGCGTGTTTCATGGTTAACCACCATACAGACTCTACCAGATTAAGTTCCGGACTGAATTATGGCACTTCTAGAGAATTGATTTAATGTTAGCGAACCATTGTTTTGTTATTTTAGCAGTGTGGACTGATGCCTTATCATGAATTGTATTTTCATTAACCAAAGTAAGATTTTGTTCTGCTGCAATCAAATATTTCTCAATTGTCTGTCCGCCTATCCAGCAATGCAAGTATCCGTGAATAAATTACTTTTAAAATCGCACAATCGCCTTATAACTTTTTGAGATAGAAAAAAAAACATGACTGCCTCTGTTTTTATACCCTTCACACAGTGAAAAAGGGTATATGTATATAGGTTTGTCATTCCGTGTGAAATTTCTACAATTTTCATTTCCGACCCCATAATGTATATATATTCTGAAAGCTTATGAATAGGGGAGTCGATTAAGCTCTGTCAGTCTGTCCGTCTGACCGTCTGTCCGTGTGTATGTTGAAATCAACTTTTTGAAGCCCCCCGACATAGGTTGGACCCGGGTAAGAAATTAGAATATCAGAAATATTCGGGAGTAGATCGGTATTGAAAATCAGAAACATCGGTACATAAACAACTGAGATATGAGCAAAAACCCACGACCACCTCGATTTTTTTTCCACAAAAACAACATTACAACAACAACATACATACATACATACATACAAACGTGTATACTGGATAGAGAAAACGTGGCATCGAATCCCAGCTGAGCGAAAAAAATTTTTTTTTTTATTTTATTTTTTTATTTATTATATTATTTATATTTTTATTATTTTTTTTAAATTTTTTTTTTTATTTTTTTTTTTGTTTTATATTTATTATATACATAATAATTTTTTTTTTAAATTTTTTTTTTATTTTTTTTTAAATTTTTTTTTTTTGTTTTTTTAACATACATACGTGAATTTATAATTTTACAATGGGACGTTTTCATATATGTATGTTTTTATATGTATGTACGTATTTCATATGGGATGAATGGTGACACAAACCACTGTTGTTGCATGACTACACGTTGTGAAGGGTATATAAGATTCGGCACGGCCGAATATAGCGCTCTTACTTGTTTTTTCTATATTTTTACCATTTAAATCAAAATATTTTTAGATATAATTTTATGTCCAATTACAAGGCATATTTATTCATCAGGTAATTGCAGTTCGGAGAGAATTTTTTGTTTATATTTTTTATATATGAAGTTTGGCATTTGAAAAAAATTAGAAAAGAGAGAAAATTGTTTTTTATTTATGCATTTTGACAGCTGAAATTTAAAATAAGTGTTGAAAAAAATAATCAGCTGGCGAATCAAGAGTACCTGTTGAATAAATATGACTTGGTCCAGTTACTAAAGCCCCTTATTAATTTTAGTATTTGACTGGCTTTGAATTGGTTCTCCTCTGAGACCTTTATAAATACATTTTTCATTTTATTAACCATAACTCACTTTCAACTGTTATTATTTGCAATAAAATGATATCCGGTTTATTTAAAGAAAATAAATCAACATTAGTAAATGGTATAAACGTAACAATATATTTCAGAATAAAAACTTGGCAACTTTAATATTTTTTTTAATATTTACGTTTTAGCAATAACAAAGTATATCATTTGCGTAGATACATTTTATACCCTTCACCTGTGGTGCACAAGGGTATATATAGCTTTGTCATTCCGTTTGTAATTTCTACAGTTTTCATTTCCGACCCCATAAAGTATATATTTTCTGAAAGCTTATGAATAAGCCCTGACCGTCTGTCCGTGTGTTGGTTGAAATCAACTTTTAGAAGCAACCGTATGTTCCTCAGATCTGTGTATGGTATCAATCTTTTGAAAATATCCGGGAATGAATCGCTATTGAAATTCAGCACAATCGCCCCATTATTTTCTGAGATATGAGCAAATAAACACGACTGCCTCTGTTTTTTCCCATAATTTTACTACCAAAATTAAAAATTTTCAGCCATAGAATAATTTATAGATACCTTTGCTACTATTAGTATATATAATACGCCTCTAGAGAAATTCGTGAAAATTTTTAAATAAAGCGGGCTGTAATCGCTAAAGTTATGGACAAAAATTTGTTTTTAACAATATATATTTCAAAAATTTACAAACTGAAATCAAATTTTTTCAGTTTTTAGACAACCGAGAGAATCAATTTATCATCTGAAAGGACTTGACTAGCGCAATATAAGCACTGTAAAAAATTAAAATTTATTTTGGCAGCCACTACAAAATGGCGGACAATAAATTTATATATGGGTCAAATCTGGTATTTTAAAATGTAACTTCTTAAACCACCTTCAATATTGGTATCAAATGAAAGGGCTTGACCAGTATAATACAGTAAATTTTTAAAAAATGTAAAATCCAAGATAGCGTCTAACACAAAATGGCGGAACAAATTTTTTAACCCCATCAATATGGGTATCAAATTAAAGGGCTTGACTAGTAGAATACCGTTAACAACGAAAAATTCAAAATCAAGGATGGCTTCGGAAATGATAAGGAAGCTACGATGTGGGTTATACCTATGTACATGATGGTGAAGGGTATTATAAGATACCGCTCTGGTGGCCCCATTAATTTTTTTTTTTGCATTGTATTCATTATATATGAGGGTATAAGTCACCCTTCTTCCCCATTCCAGTTCCCATTTGAAAGACCGAATGTCATTGTACACATAATGCTCGGCGCACAATTGAGACGAACGACAAATCTCGCCCAACACGACGAATTTGTCGGTAAAAAATCGCTGTGTAAATTCGTCGTGTGAAGCAGAATAACGACGAAGGAAGAAGAAAAATAATCGAAGAATTTAAATTTTTGTGAAACTCAACAAAATAATTAATATAATTTTTGTCATAGTAAAAACTTTTTTACGTATAAGTAAACGTTTGCAAAGAATGTCATGGCTACGTGCAGTAAACAATTATAAAAATTTAGTTTTTGTATAACAGTGTTACCGTATGAAAAAAATCAATTAATAAACTTAAACACAAATAAAAACAAATTTTTGTAGTTAACTAACTATTATTTTATTTTCTTAAAAAGTTGAGAAAATCCAAATATAAACAAGTAAGAGCACTATATTCGGCTGTGCCGAATCTTTTATACCCACCACCAATTTTGTGTACATTTAAAGCACAATATTTATTATTTTGTTAATCATTATAGAATAATCTTTTTATAATAAAATATGTATCACTTTCTTTGTAGAGGGTGGTTAATTTTTAAGGGCCCATGTTGAAGGTGAATTACACCTAGTCTTTAAATTTGTTTTCTGCATTTCACTTGACATTTCTCAATCTCAAACTTACTCAATTTGATCCGTGGAAAGATACGCAAATGAGCAACGCTTTAAAGTTATTCAGGTTTTTTTTATCAAAATGGGCGTTCATATCAAAATGCATTTTGTGCACTTTGTAATTCTTTTGATCAACACAATCGTTCAAATTCGTCCACAATCGGGAGAATTGTAAAAAATATTTAAATTTCTGCAAAACAGGTCTGTATAAAATTTTAGAAAATCTGTGAATGCCTTCTTAGTTCGTTGAATGGGAACCACTGCTGGTTTTTGCGATAGTGTGGCAAAATAGCAGTCAACCTCGACTCATCATCATGTCCAACAATTGAGCATCAACATTGTCATTGAAAATTTGGACCATCAGATAGAGGAGTGGCGCCAAGGATGGGGGGCCATTTTGCCGATATTTTGTGAAATACATAATTGAACCATACAAATATTATAATTACAAAAAGAAATTATAATAATATCCTAAATAATTTGTGTTTTATTTAAATTCAACATCGGTCCTTAAAATTTAACCACCCTTTATAACTTCGATATGCTACTAAAATGCTTTTGTTAATGTAGTCTTTCAATGAAAGTGGGCGTTAAAGTAGGCGTGTCAATAAAGTTTCTGCTAATAAATACAACTTAGATTTTTCAATATAGTCCTTTATTTTCCCAAAAACTTTGTCAATAGAGAAATTACATGAATTTAAGATAAACCGTTATATGGGAGGTAGGCGTTAAGTGGGCGTGTCACCTAAACTTTTTGGCACAACAATTACATTGATTAGAAGGATATACGTAGCAAATTTGATCATCATATCTCCAATTTTGGCGGTTTTATGAGCTTTTAAATTTCATTAACGGTAGATAACGTGAAAAGTGGGCGTTATAGTAGGCGTGTCAAAGTTGTTTTTGCGAATGAGTACAACTTAGATGTTTCAATATAGCCCTTTATTATTCCAAAATCTATATTAATAGAGAAATTATATGAATTTTGGGTAAAACGTTATATGGGAGGTGGGAGTAAAAGTGGGCGTGGCACCATAATTTTCTGGCACAGTAATGACATTGCCCAGAGGGATATACGTAGCAAATTTTATCATCATACCTCTAATTTTAGCAGTTTTATGAGCATTTAAATTTCATTAACGGTAGATAATGTGAAACGTGGGCGTTATAGTAGGCGTGTCAAAGTTATTTTTGCGAATGAGTACAACTTAGATGTTTCAATATAGCCCTTTATTATTCCAAAATCTTTATTAATAGAGAAATATGAATTTTAGGTAAATCGTTATATGGGAGGTGGGCGTAAAAGTGGGCGTGGCACAATAATTTTCTGGTACAGTAATTAGATTGCCTAGGGGGACATACGTAGCAAATTTGATCATCATACCTTTAATTTTGGCGGTTTTATGAGCTTTTTAATTTCATTAACGGTAGATAACGTGAAAAGTGGGCGTTATAGTAGGCGTGTCAAAGTTATTTTTGCGAATGAGTACAACTTAGGTGTTTTAATATAGCCCTTTATTATTCCAAAATCTTTATTAATAGAGAAATAATATGAATTTAAGGTAAAACGTTATATGGGAGGTGGGCGTAAAAGTGGGCGTGGCACATTGATTTTCCGTTACAAAAAAGGGTCTCACCAAAAAGCAAAGTGTGTAAAATTTCAGAGTCCAACATAAAATTTTGTTGCTTTTATGACGTTTTTGTTTTTAAATATACAGAAAAATACACTGTGCGGTATAAATTTTCGTACATTTTGATCGATAACTCCTCTCCTAATGCATAGATTTAGATAATTTTCGGGGAACAATATTGTTTTTACTCAGGAAATATATATTCGAAGTTTCATGAGTCTACGTTAATGCGTTTGGACACAATTCCATTGTATTCGATGTTTGAAGGACACGGTTTTTTCGACCTACTCTTGCTTTTCGAGCTATAACTCTCCTTCTAATATTCCGATTTAGCCCATTTTCAATACCAAACAAACCTTGTCTATAAGAAAGATTCTAGCTTTTTCGGTGCGACCTCTATCGTGCTTTCAACAGACGGACAGACGGACGGACATAACTAGATCGTCATCAAATCAAATCCTGATTCAGAATATATATACTTTATGGGGTCTAAAATGGATATTTCGATGTGTTACAAACGGAATGACAAAATGAATATACCCCTACCATTTTTTTGGTGGCGGGTATAAAAAATGGTCACGGCGTAAGAAATATAAATAAATCTATTGCAGAGTTCGCCGCGTATAGCGAATTTCGACTGACGCCACAATGAATATTTTTGGAATTATCACATATCGTAAATCTTTTTTTAACATTGAAAAACCAAATGCCAAAAAATCACCCTTTTCAACAATAATTTTTGATGTTAAAATATAAGGACGTGTTTTATTATTATCAGAAAGTAAGTGCTTTATTTATAAAAACTATCAATGGTTTATAAAACTGAGATTCTATGGAAATTTATGTTTTAGTTTAATGTAATGTTTTGTTCCCAGTTAAAATTACGTTAAAGGTCTCGTTAGCCGAGCGTTGCTGCATCCGTATTGTAATGTAACGTACTTTAAGCACGTTGGTGTAGTTATGGAATATTTAAAAACGTGACATGTTTTTAAAAAACATAAATATACAGCATTAGTATATGTACATAAAACAATTTGAACATATTTTTCAAACAAGCATGTGTTTAATTAATTTAAAGTTCAATGGATATAGATAGAATTCTTTTTAAACCATTTACTTCATTTCATTTTTTGCCTTGGTTTTTTTTGCAATGAAATAGAAACATCTGTTTACAACAGAGTGATGACAATTTAAAAGGTGACTGTTGTGAAGAAAAAGAACCTCATGGTATCAGAACAATATTTTGTGTATGATGTATGTATGTATATAAATTCGTATGTATATCTTACTATTATATATTTATGCATATTATGGATTAGAGCTTATATTTGTAAAAAAATAAAATATATTTGAAATCTACTTAAAGAAAATTTTATTTTAAAAAATTTTAAATAAAATACTCATACATGTTATTTTCAATTTTGTTAATCAAACTATAAATTTATTTAAAAAATAACAAATATCAAGACACAAATCCGACAAAAAACTAATATATATTAAAAAACGTTTATCCTGATGATGCTACACAAAGAAGTAGCGAAATATTGATCAAATAATATAAAACAAAACAAAAAGATTTTTTATTATTAAAAGGACCTTAAGCTTAAAAAACTATTAAACATATATTATTATAAAAGGTCAAAGAAACCAATAATTATTAAAATACTCATTTTAAATTTTATAAATATGGGGGTAAAAATATACATAAATATCAAATTATTGTGTATACATGTATATGTGACACAATAATGGAATTTTATACATTTTATGTGTTGCATAACATCATTAACATCATAGATAAAATGCACATACTTTTACGAAACATGTCACAGAAAATACTTTCAACGTAGCGTGAAGCGAAAAGTTAGGCAACTCTAATCTTTATGCGCGCTTTGACAATCAGTTAAGGTGAATTCACCCATTTGTTCTGAACAATTCAATTATTTAAGAAAATTTGTCCGAAAAAACAAAGCTGCCATATAATATAAAAATGCAAACAGTTTTACAAAGTGGCAGCACCGCTAGCAAACTATGTAAATAAATACAAACGTAAATTATTTCATTAAAATATATGTGAAGAAAATGTAGGATAAAAGAAAACTAAAATTATTATTTTTAATTAAGTGTTTGCAAAAGAAATTTATAAAAAAAAATCGAAAATAAAATGAGTCGCAGTGAGAAAAACCCTGTTTTAAATAATTATTTTTGTATGCACTATTGCTCATGTCATACAAACATTCTCTTCCTGGTTTTTTTAATTCTTATATTAATTTTTGAGCAATATTTTCATTAAATTCCATTTTTATTGTTAATTTTCGGCAAAAACAATTTTTGTATAATAAATGTACTGGCACTGTGTGATATGGCATCCAAATTCAATTTTCATGTAAATATTGAAAAAAAGTGGCATCCCAATTCAGTTTATTCTGAACAAGAATTAAAATTAAACCAATTCAAGAAAAAACTTTCTGAACAAAATAATATCTCTCTCTCTCTCTCTCAAAAGTAAAACGTCAAACTCAATATAAAAAAAAATTTGTTCTGAACTAAAATTTTATGGGTGAATCCAGCTTTAGTATTTCAGTTAGTTATCAGTCAGTTATTTTAATTAATTTTGTGTTAAATTCGTATGTGATAATACAATTTTATTAAAATTTTAGTAAATTTTAATTAAAATAAAAAATATTTTTTTGAAAAATTTCTAACCGCTTTTATAGGCAAACAAACAATGTTTAAGGCTTTTAATGTGTCATAAACCTCTTGTTTTACGATTAGTCAAAGTTAGAAACTTCACACAAAGCGATGAAGTTTTATCTGACATGGTCTAAAGCTTTTGCATTGCTTCTCATATGACAAAAACAAAAAGCTGATACATTACATTGCAGATGCGCTCCGCTAATTCAATCTAAATACAAACAAGTAAGAGCACTATATATATATATATATATATATATATATATATATATATATATATATACATATATGTGTGTGTGTATTCGGGAGCAGACCGGTTTTAAAAATCAGATATAAAACAATGTTAAGTCCGAAATCTAGACTAAGTTATGCTGTGATCGCTATTATCTATGATGTTTTATTTAAATCGGTAGTGTGAGCATGAGATTCGTAACAACAAAATCGACTTGCCTATAAATATATAAAATAAAAGGTATATTAAAGATAATAATCTTTTGCAGTCAAATTTTGTAAATACCTAGAAAAACCTTTTCGAAATTCATCAATATCATTATTTTAAATAGAGAAACTTAGTAAATACATTTTATATTACTACTTTAAACAATAAAATATGTAGTTTCAAGCTTAAAATGAACTTTAAAAGTATTATAATATGTATTAAAACATATTTAAAGTATAATTTTTAAGTATGTTGGTAAGCGAGGGTCATGCAGTTTTGGACAACCCAAACAAAAATAAGTAATAATTCAGACAAAAAAAAAATTGTTTTTATTTCCAATGTTACTATCTAAACTATTAAATTAAATTAGGTAAGAAAGGATTTTGCTTAGTGTATATGTACTTTTAATTTTCAAACAGAAGTTTATATTAAAATCGTATTTAAATTTTTTTAGAGTTTGAATAATTTGGCCTTGAATAATAAAAATAATAATAGATACATATACATACATATGTATGTATGTATATAAATACTTGCAATGCATTTTCTATGCTTATTTTATTTTTTGTTATTTCTTTTAAGTATTCGAGCTGTAACCTTTTATAACTATGTACATATGTATGTATTTGTAATAACATATTTTTTTTTTAATTTGAGTGCTTTATGCACTAGTATAAATAAAATTTATTTTTCTTTATATAATTACAGAATTATGATTTCAATACTATTGTTGTTTCAGTTCAATTTCAAAATAATGGCTTAGCTGTTTTACAGCTATTACAGCTTTTTAAACATGTGCTTCTTTTTGACCTACAAAATAATTAATCTTAACATATATATGTATAATATAAGCTTCCTGTACCTTATTTATACCCACCACTAAAAAAATTGGTGTGGGTTTATTCATTTTGTCATTCCGTTTGTAACGCATCGAATTATCCTGGTTTCATTTTAGAACGATTTAGCTTTGTCCGTCCATCTGTTAAAAGCACGATAGATCTCGAACCTAAAAAGTTAAGGGAATTAAATATTGCCAGAATATTTCTAATACACAATGTTTGCTTGGTATTAAAAATGGGTGTAATCGATGTATTAGGAAGAGAGTTATAGCTCGTAAAGAGTAAGCCAAAAAAATAATGTCCTGCCTACATCGAATAAAATGCAATTGTGTCTAAGCGCATTGACCTAGAATCTTTGTCCTTATAAAAAATATATATAAATTTAAGATAAGTCGCTAAATGGGAGGTGGGAGTTTAAGTAGGCGTATCACAATAATTTCCTCTATTATAATGGCATTGACCAGAAAGCATCATTCTCAAAATTACAGCATTTTATTAGTTGCTTTCGGTTTTATGAGCTTTTAAATTTTATTGATACAAGATTATACCATATGTGGGAGGTGGGCGTTGAAGTAGGCAAGTAGAAGTGATTTCTAAAAGAAGGCAAGTCACCTTAATTTTCTGTTATTTCATTAATGCTAATGGAGAACCTATATATTCGAAATTTCAGCTACGTATATCTAATTTAGTCGGTATTCTGACGTTTAAAATTTTAAAGAATAAAAAAAAAGTGCGTGGAATATTTTCGTACATTTCAATCTATTACTTCTTTTGTAATGTACGAATTTAAGGAATTTTAGGGGAAACATATTTTTTTACTTTAAAAAATATACTTTGAAGTTTTATCACTCTACGTCATTGCGTTTAGAAGCAATAGTCTTGCATTTCAAGCTATCACTCTTCTCCTATTTATTTAGCCTATTTGCAACAGTAAACATTTCTGATGTACTAGAAATATTTAAAAAAAATGTATTGTTCTAGCTTTTTTTCGAGCTCTATCGTGCTTTAACAGACTGACAGACGGACGGATATAGAAATATCGTCCTACAATAAAACCAGGGCTCAGAATATATGCACTTCATGGTGTCTAAAAAGAATATTTCGGTGTGTTACAAAGGGTATATGAAAATGCATATTCCCAACACTATTTTTGTTGTAGTGGTTATAATAAAGGACAAATATGTAACCAGCCTGAAGCTAAAAGCAACTAGTGTATTTCTAATAATAGAATTAATTAAATTTTTTTAATATTTTATAAATATTGTATCGCACATGATCAACAAGAGGAAATTTTAAAATTTTATATTAGACCAAAAATTGTTTTTGAATTTAAAAATCCAAATAAATCAAGGTAAACAAGAAACTAACGAAACATCACATTAAAACAAAGTATTTAAAAAATAACGGTTGATTTTGTGACCCCGAAACGATCACTAGTATATAAGTATGTAATACATATTATTTAGATAAACAAATTTTAAAAATATGTAAAACACTATTTAAATACTTATTAACAAATTAGGTTTAAATGAAATATTTTGTTCGAAGAAAAAAAAAGAAAACATTCATTCCTATAACATCACACAGAAAGTGTTAATTGTATTGAATATGACAGTAAGCTATAACTACGCATTATAAAAAGTAATAATAACACTGCTCTGCAGCAAAATCCTCCATTTAATAAAATTATGTGGCCTATATGGATTTTGACGCGCTGAACTCAAATCCGTTGTCGATTTTTTTCCATCAGATCGGGATTTTTTTTTTGGGCGTGGCAAATTGTTCCCCCTAAATTAGTCAGGTACGGAGACTTATTTCATCTTAACTCGAGAACCAGTCATCCGATTTTCAAAAGTAAAACACTAAAAAATGCGTAACAAAATTATTTATTTCAGTGGAATACAATTTGTCTCTATCTCTTATCGTTTTGGAGTTGTTTAGAAATTAATGGAGAAAAAGATAAGAGCCACTTATCTTGGAAATAAAAAAAGCCATCTTCTATCTATCTATCTATATATATAAAAGTGAAACTCTGTGTGTGTGTGTGTGTGTGTCTGTGTGTGTGTTAGCTATAGACTCCGAAACTGTAAAACCGATCGGGCTGAAACTTTGGTAAGTTGTTGTACACTTACCAGGGAGTGTTTATGGGTGTGTGAAAAGTGGGCGGGACCACGCCCATAAAAAATTAGTTTTTATTTTAAGCTACTTGCACTCGACCGATTTTTCTGAAACTTTGCACACATATCGAGCTGTCATGACTAAATAACTTCCTGATAAGAAAAGTGGGCGGGGCCACGCCCCTAAAAAAGTTTTAATTTTGAGGTACTTGCACTGGACCGATTTTTCTGAAACTTTGCACAGATATTGAGCTGTCATGACCTTATAATTTCGCGATTAAAAAAGTGGGCGGGCCACGCCCAAAAAAAAAATTTTTGATATTGAGGTACTTGCACCAGACCGATTTTTCTGAAACTTTGCACACATATCGAGCTGTCATGACTTAATAATTTCGTGATTAGAAAAGTGAGCAGTGCCACGCCCATAAAAAAAAGATATAATTTTGAGGAACTTGCACTGGACCGATTATTCTGAAACTTTGCACACATATTGAGCTGTTATGACTTTACAATTTCGTGATTAGAAAAGTGGGCAATGGCACGTCCATAAAAAAAATTATAATATTTAGGTTTTTGCACTTGATATTCAATTAAAATTTAAAATGCATTTCAATTCATTAAGGGGCGTAGCAACGCGCGCCGGGTTTGGCTAGTAAACTATAAAAATCAGTTAAGAAATATGGATTTTATTGTCAATTTACCGCAGGTACCCGAAATTGTAAGGCAACCAGCCTTGCAGATGATATATGTAACATTTTGTTATGTGAGCAGGTAATGGAACTAAAGTACAACGGTATTTGACATAATTCTTGGAATTAATATTTATAACAGTATTTTTCAATTACCTGTGATTTAAAATTAAGAACATTAGGGTAGATTCTGGTATTTATTGTATATATAGCTGCTGATGGGCAATAAGTAAATCACTTTCAATTTGAATATCGTGCGGTTAAAATCGGCAACAGTCAATAGATCTTATAGTGTTCTTCGCTATTGTGTAAAGAAACAAAGCAATTAAATAATCCACAAACGCTTTCATATTACAAAATGTCAAGGATTTGTAACAAATCTCTAAATTTATTTTGTTACGTATGTGGCGATCTAACTTTAAGTTCTCAACGGGAGACAATATCTTTCAAGCTTAAAGATGCTTATTGCCGTTATTTTGGGTTTCCTGTCGATGATAGAGATAAAAATTGGCTGCCGAAAATATGTTGTAGTAGCTGTGGTAAGTCTTTAAGAGGTT
This sequence comes from Phyto melanocephala, assembly GCA_941918925.1. Lineage (NCBI taxonomy): Eukaryota > Metazoa > Arthropoda > Insecta > Diptera > Rhinophoridae > Phyto > Phyto melanocephala. The sequence continues at coordinate 47,700,940 of OW799233.1, read as the reverse complement.
GGTTAAAAGGAAGACATAAGTCTTTATGAAGCCGTTTATGAAGCCAGCGATTTGGAGTAAACCACAAAATCATCAAAATGATTGCTACTTTTGCCATACTAAAACACGTGGGTTTAAAAAAAAAAAAAAAACATAAAGTTACATATCCAAATACTTTATGCGTCAAACGACCAGTTTTCCAGTTTACAAGTAAATTTTTACCTCCATTGCCTCCTACAGACGATAAAGAAGATGGGCTTTCTGCAGCAACTGAATCCACTTACGCCAGCATGGGTGTTTCTTCGCATTCATTTGGAAGTCCAACGAGTACAACTTATTTTCCGAATTAAACTGATATTAATAACTTAGTTTGTAAATCAAGGCTTTAAAAAAACCAAGTCTGAGCTTCTTGCATCCCAATAAAAAGAATGGAGTTTGGTTCAAACGGACGTTAACGTCTTTTACTTTCGAAATAAAGAACAACCTTTTTTAATATATTTCAGCAAAGAGGAAGGTTTGATATTTTGCGATAATGCTGATGGACTTTTGCGACAACTGTGTTTCAGTCATAAATCTCAGGATTGGCGGCTTGTTATTGATTCATCCAAGACAAGTTTGAAAGCCGTTTTACTTCACAATGTCAACAAATTTCCATCGGTCCCACTCGCGTATGCAAGAAATATGAAAGAAAACTATTGTAGCATGAAGATGATACTACAAAAAATTAAATATTCACATTACTCTTGGAATCTGCAGATTTTAAAGTCGTAGCAATGTTAAATGGATTGCAAAGTGGATATACTAAGTTTTATTGCTTCTTATGTAAATGGGATAGCCGCGCAAAAGAATAACACTACAATGTTAAAATTTGACCGAAAAGAGTAAATTTTATTTCAGGAGAAAATAATGTAGCAGAATAGCCTTTAAATCAAAAGTAACAAACTCTTCTCTTCATATAAAGCTTGGCCTAATGAAAAATTTTGTCAAAGCAATGAACAAGGATGGTGAAGTCTTTCTATACATTAAGAGGAAATTTTCTAGAATCAGAGATGCTAAAGTAAAAGAAGGCATATTTGTAGGTCCACAAATACGACAGCTTATGAAGGACGAGGTCTTCAGAACGAAATTGAATGATGTGGACAAAAGGGCATGGGCAGCTTAAGCTACTTTTTTATTTTAACAATGTTTTCAAAATAAAAATTAATAATTATTAACAAAATTTTTGTGTTATTTTAAATAAAATAGTCTGTAAATATTTTAATTTTTTTTGTAATTTGAAGTTATCTACGGGTGACGACAGGGTGGGTGCTTTAAGCGAGGCGATGCTACAAAATTACAATCTAGCAAATTTTTTTTGCTTGTATTTGTTTTTGCTGTACGAAAATAGATAGAAGTAAAAAGTTGTCATTCATTGTTGCTACAAGTCGCTTTAGTGCGCCCACTCTGACGTTGCTTGCTGCATTACACATATTTGGTCAATATTGGGTACCTGCGGTAAATTGATAATAAAATCTACATTTTTAACCGATTTTTATGGTTTATGGCTTTTTTTATTTTCAAGATAAGTAGCTCTCAGAAAAAAGTTTAAAATGTTGAATATATGCCTTATATTTTTTTTAATTTCATTTTTAAATTGAAAAATATTACGAATTTTGCACGAAAAAAATTTTTTTTCTCCATTAATTTCTAAATAACTCCAAAACGATAAGAGATAGAGAAAATTGTATTCCACTGAACAATTTTGTAACACATTTTTTGGTGTTTTATTTTTGAAAGTCGGATGACTGGTTCTCGAGTTAGAAGGAAATAAGTCTCCGTACCTGACTAATTTAGGGGGAAAAATTTGCCACGCCCATAAAAAAAAATTCCGATCTGATGAAAAAAACCGACAACGAATTTGAGTTCAGCGCGTCAAAATCATATAGTTCACATAGTTTTATTAAATGTGAAGGCAAAAAATTATTTTTTGCAGAGCAGTGTAATTAGGCAAATAGCTATAAAAAATAATATAGATAGAATAGTTTTTTACCGAAAAAAGTTTGCCGTAAACAATTGAATAAAAAAGAAATTTCGAAAAATTGTTTCCTTTTTTTGGCGAATGTAAATTTTCTTAATATCTATGGTACCTATTTAAAATTGGATCTAAAACAGTAATATATCGATTTTTATTTTTGACTCGAGATGACTAATGTTTTGCTCCAAGGGCGATTAACAACAGAAAAATTAAAAATGCGAGACCTGCGTTCTGTCGTAATAAAAAGATTAAAAAATTATCATAGTTGTCGCACTACTTTTAAGCAAAAGTTTGTGATATATACAATAAGGCGGTATATTCGAAATATAATCTTCTGGGAATATAATTAAAATATGACTTCTGGCATATGTCCGCAACAGTTAGCTCTGACTTCCAATTTGAAGCTCCAATTTTCGTTGACTTCTTTCAATATTTGTGGCCGTAGATCGGCAATAATGCGGCGAATATTGCCTCCAAATGACCAATCGTTTCGGACTTATCGGCGTAGACTAGCAGCGAATTCACTGACACGAGCTGTGTAACGCCATCTTGTTGAAACCACAGCTGCTGCACATCATGGTTATCTAATTGATAAACGCAAAAGTTGGTAATTATTGGTATTAAGTGGTTCGCTGTAATCTTCTGACCAGCATCGTTTTTAAAGAAGAACGGACCAATTATTCCATCAGCCCATAATGCATATCAAATAGTCAGATTTTATATTGATGAAACGGTGTCTTGACATACATTTGAGGATTATCATCACTCCAAATACGGCAGTTTTATTTATTTACGTATCTATTCAAACAAAAGTGAACTTTATCGCTTAAAAAAATCGCTTATGAAAATCGGGATTCCCTTCACTGAATCTAATGGTGTTTTCTTTTCAAACAAACAATGTTGCACTTTTATTGTATAACACTTTTCAAAGGTCACCTGCAACCTAACAAAATGCTACCTTTATAATAATCAGCAAAATAGAACAGAATTTTTTGGCTTTTTGACATGATAGCTATATTTTTATTTAAAACACCATTTCTTGCTTCCATTTTAATAATTTGGGACGTAAAATTATTTTTTAACACCAAAAAAACTTTATTATTCTTATTAAAATCAGCTGTTAAAAAGGGCAATATCCTAAATGTTGAAATGTTAAACCAAACTAAACATATTATTATTATTATTTATTTATAATTTTAATGGCAATGGTTTTAAAACCATAGAGCCAGGGTATCCCACACAGGTTCAGTATCCGCAAGTCGACCTATACCTTCATATAGGAAGTCGGAGCTGAACGCGAATATTCTTTTTTTTAAGTTGTGCAAAGGTTAATTGAGATTCCGGGTGACTGTACCTCAGTTCAGTTAACCGACGCCACGCAACTAACCAATGTGAGAGTGAGACGCGAAATTCTTGAAGCCAGATAAAAAGGACGGTCTGATTGCTTTTAAAAGATAGTGGCAATGACGCGAGAGCTCTTAACGCGACCAGAGCTGAATCACGACTCAAACTAAACATAATTCACTTGACAGCTGACAAAAAAGTGTAACAAATATGTTTGATTTTTTGGAACGAATATTTGCGGCCAAAAATTGGTCGTTCGTCGAAAATGTGTTCCTAGCATAATACTGATACTGTCACGATGATTCATCAAGAAAAATGTCAAAGTAATGATACGCCACCGTTTTATAACTGTGTGTACGTGTGCAAAAATTAGAACCGTAAACATAGACAATAAAAAAGTACAATTTAAATGGGAAAAGGGGTCCCCATATAATTTTAAACCTCAACTTGGATCAAAACTTTCTAATTTTAAAATTCTAGATTCATAAACTTAGCAAATACAAAACAACACAAAAACGGGAAAAAGTACCCTTTCTACTCCGCTATGAATGTGTTTAAAATTTTACTAAATTAAATTATTTTTTATGTCTAGTAAAACCACTGTTACAAATTTTATCAGAATCGGCCCATTAATTAGGAATTAAACATATTTTCCCGTATTTTCCCTTTTTTTGGTACATTTTTATGCCCCTAGAAGTTTAAAAAAAAATCAACTAAATAATTGTTCATATTCTATAAGGCGATAAAAATCAATTTATGTCCTCTAATTTAATATAAAAAAAATTTGTTTAAGAAAAGCACCTAAAATAAGGACAATTTGTACATTTTCATGTGAATTTGAAAAAAGTGCCTAAAAATTATTAGTATTTTTTTGCGAAGCTACTAATACAATTTGAATTTGTTTCCTATGTCTATGTGCTCAGAATTCAGAAGGGTACTGCAATAGTACCAAAATATACTTTTTACCCGCTTTTGCCCTTAAGTGGTTGAAAATTCATGTAAGATCATTTTTTTAAGTATATTGCAATACTTTTTCCAGTTACCCGTTTTACCCCTTAAAGTTCCTTCTGGATGGATCTATACATTAGAAGAGAAACTTAATTTCATGTCTCTAGCTTTTTTCGTTGGCTCTCTACGATAATGAATCAGTCAGCCAGTTTTGTTACTCTTTTATATACATATATAGATAAAAAAAAAAGATTTTTCGAAAAATTTATTTAACTTTTTACTTAATTTCAATTCACACTCTACAAAACAAATAATAAAATATATTTTATTTACTTAAATCATTTTAAAACTAAAAATTAATTGTAATTTTATCACTTAATATTATCTTATTCTGTATTTACTTTCATTTTCACATCGTCAATTACACCTCAATAGAAATAATAGGTTTTTTTTTGTCTCGGTTTTTATTAGATTTTCAGTTTAAATTTGAAACGGAAGTTATAGGTGCATTTATACATTTGTTCACAATTAAAATTACAAAACAATCAATAAAACAAACTCAATTAAAATAACTTAGAAATGACGATGAATAAAATTTTTCTCACATGTAGAACTTAGGCGACGAAATAAAATATTAATCAATAAACTTTTTACTTTTAAAATGTAAACTGTCTAAGTCTCAAAGATGTCATAAAATTAATTGTCTTAAAATTTTTAATTGTTTATATGTACATACATAAGTATGTATGTGTATATTTATGTACATATGTATGTATATAAAGTATACGAAAATGTTAGCTAGATTTGAATTATTAAGAAAACATATTTTTAAGTGCAGTTTTTTTCAAACATAAATAACTAAGGGACAGTGTTATCTATAAAAGAGCACATTGCCAAAATAACCTGCCCGGCTTTCGTCATTGAAATTATTTGTTTGATTTTTACTAATCTTAAACTGTGGGCTGTAAACATTTTGCATGAATTATAGAACACCATTTAAATAAAAATAATAATATAATTACATATTTATATTATATTTACCATGCTTAGCAGCAGGAGAGGCATCTCCAATTTCTGTATTGTGCGAGGTTACCTATGTATATTAGGCAACAGTGTAATCGTTACTTCTATGAATTCGGCTTGCAGTACTTCGTTCGGCCAGAAGTCTGATATAAGGGAGTGTAACAGTTCGACGCGCAGCTTTCAGTAACTCTGAGGATATATTGTTGAAGCCAGGGACCTTATTTAACACTATAGACAGTATGCTGGGGCACGATATGTCAAACTGCGTTCTTTAAACGTGGTATTGACGTAGACATGTTGAAATGAGCTTTGTGTAGTTTTATGTAGTAGTAAGTACATGATCAGTTTCTTTTTGGGAGTAGTGGTCGTACCAAGGCGAATTCATTATCAGGTGGTGTTGACAACGCAGCTGATCTACTTTTTTATTTGCAAAAATGATGATTGAATTGTCAAATATTATTTACTAGAAAATCCCGGCGCGCGTTGCTACGCCCCTTCATGAATTTTAATCGCATTCTAAATTTTAATCAAATATCAAGTGCAAAGCTAAAAACTATAACTTTTTCTTTATGAGCGTGGCACTGCCCACTTTTCTAATTACGAAACTGTATAGTAATGACAGCTCAATAAGTGTGCAAAGTTTCAGAAAAGTCCGTCCAGTGAAAGCATCTTAAAATTATAACTTTTTTAATGGGCCTAGCCCTGCCCACTTTTCTAATCACGAAATTATATAGTCATGACAGCTCAATATGTGTGCAAAGTTTCAGAAAAATCGGTCCAGTGCTAGTACCTCGAAATGATACCTTTTTTTATGGGCGTGGCACTGCCCACTTTTCTAAATACGAAACTGTATAGTCATGATAACTCAATATGTGTGCAAAGTTTCAGCAAAATCGGTCCAGTGCAAGTACCTCAAAATGATACCTTTTTTTAATGGGCGTGGCACCGCCCACTTTTCTAATGACGAAAGTGTAAAGTCATGACAGCTCAGTATGTTTGCAAAGTTTCAATAAGTTCGGTCCAGTGCAAGTAGCTAAAACTGATAATTAATTTTGTATGGGCGTGGCCCCGCCCACTTTTTTAATCACAAAATTATAAAGTCATGACAGCTTAATATGTGTGCAAAGTTTTAAAAAAATCGGTCCAGTGCAAGTACCTCAAAATTTAAACTTTTTAAGGGGCGTGGCCCCGCCCACTTTTCTTATCACAAAATTTTTAAGTCATGACAGCTCGATATGTGTGCAAAGTTTCAGAAAAATCGGTCAAGTGCAAGTAGCTAAAACTGATAACTAATTTTTTATGGGCGTGGCCCCGCCCACTTTTTTTCACCCACAAACACTCCCCGGTATGTGTACAACAACTTACCAAAGTTTGAGCCCGATCGGTTTTACAGTTTCAGAGTCTATAGCTAACACACACACACACACACACACACACACACAGAGTTTCACTTTTATATATATAGATGTTTACATAGATTACTCCTTCCCGCGCAAAAAAACACAAACAAAAACCATTTAGTTTTTGACACATCGACAGTCGAAAGCAACAATAAAAAATTGTATGTTGTAGAATTACCACCACCTGATAAATAAATTCGCCTTGGGTCGTACCATCAAAGGCTTCTTTATTGGAAATGGATTTATACGATAATTTTAAACGTCATGACGTTTTTTTTTTTGCAAAAGAAAAGGACAGAGAATAGTAGTAAAAAAAAACATCAAACTTTCTGTTTTTGAAGATTTTTTGTATATCTCTTTACACTCATTTGCGTTTTCTTATTATGCTTTATTCTTTTTTAAATTGACAAGTGCATTTTGAAAGACATACAAAGCGAACAATCCTTAAAAAATATTAAAAAAATTCCAAAAAAAAAGTACAATTGTTTATAAAAATAAAATATTTAATGGAAAAATATTTGCATTAGAAATATATATTTATATTTGTATTTTATTTATACATATATTTTTCTAAATACGAGCGAGCGAGGAAGTGAAGAAGATTAATTGTTTATAATTAAAAAAAAATCACAAAACAAAAATATTCAAAAAAATCATTGTACCCAGGGTACACTAATACAAGGTGGCGGTGGCGGTGCCAGTCCAGCTGACTATTTTTTTGTGTTCTGAAGTATGTCAAACTACATATTAAAAAAATGATTTCAACTCCGGAAATTGTCAAACTCCATACATAAAAAAGAGAGCCAAAAATTGCTCACCTTTACGCTATCACCTTATGTAAATACACCATGATTGTACCTATAAATGAAAAGAGATTTTGGTAGATAATTAGAGAATTAAAAAAATCGGTTTTACATCATCGTCTGAATTCGGTGTTAGCGGGGTGCACTTATACAGGTGGCGGTGCCAGCCCAGCTGATTATGTTTTTGTGTGCCAATGTTTATCAAACTCTATATATAAAAAAGAGATTTCAATGCCAAGAATTGTCAAACTCCATATACATACATATTTATATAAAAAAGAGACAAAAATTGCTCTCCTTAACGCTATCACCTTATGTAATTACACCATGGGTGTTAGTTAGTTGTCGCACTAACTGAAACAAATCAGGACTACGCTAATAGTCAGCTGCAGCTTCTCCTTTAATCTGTCTGTTTCACTGGCGTTTGTCATTTCTTGCCTGCTGAAGTCTTGTTGTTCTTGTTTATGCTAGATAATTAATTACTTATTTAAATTTTTTCAAATTTATAGAACATATTTTCAAAATCGAAAAATGAAGAAACTATTTTATAGAACCAAAATTATTAAAATATACATACATATGTATCTTAAATTAGAAAAAAAATTATAGATAGAAAATTTTCTAAAATTAAATAAGTTAGAAATTTGATTGTAATTTCCTTCAAGAACATAATTAAAATTTTTTAGAATTTACAGAAAATGTTCTTAAAATTTATTGTATTATTGATTTATGTATTTTACAAAACAATTACTACCTTTTGGATTTGTTTTTGAGAATATTTCCCCCATAGATGTCTTATCTATGAATTTTCTATGAGTGTAACCAACAAATAAACACATGCAAAACGGGAAATAAAAATACTATAAAAGCATACTTAGTACATACTAAGAAACCCGGCTTACAATTGTGACAAAAACAAAAATAATTTAGAGGAAAAAAACAAAAAGATACAACAAACAAATACGTACATACACCACCACTAACTAGTGCTGTGACAAACAAACCAAATAAAAAATTGATTTTGCTGTTTTTAATTTTATTTTATTTATTTTTGTTAAATAAAGTTTTTATGTGTTTTGTGTGTTGCACAAAGCTTTTAAGCCAAAAAACAATAAGCAATGCCAGTCGAAATTGAACCGCGGCGGAAAGATGTTCAAAAAAAACCAGTTAACGTAATAACTAAAAACTAGTAAATTTTTAATTAAACAAAAATACAAAAAAAAATTTAAACATATGTACATATGCATTAGAAATAAAAAAAAAAAAACAATTAAAAAAATTTTTGCAATGAGAAAATATTTATAATTTGTAAGCCATTTTATATGTCAAAAATTTCATGACATATATACATACATATGTATATGCATATATGTATATATGTGCGTATTCATGTAAAAAAACATAAAAGATTTAAAAAAATGTTACCAAACTAGTCACCAAAACCTTTTAAACATAAAACAAAGAAAATAAAAAGAGTGGAAATAAACAAGAAAGAAACAAAACTAAATTTAAAAATGATAATTTCTATTTCTATTATAATAAAAAAACTAAAATAAAAACTAGCTTAATTATTATTAACAATCAAAAAACAATTTCTTAGTTATAGTTATAAGTAATATTAATAATAATATTATTACCATTTAACTTTATTACCATATACCAATATATTCTTTAATTAATGCATATAATAGTTTTTATTTAAAAGAAAATCTATACATACATATATTGGTAAAGTCAACTTAAAAATTAAAAAATGCTTTTCTAAAAAAGCATAAGTTCATTATTCATTCAATTCAATGTAATTTTTAACTTATTTATTTAAATAATTTCAAAAATGTGAAATATTTCCTTTTCTTTTTGAAAAAAAACTATATTAATCAGTGTGACCTTTTTTATTTATGTGCAATAATTTTGACTAATTCATTTAATAATAAATTTAAAAATTATCTTAATTTTTAAAATTAGCTGTATCAATGAATGGCCTTTTTATAAATAAATAAAATCAAAAATTATAAGAAATAATCTCAAGCTTAAATATAAACCAGTAAGAGCGCTATATTCGGCTGTGCCGAATCAAATAATACCCTTCACCGTCACGTACATAGGTATAAAGATGCCTAAGCCTTGATTTTGGATTTTATTTAATATGTAATTTTCTTTATTATTTCCGACGCTATCCTTGATTTTGAATTTTTTCATAGTTAACTGTATTCTACTGGTCAAGCCCTTTCATTTGATAACCATATTGTTGGGGTTAAAACATTTTCTTACGCCATTTTGCCTTATTATAAACGTTTTTAATAGTTTACTTCATTGTACTGGTCAAGCCCTTTTATTTGATACCATATTATGGGGTTAAAGGGGATAAAGTCGTGACCACTATATTTGACTTATTATTCAAAGCTAAATATAGACTTCCGTTTGTAAATTTTAGGAAAAACACCGAAGCAGTTGTAGTTCGATGCTTATATCTCAGTTGGTTTTAATCCGATTTGTTAGTTTTTCTTAAAAAAATTCTGAAATTACGGCTTATAATATGGTATCTTAAGCGAGTTTAAAAATTATTTAGGAGTTCAAAAAAAAGTGATATATTAAAAAATACATTTTTTCAAATAATTTTTGCTTATAACTTTGCCGATTAGGCAAAAATTTTCACGAATATCTCCAAAGGTATACCAAATCTTTAAATAGTACAATCGTTTCTTTAAATATTCCTAGGGCTGGAAAATTTAAACTTTAGTAGTAAAAATGAGAGAAAAAACCGAGACAATCGTGTTTATTTGCTCATATCTCAGAAAGTTATGGGACGATTATGCTGATTTCCAAAACCGATTTGCTCCCAAATATTTTTGATACTTGGTAACTTACGCGGATCTTGGCAAAGTAGGGGGGCTTAAAAAGTTTGATTTCAACATACACACGGACAGACGGATAATGCTTAGGCGACTTCCCTAATCATAGGCTTTCAGAAAATATATATTTTATTGGATCGGAAATGGAATGACAAAACCTATATATACCCTTTTACACTGTCGTATGTCGTAATAATCAGGGTACACTTATACAAGGTGGCGGTGCAAGCCCAGCTGACTATTTTTTGTGTTCTGGAGAATGTCAAAATACATACTTAAAAAAATTATTTCAACTTCGGAAATTGTCAAACTCCATACATAAAAAAAGAGACAAAAATTGCTCTCCTTTACGCTATCACCTTATGTAATTACACCATGGTAATAATTATTATTTATTGAGTTTAAACTCATTTGGCAAATATTCAGATTTTTATATAAAAGCTTAGTTAATAAATTTTTATTTAGGCTCGAGTTCATTTAAAATTTTTCTTCTTACAAAGAAATTTAATTGCGATAATGAAAGAATAATCTAAAAAAGTATGTTTTGCAGATACTAGACGAGTTGAATGCAGTTTTCAAACCAGCAACGATTTCATCATCAGCACTCTTTATCGGTATACTCATATCTTAAAATTCAATGAAATTAGAATTAAAAAATTTTAGTATTTATTTTCAAATATGTCTTTTCTTTTCCTATTAATTGAAGGTTTAAAAAATAATTATTATAATTAATTCTTTTTTTACACGATATCACTTAAAATGTTGTATATAAAATAGAATGGCGCAGGTTACAGCAGACAAAGCATCGTGAAAATTTCACTTTTATGAAAAATTTAAATTTTCTTATCTCGACCTAAGTTGTTTTGTCAAAAGTCAACAGATTTCGACCTTTACCATGATTACCAAATTTCAATAGATAGATGAACAAAAAGACATCACTATGCTGGTACACAGTATAAACCATATTAAAGAGCGAGATTCAGGATTTTATAAGATTCGACTATTAAATCCGAATATTATCATTAAATAAAAAATATTATAAATAAAGAGAATGTAAGGAATATAAAAAAATATCTTTTATTTTCAATACAATTCTTGTTTTATAAATTTAGAATGAAAAACATTGTTGTATAAAACATCAAGGTATATGGAAAATTCACAACTCCATTTTATATACATATTTTTATTTATTTATTTATTTGTGATTACAATTTCTGTTGTATGAATCCTACTAATATAATAAATGTGAATGTTTGTATATTTGGAACTAAATGAAATTCGGCACATAGGTACATAGATCAGTGATGGTATATGGGAATTTCAGTCTTGTGCCAAAATTTTAGCTAGAAAGTGCCAAAATATATTAAAAAGTGCCATAGCAAATACATATGTATATGTATACACATGTCTATTTAACAAAATTCATTCCAATTATTCATTTTGTGTTATATTAATACATTTTATTAAGATTTCAAACTTCAATATTTAAACAAAATATACAGATAAAAATATTATTATTTATTAAATACATATGAATTTATGAATTTAATATGTAATGTTTTTTGAGAATGAGAAACAAACGGACAGGCACACGGACATAGCTAGATCGTCATAAAATGAAACCCCAATTCAGAATATATATACTTTATGGGTCTTAAATGGATATTTCGATGTATTACAAACGTAATGATAAAATTAATATACCTCCACTATATTTTTGGTGGTGAATATAAAAAAGAGAGTTCAAAATTATCTTTCCTGTGCAGTCGTCTGATTAAATCCACCCTGAATATGTAGGATGTCATTTATTTTGAACTAATACTTTCTGAAAGGTGATTTTGTGTCATCGTAGCAGTTTTTAGTAGTATTTACAACATGGAGAAAAAGAATTTATTTCTTTTTAATTAAAAATATATTACTTCAAAAGTAAGTAAAATTATATTTTTATAATTTTTTGAAAAAGTACCAAAATTTTATTGAGCGTGCCATGGTGCCATTAAACAACTAATAGTGCCAAAAATGGCCACTTTTACCAACAGTGAGATAGATAACAGCCTAGATTAACACATAGGCTACCTTTTATCGCGATAATAACGCGGAGTCGTTGGCAAACTCATCGTAACACATCCTAAACGGGTTGTTTGTGTTGTAAATATTTTTATTTCTGTTGTTAATACTAAGTCTACCTTTTATCCCGATAACTACGCAGACGAAGTCGCGGGCACAAGCTAGTTGTATATATTGCTTAATGTCAAATATCAAAAAATATTTAAAGTCTAACAAAAAAAAAAAAAAAAGATGTGCATGTTTGGAATAAGAAAGTTTTAAAAATTTATGTTATTAAGTTTCTATACCCTCCACCTGTGGTGCCGAGGATGTATTTGCTACAATATTTATTTCCGACCCCAATAAGGTACATATATGAATAGGAGAGTTGATTGAGCAATGCCCATCTGTCTGTATGATGGACCATGCTGCACAGACCTGTAAGTTATGTCAATCTTTTGAATATATTACCTATTGAAATTCATCACAGTCGCCTCATAACTTGCTAAAATATGAGCAAATAAATACGAATGTCTGTTTTTTTCATTCTTTAAATTTTTAAGGAAAATTTTTTATTTTTTGTTTGTTTACTTCTATAATCAATATGATAGAGTTTTAATTTGGGTTTTCTATATTTTTTTTGGTCTTCTATAGAAGAGAAATAATGCGGAACGGTACACGTGTTTATGCAAAAACAACATTTAAAACATACAAGAAAAACAGTTCTTCTCTATTTTTAAAACTTATACGAAGACCGCTAAAAGAAAAATCTTAAATTTTTTTTGAACGAAGACCGAACAAAGCAAATTCTTTAAAATTGTTAAAGAAGGCCAAACTAAACATTTGTAATTGTTATTCAGAGAGCATTTGTTATGTTCTTTATAAGTTATTATTTAAGGCTTTTGTTTAAATATTGGCTATGAACCTGCTAAAATTGTCTGCAGCAAAAATTGGCTTTGAATAAAAATATTTGGACATTAGAGATTTTGACGCGCTAATTTCAAATCTGTTTTCAGTTTTTTCTATTAGGCTTAGATTTTTTTTATAGCACGCCTAATATTTCACATGAAATAAGGCGGTTATGCTAATAAATTTCATCATAACTTGAGAACGATTAGTCTGATTTTGATCAAATGGTTAATTAAAAAAATTTTTTTAAATGAGGTTATTAATTTTTTTTTTATATTTTTAAGTGTTTGGGAGTTATTCAGAAATAAGTGGCAATAATATTTTGTTCATGCAACATGAGTACTATTTTTGTCTACAAAACGTGATTGAAATATTATTAGGGCAAAAAGTTATTTATTGCCATTCTGAAGTAAAGCGGCTTTTAAACTAGTCTTGCATGACTAATTACCAGGCTTGCCATTTTAGCACTTTTTATGCTTGATTTTGCATTTTTTTCTTAAGTTAGCTCAAAAGTTTTTTCAAAAAAGTGCTAAGTGCTGGTTTAGCACTTTTTAATAATAATCCGACATTTTTTGCACTTTTTTCATATAAAATTTAAATGCAATCAATTATTTTTTATATGTAAATTTTAGATGATTATATGTAGGTGGTAAAATATATATAAAGGAAAAGCTGATGGACATAATTTTGAGAGATGAGGAAGAAATATTTGAAGAATATTTGCTACCAAATCCGTATTTAGGATATGAATTCAAAACGTTATTAAAAAAGAATATAGAAATAAATATAATATCTTCTGAAGAAGAAGAAGAAACAATCAGAAAAATATGTTTACATTTTTTAAAATCGCTTTTAAATTTACTAAAATTATCGGCTTTCCAAAAATATTTTGATTTTAAAAACCTATTACCTATTACTTGTATCTTAGAAGATATGAATTTTAGTATAACTGAAATGAATAAAATTCAAAATCAGTGGAGCTATATAACTGAACAAATCTGGCATACCCATTTAGATACAACGGAGTTCTGGATTCAAGTAAGCCCATTTAGAAATTCAATTAATGAAAATTTTTTTAAGGAATTTTTGGATTTTGTGCTATGTCTTTTGGTTTTACCATTTTCAAGCGTTTATTTAGTTTAATGGCCCTAATAAAAAGCAAACTTAGAACAAAAATGAACACTCAACATTTATGTTCTGTTATACGTATAAGGAAAAGCGAAAAAATAACGTATGTTGCTATAACACCAATATATCGGACGATGTTGAGTTAAAATTGGTTCATCTGAAAAATATAAAAAAGAATTGGTATGTGAAGAAAATTATATGATTGAACTTGTTAAGCTTCTTACTACATTTGAGTAATTGTTGGCACTTGTTTTGTGTAAATATAATATTAATAAAATTGAATTAAATTGAACAAAATATGTATATAAATATGTTGCAAATTATTATTATTTTAAAAACGTATACTTATTTTTAATGTTCAAAAAAAACAATATTGCAAAATTTTAGCACTTTTCTTTTTGAACTGTAGAACATTTTAGCACTTTTTTTTCGAGGTTTTGCACTTTTTCTCTATCATCTTAAGGCAACACTGCTTATTACGGTCGCTTATAATCTTAAATAAGACAAATAAGTACTTACTTTAAAAGCAATATAAACAACCTAAATAACCTGTTACTATTATGAACTTACAGAAGTCGTTCGATTCTTCTAATTTTTGTATCTAAGCAAATGTCTGAAGTCATTACTAAAATAATTCTTAGTAAGACGGACGATATGTAATAGTCATTGAAAAGTATGTTGATTAGTAAGAGCAAGTAATTACCTAGTTTTTGCTGGAAGTGTTTACTTGATCGTGTGTAATATAGGTGTCCACACTTAATCGTTAATAAAATCAACATTCGTCAACCGATTTTAATCTTATTTTATTCGCAATATTCTCATCTTTCTGGAAAATTTAAAAAATGTAAAATTTTTACTGCATTTTAGGCAAAGTTAAAATTATCAGTTAATTTAAATTTATATATATCCAAAGTTGAAAGTGCGGTTGTGCAGGTAAGCGAGTTACCAAGCAAACAAAAAGACAAGAACTTGAAATATGATTATCAATTTTATTTCCTTAGTTAATATTTAAAGCCGAAGTAATATTGAGAGCATTTAGTTCAATTCAATTTTAAAGAGGGACAAGTCCACTCCTTGCATTTTTTTTGGGGATATTTATTATTCATTTTGCAAGTTTTGTTGCTAACGACTTCTATTAAATATTTCTTTATTACCAAAATCCGGTAAATACAAATAATAGATACACGGTAAACACAAACATGTTTCGGAACAATATGCAATTTTATCAAAATTATAACAACAACAAAATCGCAGTAACTACTTAAAGACTTACTGCCTTAAAACTGAAGACTTACTGGTAAAAACGCAGCAACAGTTTCATTTTTAATTATACCCTTCACCTGTGGTGCACAAGGGTATATATAGCTTTGTCATTCCGTTTGTAATTTCTACAATTTTCATTTCCGACCCCATAAAGTATATATTTTCTGAAAGCTTATGAATAGAGGAGTCGATTAAGCCCTGACCGTCTGTCCGTCTGCCCGTCTGTCCGTGTGTTGGTTGAAATCAACTTTTAGAAGCAACTATATGTTCCTCAGATCTGTATATGGTATCAATCTCTTGGAAATATCCAGGAATGAATCGCTATTGAAATTCAGCACAATCGCCCCATAACTTTCTGAGATATGAGCAAAAAACCACGACCACCTCGTTTTTTTCACAATTACAACAACAACATACATACATAGATACATGTAAAAAGCATACCAAACAAAAAAAATTACAAAAAAAAATATATTAAAAATAAGAAAAAAATAAAAAAAAAAATAATAAAAAAAAAATTTTAAAAAATTTTTCTATAAAAATTTTTTAAAAAAATTTAAAAAAAAATAATAAAATATAAATAATATATTAAATAAAATAAAATAAAATTTTTTTGGCTCAGCTGGGATTCGATGCCACATTTATTCTAACGTGTACGTATGCACGTATTTTATATGGGATGAATGGTGATACAAACAATTGTTATTGCAAGACTACACGTTGTGAAGGGTATATAAGATTCGGCACGGCCGAATATAGCACTGTTACTTGTTAAAAATGAAACTGTTGCTGCGTTTTTACCATAAACCCTTTATGTTTGCAGCGATTTTTTTGTGTTATGTTCCAAGGCCTATTCATGAATAGGCCTTGTTATGTTCCTAAAATAAAAAAATGTTTACATTTTTTACAATAATGAAACTTATATTTTTTAAGGCTTTTAATCTTTTTAAATAGAAATGAACGTTTTAATTAATTTATTTTTTTTAATATTATTTTAAATCATTCTGATTAAAATTGGTTACAGTAGAATTTTATTATTGACATCAAATATACTAAGCACAGGAAATTACCTTATTAAATTAATTAAAGTTTGTAGATATATTTTTGTTAACTGATCTCTTTGTTTGTAATTTTTGTAAAAGTATATTTAAAACTTTTTTTAAATGTCTATTTAGTTGCTTATTTATTACCAACTAAATCAACAAATTTGAAAGATTTATGTGAAATTTTATATGGATTTTTTTATTATAAATAAACTCTTTTGTTTGGTCATTTGAAAAAATAAATACATATACCTATACAAGAAATGAATTATTTTTTTAACGGCAACCTAGATTTATATGTACTTATGTATGTAAAAATGTTTGTGTATGAAATTTAATCTAAACGAAAACAGATTTGTTAAAAACAAATGCATATAAATAATTTAATTTTGTATACAACTGTTTTTACAAACTAGTTTAGACTACAATAAATAATTCCAAATCACTTTTAAAAATTCTAATAAAACTAGCTAAAGCAATGTAAAACTATTAAGTAGTTTTTTATTATATTTATTTATAAGGTCCACCTGGCATATCTACATATACTAATATAATAAACAGGAAATGTGTGTTTGTATGTTATGAGTTTTCTTCGAAACTACTTGTTTAATTTTTAAAATTTTTTTTCACCAATGATCTAGGGGCTTCCTCCGAACGGTTATAAGCTATTTTTTGGTTTAATTTTTTTAGGTGGGCGTACAAGTTCCACACAAATTTAACATATTTTGTGATATATTTTAAGAACAATATCAGCTTATGCTTTCAAACTTTGTACAAGTTAATTAGATAACTTTTTTCTTATTTGGGAAAAAAAGGGTCAAAGCAGGGGGCATGGTATCCCCCATACAAAAAAAAATAAATTTAATGTCATATATAGAAAACTTTAAACGTAATTTAGTTGAAACTTTGTTCGAGAAATTTTGACGACAATTTCCTTATTACAACTAAAAATGGTTACGATAGGAGCAGAGGTAGTGTTATCCCCCCACGAATGAAATACTTTCTCTCACAACTATATAATACCTAACGAATGGTGATAGCCAAAATGGTTTTATTTTTTTTAAATAGCTTTAATATAAATATGGATGATATATACAATAGTATAAAAAATATCAAAAAGTAGACTGCAGATACATACACACTACTAGATATATATGTGCCCATGCATTAAATATCTATATAAAAAATTACAACAATTACGTATAAATATAAAAAAACAATGGAAACTACTTTCAACACAAAAAATATAATTCAATGAAAATATGCACAATTGATAAGACATTAATGTAAGACTTAAAAACATAAAATAAGCAAAACTAATATAAAGTGCAATATAACAAACTCTTATTATACCATTCACAGTGAGTTTCTAATTTCTACAATTTTCATTTCCGACTACCCAGACATTTTCAAGGCCCGTGTGAGGTACCAAAACATCAAAAATATTCGGAAGCAGTTCGGTAAAGAAAAATGGTCTAAATCCGAATATAAGAAAGTGAAATATAGCTCGTAATGCAAGAGTAGGTCAAAATACCGTGTCCTTCGAACATCGAATAAAATGGAACTGTATCCTAATGCATTGACGTAGGGTCATAAAATTTCGAATCTATATTTCCTAAGTAAAAAAAATATTTTTCCTCAAAAATTACTAATATCTATGAATTATGAAAGGAGTTTTAGATCAGTACGTACGAAAATTGATAACGTGCAGTGTAGTTTTCGGTATATTCAAAATTCGAAATGCTATAGAACTGGCAAAATTAGAGTATGCTTCAGAAATTTTGCAACCATTGCTATTCAAATTCTTTGTACTAATGGAAAATAAATGTTACACGCCCACTTTTACGCTCACCTAACATATAACGCTTTACCTCAAATTCATATAATTTCTCTATGAATAAAGATTTTGGAAGAATAGAGGACTATGTATATTGAAATATATAAGTTGTATTTATAAGCAGAAACTTTATTGACACGCCTACTTTAACGTCCACTTTCATTGAAAGACTAAAATAACGAAAGCATTTTACTTTTGCACAATCTTGGATTTTCACTGATGAACGCACACGCTTTGCCCTTTGGTTTACATATTTGTCCCAAAGTTTACCAGCAGGATTCGCTTTCTTACCTCTTGGTATAAAGTAGTATTCCTGAAAGATTAGAATACTTATTTAAAAAATGTGTGTAGTTAATTAGAAAAAATTATATACGTACTCTTACTTCACAAGAAAAGTTTTCCATTATTTCATCTACTATTGCTGGCAAATCTTTTGGGGACAATTTATTATCGCGATAAAAAATGTCTTCCAATATAATGTTTATTAAATCTCCACGAAACCTGTCGATTAATTGAAAATTTGTTTCATAAAAACTTGTAATAGCATTCCCTTTAGGCTGTTTTCGAAAATAAGTTTAAGGCTCTGAAAAAATAATAATGGTAAATATAATAATAATGGTAAATATAATAATAATGGTAAATATAATAATAATGGTAATAATAATGATTGATAATGGTAAGCGAAAACGTGAATTTTTAAATTACCTTAGATAGCTTGGAACTCCCATCTAATGTGCAAAAGGATGTAGTCGGAGTGTTTGTTGTGCTAACAGTAGATTGATTTTGTAACCAAGAAACTACTTTATTGGCAATCGTTTAAGACAAGGTATCGTCATCAATGCCATACTGTAGAAAAATTATTGAAAATTTTGACAAAAATAAATTAATACATTATTTAAATTTTTGTCTTTACCTCACTTTTCCTTCAAATAAATAGTTTTTCTCGGAAACAAGCATGAAGGCCAATGGGTGGTATAGTTTCCTTTATGTCCTCTTTTGATAAATATTTAAGGCTTTCAAATGTAATTTCAGCTCCTGCAATAATTTAGTTTTTAGTAGAGAAATAAACAAAAAAAATTAAAACATACTTACTTGTTAAATAAGGCTTTACTTCACTTAAATCAAAAGTTTTCAACAACTCGTCTAATTGGAAAGTTTGATTATGAGCCACCGGAATATTTAAAATTAAATTTCCGTCTACGTCGCTCTCGAAATTAATAGTTTCTCCTAGAGCCCAAGGTTTTGCACTAATTTTCTAAATTCATGTTATTATTATTGTAAGCCATTATTTCACTTTTAAGAATAAAATTTGTTCACTTTGTTAACCACAAAATAAGAATGTTTGTTTTTTTTTTTTTTGTTCTAAAACAAGCGGCATATGAATTCATTTAATTTTTGCACTTTTCATGTTATTTTTACACTTCTTAGTTATTATTTTTATTTGATTGTAGTGATGATTTTACAGTCGCTAATATTGTTTTTAAACGAACCAATGTTAATTTTACTTGAAAAAGTTTGATTTTTACTACAAAAATGTAATTTTAAAGATTTAACATGAACTAATGTTACTTTTACCTTGGAAAAGGTTAAAACTAAGGTACACAATTTTATTTTTATGTTAACAATTTAAAATTAACAACTTTTAATTTAAAATTAACATGTTTAACTGTTAATTTTATATGAAACAACGTAAATATAAAATTTTGTTTGTTTTTTTTTTTTGCAAAAATTTATAATGACTTGAAATTAAAATTTTTTCATGTTAATTTTACATTGCGATTTTTTTCTGTGTGTACAAATAAAGTGATATATATTTTAGTATAAAGAGATTATTCCAAAGTACATCAATTTGGTGGTATAAAAGATTTGGCACAGCCGAATATAGTGCTCTTACTTGTTTTTATTTTTTTTTCATTTTTTTTTTATTTATTAATTAATTTTTTCATATTTTTTATTTCTTTTTTAAATTTTTTATTTTTTCTTTTTTTTTACATACATAAACTCAATTTATAACTTTACAATGGGATGTTTTTAGGCGGATAAAGTCATTATAAAAAAAATAATGAAACATATACATATGTATGTATGTACGTATTTCATATGAGACGAATGGTGATACAAGCAATTGTTATTGCATGACTACACATTGTGAAGGGTAAATAATATTCGGCACAGCTGAATATAGCACTAGTATTTGTTTTTTTAATCTACATATTAAAATAATTTTCATCTCCAGTTTGGTCAAAGCTATAATTAATGCTTGTATTTTTCGCACCTTACAGTCTAAACAAGAAGTGTGTATATTTTTCAATATTTTCTGGCATTATTTAGCTTTTTTATGCATTTGCTTTACATATATGTAGTTTATATTAAATTTCAGAGCTACTTGCTTCTATTGCGAGCATGGGCATAGTTTGTAACAAGAATGTTAGAAATAAAGATTACGCCATGCCCATGATTTCTCGTTAGATGACGTATTGGTCCACAGTAAGGGTTGTCAATTAAAAATTTTTTGAATTAAATACAGCCGAAAATATTTTTAGATAACAAATTAAATAAATTTAATTTTACACAAAACCACTGCTAAATATACATAAATATTTATTTTTCTTTTATTTATTATAAATTTATAAATATGTACCAAATTGCTTCATATGTAAAAGAATATAATATATGCGAAATAATGTCTGTACTTGGTTAAGAAAGCACTTGTAAATATTTAAGTTGATTTTTATGAGTTGATTTCCTTTAAGATAAGCAATACTCTATGAAATTATAGTTGTTAGTCTATCAATTGTATACGGTCTTATAGGCTCGATTGATTATTTTGTTACCAATAAATAAATAAATAAAGACCATTTCGGTTTTTGTATATTTAGTAAAAATAAGTTATTATTCTAAATGATGTTGTTGATTAAAAAATAAGGCAATAAGTTTGTACGCTTTAACTTCTTGTAAAGTTCTCTCTTTGTGTTGCAATGGTGTGATTACTTCAATTTTAGCTTATGTCGACCTAAGCAGTTATTTCTTTTTGTCACAGATATATAGTACAAATATGTATATATTTGTACATAAATTCAGATGCATATGCATAAAAATAATTAGCAAACTTAAATAAAAACTGCAGCTATTTTAAACTTTTGGTGCACAAACTTAAAAACTAACTTACGTTTACAAAGTGTATTTCCATATAATTACACACTTACACATTTATTTTCGTTGTGGCCTTCTAGTTTGTTCTTAAGTTGGACAAAACTATTTGCGTCAACATGAAGTTCTGGTTAATAGTAATAAATAATTTATTTTTAATTATTTAACAAACGTAAATCAATTTTCAAAAAAAAAATGGACCTTAATTTTTTTGTAGTACTTTTCGGTTATCTAAAAGCTGAAAAATATCTATTTTCGTTTGTATATTTTAGGGAGAACACAGAATCAGTTGCATTTTGGTGCTTATATCTCATTTAGTTTCAAACTGATTTCTTAGTTTTTCTCAGAAATAATTGTGGAAGCAACAGCATGTCATTTGGTTGGCAGCTTGAGAAACTTGATTTATTTTCAAAATATATTTTTCAAAATAATTTGTGCCTATAACTTTACCGGTTAGTGTCCGGTTTAGCAAATTTTTTTAACTAATAGCCCTAGATGTATATTGTCTATATAAGCAGTAACAAACGTTTCTATAAATTATTCTAGCGCTAAAAATTTATTGTGACTTCAAAATAGATTCAATCGACTTCCCTATTCATAAGCTTTCAGAAAATATAATCGTTGTGGAGTCGAAAATGAATACTAAAGAAATTGCAAATGGAATGGCAAAGCTACATACCACTTGTGACGGGTATATAAAAATGGAAATAACGTTAGTGAATAACAAGGAAGTATGAATGTTTGTCTGGGTGACTCTGGTTTAAAATAATTGATACAAATTTATTTATTAAATCTAACTTATGCATGTATATACATATATAATCTGCCACTTCGTCAAGCAAAGTTTTAAATAGATTTTAAGTCGGTTTAAACAAGGTCAGTTTTTTTAAGCTGCGAGTTAACTCTATACTTTTCTTAATTAAGCTCTCATCAAGTTAAAATTTTGATAATTATTTGAATAGAAAGCACGGGTTCGCTTATTTCTTTACGGAAGACAACTAATAATTGCAAAAGCTAAAGGAGCTAATACACGGCATGTTTTTTACATCTGACTTGTCAAATTCTCCACTGCTAATACAAACATGTCGTGTGTTACCTTTAAAACATTACTACTGTAAAAAGACATGTGTTGAGACATCTGACAAAATTTTAATTAGAGTGCGCTCTATTTTCTTCTGTCAAAACATGTGACCGCAGTCGTTGGCAGAAATCTCTGCTGCTGAAAAGCAGGCAGCGTAAAAGTACAATTTTGACAGACATGTAGATTTACATATGTCTCACAGATTTTAAAGTCAGATGTAAAAAACATGCCGTGTATTATAGCCTTAACTAAAGTCGCAATTTAGTTGTTTATTTTAAGCAAATGCACGATTGTTAAAAAAATTATTGACAATAATATTTATCACATCTACTAGATAATTTTAATTGTTTAGAATTTCTATTTAGTAAATGTGACTTAAATTCTATTTAAAAATCGTACTACTAACGTTAACTGAAATTTTTATGTACAGCAAAAAAAAACTCTTTTTTATTCCTAAACAAATGTCCCGAAGATTTTGTCATTTTAACTTTTTTATTTATGACTGCATTTACGGGGTGAAATCTATACATACATACATACATACATACATACATACGTACGTGTATATAAAGGGGTTACGTGACTGGCTGAATAATTCATCATCGCACACTTCTAACAAAAACAAATAAGAGTGCTATATTCTGCCGTGCCGAATCTTATATACCCTTCACAACGTGTAGTCATGCAATAACAGTAGTTTGTATCACCATTCATCTTATATGAAATACATACATACATGTATAAAAATCATACATATATAAAAACGTATGTATGTTAAAAAAAAATTAAAAAAATAATTAAAATATAAATAATAAATATAAAACAAAAAAAAAATAAAAATATAAAAAAAAATAAAAAAAAAATGAAAAAATTTTTTTTGGCTCAGCTGGGATTCGATGCCACGTTTACTCTAACCAATATACACGTTTGTATGTATGTATGTTGTTGTTGTAATGTTGTTTTTGTGAAAAAAAAATCGAGGTGGTCGTGGGTTTTTGCTCATATCTCAGTTGTTTATGTACCGTTGTTTCTGATTTTCAATATTTTTGATATTTTAAAGTTGATTTCAACATACACACGGACAGACGGTCAGACTGACAGAGCTTAATCGACTCCCCTATTCATAAGCTTTCAGAAAATATATACTTCATGGGGTCGGAAATGAAAATTGTAAAAATTTCACACGGAATGACAAATCTATATATACCCTTTTTTACTGTGTGAAGGGTATAAAAAACTGCAGACATGATATTTGGAAATTTAAACTTTAAGGAAGTAAATAAGGCTAAACCTGGTAACCTTATATTTGCTAAACTAAAAAAGATACAGATTTTATTAAAAGGGCATCGAAAGCTAATTTAAATAAAATAAGTTGACAGGTGTTTAGTTTTAAGAACGGGTAAAAACTTTATTTTTCTACTTTTTTCGTAACTTATTCAACTTTCAAACAAATGGACAAAGGAAAAAAAATTAATTGTATTATTTACTCCATACAAAAAAAAATAAAAAATAAAATTAAAATTTTTTTAAATTTACAAGTACAAGAGATACAAATTATTCCTTTTTATGATAAATTTTATTCAGGCTTAAGTTCATTTTTCAATTTCCTTTCATTTAATAAAAAAATTAATTGTGATAAAAAAAAAAATAAACCAAAGATTTTTAAACAATCATCGGTTCTTATCGCTATGCAATTGAAGTAAGGAAAAAATTAAATAAAAAATGACGAACTGCAAAAAGGATTGCTGCTGGTAAATTTCATTATAACTCGAAGTGGTAAGAAAATATGAAAAAGACAACACATTAGTTACCGAATGTAATTAGCTAAAATTCAGGGTGTCAATTATATGATATTTATATCTAAACTTAATCACCGATCAAAAGAGTACTGATGAGGAAATCGTAGGTGGTTTCCACTTAGATAGTTTTGGTCAATATATCTATATACCTATATATATACTTTATCAGATTATTCTTTTATTATCACAATTAAATTTCTTTATAAACTATTTGACCGATTTGGTTAGAAAACAGTTGAATTTGCCAACAAATCCAATTTAATCAAATGAAGGAAATCGGTTAATTCATCCACTTGCCATAGACTTTATATAACCCAACCAGAAAAACAAAAGCATTTTTAAATGTCATTATTACAAAATCCTGTGGATTTTCTGGGCAGCATATGATCATTTTTTGGTGATTTTGAGTTATTGATGGCAAATTGCTTTGATTCAAACACTTTTAAAATGGGTGTATGTACTTATGTATGAGTTACCCACAGCAACGGAGATAAGATACCTCCTTGCGGGGTTCCTCGACAAACTTTGTCTCTTATTCTCACTTTCTTCGCCTCACAAATTGTTCACCTGTTCCAAGAATTCAATACGACTTGAAGTCATTACATATTTAAAAGTACCTGATATGTCTATAAGGAAAAAAGGGTATCCATACCTAGGTCAAAGGATAAACAACTTCTTGTGGAGCTTTCTCAATGGCATATAAACATGCTATTCAAATTTCACTGCGTCGTCTGAATCTTGTCGACGATTCGCTCAAAAGTTTTTAATAACAATGATGTTAAACTCAAAGATTTTCAATAATAATGATGTTAAACTTATGGGTCTATAAACTTTAGGATTTGCTCAACTTTCCCTTCCCGGCTTAGTTAAAAAAAAAACGACTCTCGCCTCCCTCCATATCATCAGGCAAATGCATACTTTAGGCAAGTAGAAAGTCAGCCTCTTGTTAATTGACGCAATGCTTCTCGGTAGGAGAGAAGGAAAAATACCATCCGGCTACTGTGCCTTATAAGGCAAGAAACTGCAGTTAAATACCTAACCCATAGTTTTATTTATAACGTTTTTGACTTTTAAAAATTTGATTTTAAAACATAAATACGTAAAACATAATACGTACATGATGCCCCTGTAAATACATGATGCCCAGAGTAAATAAAGACGCCACAAAAATGATATGACCGCCACAAAATTTTAAACAAATATCCACTCTTAAAAAACCTTTTATACATTTGCATGTTATATTTTTAATTTTATTTTATATACATACGTCACTGTTCTTAATCTATCCAGCGTTTAGGCAACCGTCCATGTTTTGTTCTATCAATCTTTTTAATCAATCTATTTAAGTTATTAGGAATATTAATCATCATTCTAAAATATTTTAAAAAAGTTTTGGGAAATTAAAATTTATTCTTTAACAAGTATAAAAAAGTTTATACCCTTTAAATACATACTTTTTTTTACAATTTTCCTATAAGTATGCGTTAAAATAATCTAAATAACAAACATTAAAATTTTAATTTAAATGCCAAAAAACATCAACACCTTATTAGATTAGAATTTATAACAATACACATACATAAATACATATGTATGTATAAAATACCAATTATAATTAATACAACTTAAATTATTATTAAAAATCATCACACAATTATGGATATGAATAAATCAACAGATATTAAAAATGGGTAAATATTAATTGTGATTTTTTTTTTGCATAAAATTGAAAAAAAAAACTCAAATATATGTATGGATGTATGTAGCGTACGTGTAATTGTTAAATACATATTTGAAATTAATCAAAATAACTACATACATATAATAAATATATTTTGTAACAAGTAATTATATATGTATCTATTTATGTACATACAAACATACATACATACTTATTTTATAACGAAACTATTTTTTACTACTATTCTTATTTTGTTCAATATAATTGTATTTATTTTTGCTTTTAGTTCGGTTAATGATCGTCCATTGTTTATGCAAAATGGCAATGGCGGTTTCTCTATGAATGATTCACAGGAAATCAGTAATTTCAGACGAGCTTTACCGCAATTTTTAGCCGTTAGTGCTAAAAACATTTTACTTTTTGGTAATTATTATTATTTTATTTTTATTCATGTGCACATATTTACCTTTTTTAAATTGTGTTTTAAGTATTAATATAAAAAAAATCGAGAATTTGTTTATGAAAATATTTAACACATTTTCATATTTTGTCTCTTGTGATTTTTGTTAATACCTAGTGTATGGCATGACATTGGGATTCCCGACAATTGTTATACCAGCCATACAAGGTGGCGATGGCCGAGAACCCAGTGACATAGTTTTAAACAAAGATGAAATTTCATGGTTTAGTAAGTATATTGTTGTAATACTTACATAAGTATGTGTAAATGAACTAGATTTCATTTCATTTTTTTTTTATTTTGTTTTTTTAAGGTTCCATTAATTTGATTTGTGTACCTATGGGCTGCTTATTTTCGGGTTTATTAACACAACCCATTGGAAAAAGAAAAGCTATGCAGGTAGAAATAAATTTAATAAAATTTTTTTTTATTTTTTCTATGCAGTACTTACAAGAAATACTCTCTTCATAATGCCTGCATATGTACATATAAATATACTTATGTCACTAATATTTTTTCTTTTTTGCTCGTAATTACTAAAAGAGCTGTAAAAGAGTGATTATTTTTTAATGAAACTGCGAATAATTTAGGCGATTAATTGTGTTTTTTATACCTATTACACAAAAGTAAAAAAGGGTATATATAGGTTTGTCATTCCGTATGAAATTTCTACAATTTGCATTTCCGACCCTATAAAGTATATATTTTCTGAAAGCTTATAATTAGAGGAGTTGATTGAGCCCTATCCGTCTGACCGTGTGTGTGTTGAAATCAACTTTTAGAAGCCCTCCGACATCGCCTGGACCCTGTGAGGTATTAAAATATCACCAATGTTTGGGAGCAGATCAAGATTGAAAATCAGAAAAATCGTTACATAAACAACTGGGATATGAGGAAAAAACCACGACCACCTCGTTTTTTTTCACAACAACAACATACATACATACATACATACATACATACATACATACATACATATATACATACATACATACATACATACATACATACATACATACATACATACATACATACATACATACATACATACATACATACATACATACATACATACATACATACATACATACATACATACAAACGTGGTATACTGTCCAGAGTGAACGTGGCTTCAAATCCGAGCTGTGCCAAAAAAATTTTTTTTTATTTTTTTATTTATTTTCAAACATACTTTTATATTAACTGAATTCATAATTCTACAATGGAATGTTTTTATATGTATACCAGCTTGTGCCCGCGACTTCGTCTGCGTAGTTATCGGGATAAAAGCTAGACTTAGTATTAACAACAAAAATACAAATATTTACAACACAAACAACCCGTTTAGGATGTGTTATGATGAGTGTGCCGAATTTCATTTAGTTCCGTTCATCCGTTTTTGCGTGATTGAGTAACATATATCCAAACATTCACATTTATTATATTAGTAGGATTTTTATATGTATATGTATGTACGTATTTCATATGAGATGAATGATGCTACAAACAATTGTTATTGCATGACCACTCATTGTGAAAGGTATATAAGATTCGGCACGGCCGAATATAGCACTCTTACTTATTTTTTAATTTGTTCATTTAGCCCAAAATATGAATGAATACATCATGAATTATAAATTTTTCATTTATTTATTTCATTGAATTTAAAATTTGAATCAATTCAGCTGTGCTGACGTTTATCACATAAAATATGCTAATTGTGTCAATAAATGCTTTTGAAAAACTTAAAATAACTATTGTTAACAGGCCAGTAACTATTATTCTAACTAAGAAATTAAATAAAGAAATACATTACAGCTTCTCACCATCAAATACTCGATTAATTAATAAAAATTTTTTTAGATGAAGTGAACATAATCAAGAATTTCTAATTTATTTATTTATTTAATAATTAATCGAGCCCTTGTGGGCCATATATGATTAATATAAATGTTATAATTATGCAATGAAATAAAAATTTGTACATACATATATATAGACAAATGAAGTAAATATATGAAATATACAAGAGCAAAATAATAACAATTTAATAATAGCAAAATAAGGCCATATTTATCAGTACTAAACAGCAGTTAATAATCTTTAAAAAAAATTAATTATTTTCCTTTAAAAGGCAATAATGAAAAATTAAATCTGTTCAAATTATGAGGTAAGTCATTCCATAGTCTACAAGCTCTAACCAAAAAATATCTTTCAAAGGTGGAATTGTTGATTTTTGGTAAAATTAATGTCGGATTTCGCGTAGATCTGGAAAAGTGAAAAAGAGGTAAAAGACATAATGGAAATTGTCGAGCTATAATCTGAAATAGCGTTAATAAAATTTTAATTTTAACGAAAGACATAAACGAACATTTTAAGAATCTTATTGAATATTGAGACACATGATTAGAAATTATGATATTAAAAGCATACCTAATAATTCTATTAAAAATTAATCTTAAACGCTTCAAATTTGACGAAGTAGTACCACTGTAAATAACAATGCCATAGCATATATGAGTGAAAAGAATGGAATGTGCTATTTGTTGTCTTATTCTAATAGGCAAGTACTATTTTGACGTATACAAAGATCTCAACGCAAAATTTACTATGGCACTGAAATTACAAATATGTTTCTCAAAAGTCACACCTCTATCGAGCGTTAAACCAAGCCAAAGAATTTCCTCAACAAAAGGTTTACGTTCTCCTCCAATGGTAATATTCATAAAGTCCACATTATTATTACGTCTTCCAAAAGTTATCGCCTTAGTCTTATTAGGATTAAATTTAAGTCAATTTAATAATGCCCACTCATTAGCTCTTAACAAAGTATAATTTATGCTAAAGTCATGACATTTACGATGCATTCTTGGATATTTCAATTCAATTCTTACTTTATGCCAAATGAATCTTATTGGAGGACCCTATGATTTTTTTTTTTAAATAGATAGTTAAATAGTATTAGTAATCATATTTTTTAATTTCTGAAAATTTTTTAATTCATTTATTTTACAGTTTGTTAATTTACCCATCCTAGCATCATGGCTGTTGTTTCATTTCTCTACCAGAACTGAACATCTGTATGCCGCCTTGTGTTTAAGCGGCTTAGGTGGTGGTCTTATGGAGGCACCGGTAAGTGAATACTTATAAAATCAACAAAAAATTTCAACAAAAATATCCGCTAAAAATTTTAAAACAATGTAGAATTAAACAATTTCTTTATATTTAATAACTCTTTTATTAATATGTACATATGTATGTTTTTTATGTTTCTTTAGGTTTTAACGTATGTAGCTGAAATTACTGAACCCAAGTATCGTGGTATTCTGTCGGCTTTAGGTTCGACTTGCGTCATAACAGGCGTTTTTATACAATTCATATTGGGCTCATTAATGGATTGGCGCACAATAGCAGCTGTAAGTTCAGCTTTTCCAGTTATTTCTATAATCGCATTGTGCTTTGTGCCTGAATCACCCACCTGGCTAATACGAGAACAGAGATTTCGTGAAGCGATCAAAGCATTGCAATGGTTGCGTGGATGGGTCTCCGAACAGCACATAGAAGAGGAGTTCAATCGATTGTACGATGAGTTGATAACTCAACCTGCTTTGGAGGAGCAAGCAGAACAAGTTCGCATTCAGGAGAGTGGTGGCCGGACATTTTTCACTCGCTTCAGAATGTTTAAGAAACGCTCATTCCTAGTGCCATTTTTATTAGTAGCTTTTACCTTCTTTGTGGGACATTTTTCGGGCAAAACTTCATTGCAAACGTATGCAGTACAAATATTTCATACATTAAAGGCGCCCATTAACAAATATCATGCCACTATATTATTGGGCGTGGCAGAAATGATTGCTACTGTTTTGTGTGTATTTCTTATACATTTCACCGGTAAAAGACCTTTGGTTTTGATATCAACAATTGGTGTGGCTATTTGTTGGTTTGGTACCGCCACCTACGCCCATTACCTTAAGGTGGTGCCAGGTTTTGCGGTCAATAATGTTGTAGTGAATGCCTCCTTAATTGTTCCAAACAATAACATTATATCAAGAGAAAACATTTCGAAAATATTTGAAAGTGAGGAAAGAGCTCTACTACTGAAAACATTATCAGACGTGAACTTAGAAGTGACTACTTTGGGATATTCTAATTACTTGACGTCCAACAGTAGCCAAAATCGTTCAAAAAGGCAAGTTGTCAATGAAGTAGCAAGCTCTACTTTGGATCCTTTTAATATAACATTTGTGGATCTAAAATATTTCGATCATAAAGAAAATGCAGCAAATTATAGCGAGACAACAACTCAATATGATTTTGAATATTCAAATGAAAATGATTATAACTTAGGCCCCACTAAAATATTAGAGAATATTGTGTCCTCCACAGTATCACCCGAAACTTCGAGCACAACAACTACATTCACAACGTCAACAACAACTTCAAAAAATAATTTATCAACTAACATGCCAAAAGATCTGCCTTCCATACACAAAGATATTCTATTGAAAGTACCAAAACAAGAAAAAAATAATCTAGTTTGGGTTCCGTTGATTTTACTTTTGGGTGCTGCATTTTTTGCTCACTTTGGCATACGAATGATTCCTTGGATACTGATAGGTGAGGTATTTCCAGCTCCTGTTCGTAGCACTGCCTCTGGCTTAGTAAGTGGTCTAGGTTATATATTTGGATTTTTGGCAAATAAACTATTTTTACAAATGCTGTCCACTCTAACGTTGCCGGGAACTTTTTGGCTTTATTCAGTGGTAGCTTTTGTGGGTGCTTTAACGTTATATTTCACATTACCGGAAACGGAAGGCAGAACATTGGGAGTAAGTAAATTGTGGAAAAATCGCTAAAATTATTTGTTATTTTCACTTCTTTGTTTTTTTTAGGAAATTGAGGCACATTTTTCAAAAAAATCCACTAAAAATCTTCTCTGCAAAAAGCAACAAAAGCAGGAAAGATTGGAAAAGCGGCAACAACAAAACCAACAAGCATGTCCTTTACACTTGGATAATTTACAGATACCTATTGGTCCCTATACGGAAGCAAAAATCATACAATTACAGCAAAGTGACTTCATTCCAAAGGGCTCTTATACTAAAAACAACAATAATAATAACAAAAATAACAACATTAATAATAGCAGCCAAGGCGGCATAACAAATATGGCGTACGAAGAGAACAACACTTCTCATTTATAATGTTTTTTAATACATATTTACATTTATTAAAGACTTGACCGAAAAAGTGACTGTGTGTAATATTTTGTCTTTGCAGAATTAAAAAGCCTTCTTTACAGTTTCTTGGATTTTTTTTAACTTTCAAATATCTATACTAATTAAGAAATCATCACCATGTACAAAATTCATTTAAAATTATTTTTTTTGGTTGGAAGACACATATTATTTTTTGTAAGCAAGACAATTATTTTAAAGCAGCAAGTAAGGAGTAGATATGTGCACTTATGTATATAAATCTTATTTATATGGACCAAATTCAAATTTGTGTCACAAAGAAGGTAATTGTTTTATGTTAAAAGTGTGAAAGCATCAAGTAAAATTGTGATTCATTTAAAGTAAATAAAATTTTCAATAAATTTTATTTTGATTGTTTTTTTAAACCTTTGTTATGTTTAAGACTAACCCAAGGCATATTTATTCATCAGGTACTCTTGATTCGTCAGCTGATTATTTTTTTTCTTCACTTATTTTAAGTTTCAGCTGTCAAAATGCATAAATTTTCTCTCTTTTCTAATTTATTTCAAATGTCAAACTTCATACATACAAAATATAAACAAAAAAATTCTCTCCGAACTGCAATTACCTGATGAATAAATATGCCTTGGACTAACCTTTAATTTGACGTTTTAACTAACTTAATAAACGCACTACAAATGGATGGTAGGCCAATAAAATTTTTAAAAAATATTAAATGTTTTCGAAAATCAAAGAATTTTCTGTCAGTTGGAAAAAAACTAAAATATAAAAATATCATTAAAAATAAAATTTAGAACAAGTAATTTTTCACTCTATTTTTTTGATAAGCCTTATTACCTGGAAAAATTCTTTATGTCTAGGTTGTGGATGACAAACATTATTTTTGAAAGTCCGCCGTTGTACCACCACTTAATGATGTTGCAAATATACATATGTATGCATTCTAATGGTTTGCGTTGAAGTAGGCGTGTCAAAGTAGCTTCTGCTTATAAAATCAACTTAAATATTTCAACATAGAGTTCTTAATTTTTTTCAAAACCATAGTTAGTACCATGGTGTAATTACATAAGGTGATAGCGTAAAGGAGAAAAATTTTTGTCTCTCTTTTTTTATGTATGGAGTTTGACAATTTCCGGAGTTGAAATCTTTTTTTTAAATATGTAGTTTGACATACTCCAGAACACAAAAAAATAGTCAGCTGGGCTGGCACCGCCACCTTGTATAAATGTACCCTGGTCAGTACAGAAATTATATGAATTTGAGATACAACGTTTTATGAAAGCGTTCGAAAGGAGTTAAAGATCAAAATATGTATACGAAAATTTTTACCGCACAGTGTCTTTTTCGGTATATTTAAAATAAAAACGTATTAAACCTGACAAAATTAGATCTACATAGGATTCGGAAATTTTGCAAAAATTTCTCTTCGATCAAATGACTTGCAATAATGGTGACACGCCCACTTTTATGCCCACCTCCCATAGAACTCTTTATCTCAAATTCATATTTTTATATGGGCAAA
This sequence comes from Phyto melanocephala, assembly GCA_941918925.1. Lineage (NCBI taxonomy): Eukaryota > Metazoa > Arthropoda > Insecta > Diptera > Rhinophoridae > Phyto > Phyto melanocephala. The sequence continues at coordinate 47,667,439 of OW799233.1, read as the reverse complement.
AATTATTACAAAAAAGAAGGATTATCTGAGTTGTATTCAAACATTAATTTTATAATTTTAAAAGTAGGAGATGACTTGCCCACACAAAGCTAATGTTATTTTTTTTATATTACATACAGTGGTTGTCAGCTTATTTGATGCAAGCAAACATAAAAGACTTAAATCAATATAACAATATAATAAAAACAAGTAAAAGCGCTATATTCGGCCGTGCCGAATCTTATATACCCTTCACAACGTGTAGTCATGCAATAACAGTAAATTCACGTATGTATGTTAAAAAAAACAAAAAAAAAATAAAAAATAAAAAAAAAATTTAAAAAAAAAAAATTTAAAAAAAAAATTAAAAAAAAAAAAATTATTATATACATATATAATATATATAAAACAAAAAAAAAATAAAAAAAAAATTAAAAAAAAAAAAATAAAAAAAAATAATAATAAAAATATATATAATATATTAAATAAAAAATAAAAAAAAAATAAAAAAAAAATTAAAAAAAAAAATTTTAAAAAAATTTAAAAAAAAATTTTTTTGCCTCAGCTGGGATTCGATGCCACGTTTTCTCTAACCAGTATACACGTTTGTATGTATGTATGTTGTTGTTGTAATGTTGTTTTTATGAAAAGAAAATCGAGGTGGTCGTGGGTTTTTGCTCATATCTCAGTTGTTTATGTACCGATGTTTCTGATTTTCAATACCGATCTACTCCCGAATATTTCTGATATTTTAATACCTTACCCGGGTCCAACCTATGTCGGGGGGCTTCAAAAAGTTGATTTCAACATACACACGGACAGACGGTCAGACGGACAGACGGTCAGGGCTTAATCGACTCCTCTATTCATAAGCTTTCAGAAAATATATACTTTATGGGGTCGGAAATGAAAATTGTAGAAATTTCACACGGAATGACAAACCTATATATACCCTTTTTCACTGTGTGAAGGGTATAATAACTGCAATATTAACAAGTAAAAGTGCTGTATTCGGCCGTGCCGAATCTTATATACCCTTCACAACGTGTAGTCGTGGAATAACAATTGTTTGTATCACCATTCATATCATATGAAATACGTACATACATATACAAAACATCCCATTGCAAAATTATAAATTGAGTTTGCGTATGTACATGTTTCCAAAAAAAAAATTACAAAAAAAAATATGTATTTAAAACAAAAAAAAAAAATAAATAATAAAATAAAAAAAATTTTAAAATAAGTTTTTTAAAAAATTAAAAAAAAAATATGTATTTAAAACAAAAAAAGTAAATAAAAAAATAATAAAAATATAAATATTATATATTTATATTTTATTCGAACTTTTTTCTATATATTAAATTTTAATGTGAACCATTTTTTATTTTGGCTTAAGTTCATTTATTCTTTTTATTTAATTTTATAATTCAAATTAAATTATATTGTAACCATTTTGGGAATATTCTTTCTAAAAATTATTTCCGATATTAGCCGAGTGGAATGCATTTTCGAAATCAGCTACGATTTCATCATCAGCACTCTTTATCGGTATACTACTATGTAACTTAAAATTCCTATTTATGTTACAATTGAATGAAATTTGAATTAGTGAATCTTAGTATTAATTTTCATATTTTTGTTGAATATTTAATTTCACCTATCAAATGACAATTCATAATTCAACATGTTCATATTCTTCTATATTCGTAATACATTTTCGTTATGCTTTCAATATCCATCCTTTGGCTGGAATTATTGAAAACAAGGTTGTATTTACATTTTCATTTATATAAGTCCATCTAGGTGATAGACACTGAACAATGAATTCTTGAATGTCATTAACACCGTGCCATGTGTGTTATAATTATATATTTATATTTTATTCGAACTTTTTTCTATATATTAAATTTTAATGTGAACCATTTTTTATTTTGGCTTAAGTTCATTTATTCTTTTTATTTAATTTTATAATTCAAATTAAATTAAATTGTAACCATTGGTTACATTTACATTTTTTTTTTTTTTTTGTTTTTATAAAATTTGTATACATATTACCCTGAAGAAGCTACCCATTGTTTGGTAGCGAAATATTGGTTAAAATAAATAATTTTTTATAAAAAAAAAAAAACTAAAAAAGTTGATCTCAAGCTTGGAAAAATCATATATAATTATATAAAATAAAAAAAAAAATTTTGACTCAGCTGGGATTCGATACAACGTTTACTCTAACCATTATATATGTATGTTATTGTTGTAATTGTGAAAAAAACGAGGCGATCGTGGTTTTTTGCTCATATCTCAGAAAGTTATGGGGCGATTGTGCTGAATTTCAATAGCGATTCATTCCATTCATTCATTCCAAAATATTGATACCATACACAGATCTGAGGAACATATAGTTGCTTCTAAAAGTTGATTTCAACCAACACACGATCAGACGGTCAGGGCTAAATCGATTCCTCTATTGAAAAGCTTTCAGAAAATATATACTTTATAGGGTTGGAAATGAAAATTGTAAAAATTAACAACGGAATGACAAAGCTATATATACCCTTGTACACCACAGGTGAAGGGTATAAAAAGAAACAAAGAATGTTTAATTGGTAATATATGTATGTAGGTTCTACAAAAGTCTTTAGTTTTTAATTTATTCATTTTTTCTACAAGAAAAACAACAAAAACGAAATATGCACTGTGTTTAAATCGTTCAGCTTATTTGATGCAAAACAAATTTAACTGTAATTATACCGTTTTATTTTAAATCTAGTGTGCAGTTATTTTGCAGTTTGCAATTTTCTACTAAAGATTGATAAATTTTAGTATTTTTTAAAGTTTGAAAGTGTCAAGCTGCATAGTTTAATTTAATGTGGGTCGGCGTAGAACAATAGAGCAGCGGGAGTTGGTTATTCACCATTATAAAAATTAAAATTGTCTTTATCTACTGTCCAGCATATAATAGAGCGCTATTCAAAGGAAAATAGAATTAAAAACAAGTAAGAGCACTATATTCGGATGTGCCGAATCTTTTATACCCACCACCAATTTGCCGTTCTTTTATAGCTAGGGTTTTTTTCCCGGGAATGCGAGATTTTTTTTTTGATATCCCGGGATCCCACCGCAAAACAAATATGAAGGTTTTAATTAATAAAAACCATAAAATAGTTTATAATGTAAAAGAAACACTTCAAAACTATAAAAATTAATAAAGAAACTTAAATTTAAAATATAAATTGAGTAAAAATATTTTTTATTGAAAAAAATTGTATTCTCTAGATACGAGATCAAATATGAGCACAAAAACAAAAATACAGGTACTTCAGCTATGAGTTCAAAAATAAAATCATTAGAATTCAATTTCAATATAATTTTTTTTTTTTTTACTTTGAAATTGATTGGCAGAGGTACATAGCCGGGGTATTCCACGTTGGTTCCGGCTCCGTAAATCGACCCATACCTCTGTTTAGGAAGTCGGAGACACTTGAACAATAATTAAAGTTGAGTTTCATGGTTCTCCTCCAGTTAAAAAAAAAACGTTGGTTCAGTCACCGCAAGTCGACCTATACCTTTGTATAGGAAGTCGGAGACATCTGAACAATTAATTATACTGAGTTTTATGGCATTCCTCTAGTTAGAATAAATTGAGTTTAGTTGGTACTCCTCCAGTTGTAAATTATGAGTTTAGTTGGTACTCCTCCAGTTAATCCAATTAAAATATATGGACGCGGTTAATTGTAGAAAAGTCTGGAAACTGTATCCAAAGCACAGTTACGCGACGCCACACAATTAACCACGCGAGAGTGAGACGTAAAACTCTCGAAGACGGATGAAAAGGACGGCCTGATTGCCCTTAAGAGATAATGGCAATGACGAGCGAGCTCTTGACCCGACCAGAGCTGTAATACGACTGAATTTCAATATAAACATCTGCTTTCGAATCGTAGTCACCTTTTTTATTTCCCGGGATCCCGAAAAATAATCCCGGGAATTCGGAAAGATTAAATAACTAAAATTCCCGGTTTATAAAAAACAAGTAACAGTGCTATATTCGGCCGTGCCGAATCTTATATACCCTTCACAACGTGTAGTCATGCAATAACAATTGTTTGTATCACCATTCATCCCATATAAAATACGTGCATACGTACACGTTAGAATAAATGTGGCATCGAATCCCAGCTGAGCCAAAAAAATTTTATTTTATTTTATTTTATTTAATATATTATTTATATTTTATTATTTTTTTTTATATTTTTTTTTAAATTTTTTTAAAAAATTTTTTTAGAAAAATTTTTAAAAAATTTTTTTAATTTTTTTTTTTAAAATTTTTTTTTTTGTAGTTTTTTTTATTATTTTTTTCTTATTTTTAATATTTTTTTTTTTTGTAATTTTTTTTTTGTTTGGTATGTTTTTTACATGTATCTATGTATGTATGTTGTTGTTGTAATTGTGAAAAAAAACGAGGTGGTCGTGGTTTTTTGCTCATATCTCAGAAAGTTATGGGGCGATTGTGCTGAATTTCAATAGCGATTCATTCCTGGATATTTCCAAGAGATTGATACCATATACAGATCTGAGGAACATACAGTTGCTTCTAAAAGTTGATTTCAACCAACACACGGACAGACGGGCAGACGGATAGACGGACAGACGGTCAGGGCTTAATCGACTCCTCTATTCATAAGCTTTCAGAAAATATATACTTTATGGGGTCGGAAATGAAAATTGTAGAAATTACAAACGGAATGACAAAGCTATATATACCCTTGTGCACCACAGGTGAAGGGTATAAAAATATCCCAATTTATAGCACAAAATGTATTTGTTTGTTATTAACAGTAATCGCTATGCAATAATCTCTTTATCCTAAAATATGTATCACTTCCTTTGTATAAGTTGGATATGCTTGTAAAATGTTTTCTTAAGTTTAGTCTTTCAATGAAAATGGGCCTTAAAGTGGGCGTGTTGAAGTTGTTTCTACTCATTAATGCAACTTAGATGTTTCAATATAGTACTTTATTATTCCAAAATCTTTATTCATAGAGAAATTATATGAATTTGAGAAAAACCGTTATAATAAAGGTAGGCGTTAAAGTGGGCGTGTCACCTAAATTTTCTGGCATAACAATGACATTGACTAGAAGGATATATGTAGCAAATTTAATCATCATACCTCTAATCTTTATGAGCTTTTAAATTTCATTAACAGTAGATAACGTGAAAAGTGGTCGTAATAGTAGGCGCGTCGAAGTTGTTGTAGTCTTTTACTGAAAGTGGGCGTTAAAGTAGGCGTATTGAAGTTGTTTCTACTAATGAATTCAACATAGATATCAGTTAGAACAAAGCATTTGACCCAAAAACAATGTTTGCAAAATTTCAGAATCGTACATCCAATTTTGTTGCTTTTATGACGTTTTTGTTTTTAAATATACCGAAAAATACACTATGCGGTATAAATTTTCGTAGATTTTGATCTATAACTCCTTTCCTAATGCATAGATTTAGGGGGAAAATATTGTTTTTACTCAGGAAATATATATTCTAAGTTTCATGACTCTACGTTAATGCGTTTGGACGCAATTAAATTTTATTCGATGTTAGAAGGACACGGTTTTTTCGACCTACTCTTGCTTTACGAGCTATAATTCTCTTCCTTTCAACAGACGGACGGACATAGCTAGATCGTCATAAAATCAAGCCCCGATTCAGAATATATATACTTTATGGGTTCTAAAATGGATATTTCGATGTGTTATAAACGGAATGACAAAATGAATATACCTCCACCATTTTTTTCGTGGCGGGTATAACAAGGGTAGAACTGCTCCTAATAAAAGTTTTTCTGCCAGTGATGAACGCTGGATAATACGAAAAATTCAGGAAAACCCAAGATTATCAGCACAAAAAATAGCTGATGATGTGGCCAGTGGTATTGGTAAGGTCTCTAGTGCATCCACGATTCGGCGTGTTTTACGTTCACATGACTTCCATGGTCGAGTACCACTGAAGAAGCCATTTATTAGCCCAAAAAATAAAAGCACTCGATTGGCTTTCGCAATGACCCACATTTCAAAAGGCCCGCAGTTCTGGAATAAGGTAATTTTTTCAGATGAATCTAAATTTAACATCTTTGGGTCATATGGAAGGTCTTTTGTTTGGCGAAGGCCAAATACGCAGCTCCAATCAAAGAATCTTCGAGCGACTGTTAAACATGGTGGAGGAAGCGTAATGGTTTGGGCTTGTATGGCCGCAACGGGTGTTGGGAATTTAGTTTTTATTGAAGGCAACATGGATAAGACAATGTATTTGAACATCCTCAGAGAAAATTTGATTGAAAGTGCTGAGAAATTAGGTGTGAGAAGCGATTTCCGCTTTTACCAAGATAACGACCCAAAGCATAAGTTCAATGTTATTCAAAACAGGCTTATATGGAACTGTCCCCACTTGATGCAACACCTGCGCAGTCTCCGGACTTGAACGTAATTGAAAATGTATGGGCATTGTTGGAAAATAATATAAGAAATCATGACATTTCAAAGAAACGCTAAAAATTGCGTTAAGGACAGAATGGAATAAAATCACGGCAGAAACCACTCAAAAATTGGTTGGCTCAATGTCAAATCGTTTGAAAGCTGTCATAGATCAAAAGGGTTACCATACCAAATATTAATTATAATATAACACACAAAAACATATTTGGGGGATTTACAGTAGTGTCATAAAGTCATATCTATATATATAAAAGTGAAACTCTGTGTGTGTGTGTGTGTTAGCTATAGACTCCGAAACTGTAAAACCGATCGGGCTCAAACTTTGGTAAGTTGTTCTACACATACCAGGGAGTGTTTATAGGTGGAAAAAAGTGGGCGGGGCCACGCCCATAAAAAATTAGTTATCATTTTAAGCTACTTGCACATGACCGATTTTTCTGAAACTTTGCACACATATCGAGCTCCCATGACTAAATAATTTCGTGATTAGAAAAGTGGGCGGGGCCACGCCCATAAACAATTTTTAATTTTGAGGTACTTTCACTGGACGGATTTTTCTGAAACTTTGCACACATATTGAGCTGTCATTACTTTATAATTTCGTGATTGGAAAAGTGGGCAGAGCCACGCCCATAAAAAAAAGTTATAAGTTTGAGGTACTTGCACTGGACCGATTTTTCTAAAACTTTGCACACACACTGAGCTGTCATGACTTTACAATTTCGTGATTAGAAAAGTGGGACGCCCATAAAAAAAAGTTATCATTTTGAGGTACTTGCACTGGGCCGATTTTTCTGAAACTTTGCACACATATTGAGCTTTTATGACTTTACAATTTCGTTATTAGAAAAGTGGGCAGGGCCACGCCCATAAAACAAATTATAATTTTTAGGTTTTTGCACTTTATATTCAATAAAAATTCAGAATGCATTTTGATTCATTAAGGGGCGTAGCAACGCGCGCGGTTTGGCTAGTCTATATATAAAAGTGAAACTCTGTGTGTGTGTTAGCTATAGACTCCGAAACTGTAAAACCGATCGGACTCAAACTTTGACAGGTTGTTGTACACATTCCAGGGACTGTTTATGGGTGGCAAAAAGTGGGCGGGGCCACGCCCATAAAAATTAGTTATTAGTTTTAGCTACTTGCACTTGACCGATTTTTCTAAAACTTTGCACACATATCGAGCTGTCATGACTAAATAATATTGTGTGATTAAAAAAGTGGGCGGGACCACGCCCCTAACAAAGTTTTAATTTTGAGGTACTTGCAGTGGACCGATTTTTCTGAAACTTTGCACACATACTAAGCTTTCATAACCATATAATTTCGTGATTAGAAAAGTGGGCAGGGCCACTCCCATAAAAAAGGGTTATAATTTTGAGGTACTTGCACCAGACCGATTTGTCTGAAATTTTGCACACATATCGAACTGTCATGACTAAATAATTTCGTGATTAGAAAAGTGGGCAGTACCACGCCCATAAAAAAAAGGTATCATTTTGAGGTACTTGCACTGGACTGATTATTCTGAATCTTTGCACACATATTGAGCTGTTATGACTTTACAATTTCGTGATTAGAAAAGTGGGCAGGGCCACGCCCATAAAAAAATTATAATTTTTAGGTTTTTGCACTTGATATTCAATTAAATTCAGAATGCATTTCGATTCATTAAGGGGCGTAACAACGCGCGCCGCACAGTGAGACAACGCCGGCATTAAATACAAGGAGTAATTGCAGAGTTCTGAAATTTTGCACAGGTTACTTTTGAGACAATTCCAGTTAAAAAAAAAAAATTAAGAAAATTCGCCCACTTTTACGCCCACCTCCCATACAATCGAAATTTGTAAAATGCCGTATTGTCCGTAATACTTAAGGGATAACTTTAAATTTTGGTATACTTGAATGTTATATTGTTACAAACATTATCGGAATAAAGTTTTGGACTTTGGCCCACTTTTACCCCCACCCCCCATACAACCTCAACATAAAAAGTGCCATATTTTCTAAAATATTTTAGGTACAATCTTCAAATTTGATATTATTATTATTTATATAATTTAAAATGTTTCATGCAAAAATTACAATAACACGCCCACTCTTACACCCACTTCCCATTAAAATGCAATAAAAAAGAACAATTTTTTTCATTCTATCAATAATTTTTTAATATCATCATGGTATTCTAATTTTTTCAATATCTTTATTGCTATCGATCCAAATATCAGAAATTGCACTATAAAAAATTATTGAATTATTCATGACCTTGTAAACTTTTTTTAACACTTTATATAAACTTGTATAAACTTGCACTATCAATTATGTAGATTGTGAATTAAACATATACATACATAATTGCAATTACCGTTTGTTGATCAATAATATTTAAAACAACAACAATGTAATATTTTTTTACAGTGAGTTTGTGAGCACAATATAAAATATCAAACAAACAATTAAAAAAAAAAAATTAAAAATTTGTAAACATGCTATTGCATGCTAACATATGTACATACGTATAGCGACAAAATGTGCACGTTGCGTATTTTTTGTAGTTTTTTGTATGTTTAAAGTACTTTTGCAAACTTTTGCTATATGTCCTCTACTTTAAATGAAAGCTGAGACTTCAATCTTTCATTTGATATAAGTCTGCACCTAGGGCGAGGGGCTGCTCTATATTTCCTAGTCCATTGAAAATGCAAAATGTTAAATTTTTACACCACAATTCTGTTGTAAAGAAATTTATTTTTGTGTTTCTTTTTTTAAATTTATTTTTTTATCTACTCATTCTACAACAACTAAATTAATTAAAAAAATACTTTAAGGTTATATTTATTATGTATTTTTTTATTGATAAGCTTTTGAATATTACATATTGAACCAACATATTTCAAGCGCGTTAGCATACCTCAACTTTGACTTGCTCTAGACCAAAAAGTAATGAAGTTATGAATCTCAAATTTCAGGGAATTGTTACTCATATATCTGTTAATATACTGTGAAAATTTCATCCAAATTGGACGACACGCCAAAAACTATTTTTTGCCGCTGTTACTTTAGAGCTGTCTCACTGTGCGCCGGGTTTTGGCTAGTATCCTATAATAAAAGCATGAAAAATTAAGACTATTGTGAACAACCCCACATAATTAAGTGTGCTATTTTGGATTTAAATCAGCTGATGTAAAACTATTATAAAAATAAATATTTTCTTTCATAATGCCAAAAACAAGTAAAAAAAACAAAATAAGTAAAGGCAGACTCAAGTAAATAAATTACAAATAAATTAAATTTTGTTTGATAAACAAAAACAGCAGAGTCCTTAGCCGACCTTATTTGACGCCACCAGTGATTTGTTATCAAAAATTAGCAACTGCGCTCAAAATTGGATGTCGGCCCGATAAAATTATACAATGAACGGCGACGGCTTACAAAAACTATTGCGGCTTGGCTTAGCCGTTTAGCACAGGTCTCTGCTTATTAATTACGACAGCACAATAAACATAGCGTACAAAGTTCTATTATTATAAGACACTTTTTGTTTGAAAAGCAACAACATTTTTTAACCATTGTAAAATTTTAGGACAATCAATACATTTGTACGAATGAAATTTCGCTTGGGTTTTCTTTCGACATCGTTGAACCGGCAGTAATTATTTGTCAAATCAGACATGAGCTAAGTGTCACCATTCTCGAAATAAGCACTAGTTTAAAAAAAACGCTTGATGGCGGACCCTTTACTTATAAGAACTTTTGAACAAAAAAACCAATGAAAAACAAGTAAAAGTGCTATATTCGGCCGTGCCGAATCTGAAAATACCCTTCAACATCATGTACACAGGTATAAACCAGCATCGTAGCTTAACCTAAATTTCATGTTATACGCTATTTTTCCTTATTATTTCCGACGCCATCCTTGATTTTGAATTTTTACGTAGTTAACTGTATTCTACTAGTCAAGTCCTTTAATTTTATATCCATATTGATGGGGTTAAAAAAATTTGATCCGCCATTTTATTTTAGACGCCATCTAGGATTTTACAGTTTTTAATAATTTACTGTATTCTACTCGTCAAGCCCTTTCATTTGATACAAATATTCAAGAAGTTATATTTAAAAATACTAGATTTGACCCATATATAAATTTGTTGTCCGCCATTTTGTAGTGGCGGTCAACATGAATTTTAATTTTTTTAAAGTGCTTATGTTGCGCTAGTCAAGTCCTTTCAGATGATATCAATATTGACTCTCTTGGTTGTCTAGAAGCTGAATAAATTGATTTTCGTTTGTAAATTTTTGGAATATATATTTTAAAAAAAGTTTGCCTTTAACTTTACCGATTAGAGCCCGCTTTATCCAAAATTTTTCACGAATATCTCTAGAGGCATATTATATCTACAAATAGTAGCAAAGGTCCCTATAAATTATTATATGGCTGAAAAATTTTAATTTTTGTGGTAAGAATAGGGGAAACAAGTAAGAGCGATATATTTGGCCGTGCCGAATCTCATATACCCTTCACAACATGTGCAGTAGTTTGTATCACCATTCATTCCATATGAAATACGTACATACATATAAAAAACACACATATATAAAAACATCCTATTGTAAAATTATAAATTTACGTATGTATGTTAAAAAAAAATAAAAAATCAATTTTTTTAAAAAAATTTAAAAAAAAAATTTTAAAAAATAATTAAAATATATATATTAAATATAAAACAAAAAAAAATTAAAAAAAATAAACAAATATAAAAAAAAAATAATAATAAAAATATAAATATTATATTAAATAAAAAAAAATAAAAAATAAAAAAAAAATAAAAAAAAATTTTTTTTTGGCTCAGCTGGGATTTGATGCCACGTTTTCTCTAACCAGTATACACGTTTGTATGTATGTATGTTGATGTTGTAATGTTGTTTTTGTGAAAAAAAAATCGAGGTGGTCGTGGGTTTTTGCTCAAATCTCAGTTGTTCAATACCGATCTGCTCCCGAATATTTCTGATATTTTAATACCTCACCCGGGTCCAAGCGATGTCGAGAGGCTTCAAAAAGTTGATTTCAACATACAGACGGACAGACTGACAGGGCTTAATCGACTTCCCTATTCATAAGCTTTCAGAAAATATATACTTTATAGGGTCGGAAATGAAATTGTAGAAATTTCACACGGAATGACAATCCTATATATACCCTTTTTCACTGTGTGAAGGGTATAAAAACATAGGCAGTCGTGTTTATTTGCTCATATCTCAAAATGTTATCGGGCTATTGTGCTGAATTTCAATAGCGATTCATTTCCGGATATTTCCAAAAGATTGATACCATACACAGATCTGAGGAACATATGGTTGCTTCTAAAAGTTTATTTCAACCAACACACGGACAGACGGTTAGGGCTTAATCGACTCCTCTATTCATAAGCTTTCAGAAAATATATACCTTATGGGGTCGGAAATAAAAATTGTAGAAATTACAAACGGAGTGACAAAGCTGTATACACCCTTGTGTACCACAGGTGAAGGGTATAGAATCAGAGGCAGTCGTACTTATTTACTCATAACTCAGAAATTTATGGGGCAATAATACTGAATTTCAATAGCGATTCATTCTCGGATATTTCCAAAAGATTGATACCATACATGGGTCTGAGGAACATATGGTTGCTTCTAAAAGTTGATTTCAACCAACACACGGACAGACGGTCAGGGCTTAATCGACTCCTTTATTCTTAAGCTTTCAAAAAATATATATTCTTTGTGGGGTCGGAAATGAAAATTGTAGAAACTATAAACGGAATGACAAAGCTATATATACCCTTGTGCACCACAGGTGAAGGGTATAAAAAGTTAAAAACAAAATCAAAGGTTTTTTAGTTTCAAATTTATTTTCTATATATGTAGGTGCGCACTTAACATCAGAATTGAAATTACGAAAGAAAACGAATTTAAAGTACGTGCAGCATGAACTGATTCTTATTACACTCACACAAATTAGAAATAAAATAATTTTATGCAAGAAAACTTGTTTAATGTAAACGCAGACAAACATACAATTTAAGCATTGTTACGAAGCAAACATTAAAGTATAAGATAAATATAAACAAAACCATATGTTTAAAGTTTGTTTATTTTTCCTTTGGTTACTTTTCTTAGTTTTGTTATTGTCAAGAACCAATAAATTTGTATTTAGTGTTTATAAAAGCATATATTTATGTAAATATTGTTAAATATAAATATATTATTATACGCGCGTATCCAAAAAATTGTCTAATAAAATCGTTTATTTAATAAACAAAACTCAAAGAAACAGAACACCGGTAACTAAAAAAATTAAAATTTTTGACATCTCCAATTCACATAGAAAAAAAAACGGAATAATATGAACAGATAGGTAATTATTTGAATCTGGCAATATTTTGTATCGATTTATAAGAACAAACGCTGCATAAGTGTAACACAATTAAAAAAAAAACCTAAAATCCGCTTTTATTTTAGTTAGAAAATTATTAAAAATAAATTTTAATGATGGACATAAATAGTGAATTTGTTGAAAGTATTAAAGCATGTCGAACATGTGGTATACACTACGTAACACCATCTAAGAATCAGCTTAAGCATTTGTTTCAGTCCGCTGTGGAACATTCGGAAATAATGTTAATACGTCTAGAATTGGCCCAGTGGAATGTTGAGGTAAGTTATTTAGAAATAATAAATAGCAATTATGTTAATTTTAGCTTATATCTTTAGGTAACTGAAAATGATGGTTATCCCCAATATGTGTGCAATAGTTGCATTCACAAGTTCGAACAATTATTTGAATTACGTGCTACTTGCATAAATTCTCAAAATGAGTTTCGAAAGTTTTATAATTTACCGAATGGTAATCTCGCCAATATAAAAGTTAAAACCGAACTGCCTGATGCAGACGAAAAGGAACAGATATGCGACTTTATATATGTTGATGATTTGAGCGACACGGAATACGATGGTGCAACACCCTTTAACCTACCCCATGTTCCCATTAAAGAAGAAGTTTTAGAAGCCGCCGCTATACCAATAGAAGAATTACAACAAACTGCAAATATAGTAGAATCTGCCTCCGATAAAGCACGTCATATGGATGTGCCATCTTCACTCATACCGCCAGCCAAAATCCTACAGAAAGAAAATCTTATTGCAGGCTCACCTATACAAATGACAACAGAACAAGTGGTGTGTAAACTATGCCAGCATCTTTCTTCTAGTCAGGATGATCATAAACAACATTTGCAACGTGCTCACGAAATTCGTGATATGGAATGCCATATTTGCGGCAAGGAATTTAAAAACTCTACAACTGCACGTATGAAGTTTCATATGAAATGGCATACTCTTAATAAACATGTTAGGTGCGCTCTCTGCGGTTTTGTGTGTAGCTCTAAGGATGCTTTACGAGAACATAAACGGGCGAACCATGGAAAAATTGATTGCAAAATTTGTGGAAAAAGTTAAACGATTAATATTTTGTACTTTAAATTAATAACATAAATATCTTTCTTTTCTTCGCAGGTGTTTTAGCAAAGAAGATGAAATTTCACTTACGCCAACATGAATTACTACCCAAGATACCCTGTGAATATTGTGGTCAAGGTACATTGAAAGTTTTAAGTTTTCATTAATTTTTGTGAGAAAAAAATTTTAATATATATATATATATATATATGTACATACAAACTTATATATACATAAATATTTTTTTAATAAGAGAAACTTGAAAAATTTTCAAGAAAAAACAAAAACAATACTTCAAAAATACTACTGCCTTATTTATAAAAATTATCAAACTTTTATAAAGAGTTTATAAAACAGTTTTCTGTTGCAAATTGGTTTATAAACTTTTTATAAATCTATTAATTTATATCTATAAATTAATATGTAGGGGAATTCGCATAGCATTCGGTAAAGTAACAAAAACGTTATGTTGTTTTTCGATAGGGGTAATCTGAATCTAATAATATTAGCTAAAAACTCGAAATCGTTCGAAATAATCACATTTTCTGATTAAAAATTAATTCCCATAATTTTTTAGATATAAATCTAATATTAAGTAATTTTTTCAGGATTCAGGACTGAAAATGAACGAGAGAATCATATTTGGCAAATACATGCCAACGAAGACAGCAATATACCCAATTCCCAAAATGAAGTCTATTCAGAAATTAACGATGATATTTTAGTACAGCGAAAAGAAGTTCAGCATCGAAATGAACAAAACCATATACACAACTATAAATTTTTATGCGCCCATTGCGAACAGAGATTTATGGAACAATTTGATTTGGAAACACATGTTCTTGAAAAGCATCGTCCTCAAAATAACTTAGAAGTGGAAGATTCATATAGTATTGCAGAGCCACTAGTAAATGCTAGTGTACAAGTGACGCAGCTAACAACAGAAGATAATAGCGATCAAACTAATATAACAATATTTGAAGATTACGATAATGATACAAATTTTCGTATTCCGGCCAATAATGATACATTAATTAATAACACGCCAGTTGCTGATCAAGCTAACGCCAGTGAGTTCCCACAGCCGTCGACCTCGACTTTTTTGTGTCAAACTGAAAATATTGAATGCGCCGATAACGATGAGCTCGAACCATCAGAGGTAACAGCTGAATATCACACGGAAACAGCTCTAAATAACTCATCAACTGAAGATGAAGAGTCGGACGTTACTGATTCAGAGGATAAAGTTAGCTATGTTTCGGCTGCATATGTTGAAAATAATCTCAACACTTTTGCTTGTGCTAAATGTACAGAAACTTTTGTTACTATCGAGCAATTACGCCAACATCATGAACTGCACAATACACCAGCCGATCAATCTCTTATAGTCACTCCTAGTAAACCGAAATTTAAATGTAATTTATGTTCAAAATCTTTTGACCTTAAATTTAGTCTTAATAGACATGTTAAAAAACATAAACACGCTCCATTTTAAAAACGTTAAACGCACACATTTCTCTATATAATGTAAATATATATATTTGTAATACCACCTATCATCATCGGCACAATTAAATGTAGTTTTTTTTTATTTTTTCAAATATTTTGTTTACGGTTTCCTCACTTGTTTTTTAATAAATATGATATTCTTCATTTCCATTAATGTATGTTATAGTACATATACACCAATTCATATTAGCATTGATAAAAAATTATAAATAAAACTTGAGATTTATTATAAAATTGTCTTTATGTGATGTTACTTATTCTCATCAAACTTTTGGCTCTTCATTTCATTGAACAGGAATTGAACTTATCATATAAAGAAAAAAATATACAATTTTTATTTAGTATAAATAATATCCAATATAACAAAAGGTAACAAGTACTACTTTGGCAATTTTCCCATCATGCGTAATTGTTGCATTTGCTGAGCTTGTAAAATTTTTTGATTCTGTAGGTGCTGTTGTCCTGACGGGCCCATTTGTGACATAGGACCCATATTAGCACCAGGAACAGTTGGCATCATTCCAGCCCTACCAGGTGGACCACCCATTGCCGCCATCCCTCCAACTCCCATTGGTCCGGATGATCCAACTATGTTAACGCTTGATTCTCCCAGGCCACCGACAGGTCTGTTAAGTACTGCGGGATTTTGTTGTATATCTGAGAGACAGGCCTTCCATTCTTCCAGACGACTGTAATGTTTATTTAAAAGAGCTTCCTTTCGTGAAATTTCTATGCGTAAATCTTGATTTTCATCTTTTATTAGTTGATCTGGTTTAAGTGTAGATACTAAAAAACGCTTCTGTAAAAAAAATGCTTCCATTTGTCGGGCCACATCAATAAACCGATTAGTGGTTTTTAATACTTCCAATTCAATTTCCTCCTTGTTGGTGCCGGTGTTGGCTTCTAGTTTTGTGAGTGAAAGTAAACAATTTTGGAAAGCTTCTTCAAAATCGTCCATTAGATTGCCAGTTACGTTGGAAGAGTTTGACATTTTCTTGTCCTTTAATCTGATGCTGTTATTATGACAAACAATTATGGAGCAATGGACACAAACTAAATTATAGACACAAAAATATTTACGCTGTGCTAATTGATAATGCTTTTTAGTTTTTCTTGCATTATAAAAAATCCTGAGATGCCAGACTTAATGAATATAATTAACTGGGCTTTACAATGTTAGGATTTTATTTTATAATAGGGCTTTTGAATGATGACTGACAGCGGGGTAATAAAAAAGACGTTGTTTTTCGTGATTTGATTTCTTGTTAAATTAATTTTTCTCATTTAGATTTAACGTAATATGTAAAACTGTTGAATTTAAAATTTGTTTCGAAAAAATATAATTAATGTAATAAATTTGTATATGAAAAATAATTTTTTCAATACCTTGGTTCACTGGTTAATTTAATCCATTTAATTAATCTACCTTCCACTAAATTTAATGTTTATGATATATTTTTCATTGTAAATCTAATTAATTTTGACATAGTTAAGCTATTTCTTTGATACACATATTGATGGATTTAAGAAAAAAATTATTCGCCATTTTGTTAAGAGCGAAATCTTAGATTTTAGCATTTTTATAGTTTACTGTGGCTTACTGGTCAAGCCCTGTCATTTGATACTAATATCAATGGTGTTGAAGTGGGTTAATAATATATAACTAATTAATATATATTTTATAATATAACCGTCATATTTTTGAACGTATTTTAAAATGGTATACGTTATTTTGAAGAGAAGTCATGAGAAGAGAGAATTTTTTATTTATAAACTTTGAAAGCAAAATTAGCCGACAAATTAAAACTACCTGATGAATACAAAAACTCTTCATTTCACATTGAAATGAATAACCATTAAATTTGTTATTTAAACAAAACAACCTTAATTGCATGAAACAGCTAATTGGGCTAGTGCAGAATTCATCTGCATAGTTACCGGTATGAAAGTTAGAATACGTGTTAATCTAGGCAAACAAAACTTTTTTCACATGGACTTTAGTTTCGTATTGTGAATTCCATATGAATAAAAACAAAACTTTGTGGATAGTTTTCTTTATAAATTCAAAACACTTCACATATAACTTATTCAAAATTAGTGTGGATTTTTTAAAGCAAGTAAAGTTACAAGTCATTTTTTTAGAGCTCTAAAATTCGGAATTTTTTTTTATTTATGATACCAATTGTTCAGAAATTTTCATGTTGAACTTTATTTATGATAACGGTGATTATATTATTTAGTAGGATTTTTTACATTGATTGTCAAAAATTTACCTTATTAAAATTCAACGCCTTTCAGCGGTTTGAAAAAAAAAATTAAAATCAATTTTCGTGTATTTTAAATAGTTTTTATTACTAATTAACCTGGTGTTTATTTAATATGGGTTTTATGTGTGTGTTTATATATTTTTTTTATTATTTAACTTTATTATTTTTATAATTACTTTATAAATTTTAAAATTTTTTTGTATCTTGTTCAAAGAGATATAGGGAAGTGGTGCAGGGTTGTTAGTTTTTTTATTGTATATATATTCAGGCCTGTCACGCATTTCGACCGAAATGAATTCAATCGCATTATTGCCAATTCGATCTGTTTTTTTTTACCTATTTCTCATTTCCTTTATGTTGTATTTAAGTTCTTTTGACATGCAAATCTTTTATTTTTTATTTTTGTTCCTTAAAGTATTTACATTTTATACTTCTGTTCGCATTAATTATAACAGAGCGTCTTCACTTACGAATTTTTAGGTTTCCTTAATTTAGCTTAATTTCGAGAAATTTTGTTTAAAATTTTTTTACTTGTGAAATTTATTTTGTGACACGCCTGATTATTGTTGTTGTATTTGTGATATAATAATTAAACTTACATAATAGTGAACTAAACCAAACATTAATATAAATTTTAATTTAATTTTTTCCATTAATAAGTTAAAATATTAAAATAGTATTTATTGATTTTTATTTATGTATTTTTTTAATTAAAAATAAGTTGTATAATATTAAACTTAAATTTGATTTAAAGAGTTTTTAATATCCGCTCTTTAACAAAATATTTATAAAAAAAGAAGAAAAAATTTATGTAAAGTAAAAATAGCATCTTAGATAGTTTATTGGAAAAGAATGAAAGTACAAAATGTGGGGTACAGAAAGTATTAAAGATAAAAAATGTACATTAACAAACTGAAGGAATATTTAATTATTTATTGTTTTTTTGGGAGATCAATTGTTTAAAGAATAATTTACAAAAATATATTGTTTTCTAAACCTCCTTTAACAAAAGTAAACAAAAAGAAAATCAAAAATATAAATAAATACAAAAAAAAAAAAGATTGACTGGAAAAGTGTTTAATATTCAACAAAAATTCTAAAATGGGGGATTGAAAAAAAAAACGTTTTTCAAATAATTATTTTAAGCAAAATAAATTTTAAAAAATTGTTTCTTTAAAAGATTAAAATTAAAGGCCCCGCTGAAAAGCGTCAATGTGATATTCTGTGAGATGGGAAATAAAAATATTTAGAAAAAGGGTTGTGAAGATTATAAAAAAGTTTTTCAATTCTTATAGTCTACAAATCATAGTCGGCAACATATTATTTTGTGTAAATTTTTTATATTATATTTTTAGTCAATTTCATAGACCTGATTCGGATCGAAACCGGGTGCTGGTCTTGCCGTGCCACCAACTTGAGCCGCTGGATTGGGAATCATTTGTACACCACCAACGCCAATACCAGCACCACCAATACTAGCAACTCCATTGGCCACCTGACTATTGCCCTGATAATAGCCGGCAGCCTGTGGAGTTTGATTAACAAACAATAACGGATTCATATACATGCCACTCGGATGAATCAGAGTAGCATGCAATGACAGAAGATCCTTATACATAGTAGGATCGCCACTGTTCATTTGGCTGTACAACGCATTCAAATATGTTGGTACTACTTGTATAACTTGATTTTGTGTCATTTCAGGATTATCCTTGGCAATTTTCATGTTAAGCAATTGTAGTAAAACATCCGAACGAAAACCAAAAATTTTATTCGAAGTAACACTACCCGAGGAATTGCCGTACTGGCCACCATAAGCGGTGCGATCGTAAGACATGAACTGAGCTGTTTGCACAGTACGTGTTTTTTCGGCCTCGAATTCAGACCAGGCCTCCTTTCGCTCTGACTCGCTAAGATTTTCGCTCTCTTCGTTTTCAAGTAGAGAATCATGTTCATGGTACTTAAAAAGAAGCTTTTCATGTTCGGACAAAAGTTCAGCAAAGAGACGATCCTTAGGCAGCATGGGTATTTCACGGGGGACACTAGGTTGCAATTCGTATGTGTAAAGTTCCTGTAAATCAGATTGGTTGTAGTGTCGTGATATTTGTTGTTCATCGATAACACGTTTGGCCGTTGCCTGTTTAGCCACTTGACGTTCGTATAGTTTTTGTTCCATAGTACCCATAGCGATTAGGCGATAAATGTAACAAGGTTTTACTTGGCCAAATCGATAAACACGGAAAATACTTTGCGTGTCATGAGAGGGATTCCAAGAGACATCAAATATAACCACACGATTAGCCGAAACCAAATTGATGCCTAAGCCACCGGCTCTTGTGGATATTAAAAACAGTCTAGCTCTTAAATTCAAAGCATCATTAAATTTCTTACACATGGACTCACGTTGCTCTACAGAGCAAGATCCGTCCAGGCGGAAGTAATCTGTGCCAGGATTCCAAAAGCCACTAAACTCACCCACATCACCTTAATTAAAAAAATCGTAGTTTATCAATATTTTCTTTTTGCTTAACTTTTACTTACCATCATACTCGTAACCTCTGGTTTTACTATCTATCAATGATAGAAAGTGCTCAATGGTGTCCAGACTTTGCAGTGACTGTGAGAAAACCAACAGTTTATCGCCAATTTTTTCACATTGCTCTAAAAGTCTCATCAGTATAACCAATTTTGGGGAATGATTTATATTATTAAGTTCTTTGTCGGCCACAAACCGTTTCCACCACTCAGATGGGTCGTCTTGCGGTACGGGCGCTACTTCCTCTATATCGCTATCAATGTCAATGCCCTGTGCAGCAGCGTTGCGTTTATAATTTCTGGTTTTACGAGACTTTGAAGAGACACCTACACCTCCTGTACTAGCAAATGATTTTGACGAATCAACTGACGTATCGGACGAAGAGCCACCACCAACAGCAGCTTCCTCTTCTTCATCATTTTCGTCGTCAATGAAATCATCCATTGAATCGTTCTCATTCGCCAACACTTTCTTGCGTATAACGGAATCACTATTGATGCGCATATTCATTGGATGAGTCCAGATGCGTCGTAGCTCTTGAAAATCTTGGAACAGGCGTGCTCCCTTACCGTCAGATATTGAGCTGCCAATATCACGTTGATGTGTCATATAATGTTCATATAACAACTGTTGTAACGTGGATAAAGTGGTGTAGACCACGTACTCGTGTTTCGGTGGTAGATATGGTGCCAGCACTGAATAATCTCTTCGTTGTATGCAACCTTGCAAAAGTTGATGCAAAATATGAGAACGATGCTTCATAAGACGGATATCACGTTCTGTTGAGTCCGTATATTGACCATTCGATATAGGATTTACGAAACGATTAAGGTATTCCTTATAGGTACCTAACAGATTAGGTTTTATAAATTGAATCATACAGTAATCTGAAAGTAATTATTATTATTATTATTTATTAATAATATTCATAATACTTTCAGAATTTCATAATTATAACAAATTTAACAAAAATTTTAAATTTTAAATTTTTAAAACACTTGAAATTTTCATTCATTCATAAAGGTTAGGTTAGGTAGAACAGGCAGCTGTTGTGCAGCTCACTTGGGTCCATTATATTGATCCCTTTGTGATACCTGAATAGAAAAGTAAGAATAGAATAGAAAAGAAGCAAACAAGTCCAGAGTCTCCGGCGGGAATCGAACCCGCAACCCCCAAAGTAGCAGAACAGCACACTGCTGACTAGTCCATCGGGGCACCCATTCATTCATAAAACTTCAACGTTTCTAAAGGAAAACACACATTTTCTTTAAAAACATTATTATTTCTTTCGGTTTTTTAATCATTTGAAAGTGTGTTGAACAGTTTGAGCACCTTGTAAACATGCGTTATAGTAGCTCTCATTAGCCTGAAATTTTTGCATATCGTCGGTATGGCTGTACTTCTCCGGCATATTTCATTTGTTCATTCAGATATTCAGGTGCGTTTTCACATTTAATTTTATGTGTAAAGTTCAAAGTACATATTTAACGCAAGCCTTTGTTTTATGTTTAACCATTCTAGTGATTCAAGGATTACTTATACATACATATGTATATGGTATACCTGTTGCATTTCAAAATAATAAGCATTGCTTTGTTTTGTAACCCTTCTAATTGTGTATCATTGTAGCATGTATATAAAATTGTTGATCCGAATTCAAAATTAGGTTTTACTTACTTAAAATTTCAAATCTTTGTCTATTATAAAACGCAAGGCATTTTAATTCATCAGGTAATTGCAGTTCGGAGAGAATTTTTTTTGTTTATATTTTTTATATATATGAAGTTTGACATTTGAAATAAATGAGAGAGGAGAGAAATTTGTTTTTTATCTATAGACTTTGACAGCTGATATTTAAAATAAGTAAAGAAAATAAAAAAAAAAAATAATCAGCTGACGAAACAAGACTACCTGATGAATAAATGTGCCTTGTACCTATAAAACCCAAGAATTTTATATTGTTTAAGTTCTTGATAGTTTTATCACTGATTTGTATTTCTCTTTCGTTGGTAATGTTAGTTTTATTTTCATTAAGTTTAAGTTTGTTAATTTTTAACCATTTAACATTTCCCAGCAAAAAAATCTATGACAAAAAAGTGATTCTGCAGGGGTTCAACTGGTGACGAAGTGATTAAATTTAGGTGAAAATACTAATGATTTTAACATTATATTTATTTTATATTATTATATTTTAATGAACTGCACTCCATTCTAATAAGTGCATGGAACTATGCATATTTGGTGACAAGTATCGGATATTTCATGTCAAAATTGTTAAAATTGTTTGTTTACATGAATTCTTTAAGATATTTTGCATGATGTTGCATTCATTTTTAAGCATATCATTTATGACAAATTATTTTGCAGTTAAGAAGTCATTTAGAATTAATGCTTTTACACAATTGATTTTGAAGTCTTGTATATGTAATTCGCTTTGCACTACTTCCAATTTTTTTTGCTGGGTTGTTATATCACATTGTTATAGCATTCCTCATCAGTTCCTCCTTCAGTGTATATAAGCGTATCGTCTGCATATAGTAAAATTTCACATTTGTCAAGTTTTTTTTGGCATATGGTTTATATACATATATATATTAAAAAGTAATGCATCTGAAATTGAACCCTGTGGAACACCGAAATCATTATAAATTTAATTTTACCTTATTTACTCAAGTAGGTTGTTTTCTATTCGTAAGGTATGATTTAAACCATTTGAGTCCATTATCTTAGATGCCGTACATACATACATAACTTCTGAATTAATAATTGTCTATCAATAGATTTAAAAACTCTCTTAAAATCTAGAAATATTACAATACCGTTTTGTTTTTTCAATATTCTTTCATCGATTTATTAGAAAATTTACAGGAAAAATTTTTTCTAAATCCTGATTGATATTTTAATAATAAGTTATTTGCCTCCATATATTTCTCAAGCTGATTTTTTTTTAAATTTTTTCTAATATCTTTTCGCATGTTTTTAGTGTGTTTATAAGACGGTATTCTTCAAATTTTTTTTTTTGCCACCTTTTTAAAAGGTCTTATTATACATACTTTCTTTCCAATTATCGTGAAATTGCTCGATTGTCAATGATATATTTATTGTTTTTATTTTTTTTTTTTAATTTTAGATTACTCCAATAGAGGTTCTAGTGTACTAGCACTAGACAATTAGTTGGCTTGTTAAAAGACAATATGTACATACTGCCATAACCAATTATTTTTCCAGAGCCTCCTCCAGTAACTACCAATCGACCTATACCTTCGAATAGGAAGCTGAATTTTCGAATTCGACTCCTTATCTAAAAATCTGCACGTGGTTAATTGATAGTCCGAGTAACTGTACCTTTGTACAGTTAACCGACGCCACGCAATTAAACAATGCGGGTGTGAGACGCAAAACTCTCGAAGCCAGATAAAAAGGATGGCCTGATTGACCTTAAGAGATAATGGCAATGACGCGCGAGCTCTTGACCCGACCAGAGCTGAATCACGACTCTTTTAAAAGCATCTATCAAATCTATCTATCAAATGCCAATTGTCAATAACAATTTTTCTCGTTATTTTACATAATCGGGTTTGTTTTTCATTTGTTTTATTGTATTCTTAAGTTCTAATATTGTTATTGCACTGAACCTTAATCTAGAGTTGTCTCGTATATTGCAAATTTTCTTTAGAATCTCTTATGTCTTTAATACTATCTACAAAATATTTGTTAAAATTACTAGCTATTTCAAACTCTTCCATATATTCTACGTTATTCAGCCTTATTGTCAGTGGCGTTGTCGTATTTTTTGGTACCGTGTAATATTTACGACAATGTAAAATGAATGAGACCTTGTCGTATTTCTGTCGTTTTCGACACAAAAACGACACGACAACGCCAATGACAATAAGGCCGATTATATACCAGATTTCAAACGATTTTGCTTCTTTTTCATAACTAAATCCTTAATATTTCCCACATTTGTTTTTGGTCTTTTGCATTATTTATCATATTGTTTATATGTATACTTAAATTTTTCATTTTCGATTTTAACCTTGTAAGGGTTTCTAATTGTATTATAATTTACCCATGCTTCGATACTGTTTTTATTATGTCATTAAATTCCTCACATAAATCTTCTAAAATTTCAAATAAGTGAAATAGTAAATTTTACGATCCCAATACATCGTAACAGAAAAAGTCAGAAAGTAAAAATTTATTTTAAGAAGAATGCATTATATACATACATAGTTATACATATGCATACATAAATATATTCATATTTAAACTATTTAAAATAATTCTGATACTACAAATTGGTAAGAAAAGATAACATTTTTAGACGAAAAGCATTATTTAAGTGGGAAAAAAGTCGAAGCTCTATGAGTAAAAAATTCCAAATACGGTCTAACACTAAAAGATTTTTTTTTTTTTGAGCAAACTGAGGCTGAATTTACTTTATTAATAGTTTTGTAGAAAAAAAATAAGTTACGCAAATTGATAAACTCAAGAAAAGAACAGCCAAAAAAACGTTTAACAAATTCAGAAACATGATCAAGTCTATGAAGGCCATACACATACCTTACAATTATATTAACAATGCGACCCAATTTAGATATAACACACATATTTGACGCAGAAAAAATTTCCAAACTATATAAAACCTGTGGCATTAATATAGCGTGCGCCAAACAGAGTTTAATACGTAGTGGTAAAGATATATTTGTAGATTAAAAACGTCGCAGCGTGAGCTTTTGTTTTTGAAGTATTTATAGAAAGAATGTTATCCGAACAACAAAATAAAAAGCGTAGAAGAGTATCATTGATATTCAATTGTTTAGTTAATTTCCAGTACTTTTTTTTTCCAGTTTTTGTAGAGTTTGATGGAGAAATTACTTGATTATAAACTTGTAAACGTATTTCGTCCCTATTTATATCGTCTGTCATATGTGTTTCGGATAGTATAAAAAAATCTGGCTTTTCCGTGCCAGCAGTAATTTCTATCTGGCTGAAATTATTAGTTATGCCTTGGACGTTTGTATATAAACTAAATGTGTTATTTAATTGTTACCATGACAAATTCATCTTCTTTCTTTCATGTTTAATATTTTTGGTATACTACTTAACATGTCTTACCATATGTTCTATGATTTTCATTAAGGCCTATATTCAATTTCTTATTTATATTGACACAATTTATACATTTGACAAGAGGTTCTTTGTTGCGATATATTAATTTAACTCTTATTTATCTTTTTTCTTTATCTTTTCAATAACTTCATTCTCAGAATATTTAATAGATATATCTGTTATATCAATATAAAATTTAATAGGATTGATCATTCCAATTTCATAGTTCTCATTCATTTCGCCTTGTATTGCAATTTATATTTGTTCTCTTTCCTGATCTTTTTCACTGTGAATAACTATACTTCCATTTTTTCTATTTTCAAAATTAGTTATTTTTAGGTTAACCGGTTTTACTTTTTTATTTAGTTCTAAGTTTTTTTTTTCAATTTTTTGTTTTTCCTTGGGTTTTACTATTAATGGCACTTGTTTGCTTACATCTGAGATCAAAATCTCGGGTAGTAAATCAAATAAAAATATTTTCAAACATAATAAATAATATAATATCTATACATTTACCAAAAATATATCTACAAAAAATTACATTAAATATTTAATAAAATAAAAATATATTGTATTTACTTACATTCCTTAAGATTATTTTGCAATGGTGTGCCGGTTAAAACAATTCGTCGCATTGTGCGCATACGTGTTACTGCTTTACTAATTGAAGTCTTTTCGTTCTTCAACAAATGGCCCTCATCGCAGACTACAAGGTCTGGGCCAGGCTCAACCAAACTCTGCTGTAACTGTTCGCGTTGTTTTTTACGCAGACCTTTTGCCTTTTCGTTGGTCAGTATTCGATACATATCGTAACCCATAATGCATACACCACCCTCCTCAAACCATTCGTTAAGGTTGAAAATTCTTGTGTTTTTATCTTTATACTTGGACATATCATAGATTTCAATATTACGTTTGCGTGTAAAGCTCATCCAGTGCTTAAATTCACGAGCCCAATTGTTGAGTGTGCTTAGGGGGGAGATAATCAGAACCCGCTCGACATTTGTTTTGTTCGAGTTTACCAACAGTGTGTGTGACAAAGTAACAATTTGCATAGTTTTGCCCAGCCCCATACAATGGGCTAAAATACAACCTGAACCCGGTTTCTCTTGGGCATCTTTAGTGGTCTCGAAACAAGCATCCCACATAAACTTTACACCGGTAACCTGATGAGGTTTAAGTTTTTTCATAAGACCTTTATCCACCTCGAGTAAGGTTTTCTTTGACTCAGGATCAAAATCTAAAACCAACTCAGTCACTTCCACACTATCGGGTTTCTCATAAATCTGATTATACAATTTTTGGCGCTCCTCGATGCGTTTGCGACGTTCTTCTTCTTCCTTAGTAGCAGTTTTAGTACTTATATTGAGCTCCGAAGTTTTTATTATTTTACGTATGTCTTTTCGCTTGTTCTTATCATTTTTCTCTCCTTCGTCATCATCGTCGGATGCTTCGCTAGAATTTTTTCGAATTCGACGTCTCTTATTATTAGATTTCTTTTCGGGGTCAAAGTCTTCATCAGAATTTTGGGAATTCTTACGCTTTTGAAAGACTCGTCGTTTGGGTATAGGCAATATTTCGCTATCGCTGCTATCTCTTTGACTGTCTTCATCTTCCTCACCAGCAGAGACACGTTCTTCCGAATCGTTTTTTATTATATCAAAATCGGAATCATCATCTGATACTTGACGTCTCTTTCCTCCAGCTGACGTAGAAGGCTTTTCGGTGCCACCATTCATTTTGGACTTCGTGCTAATAGATTTAATTTTCTTAAAATCGGACAATTTGCAACGTTTTAATTTAATTACACAGCGTCTTATACTAGACGGTGTGGGAGCAGGGTGTTTGGATTTTTTATTAGCTGGTCGTTTGACTGTTTTCTTTGTGGTGTGTTCTTCTTCTGAAGACTCTTCACCTTTAAATGATTCTTCCTCCGAATCGCTCTCAGAAATTTCCACAAAAGATACGGGCTTACGAGCTCGTTCGGGCAAACGTCTAACTACTTTATTTGAGGTAATCGATCTAGCAGACCTTGCAGATCTACCGTCTTGAACGTTTTTTTTCTTGTGTTCAGGATAAGACGTATTCACTTTTTCCTTTTTTTCAGTTTCCTTAGGTTTTTCGAGTAATTTTTCTAAAGGTACTATGCGTAACTTAAAACCTGTTGTATTATTGGAGGCAACACGGAATTTAGGTTCTTCCTTTTTTTCTCCCGTTTTGTTATCGCTTTTAGCGGCCTTTTTAATGACTTTTCTCTCCTTTGTGGATGATGATGATGCTCTACTATTTGTATTTTGTTTAGATTCTGAGGTACTGGAGGAATTATCGGTTAAGCTGCTACTTTTTGTATCTGTACTGGCATTTGTGTCATTACTGTTTTCATCCTCCAATACCTCCGATTTTTTTAAATTTGTTTCGTTCCTATTTATCTTTATTATTTTAACAGAATGTATGGAGTTTTTATTTTTTAAAGAATTTTCTTTGTTTTCTTCAATAGTTTTATTAGCATAATTTGAATTATGACAAACTAAATCGGTTGTGCTAGTTTCTTTGCCCATTTATGTTAGTACTTATTGAAATGTCCCGACTTTATATTAATTTATTGCAATCTAGAAAATAAACATTTCATAAAGAGTAATTCAAAATGCTTGTTGGGTTAGCAATTTTTTTTTCTGTTCGCATTACATTTCGTTGAGTGCATGCAAAATTCATGTAAAAGCTCAAACATGTCTCAGCCTGAATCCTAAAAATACTAATACACATTTTAGTGTAATAAGCATTTTTATTTTGGTCTGAAGAAAAATACTTACATTTTTCTAATACTTTTTTCAGGCTTTTACTTCTTTCAATTTTTTTCTACTGCTTTCTTGCAGCTGCAGTTTCTTCTATTACTCCACAAATATCTTTTAGCTTCC
Source organism: Phyto melanocephala (assembly GCA_941918925.1). NCBI lineage: Eukaryota > Metazoa > Arthropoda > Insecta > Diptera > Rhinophoridae > Phyto > Phyto melanocephala. Next base: position 47,639,130 of record OW799233.1, on the reverse strand, counting down.
TGTTAACGTTGGCAAACTTTTTTAAAAAGGAGCACTGATATTTCTTTAAATATTATTTGTTTTTAACACATTTTCTTATTTTATTTCTGGTTTAAGCATTTATTTTTAATTAAAACAGAATAAAAAGTTGTGCAAATTTGTTTTTCCCATTTGCCGTAAGAAAGAAACGCCGCTAAAAAAATTACGAAAAAACTGTTTTCAGGTATAGAGAGTTGAACAGTATTGTTAATTTAAATATTTTCTTACTAAGTCGAGCGATTTTAAATCTGTGGCTTACCGTGTGGAAGTATATGTTGCAAGTTGTAATAAAAAAAAACACATTTTGCATGTTACAAGAAAACTTTTATTTTATGCTTAGAACAAGGATAGGGACAACAGAAATAAAATTAGAAAATATTTTAAATTTGAATAGTTTTTTGTAATATTATATGTTTTGTTATTGAATCAGATATTTGATTTTTTAATATTTAAATAATAATAATATTACGAATATAAAAGAATATGAACATGTTGAATTATGAATTGTCATTTGATAGGTGAAATAAAAATTCAACAAATTTGAAAATTAATACTAAGATTCACTAATTCAAATTTCATTGAATTGTAACATAAATAGGAATTTTAAATTACATAGTAGTAGTATAATACAAGTGCAATGCCCCTCTATATCTGATCATTCACTTATTTTTGCTACATTTGCTTTTGATTTTATATATCCATGTGAATATTATAAGTATCGTGATCTTAAGTGTATTGACTGGGAGGGTTTCTTTGCATATCTCGAAGGGTTTGATTTATCTTTAATTTTTAATGATTCTGATATTAATAATAAATGTTTTCTAATGAATTCTCTTTTAAATTATCTTTATTCCTATGTTCCTACTGTTATAGTAAGTCTACGCTATAAAAAAGATGATTGGATCAAGGCGAATTTATTTATCAGGTGGTGGTAATTATACAACAAATACAACATTAAAAAAATAACATGGTTTTTTATTGTTGCTTTCGTCTGTCGATGTGTCAAAAACTACATGGTTTTTATACCCTTCACCTGTGGTGCACAAGCGTATATATAGCTTTGTCATTCCGTTTGTAATTTCTACAATTTTCATTTCCGACCCCATAAAGTATATATTTTCTGAAAGCTTATGAATAGAGGAGTAGATTAAGCCCTGACCGTCTGTCCGTCTGCCCGTCTGTCCGTGTGTTGGTTGAAATCAACTTTTAGAAGCAACTATATTTTCCTCAGATCTGTATATGGTATCAATCTTTTGGAAATATCCAGGAATGAATCGCTATTGAAATTCAGCACAATCGCTCCATAACTTTCTGAGATATGAGCAAAAAACCACGACCACCTCGTTTTTTTCACAATTACAACAACAACATACATACATACATACATGTAAAAAACATACCAAACAAAAAAAAATTACAAAAAAAAAAAATATTAAAAATAAAAAAAAATAATAAAAAAAACTAAAAAAAAAAAATTAAAAAAAAATATAAAAAAAAATAATAAAATATAAATAATATATTAAATAAAATAAAATAAAATTTTTTTGGCTCAGCTGGGATTCGATGCCACATTTATTCTAACGTGTACGTATGCACGTATTTTATATGGGATGAATAATGATACAAACAATTGTTATTTTATGACTACACGTTGTGAAGGGTATATAAGATTCGGCATGGCCGAATATAGCACTGTTACTTGTTGTTTGTGTTTTTTTGCGCGGAAGGAGTAATCTATGTAAACATAAATAATATTTGACAATTCAATCATCATTTTTGCAAATAAAAAAGTAGATCAGCTGCGTTGTCAACACCACCTGATAATGAATTCGCCTTGGATTGGATGAAGTCTAATGATGTTGTTTTGGCTTGTTCTTTACGTAATTTGGCTTAAAGTGCGTTTCAGTTTAACCGGTCGAATCAAAATTGGAAAACCTTTTGTGTGCTTCGTAACCGTGCGAAGAATATCATTCGAAAGATGAGGCGCAGGTATTTTTCTAGACTTTTTGGTAGGTTGGATTCTGCCGGTTTTTGGCGAATTATTAGAGGCTCAGGCAGCATTGGTTCTAATGATGTTGATTTTTCTATTGATGCTGAAACTATTAATAACTATTTTGTTTTCTCTAATACTCTTGTTCATGAACTTTTTGATTTTGATAATTTTGCTGAATTAGGTAGCTCTTTTTCTTTTTCGTGTATTAGTGAGATGGAATTATTTGATGCTCTGAATAAAGTTAGATCGAAATCAGTTGGTACTGATGATGTTCCAATTTGTTTTCTAAAGCTTATTTTCCCATTTGTATCTAGTATCATCCTTCATTTAGTAAATTCAATTTTAACATCGTTTGTATTTCCATCTGCATGGAAGATTGCTCGTGTTGTTCCTATTCCTAAATCGAAGGTTGTTCATAATGTTGATGATCTTAGACCGATTTCTATTTTGCCTGCTCTGTCTAAGGTTATGGAACATATTTTAAAGGATCAGATGATGTGTTTTGTGTCTGGTAAAATCAGTGAGGCTACTCTTAGGGCTTACTGACTCGGTTAGGAGTAATATCAATATTAACTTTTTGAGTGTTTTAGTTTCAATGGATCTGTCTAAGGCCTTTAATTCTATTAATTTTTCGACTTTGATACTAAAGCTTAAGGATAAGTTTCGGTTTTCTAAAGATGCTTGTAAGCTTATTTTTTCTTATTTACTGGGTAGGTCTCAATTTGTTGTTGCTAATGGAGTTACTTCTAGTGTTCTTCCTTTATACTCTAGTGTTCCACAGGGTTCCATTTTGGGTCCACTATTATTCATACTTTATGTTAATGATCTTCCTTGTTTAATAAATTCTAGCTCATGTACACCTTATTTATATGCTGATGATATTTTTTGCTGTTTAAAGGGAATATAAGGTTTATTGATGTTTTTGAAGACAATATTAATTCCTGTTTGGAACGTGTTATGCGATGGACTGTTGCTAATTCTTTAAAAGTTAATGCATCTAAAACAAAAATTGTTACGGTCGATCTCCTGACTACTTTGCCAACTAGCATTGCGGTCTCAGGCGGTTCCAACCCTGTGTCAGGTCGCACCAGCAACATAAAAAAAAGGTAAATAAACAATTAACAAAATTTCTTTCAACGATACCGAACCATCAGGATAGAAGACGGATGTTATACTTCCAATAGCCCACCCAACCTTGTCGTAGTGCATGATTCCATAGCTCTATCTCCTACGACCCGATACCTGCGCGCTACAACCAACTCACTTACCTGTCCTTCATTGCCACAAACTCAACCAATTAACCACTCATTATACGTTATTTCTTATTCACACACATATAAACATAATTTATTAACAATTTTCTTAATAATAGGTTATTTATTAATGTTACAAATTTTTTCTGCCTTATATTAAAAAAAAAACAAAAAAAAATAAATTATTAATACAATTATATGTTCTATTAAATTAATTAAATTTTCCTGCTCTATACTACCGTTAAAAAGCTTGCAAAAAAAAAACTGCTAAAAACAATATATTACACAATTAGTCTATTTATCTTTTCCTTAAGAGCTCAAAATTAAACTCCTTTTTATAGGATATCTCACGTTTATCTGATAAAAAAAAATTTTTGTTTCCGCGCATGAAGGAGCTCCCTAATGACCTTAAACAAAAACTCACTAATTCTGGATAAATTTATCCGCTATACAATTAATTTTCACGAACAATTTGAGCACCTAATTATTGTGTAACCAAAAATCTCTATAAAACTTTCTAAAAAAAAAATATTTAAAATATACTTATAATTACAACACAAATTTCTATCACATTTACAGAAAGCACACAAAATTTTCACAATAACACAAACTATTTTAAATTAACTAAAATATACTTTTCTCCTTTTTTCCTTTCCTTTTTTTTTTTTTTTTTATTACTATTATTAATGATATATATACATTACTAATTTTATTCCTTAATATATATTATATTTTATGCTATTAAAATTTATCTTATCTGTTATTTTTTTTTTTCTATTCCAGATGAATTTTTTCCTCAGTGGCCTTATCGGAATTTCACACAGCATCCACTTTTTCCCTCAGACGACTTTTAGAGCCTGATGACTTTATACCTGGCCACTATAACGTTGATTTTTTTTTTTTTTTAATGCTAACTTTAAGCTTTAAGCTTTAACTCTTTGCTGTCCATTTAATTTTATTATTTTTATATAACTTATTTCGCCGTATTTGTTTAGTTTTAGATTATATTTTTGATTTTTATTATTTAATCTCAAATTTCAGTTTTATCTTTAATTAAATTTGTCTGCTCACAGATTTTTTTTCCTGTACCGATTTTTCTTCAAATTACTAATTCAAAACTTAATTTTCTCCGCAGCAGTTACTGTTTATCTCAAGTTCAAAAACTCATCTCACTCTCAAAAAAAAATCTTTTCCTTTTTCTACCTAAATTCCTTTACAACATTACGGAATTTATTCCAAAATCAAAAAAAAAATCAAATATATAAGTATACATACCATTCCCTACCTATCATATTATATAATTTCCAAACAATATATAAAAAAAATTAATCCCGCAAAAACTTGTTTCTTATCATTTAAAACATTACCAAACCCTCCAAAATTCCTATCTTCTCTTCCTAACCCGCCAGACCTATCATCTTCCAAAGCTCCATATTGAAAATTGTGTTCTTCTACCAGGCTCGCATCAAAATCAATACTATACCACTTCATTAATAAAATATTGAAAATAACGTATTCAAAAATAAAAAACACAAAAATTACGTTACACAAACAACTACACAACCCTGTACTCTACGCAAAGTCGCTGCGTTGCCAACCAAACACACAAAAATGTCATTCATAAATCCACCATGCACAATAAACATGGCACACACAAATACCTGGACAACTCTACATACATAACAAAGCAAAACACACGCGGGATGGGTAAGGTATAAAATTTATTTATTTCTTTTAATTTTCCCTAATTATCTAATATTAAACCATATATTTTTAGAATTCTGCCGATGGATGCCTATGATGACCTGGTAAACGGTAAAGTATCGTTCCCTTTTCAATATTTTATACAAACTAATAATTTTTCCATTTTCCCTTTTCAGCCTAACCAAACAAAAAAACATGAGCCTTACACATTTGCGGTTCTGCTCAGCCGCCAACCGAACTAGCTCCACTACAGCAATATAGCCATACATCATTCAAAAAGTGGGCCATTTCCAATTTATTTAATAAGGGACTGTGGCATAGTAAATTCTCGCCTCCTCCCATTGGTATTTATTAGTGTAGCCCCACGCATAATTTTCTTTACCATTTGCCACTGCCAAAGGGTACACTCCCGCAACAAAACATCGATCTCGTTGTCGTCAGGCAAGGGGAGCGATGTGCGGGTATTTTGCACATCATGTGAAACCAAAACGTGGGGAACTCCCACACCCTGAAAAGAGTCTCAGATCTAGCCGGGCACAATCCTAATAACGAATTTAAGATTACGGGAAGTATTCTAATTTCCCCATCACATCTTAACAAGATCCTTACTTTGTGATAATTTTTCCGTCTTCCCACAGGTTTATCGCCACTACGCGGCTAGTGAAAAGAATAGAAACTATATCCATGTAATAGATGTAAGTACCACAATGTCCGGAAAAGCGAATAAAATACAACTACGGTCCAAAATACGAATGTAAGCGTACTTCCTGTATATATATACTGGTATGTAAAACTATCATACCAACTAATCTGAAATTTCCTGTGAAAGTTAGATACAAAGTGAAGTACACAAAAAAAAATAAATAAATAAAACTAAACCTAATATTGCACTTGGTATGTGTAAATTATCACAGATGGTTTATGAATCCCAATATAAATCAGGTACTTGTGGACTATTAGGACAATACAAACAAATAAACTATAAACAAAATAATCACCAAATTGTCAATTTATCCTAATATTGCACTTGTTCCGGATTTTATCACAGATTCACCAAAAAACATATATATGTATATACATATAAAAAAAAACCATTTGTGTTAGACTTTTATATCTTTAATATGAAATACCCCTATAGATTTGCCTTTCATGTCCTCCAATTCATACATATTGCTTCCAATCGGCTTAGATATACGACATTTCAAAAATTTTCGGCAAAATTTAGAATTTATATTCTTTCCAAAATCACTTAAAATAGTGTTACGTCTATAAACTTCCTGTCCAGGTGTCAGTCTTACCTTCCGTGCCCTCTTATTATACCTAGCAGCACATTTTTCGTACGCCTCATGCATATTCTTCCTAATTCGTTCCCTAATAATTTCTAGCTTTTCGTTACTTTGCATATTTACTATTTCGTGGTCCGATAGAGACATAAGTTTACGTGCCAGTCTATAATCAGCCCCATTCGAAAACATGTGAAACCCGAATAGTGCACAAAAAGGTGTAACCCCAGTAGCCGAGTGGACCGAGGTCCGAAGGGCGCACTCTATTTCAGACAGATAAAGGTCCCAGTCCCTATGATCATTCTCTAAATAGGCCCTAATGGCAGCTAACACAGACTGGTTCACCCTTTCCGAAGCGTTTGACTGCGGTGAATAGACTGCTGTTTTCATATGTTTTATCCCGAATGTCTCCATCAAATCTTGAAATCCTTTAGATACAAATTGCGAGCCGTTATCGCTGTGAATGACCTCAGGTACACCGAACTTATAAAATATTTCCTGGGTCAAGAATTTTATTACATTTGCCGTTGTAGCCTCTCTCATAGCTTTTAAAAAAACAAACTTCGTAAAGTGATCCATCACAATAAACACGTAGCAATTGCCACTTTTGGATCTTGGGTATTTACCTAAGAAATCGATATACAATTTCTGAAAAGGTCTTTCAGTGACCACCTCGTGACCAATTTCAGGCATTAAGTTTGTATTTGCCGGTTTAGTTTCTTTGCACGTTTGGCATCTTCTTACAAATTCTCTAATTTGAAATGTCATTTTTGGCCAGTAGAAGAATCTTTTTACTCTTTCAATGGTTTTTGTCATACCACCGTGAGCTGCCGTGGGTGCATTATGTGCCTTTTCTATAACTGCGTAAGTTAAATTAGGTGGTATCCACAATTTCCATTGCAATTCATCTTCAGGTGTTTGGATACAACTTGTTCTTTTGAAAACTTTTCCTTCACTTATTTTTAAATCTGGCAATTTATTCTTATTTTCCTGGATTTGTTTTATCAGTTCTAAATATTCATCAGATTCAAACTCAGTTGTTTCAAAATCTAACAGATCTACGGCTTCTATTTCTCCTATATTGCTTTGTGGTATTCGTGACAGCATATCAGCAACCGTATTTTCGGAGCCTTTTCGGTGCTCTATTCGAAAATCAAAAGCTTGTAATTGTAAAGACCATCTAGCTAGTCTCCCAGTGAGGTCTTTGAGGGTCATTAGCCACTTCAGGCTGGCGTGGTCCGTAATGATGGTAAAAGGCATCATTTCCACGTACTGTCGAAATTTTCTTACAGCCATGACTGCCGCCAAACACTCTTTTTCAGTCACTGTGTAGTTCTTTTGGCAAGAATTGAGTTTCTGAGAGTAAAACGCAATCGGATGTTCTTCATTCTCATCATTTAATTGGTATAATACTGCACCAATTCCATAATCCGAAGCGTCGCACTGTATATAAAAATGTCTTTTAAAATCGGCGTGTCTTAATACGGGCGCTGAAGTTAAGGCTTTTTTGAGCTTCTCGAAGGCTTCTGTGGCCTCTGGTGTCATATGAAACTTTTTGCACTTTTTCAATGTATCTGTTAAAGGAGCGGATATGGTGGAAAAATCCTTGATAAAGCGTCTATACCAACCAGCAGTGCCAAGAAAACTCCTCACTTCTCTCACAGTTTTGGGCAATCTAATCTGACGTATAGCCATTACTTTATCCGGATCCGTTTTCAATATACCACCTCCAATGATGAACCCTAAATACTTTAGTTCCTGAAAACAAAACTGAGATTTCTTAAGGCCGATTGTCAGATTGGCATTACTTAGGCATAACGCTACTTCGCTCAATAATTTTACATGCTCTTCAAAGGTACTCGATATGATTAATAAATCATCCAAATATATAAAGACGTTATCTCTTAAACGATTAGGTATAACTTTGTCCATAAGGCGACAAAGTCTTTGCGCAGCATTGCACAGACCGAATGGCATAACCCTAAACTGATATAATGGTCTACCTGCCACAGTAAAAGCGGTATATGCTTTGCTATCCTCATCCAATTCTATCTGCCAAAAGGCATATTTTAAATCCACACTACTGATGAAATGGGTCTCATCCACTCTACTCAAAATTCCATCAATATTTTGGAGAGGATACGCATCTTTTACTGTTAGTTTATTAAGCTTACGAGCATCCAAACAAAATCTGTTTTTACCTGGCTTCCTAACCACTGTCGTTCTGTTTGACCAAGGGCTTTCACTCACTTCTATCACATTCAACGCTAGCATATTATCTATTTCCTGATACGTTATTCTCTGAACTGCTGGAGAAATCGGGTAATAACGATCCTTAACTGGCTCAGCCCCCTCTATTAATTTAATAGTGTGCCTTTCTAAGTGCGTCTTACCTAATCCTTTCTCCTCAAAACTATCGAACTTTGCTATTACACCTTCTAATATCTTCCTTTGCTCACTATCTAAATCATGCGGCCTTAATCGATAACCTTCCCTATCCATATCAAAATCCTTACCGATTCTATCCATATCTATTTCCTCCACACCAATTACATCCGGGGCCAACTGAAATATTCTCCAAAAGTCAATTCCCAGGTAAAGTGACTGTTCCAAATCGGGACAAAGATATAGGAACATTTCATTCTCCTTTTCCTTATACCGTATGGACACTTTTACTTTGCCTAAAATTCTATGATACTGACCACTGGCAGTTTTCACATTGGTCAATATCGGCTGAATATCAATGCCTAAATCCTCTATTATCTCCCTGCAATCTTTTCCCAATATGCTCACAGACGCCCCAGTGTCTAGCAGTCCCTTAAATAATTTACCTTCTACCATTACTTCCGCAAAACTTCTACAATCTTTTCCCTGAATTGCCCTATATACCGACTCAACCATCAGCCTCCTAGTTCTCCGCCTCTCTCTAAATTTTCCTCGCATCTTTAGTATTCGATTCGATATCCTCTTTGTCCTTTTCTCAACATTAAAAATACGAGCCCTCGCTCTCTCATAGTTAAACTGCCTCTCATCCCTACATAAACAATGCCTAAAATTTGGATAACCAATAATTTCCTCGGGTACACTATCCCTATCTGCATAATTTAATATTTTCAATTCTCGTTCAGGGGCGGATTCCCGGCTGAGTGTGGGTGCCCCTTTGCCCCCATACTCATTGACCGGTTTCCCGATTGGCAGTTTGGGCACCTGGGTGTTATGACGTTCGGTCTACCACATTTATAACAAAAAAGGGCCCTTTCACTCGACGTACATTCCATGAATACATGTCCCGATTGCTTACAATTCCAGCATGTGATCTGTTGTGGATTTTTGTGTTGTGTATTTATTTTAAGTGCCGAAACTTCATAATTTTCCTCAGGACTGTTACATATTATTTCTTCATCGTTCTCATAATGGATCTCATTTACATATTTTACAGGTCGCATTACTGGATGAACATTTCGGATCTCTCTACGGGGAAAGTTTTTCTCTGCCTCATTACACTCGACCCTCAATTGTTCCACTGAAGAGACAGCTATTGGATATACAATTCTCCCTATGCTCTCTTTAATATTCCTCTTCAAGATTTTGATGAGATCGTATTCCGGGATTGGCTGTATAAGTTGTGATCTAATCTGACTCATGGCTTGGAAATAATTATCTACCGTTTCGCCTATTTGTTGCTTACGCTCAACGAGATCCCGCATTATTTCGAAGTTGGACCGAGTTATTTTATACTGGCTCCTTAAGGCATGTCGTAGTGCCTGCCAGTCGCATACTCCATGTGTTTTCAAGAACAACCAATACCAGTCTCTCGCTGAACCGGATACTAATAAATGGAAATCCCTTAAAATTTCAGACCACGATATTTGATATTGTGCCTGTAGATGTTCAAGGCGAAAAATAAAATCATCGATATTCAGGTGAGTAGGATTACCATCAAAAACTATACCCAATTTGTCGACTCGTATCCTAGCTTGTCCAAGATCCTGAGGATTTTGCCGAGCAAAATTATCATGACTTTGTAAAACTATACCAGCATTATCTGACTCAGCGTTAACCTCGGACGTATTGTTCGACAGCACTCTCACATTCAACATCCCGCCCATATCTGACGCATTATTCAACATACTCAGATTTCTAGCAGTCATTCCTGCTAAATCACCTACAACTTTCGTCAGTTCGGATATGCTCTTTCTAACTTCTGACATTTCCTTCTCTACCATCCTACTTACTTGATCTTCAAGTGAATTTTGAACAATTACAACCTCATTTTCCCTAACGTTCACACTCTCAGAAGTTATATTCTCCACTGGTATTCGATTCGCTGGCACATTAGTATTACCATCCCCAGTTGTATTTCCTGCAACTATGGACTGAGATAAATCTGTGATCTGAGTTATATTACGTCCCGTGGGATTAGACATTTTGCTATTCGAAATATCAGTCTTTTTAACCTTTGGTAAAGTGTGTACTATTGTCCTATTTAAATCGAATTGCGGTTGACGATTTCGCTTTCTATTTTGAATTTGCGAGCGGGTCTCGATGCTCATACTCCCTCACAGAGATATATGTTACAACTTATTTGAACAGATTCAATCAAAAGGTAAAAAAAACGGTTACTAGAGAAAAGGAAACTAATGAAATTATGCAAAAGCCAGGAAATGATAAAACAAAAAAAAATATTTAACTTTAAACTGAGACTTAAAATTAACACAAACAGAGAAAAAAAAAATTTTTTGAATAAACAAATAAGTAAATATTTAAATAACAAAAAAAATAGACAAACAAATAAATACATAAAATAAATAGATAAAGAAAAATAAATTTGTTAAATTACTATTACTACTCAATAATATAAATAATCAAAAAAAATAACAAAGTTTGCTTAGTATAATCTTAAAATAAAATTAAAAAAAAATATAATAAAAAAAATACAATAAAAAAATATATTTTTCTCAACAAGTATTTAAAAAAAATATATATATTGCTAATGACTCAAAAAAAAATATACTTTTAATCTCTCTTTCTTAGCTCTGGCAATGAAGGACGGATGTGATGGTCGCCGCAGTTTCCACTATTGATTCTAAAATTTGATGTTCGGTATTATTCAATTTACATAAACACGGTTTTTCAAATTGTGTCAGCGGTTTATCATACGTCGTTCTTTAGTACTCATTGAACGAGATTACAACAAACTGTGTCTTACATTAGGTACAACGTAAACAATGATTGTTGGCTCACTGTAGGAACCTAATATGTACACATTCGCAATGACCAATTAAAAACATAAGTACAAAAAAAAATGATTAAATTTTATTATAAAACGACAGAAAGATCACGGCACATTTAAAAACAAAACAAAATATTGTCAAGATACCGTTGTTACTTTCCGTATGTATAATTTTCAGATAATCGTTTTCCTCAAAACAATTCTTATACTACTCTGTTCTTTTTTTTAATTATTTTACAGAGGCTATAAAATTTATTTGTCAAAACAACGATTTTCCAATTGGGCTATTTTCGACATTAGAGGATTATTGTTGCATGTATAGATGTAGTTACAAGCATCATTTAAGTTTGGGCGCCATTTATGTTACGGTCGATCTCCTGACTACTTTGCCAACTAGCATTGCGGTCTCAGGCGGTTCCAACCCTGTGTCAGGTCGCACCAGCAACATAAAAAAAAAGGTAAATAAACAATTAACAAAATTTCTTTCAACGATACCGAACCATCAGGATAGAAGACGGATGTTATACTTCCAATAGCCCACCCAACCTTGTCGTAGTGCATGATTCCATAGCTCTATCTCCTACGACCCGATACCTGCGCGCTACAACCAACTCACTTACCTGTCCTTCATTGCCACAAACTCAACCAATTAACCACTCATTATACGTTATTTCTTATTCACACACATATAAACATAATTTATTAACAATTTTCTTAATAATAGGTTATTTATTAATGTTACAAATTTTTTCTGCCTTATATTAAAAAAAAAACAAAAAAAAATAAATTATTAATACAATTATATGTTCTATTAAATTAATTAAATTTTCCTGCTCTATACTACCGTTAAAAAGCTTGCAAAAAAAAACTGCTAAAAACAATATATTACACAATTAGTCTATTTATCTTTTCCTTAAGAGCTCAAAATTAAACTCCTTTTTATAGGATATCTCACGTTTATCTGATAAAAAAAAAATTTTGTTTCCGCGCATGAAGGAGCTCCCTAATGACCTTAAACAAAAACTCACTAATTCTGGATAAATTTATCCGCTATACAATTAATTTTCACGAACAATTTGAGCACCTAATTATTGTGTAACCAAAAATCTCTATAAAACTTTCTAAAAAAAAAATATTTAAAATATACTTATAATTACAACACAAATTTCTATCACATTTACAGAAAGCACACAAAATTTTCACAATAACACAAACTATTTTAAATTAACTAAAATATACTTTTCTCCTTTTTTCCTTTCCTTTTTTTTTTTTTTTATTACTATTATTAATGATATATATACATTACTAATTTTATTCCTTAATATATATTATATTTTATGCTATGGGAATATTTATATTACGGGATTAAAATGAATAAATAAGTTAAATAAATATACGTATTAAATTTATCTTATCTGTTATTTTTTTTTTTTCTATTCCAGATGAATTTTTTCCTCAGTGGCCTTATCGGAATTTCACACAGCATCCACTTTTTCCCTCAGACGACTTTTAGAGCCTGATGACTTTATACCTGGCCACTATAACGTTGATTTTTTTTTTTTTAATGCTAACTTTAAGCTTTAAGCTTTAACTCTTTGCTGTCCATTTAATTTTATTATTTTTATATAACTTATTTCGCCGTATTTGTTTAGTTTTAGATTATATTTTTGATTTTTATTATTTAATCTCAAATTTCAGTTTTATCTTTAATTAAATTTGTCTGCTCACAGATTTTTTTTCCTGTACCGATTTTTCTTCAAATTACTAATTCAAAACTTAATTTTCTCCGCAGCAGTTACTGTTTATCTCAAGTTCAAAAACTCATCTCACTCTCAAAAAAAAATCTTTTCCTTTTTCTACCTAAATTCCTTTACAACATTACGGAATTTATTCCAAAATCAAAAAAAAAAATCAAATATATAAGTATACATACCATTCCCTACCTATCATATTATATAATTTCCAAACAATATATAAAAAAAATTAATCCCGCAAAAACTTGTTTCTTATCATTTAAAACATTACCAAACCCTCCAAAATTCCTATCTTCTCTTCCTAACCCGCCAGACCTATCATCTTCCAAAGCTCCATATTGAAAATTGTGTTCTTCTACCAGGCTCGCATCAAAATCAATACTATACCACTTCATTAATAAAATATTGAAAATAACGTATTCAAAAATAAAAAACACAAAAATTACGTTACACAAACAACTACACAACCCTGTACTCTACGCAAAGTCGCTGCGTTGCCAACCAAACACACAAAAATGTCATTCATAAATCCACCATGCACAATAAACATGGCACACACAAATACCTGGACAACTCTACATACATAACAAAGCAAAACACACGCGGGATGGGTAAGGTATAAAATTTATTTATTTCTTTTAATTTTCCCTAATTATCTAATATTAAACCATATATTTTTAGAATTCTGCCGATGGATGCCTATGATGACCTGGTAAACGGTAAAGTATCGTTCCCTTTTCAATATTTTATACAAACTAATAATTTTTCCATTTTCCCTTTTCAGCCTAACCAAACAAAAAAACATGAGCCTTACACATTTGCGGTTCTGCTCAGCCGCCAACCGAACTAGCTCCACTACAGCAATATAGCCATACATCATTCAAAAAGTGGGCCATTTCCAATTTATTTAATAAGGGACTGTGGCATAGTAAATTCTCGCCTCCTCCCATTGGTATTTATTAGTGTAGCCCCACGCATAATTTTCTTTACCATTTGCCACTGCCAAAGGGTACACTCCCGCAACAAAATGCTTATGTTTGGTTCTACTAATCGTTTTTTTGTTGATCTTGATATATTTTTCGGTGAGAAAATGATTCATTTTGTTGACCATCATAAATGCCTTGGGCTAGTTCTTGACTCTAAACTTTCATTTAAATTTCATGTTGATTCTATTTCTGGCAGAATTTGGGGCTCTTTGCGTAAAATTTATTGTACTAATTTGTTTTTACCATTTCATATAAGGAGAAGGTTAGCGTATGCTATTTTGATGCCGCAGATTTTTTACTGTCTTGAGGTTGTATCTGGTACAATTGGTCTAATTCTTTCACGTTTAAAGCGCTTAGTTAATTCCATTGTCAGATTTGTTTACTGTGCTTGCCGTTGTGATCATATTTCTGATTTTGTAAAAAGTTTTCTTGGTTGCTCGTTTGCTGATTTTATTAAGGAGTTTATTTTTTCCTCTCGTAGTAGGAATCCTCATTTAGTTCCTCCTAGAGTATTTAAATCCTCTTTTAATAGATCCTTTGATGCTTATCCTAATGCATGATGTAGTAGGTTTTATAGAACGAAGCTTGTATGATAGGGAATATTTAGAACTGTTTTTGTATGTGGAGGGTCCATTAACAATGTTAGTATAAAGGCAATCAGAGTTTCTCTGTCTTAGCTGGGATGTCAGGCATCTTCTGGTTGGATGGATAACCTCGATGTTAGAAAGCAGGGTTATAATTCTGTATTTCTCATATTTTCTGTATGAGCAAGATAGTGAGCAGGGAGACACCACAGGGAGGCGCTTTAATACTACTGTTGTGGATACTAACGGCTTACGTTACGTTCTTATGAAAATTTGAGAGTGAAAGTAGGAAGGTCGTGGCATACACAAATGACTTTACTGCTTGTCAGAGGAAGATATCTTCCAACGATTAGCGAGGTACTTCAATCGGCACTATGGAATAGGTTAGGTGTGAATTCGGGGAAGACTGAGCTAGTTATCTTTACCAGGAGATATAATATCGAGGATTTTAGCCGATGGACATTTAATGTTGTAGAGTTGAAATTGGCTAGCTGGGCGAAATATATTGGAGTAGTACTGGGTATCAATTCTCGTTCTATGAAACTATGAAATGAACACTTTTTGTGAGTAATATCATATGGTGCTACCATACCCTTTGCTATACAAAAACTTTTTCATTTCACAGTTTCACAGAACGAGAATTGAGCCCCTGGACAGTAAGCTGACTTGGAGAAAAATACACAATTCGGGATGAAGAGGGCTCTAAACGCCTGCAGGAACTCTATAGGCAAAAGTTGGTCCCTACGCATAAAGATTGTAAAATGGATTTACATGACGGTGGTAAGACCCCTTCTGTCATACGTATGGATGTACTGTTTGATGGAAGGTATTGTTTGTTAAAGGAAGCTTCTTACAAAGGTCCAGAGGTGTGCTTCACTAGTGTCATGAGAAAGTGAAGGGAATGGCGGCAAGTAGCTTAATCAGGCTAGGTGAGTAGAATGTTTAATATCGGCCACACAAGGATCTTATAGGAAACTGGTCTCGAAGATGGATATAGGCATAAGGGCAGGTGTCTATATAATAGGGGAGAATATCTGGAGGTTAACAGACTCTCTGATAATTGTAGTGTGTTCCAAGCGGAGATATTAGCCATTTATAAGGCTACTTATCTCATAATGGAACATGTTCCGAGAGGTAGGGAGGTTACTCTTAGCGTGGACAGTCAGGCGGCACTCAAGAAGAAGAGCACTTGATAGAATTATGTGTGTTGGGTACCAAAGTATTGTGAAGTTGTCGGCAACGGGCTTTATGACATAAGTTGAACTCGACGAACTTTACGTTACTTCTGGATCTGGATTGGGGTTATAACGGGACTCTGTCTAGAAAGAGCTAGGATTAGTAGATGGGATCAATGCACTTTAGATTATTGTAGGATGTAGGATGTGTGAGGATGAGGAAGAGTGAAAACCTGTGAAGCATATTGTCTGTCACTGCGCGAGACTACAAAAACACAGGGTTAGGTGGTTAGGTTTACGATTTCACAATAAGTTGGTAAGTACAAACTGAGGAATATCATTAGAGTTATCATCGGGGTCGTGTGGTTATTTAAATTTCTTATATTCTTTTTGATTTTTCTTTTATAAAAGGGACTGTTTGTATTGGAAGTGTCTCTTGCTTCCTGCACCCAAATTTTTTACTTACATATGTATGTAAGTAAGATACCTTTGCTAAGAAATGGTATTCTACAACAATATTTAAATTAACATTTATTTTAACATAAATACTGGCAATACCATCAACTTCTTTTAACATTTTGTTGTTGATACATAAAAAACGAATATTAATTACTTCGAGTAGCCACCTTTAAACATAAACATAGTTATTTATACATGACATAATTTACTTTTATTCAAGGTCTATTAATTAAATTAATAATATTAAATAGACCTTGCATACATACAATCGTGTATACTGGTTAGAGTAAACGTGGCATCGAATCCCAGCTGAGCCAAAAAATTTTTTTTTATATTTTTTTTTATTTAATATATATTATTAATATTTTTTTCAATTTTTTTTTTAATCTTTTTCTCACATTTTTTTTTAAATTTGTATACCTGCCACCAAAAAAATGGTGGGGGTATATTCATTTTGTCATTCCGTTTGTAACACATCGAAATATCCATTTTAGACCCCATAAAGTATGTATATTCTGAATCAGGGTTTGATTTGATGACAATCTAGCTATGTCCGTCCGTCTGTTGAAAGCACGATAGAGGTCGCACCGAAAAAGCTAGGGGGCTCAAATTTTGCCAGAATCTTTCTTATAGACAAGGTTTGTTTGGTATTGAAAATGGGCTAAATCGGAATATTAGGAAGAGAGTTATAGCTCGAAAAGCAAGAGTAGGGCGAAAAAACCGTGTCCTTCGAACATCGAATAAAATGGAATTTTGTCCAAACGCATTAACGTACAGTCATGAAACTTCAAATATATATTTCTCGAGTCAAAGCAATATCTCTCCCCAAAAATTGCTTACATCTATGCATTAGGAAAGGAGTTATAGATAACAAGTAAGAGCACTATATTCGGCTGTGCCGAATCTTTTATACCCACCACCAATTTTGTGTACATTTAAAGCACAATATTTATTATTTTGTTAATCGCTATGGAATAATCTCTTTATAATAAAATATGTATCACTTTCTTTGTAGAGGGTGGTTAAATTTTAAGGGCCCATGTTGAAGGTGAACCACACCTTAACTTCAACTTTTTTCTTGCATTTCATTTGACATTTCTCAATCTCAGACTAACTCAATTTGAACCGTGGAAAGATACGCAATCAAGCAACGCTTTTAAATATTAAAGATTTTTATAAAAATGGGCATTCAAATCAAAATGCATTTTGTGCACTTCGTGATTCTTTTGGTCAACATAATCGTTCGAATTCGTCCACAATCGAGAGAATTGTAAAAAATATTTAAATGTCTGCAAAGCAGGTCTGTATGAAATGTGAAAACATCTGTGAATGCCATCTTAGTTCGCTGAATGGGAAACATTGCTGTTTTTCACTATAACGTGGCAAAAGAGCAAGCAACCTCGACTCACCATCGTACCCAACAATTGAGCATCAACAGTGTCATTGAAAATTTGGACTATCGGATCGAGGTGTGCCGCCTAGGTTGGGGGGCCATTTGGCCGATATTTTGTTCCATACATAATTGAAGCATACAAATATTATCATTATAAAAATAAATGATAATAATTATATAATAATTTTATTCAAAATCAACATAGTCCCTTAAAATTAAACCACCCATTATAACTTCGGTATGCTAGTAAAATGTTTTCGTAAATTAAGTCTTTCAATGAAAGTGGCCGTTAAAATACGCGTGTCAATAAAGTTTCTGCTAATAAACATAACTTAGATATTTCAATATAGTCCTTTAGTATTCCAAAATCTTTATTCATAGAGAATTTACATGAATTTAAGAGGAAAGTTTTATCTACGAAATAGTGCTAATTTATTATACCCTTCACACAGTGAAAATGGGTATATATAGGTTTGTCATTCCGTGTGAAATTTCTACAATTTTCATTTCCGACCCCATAAAGTATATATTTTCTGAAAGCTTATGAATAGGGGAGTCGATTAAGCCCTGTCAGTCTCTCCGTCTGACCGTCTGTCCGTGTGTATGTTGAAATCAACTTTTTGAAGCCCCCCGACATAGGTTGGACCCGGGTAAGGTAATAAAATATCAGAAATATTCGGGAGTAGATCGGTATTGAAAATCAGAAACATCGGTACATAAACAACTGAGATATGAGCAAAAACCCATGACCACCTCGATTTTTTTTTCACAAAAACAACATTACAACAACAACATACATACATACAAACGTGTATACTGGTTAGAGAAAACGTGGCATCGAATCCCAACTGAGCCAAAAAAATTTTTTTTTTAATTTCTTTAAAAAAAAATTTTTAATTTTTTTTATTTTTTTATTTAATATATTATTTATATTTTTATTATTATTTTTTTTTAATTTTTTTTTTTTTTTGTTTTATATATGTATATATGTATAAAAACCGTGTCCTTCGCACATCGAATAAAATTGAATTGTGTCTAGACGCATAAACGTAGAGTAATGAAACTTCGAATATATATTTATCGAGTCAAAAGAATATTTTTCCCTGAAAATCCCTTAAATCTATGAATTAGGAAAAGAGTTATAGATAAAAATGTACGAAAATTTATACCGCACAGTGTATATTTCAAATTTAAAACCTAATAAAACGGACAAAATTAGATGTACGATTCTGAAATTTTGCACACTTTGCTTTTTGGTGAGAGGCTTTTCTGTAACGGAAAATCAATGTGCCACACCCACTTTTACGCCCACTTCCCATATAACGTTTTACCTAAAATTTATATAATTTCTCTATTAATAAAGATTTTGGAATAATAAAGGACTATATTGAAACATCTAAGTTGTACTTATTAGCAAAAACAACTTTGACACGCCTACTATAACGCCCACTTCTCATGTTATCTACCGTTAATGAAATTTAAAAGCTCATAAAACCGACAAAATTAGAGGTATGATGATGAAATTTGCTACATATATCCTTCTAATCAATGAAATTGTTGTGCCCAAAAGTTTAGGTGACACGCCCACTTTAACGCCTACCTCCTTTACAACGTTTTATCTTAAATTCATGTAGTTTCTCTATTGACAAAGTTTTTGGGAAAATAGAGGACTATATTGAAATATCTAAGTTGTATTTATTAGCAGAAACTTTATTGACACGCCTACTTTAACCCCCACTTTCACTAAAAGACTAAATATACGACAACATTTTACTATCATATCGAAGTTATTAAGGGTGGTTAAATTTTAACGGACGATGTTGAATTTGAATAGAACACAAATTATTTAAGAAATTATTATCATTTCTTTTTATAATGATAATATTTGTATGGTTCAATTATGTATTTAACATACATACGTAAATTTTTAATTTTACAATAGGATGTTTTTATATATGTATGTATATTTTAGAAACATACATACGTAAACTCAATTTATAATTTTACAATGGTATATTTTTTATACGTATGTACGTATTTTATATGAGATGAATGGTGATACAAACAATTGTTATTGCATGACTACACGTTGTGAAGGGTATATAAGGTTCGGCACGGCCGAATATAGCACTCTTACTTGTTTAAAGATAATAAAGGTACATATGTTAGGTTTTTTGAGTTTTTGCGGATATTATTAAGGATTTTTGCTTAACAATGGTTTGTAAAGACGAATTAAATTTTTTTGCATACGGCCGTAACGGTCTCTGAATGTTTGCTGGCAGAAAAAAATTTTAATGTTGAGAAGAGAAGACGTGTTTAAGTTACGCTTACAATATCCAGTTAATAAATAATTTCCAAAAACTGTTATACTCAAGATGTTTTTATTTATTATTTAATTATAAGCTAATTATAATTTAAAAAATTTAACTCTGTTTTTATTACTAAATGAAGTAGTGGATAGGGATAAGGTAGTACGAGTGAGTGTAGGCGTGTTAAAACATTAATTTGTAAAAAATTAAATTCCTGGTACAATTATGTATGTATAATTAACGCTTGATAAAATTAAAATTATAAAAAAAATTAATTAAAATTATAAAAAAAAATTAATAAAAATAAGTTAAAAGTGGGAGAGTGAATATAAAAGTTAGATATAATATTTAAACACTATTATGAATTATATAGCATGTACATATGTAAGTATAACAGTATTTAAAATGTAAGTAGGTGTAATTGTTTTATATACAAAAATACTTTAAATTGAATATATGTATGTTTGTATGTATATAAGTGACGTTTTACGCTTAGCGTATATTTTTTGTAAACTATATACTGTTCGTTTATGCTAATAATATTAAAAAAATTGATTATCATACATAGACATTATTTAATATAAATATTAAAGATATTCTCGTCACAATTTTTACAATGGCAAGATTGCAGAGTTACATATTCTTTTTACAAGACTTGGGGGGGTTACACGTTTATGTTTTGCATTTTAAGCTTTAATAAAATTATAATTTTTCCCTAACACACGTTTATTTTTTAAAATTGATTCGAACTTGCTTTCAAATTTGTTTTTTCAGTCGTATGTTTCAAATTTACAGCGCAAAAAACAACTGATTTCCATTATTTAATTACGAGCAGCCAGTTCAAATGAATTTTGACAAGCAGTATACATATATGTAAAATTAAAGAACAACTTGAAAGTGTGATTACAATGCGAGTAACAGTTTTTGCTAAACTAGGTGGCGTTAATTTCAAATAAATAACTCTTGAAATATGTAAAAATTAAAAAAATTATACAAAACCTTTGCCTGAATTATAGATTTTTTCTTAAAATAATATATAAAAAAAAAGAAAACAAATATATTACATATTTGATTTGGAATTAATTTAAAACCTATAGTCAGGGTACATAAGGTAGTTTCAATTCATCATCTCTTCCTATCTAAATGTAAAAATTTCATACATTTGATCTATTCTCTCATAATTTTCAATTGTTTAGTTTGATTTAAAAAAATATTTTTTTCGAAAATTTTCTCCGAAATGAATCACTATCCCGCAACTATATAAGGTGATGATTGCATTTAAAAAAAAAAAAAACATTTTTTTTTGATAATTGAAAATTAAGAGAAAATGTATGAAAGAAACAGTTGACGAAAAGCTAATTAATTAAAATAACTTAATTAAGTGTAACCTAATTTTTCCCATTGTCTTTTCTAAAAATGTAAGTATGTAGTACGTACTGTAAAAAAGCTTCACAATTTTTTTTTGTTTACTCCGATAATCTTGCACTTACTCCTACTCTAGATGAAAATTATGCATCACTGCTTCTGTATTTATAATTTTAAAATTTTAAGTTTATTTTTATTTTTTTGAAATAAATTATTTTTAATGTTTATACATTTTTAGTATTTGTTGTTGGTGTAGTAGATGTTATTTTTAAAATCGTTGACGAGGACGAAGATGATGTTGAGGTGGAGTTTAAAGATATGTCTTTAACCTTTGCGGATGAATGCTGAGCCAACGGTACTACCTTCATATTTTGCAATGACTTCAGATTGATGTTGCCACCTTGAAAATTAGGTGATAAAAATATTTGACCACCACCTTGTACGGCTAAAACGACGCGGTTAGGTGTGGTTACATTTTCGTTGGAGGCAGTTTTGATTGCTGTATTCTTCAATAAGAAGTTAACAAAATAAAAGGTTTGTAATAAAAGTAAAAAATTTAATAAAATTATATAAAATGCAACTTACTTGCTGCTGCGTTTGCACAATATTTTTATTTGTGATTGTTTGAGCTTGAGACGAGGCTGGCTGAAGTCTTAATGTTTGTCCTGATGGTCCTACGAAAAATGTTTTTGGCGTACTAGTGCTTGTCGCCGTTATTCTATTATCCATGCTATTGCTTATTGCTTTGGTTGTGTTAGACACATTAATTCGATTTGCTGTCGCCACAATTTGTGGTAACTGTTGTACTCTCAATATTTGATTACCCATTATAACTGTTTGTAATTGCGGCGATGTTGACGTTGTGAGATTAGCAGTCGAACTTTGGCTGGTTATGATATTGCCACTTTTTTGAGGTAACTGCTGAAAGTTTGTCTAATTATAGAATATTTTTATTAAAATTTATGAAAAAATGATCTCAAAATAAAAAAAGGTACATGAATACAATAAAACATTTTACGAAAAGAAAAACTTCCGTAGCTACATTTTTTTTCAAATAACCAAAACTTTTGAATATATAACGAATATACTAATATTTAAATTTTTTAATCAGGCTTTAGTTCATATTAACATTCTTTATTTTTACAAAGAATTTTTTTTAAATTGTGATGACTGTGAGTCAATTTTTTTAGAGATTTTGTTTGATAGTGCTAAATTACTTTTTGGTGTAGTATATTTACCGCTTGGCAATATAACAGCATTTGAAACTTTACACTGTGATTTGCTACTTAAATATTCTAACATAATAATTGTAGGTGACTTTAACTGTAATATGTTTAATGTTGCTAAATCCAACCTGATGCGGTCTTTGTGTTCTCGATGTGGAATTTCAATACACCATAATTCCTGTCCTACTCATATTGATGTGGCACATTCTTCTACATCTTTATTGGATTTTTGGTTAGTTAGTGATCAGTCAATAATTTTATATTCTTCCCTAATTCAATGTCCCTGTATTTCTTATCATTCTCTTATCTTTGCTGTGTTTCAATTTGACTACATGAAAACTAGTGAATTTATTGAATATCGTGATTATAATTCTATTGATTGGGATGGTCTCTTGAATTTTTTGTCTGAATTTGATGTGTTTTCTTTTTTTAATTCATCTGATGTTAATTTTCAAAGTCCTGTTTTAAATTTTTTATTAAATTCCCTATATAGTTTTGTACCTATTGTAAGAAGGAGAATTAGAAGTAGTAATAACAATTGGATGAAGTCTAAGGATATTTTACTAGCTACATCTTTGAGGGATTTAGCGTATTCTGCATTTTTAGCTAATAAGTCTAATGAAAATTGGATTATATATTGCAGGCATCGTAATAAAGCAAAAAGTGTTATTCGAAAGGAAAAAAGAAAATTTTATATAAAACTTTTTTCTGGCCTTGATGTCTCTGGAATGTGGAAGGTTTTAAAAGAATCTGGATTGACTGGAAATGAAAAGAGGACTAATAATTTGGATGTTAATGTGATAAATGACTTTTTTGTTGATAATCCAAACTCTTTTGGTAGTAGCTATGTGGATTTTGGATCTTATGATGCTGTTAATGGAATGTTTTCATTTAAATGCATTAGTGCAAATGATTTGCTTGAGGCTATATGCAGGGTGAAATCTAAGTCTTTAGGTACCGACAAAATACCGATTCGTTTTATAAAAGTAATTTATCTTTATATCTCTACCATTTTAGCTCATCATGTTAACTCTATTTTGTGTTCGTCAACTTTTCCTTCTTCTTGGAAGACTGCTCGGGTTGTTCCTATTCCTAAATCTAGATATGTTCATGGGGTTGAGGACTTAAGACCTATCTCTATTCTTCCGGCTCTTTCCAAGGTGGTTGAACATATTATGAAAGATCAAATACTTTCATTTGTTCATCGTTACATTGATCCTTTACAATTTGCTTTTCGTCGTGGTCATAGTACCACATCTTTATTACTGAACTTAACTGATGACGTTAGATCACATTTGAATGATGGGAAGATAGCGGCTATAGTATCGCTTGATCTATCTAAAGCATTTAATTCTGTGGATTATAGTGTTATGATTAGGAAATTTTTTTCTTTTCGGCGACTGCGTGTAAATTAATTTTTTCTTTTTTATCTGATCGATTTCAATTTGTTGATGTTAATAATCAATATTCGGGCCTACTTCGTCTTAATTCCGGTGTTCCTCAGGGATCGGTTTTAGGTCCTATTATTTTCATTCTTTACATTAATGATTTATCTGCCTGCGTCAATAATTGTATTTGCAAATCGTATTCCTTTGCTGATGACGTTTTCCTTTTGTTTAACTGCAAGAGATCTGAAGTTAATACTTTTCAATTGAATATCAATGATACTCTTCTACGCTTTTTATTTTGGTGTTCGGATAACCTTCTTTCTATAAATACATCAAAAACGAAAGCTCTTGCTTTTGGTTTTGATGAGCAGCTGTTATCGAATGTTAACTTATACGTTGGGGAATCTTGTGTTGAACTTGTTGATAGATTAAAATGCCTAGGAGTTTTTCTTGATAAACGTTTAAATTTTGAAAGTCATATTGATCATTTGTGTTCTAAAGTTTCTGGTTTGTTGCGACGTTTTTATTCTACAAATATATCTTTACCCCTACGTATTAAACTTCGTTTGGCGCACGCTATATTAATGCCACAGGTTTTATATGGTCTGGAAATTTTTTCTGGGTCAAATGTGTGTGTTATTACTAAATTGGGTCGCATTGTTAATATGATTGTAAGGTATGTACATGGCCTTCATAGACGTGATCATGTTTCTGAATTTGTTAAACGTTTTCTTGGTTGTTCTTTTCTTGAGTTTATCAATCTGCGTAACTTGTTTTTTTTCTACAAAACTATTTAAAAAAGGAATTCCAGCATCAGTTTGCTCCAAATTTATATTCTCTCATTCAACTAGGAACCCTCAAATTTTAATTCCAAGGATAAATAATTCTTTGTTTGAAAAATCTTTTAGTGTTAGAATAGCCCGTATTTGGAATTTTTTACCCATGGAGCTTCGACTTTTTTCCCACTCAAATAATGCTTTTCGACTAAAAATGTTATCTTTTCTTACCAATTTGTAGTATTAGATTTATTTTATATAGTTTGAATATGTTTTTGTATGCATATGTATAACTATGTATGCATGTATATAATGCTTTCTTCTTAAAATTAATTTTTACTTTCTGGCTTTTTCTGTTACGATGTATTGGGATCGTTAAATTAACTATTACACTTATTTGATTTCTTTTCAAAAGATTGGGAACCAATGGTCATATATGTTAGGTTTTTATTTGTAGATAATTTTTATAATATTAATGTTCAGGATTTAACTATGTAATATATTTTAATTGGCCTAATGAGGCTTTATATTACGTTGAATAAATAAATAAATGAAAGAATAAATCTGAAAAATTATATTTTTACCGACACTAGCCGAGTGGAATGCATTTTCGAAACCAGCTACGATTTCATCATCAGCACTCTCTGATCGGTGGTTACATGTTGGTTGTAAATATCATCTATTTAAATCACGGGACTTATGTTAATTGAATTCGGTAACTAATTTTTAGATTTTCCTATTTCATATATATTTTACCACAATGAGTTAGATTGAAATTTTTAACCAAACAGCAACCCTTTTACTTTTGTTTGCTATTATCTTTCATTTATATCACTATTTTTGTCCTGCTCTATCCACCAGTTAGGTAGCGATAAGAACAGATGCAAGGGGTATGGTTTTTTTTTTTTTAACAATCAATGTTTATAATCAATTGTTTTATTTTCTGTGAGGCCAGTATACAACGGAATGTTGATTGACCAACAGTGAATGAATGATTGTTTGCACCGTGCCCTGGGTTTATGCAAATTGAATTTTCATTTTGTCGAACTTTTCTGTTTAAACTAATATTTAAATTTTTTAATCAGGCTAGAGTTCATATTAACATTATTTATTATACCCTTCACACAGTGAAAAAGGGTATATATAGGTTTGTCATTCCGTGTGAAATTTCTACAATTTTGATTTCCGACCCAATAAATTATATATTTTCTGAAAGCTTATGAATAGGGGAGTCGATTAAGCCCTGTCAATCTGTCCGTCTGTCCGTATGTATGTTGAAATCAACTTTTTAAAGCCCCCCGACAACGCTTGGACTCGGGTGAGGTATTAAAATATCAGAAATATTCGGGAGTAGATCGGTATTGAAAATCAGAAACATCGGTACATAAACAACTGAGATATGAGCAAAAACCCACGACCACCTCGATTTTTTTTTCACAAAAACAACATTACAACAACACCATACATACATACAAACGTGTATTCTGGTTAGAGAAAACGTGGCATCGAATCCCAGCTGAGCCAAAAAAAAAATTTTTTTTATTTTTTTTATATATTTTTTTTTTAATTTTTTTTTTATTTTTTATTTAATATATTTATATTTTTATTATTTTTTTTTAATTTTTTTTTTTTAAATATTTTTTTTGTTTTATATTTATTATATATATTTTAATTATTTTTTTAAAATTTTTTTTTTTTAATTTTTTTTTTAAATTTTTCTTTTTTATTTTTTTTTTTTAACATGCATACGTAAATTTATAATTTTACAATGGGATGTTTTCATATATGTATGTATGTTTTTTATATGTATGTACGTAGTTCATATGGGGAATGGTGATACAAACTACTGTTATTGCATAACTACACGTTGTGAAGGGTATATAAGATTCGGCATGGCCGAATATAGCGCTCTTACTTGTTTTTACAAAGATTTTTTTTTTTTATTTCGATACATGAAAGAATAAATCTGAAAAATGGGGAGTATCGGTTATACGTTGACTACCGCCAATTGAATAAGGTTACGATTAAGATCCCCTATCCAATGCCGGTGATTGAAGAACACTTTACACGATTAGCGGGAAACCGTTATTTTACCACGCTTGACTTCCGTAAATGCTCCAGCAGTATTCCAAGCCGTAATGAACCGTATAACTGAGAAAATGGGGCCGGCGGAAGTTCTAGCTTATTTAGATGATGTAATAATACCCAGTAGAACTCTGGATGAAGGCATCGAAAGTTTAGAATGGTTTTTGAAAATCTTGGAGGCAAGTGGTCTTACCCTACGCATGGACAAATGAACTTTTCTGTTAGAGAAAATAACATATCTGGACCACAACGTGTCAAAAGCTGGAATTACACCTAGCCAAGAAAACTATTTAATTGTAGCAAGACCCCTTACAGCGTTACTACGGAAAAGTGAAGAAAATAAATTTCATTGGGATGAACCACAAAATCAGGCTTTTCTTAAATTAATCGATGTTCTTTGCAATGGGCCTGTTCTGGAAATTTATGATATCACAACACGAGGTACATACGGACGCCAGTAGCGTTGGACTAGCCGGTGTACTACTGCAGCGCAGGAATGAAGAAAAGTGGCGACCAGTATTCTACTTCAGCCGCCATTGTTCTGAGACCGAGCTAAAAAGCCACAGCTATGAGCTGGAGGTACTGGCCGTTGTAGAAACGTTAGAGCGTTTTCGTATTTATCTTCCGGGTAAACCGTTCCGGGTAGTCACAGACTGTGCAGCTATTACGAGGGCCAAAACGAACAAGGAAATGCTTCCTAAGGTTGCCAGATGGTTAATGAAGCTATTGGAATATAATTGCGAATATGTTCATCGAGAGGGCACACGTATGGCCCATGTCGACGCCTTGAGTAGGTCGTCCGATTTGCCAGTAAGTTAACCAGAACCAGCTGGATTTGTATTAAATATTAACGTTGATAGTGACGATTGGATTTACACTATGCAGATAAAGGATGAGAAACTAAATAACATCACAAAAATTTTACGTGGTGTCATTAAATCTGATCAGTGCCGTAAACTAAAGTTAGAATTTGTTTTACAAAATCAACGACTGTACCGTAAAACATCAAATGGCCTGAGTTTGGTGATATGTAAGGCAGTACGGTGGCATATCGCCAAACAATGCCACGACGATGTGGGTCACTTCGGATTGGGAAAAACCATGGAGAAGATCCAGCAGTCCTTTTGGTTTCCAAGAATGCGAAAATATATCCTTGAATATATTGACGCTTGCACCGAATGGACATGCGTTCACCAAATATACTGTTGTAAAAGCTGTTCGTAATACTAAGACGGCACCGGTGATAACAATATTAAATGAGCTCTCGAGCTATTTTGGTCTGCCGAAAAGCATCGTTACTGACCGTGGCACAGCATTTACATCGAAAATATTTGAAGAATACTGCGATGTTAACAATATTCAGCACATAAAAACTGCGGTACGAACACCCAGGGCAAACGGTCAGGTTGAGCGTGTCAACTAAAATATTTTAAATTATCTCCGTACTACCAACGAGGAGCCGAGGGACTGGGATAGAAGCCTACATATCCTACAATGGTCGATGAACTCGCAAAAGAATTCGACAACAGGTTTTTGTCCAAATGAATTAATTTTTGATTTCGCCCCAATTAACGTTATGCAGAATCGGCTTCTGGCTGCTATACAAGATGACGTGGATGGGAAAAACCCAATAGACATTGACAATAAGCGCGATTTAGCTGTTCAAAACATTCAACAGGCTAGGAAACGATGGAAACAGAGGTTTGGTAGAAAACATACCCAGCCTACCATATATAGCGAGGGTGATTTAATTCTTCTCGAAAATGTTTTTCAATCTTCTGGCGATTCGCGCAAACTAGAGCCTAGGTATTGTAGTCCATATATGATTACCAAGGTACTCGGAAAAGACAGATATCTAATTGAAGACATTCCAGGTCTCCAGATAACTAGTCGTAAGTTTTGTACAGTTTACAGCTCCGACAAAAATTAAAAGATGGTGCAATGGCATGTCTGAAGTTGATAGCGATGATGACCAGGAAGTCGAGGACGACTTGGATCCAGGAATGGCCGAACTGTCAAGTTATAAAAATACTAAATTCATATATGATGTAACCCTGTTTTACTACAACTGTGTAATTTTCAAAAACTAACTGGCGTACCTTTGACGACGCCACACAGTGAGACAACGCCGGCATTAAATACAAGGAGTAATTGCAGAGTTCTGAAATTTTGCACAGGTTACTTTTGAGACAATTCCAGTTTAAAAAAAAAATTAAGAAAATTCGCCCACTTTTACGCCCACCTCCCATACAATCGAAATTTGTAAAATGCCGTATTGTCCGTAATACTTAAGGGATAACTTTAAATTTTGGTATACTTGAATGTTATATTGTTACAAACATTATCGGAATAAAGTTTTGGACTTTGGCCCACTTTTACCCCCACCCCCCATACAACCTCAACATAAAAAGTGCCATATTTTCTAAAATATTTTAGGTACAATCTTCAAGTTTGATATTATTATTATTTATATAATTTAAAATGTTTCATGCAAAAATTACAATAACACGCCCACTCTTACACCCACTTCCCATTAAAATGCAATAAAAAAGAACAATTTTTTTCATTCTATCAATAATTTTTTAATATCATCATGGTATTCTAATTTTTTCAATATCTTTATTGCTATCGATCCAAATATCAGAAATTGCACTATAAAAAATTATTGAATTATCCATGACCTTGTAAACTTTTTTTAACACTTTATATAAACTTGTATAAACTTGCACTCTCAAATATGTAGATTGTGAATTAAACATACTTATACATAATTGCAATTACCGTTTGTTGATCAATAATATTTAAAACAACAACAATGTAATATTTTTTTACAGTTTGTTTTTAAAAAGTTTGTGAGCACAATATAAAATATCAAACAAACAATTAAAAAAAATTAAAAATTTGTAAACATGCTATTGCATGCTAACATATGTACATACGTATAGCGACAAAATGTGCACGTTGCGTATTTTTTGTAGTTTTTTGTATGTTTAAAGTACTTTTGCAAACTTTTGCTATATGTCCTCTACTTTAAATGAAAGCTGAGACTTCAATCTTTCATTTGATATAAGTCTGCACCTAGGGCGAGGGGCTGCTCTATATTTCCTAGTCCATTGAAAATGCAAAATGTTAAATTTTTACACCACAATTCTGTTGTAAAGAAATTTTTTTTGTGTTTCTTTTTTTAAATTTATTTTTTTATCTACTCATTCTACAACAACTAAGTTAATTAAAAAAATACTTTAAGGTTATATTTATTATGTATTTTTTTTATTGATAAGCTTTTGAATATTACATATTGAACCAACATATTTCAAGCGAGTTAGCATACCTCAACTTTGACTTGCTCTAGACCAAAAAGTAATGAAGTTATGAATCTCAAATTTCAGGGAATTGTTACTCATATATCTGTTAATATACTGTGAAAATTTCATCCAAATTGGACGACACGCCAAAAACTATTTTTTGCCGCTGTTACTTTAGAGCTGTCTCACTGTGCGCCATCGTGATCGAGTGTTTTTTAATCGACTGATATATTAAAATTATTAATTTTCTTAAAGAAACCTTTTTTTTAATTATTTTATTTTATTGATGACTAAATTGATGTATTGTTAACTTAGAATCATATGGTCTTACAAATAAAAGGAACTGAATTATAATTTGCTGATTTGGTCAAGTCTCAATTTAACCTGACAGGAGGTAGTCATTTCATTACTCTAAATGAAGCAAAAACTTCAACGGAGATAAGAGGTATTATTTACGAAAAAGTTTAAATCTTAAATACAAGTAAAAGTCAGTGTTTAAGCAAAAGGATAAATGGTAGATGCACCGAATGAATCAAAATTTACAGCAAAACTAAATTCATTATTTTCGGAAGTTAAGTGCATTCTAATCATAACTTTAGCTAAAATTGAGTTTTAAGAACTGGATATATGGGAGGTAGGCATGTCCTTTCACCGTTTACATCAACGCTAGCATGTAAAAATTTTACAGATAGATCAAATGTTTTAATTTGTCACATTTACAACATAACGGTACATTTGTAGTCTTCGATGTATACTTCCCTTTCACCCGCTATCCACAGTCAAATGCTGGCCCAATTAATATTAATTATATCTTGTTTTAAATGATGCTAATTTACGCGTCCAATTGGGGTTAATTGGATAAAATATACCTGAGTTATAGTTGTCACTTCGGAAGATGTTTTGTACCACAGTAAATAACAAAATCCATAGTTTTGTAATTCTATTATAAAGTCCATTTGATTACAAAAATTTTAAACCATATTGGACTAAAATCGAATAAAAGCTAAAAATAATATAATAAGAAAACAAAAGCAATAGCATTTAGGTTAAATTTTGCTTAGTACCACCATCATATTTTTGCATTTTTATAGAAATTAATGTACCGAATGAAACCAAATTTACAACAGATATATAACGCATTATTTAAGAATCACTTATTAATTTTTAGTGTATTCTAATCATAAATGTTTCTAAAACATAGTTAAAAAAAAGGATATATGGGAGGTAGGCATGTTCTTGCACCGAATACAAAAAAATTTGCAACAACGCTAGAATTTTAAATTTTACAGACATACACAAGTTTTTGCTACATTCTTATATAAATTGTGGCTTAAAATCAAATTTTTTAATTCAGGATGTATGGGAGGTAGGCATATCCTTGCAGCGATTTTTCTCAAACTTCAAATTTTTCTTAACTTTGACATTAAGTATCAGTATACTTAATTTTGTCATTCTGCGATAAGAACTATAGTTTTGCCGATTCACTATATGGGGACAGAGCACTGTGCGTCGCACATTAGGTTAAAATGGTATCAAGCGGCGATTAATTGAAATTTAGAAATAAAGCTTTTATAATAAATTTTAATATAGGGTAAAAGTAGATAAAATTCTGCATCACCAGCTGTAAAAGTTAATCAACTAAGTTGTTTACTTTCTATTCAGTGAGCGGTCAAAGTCAGCAAATTATTGCTGTTTTAAAAAAAGTGAAAAAATTGAAAATTTTTACTATTCAAGCGATTATTATTAGTGTTAAATCTATTAAAAGTAAATCTTTCATAATGGAACCTTCAACATCATTATTATTTTTTATAAAAATTATGTGTAAATATTTTTAATAATTTTTTTTAAAAAAGGTCCATAATTGGGATAATTTCCGCATTTAATGGGCCACAAGTATTAAGTTAGTAAGAGTTGAAATTAGTTTTATGGATTTTAGAAAAGTATAGATTATCAGCTTATATTAAAAAAAAAAAAAAAAAGTCCGGACAATGCCCGGCCCTTTTTTATTTTCATTTTTGTGTAAAAACTGTGGTCGTCATTTATTGAACAAGACCAGTAACTGTGTTTTTGTGTTTTAATATTGTCATTCTCTTTATTTTTTTTTTTGTTTTATTTTATTTTATTGTTTTTTTTATGCATTTTGCTTTTTTAGAGATGAGTGCGTGAGTGATTTCGGTCACTTAAGCTCACGTACAAAAATTATATCACGCACAATTTACAGGAAGTAAACCTCTTTTTAATACTTTTAGCTAGATTTAAGTGATTAAATTTTAATTTAATCACGATCACAAATGATTTACGCACGCTCACAAACTTACTCAAACGTACTTTTCGTAACCAAAAGCTATTATTACCATATACTTTATGTTATATTAATTTTATTTAATAATAATTAAAACAAAAAAGTTTTAAAATTGAAGTTACACACCTTTATTAATTTATTCTCGTCTCTACGATAACGCTTGATATCTGAAAAAATATGTCACGTGTCCATCTCTTTTCGGATTTTGTTTTCTTCGTTTTGTATTTCTGTTATATTATTTGTTGTTCAAAATGTAGAGTTTTTAATTTGTTTAATGTATTTTGGATAAAATTAGGTATTCGGTATTTGGTAAAGGGGAAATCTAATAAAACTTTCACATTGTTTTAAAATAATCAAATCTTTTTTAGGAACAAGCCCCAAAACCATCTTTATTTCTCGCCGCGAACTTTATAATTTTATGAAAAATACCGAAGTAAATGAATGGAAAAACAAAATTAGTGTTCCTAGAATGAAAGTCATTAAACGTATAAACCCCTCTAATATTAAAGATTTAAGAACTTCATTATCGACTTTAAGACTTGACATAATAAAAGTCATCATAAACATGAACGCTTTTTGAGCTTAAATAAGGAAAGGTTAGATGCACAAAAACGAGGCCGTAAGAAATTTCATTTGAAGAATGTAATGAGAAAACTAAAGCAAAGAAAAGTAAAAGCATTAGAAATAGCACTCCATTATCTGTTTTGGCTCATGCTACACAAATGGGTTTAAGAGCTCCCGGAAAAGTTGAGGCATTAAAATTAGTTAAAGAAATAACAACGTCGACACCAACAAGGGCTACAAAGTATAGAAAAAGCTTTAAGCAGGTTGGATCGCAACAAATGACTGCAGAAGAAGATCTTAGCGTTATAATAGAAGCAAAATTATCCCGGCATAGTTATAATGTAATAAGAGCTGCTCCAGAAAAATTTCCTTCATATACTAAAGTTCAACGAGGAAAAGAAAGATGCTATCCAAAACGAGAGTACGTACAAATTTGTGAAACTTCAGCACAAGTTAGTCTTCAAGGACTTTTAATTAACACTGCTAAACGACTAGTTGCGCTTCCAAAATGTACTGGTAATTTATCAGAAAAGAAATTAAAAAATTTAACTTTTTACTCAAAGTGGGGTTTTGATGGAAGCTCCGGACATAGTTCTTACAAACAAGCTTTCCATGGCTCTGGTGCAAGTGATTCCGCAGTTTTTATAACATCCATTGTACCACTTAAACTATTTAGTGGAAATGATATCGTGTGGAAAAATCCTCGTCCTTCCTCCGCCAGATTTTGCAGATCATTAAAAATTGAATATATAAAAGAAACAACAATGGTTTCAAAACTAGAAAAATATAGAGTAGATAATGAAAGCAAACATCTAATAGATTCAATAGTTTTGGTTGGAGAAAATTCCATAAAAATTCATTACGAGTTACTATTAGTGATGATAGATGGAAAAGTGTGTAACGCAATTACTGACACAAATTCTACACAGAAGTGTTATTTATGTAGGGCAACAAGCAAGATGTTCAATTCAGTTGACAGTATGATTGCGAGAGAAGTAACAACAGATTCTTTGGTTTTTGGGTTGTCTATACTTCATGGCTGGATTCGATTTTATGAATGTCTTCTCCACTTATCATATAAAATTCCTATTAAAAAATGGCAAAAAAGATCAGAGGAAGACAAACAAATTGTTGCTGAGACAAAATTACGTATCCAAAATGAGTTTCGAGAAAGAACTGGTTTGATTGTTGATCAGCCAAAACCCGGCTTTGGCAATTCGAATGACGGAAACATCGCCAGACGTTTTTTTCAGAACGCGGAAATTTTTGCTGAAATTACAAAAGTTGTCTTAACACTGATAAAAAAATGCGAACAATACTAATTGTTGTTTCTTGTGGTTATGAGATTCATTAAGAAAATTTTCGTAAATTTGCTCACAATACTGCTAGATATTTTGTTGAAAAATATCCATGGCATTGTATGCCTCCCACTTTGCATAAATTTTTTATTAACGGACCGGAGATTATAGAGCAAGAACTTTTACCAAAAAGAGAATTATCGGAAGAAGCTCAAGAAGCAAGAAACAAAGATTTTAAAAATTATAGAGAGCACTTTGCTCGCAAATGCAGCCGGGAAAAATCCAATGAAGATATTTTTTTAATAGGTTTCTGCTTAGTTCTAACCCATTTTTATCTAGCACTAGCCAATCCCGGCGCGCGTTGCTACGCCTCTTCATGAATTTTAATCGCATTGTAAATTTTAATCAAATACCAAGTGCAAGGCTAAAAACTATAACTTTTTCTTTATGAGCGTGGCACTGCCCACTTTTCTAATTACGAAACTATATAGTCATGACAGCTCAATAAGTGTGCAAAGTTTCAGAAAAATCGGTCCAGTGTAAGTACCTCAAAATGATACCTTTTTTATGGGCGTGGCACTGCCCACTTTTCTAAATACAAAACTGCATAGTCATGACAACTCAATATGTGTGCAAAGTTTCAGAAAAATCGGTCCAGTG
Source organism: Phyto melanocephala (assembly GCA_941918925.1). NCBI lineage: Eukaryota > Metazoa > Arthropoda > Insecta > Diptera > Rhinophoridae > Phyto > Phyto melanocephala. Next base: position 47,604,017 of record OW799233.1, on the reverse strand, counting down.
AAAGTACCTCAAAATGATACCTATTTTTTAATGGGCGTGGCACTGCCCACTTTTCTGAAGACGAAAGTGTAAAGTCATGATAGCACAGCATGTTTGCAAAGTTTGAGAAAATTCGGTTTAGTGCAAGTAGCTAAAACTGATAACTAATTTTTTATGGGCGTGGCCCCGCCCACTTTTTCAATCACGAAATTATAAATTCATGACAGTTCAATATGTGTGCAAAGTTTCAGAAAAATCGGTCCAGTGCAAGTACCTCAAAATTAAAATTTTTTTAGGGGCGTGGCCCCGCCCACTTTTCTTATCACGAAATTACTTAGTCATGACAGCTCGATATGTGTGCAAAGTTTCAGAAAAATCGGTCAAGTGCAAGTAGCTAAAACTGATATTTAATTTTTTATGGGCGTGGCCCCGCCCACTTTTTTTCACCCATAAACACTCCCTGGTATGTGTACAACAACTTACCAAAGTTTCAGCCCGATCGGTTTTACAGTTTCGGAGTCTATAGCTAACACACACACACACACACACACACACACACACACACAGAGTTTCACTTTTATATATATAGATGAGCAAGAAATATGAGCAGAAAAAAACATCTAATTTATCAACTTCGGAATTAGAGTTAGTTTTGTCAGATATTTTTAATGAAAATTATGATAAATATTATGGTAATGAAGATAGTGATAAAGATGCTGATGATAGTGATGATGATAATGATGAAGAAGATCATAATAATGATGATGAAAATATTGATGATAATGAAGATTATAATAATTGGGATCTTTGTGATGAATTTGAAAATGCAGAATAATACAAATATTTGAATATATTTTTTATTAAAAAGGTAAAACGAAAACAAAGATTCGCCAAAAAGTTTTAAATTTTTTATTTTTTCAGATTAATTTTTACATTTACTGAATTTAGTAAAAGCAAAAACTGGATAATAATAGGAATACATATTATTAACTTACGGCCGTATGTTAAAAAACTTAGCGCAGCTTTACAAACCGTTGTTAAGCAAAATTCCTTAATGTTATATGCGAAAACGTTTATTAGCCTAACATACCTTTATTAAACCTTTATTAACTTTTAATATTTTAAAGTAGGAATATACCTTCTTTAAACCTACTATAAAGTGAGATTTTTATTTTTTCTTTCTGTTTATTGTCATTTTTTTATCAAGTGAAATTTTGTAAAAAAAAAATTTATACAAACAAAAAAAAATAGTGTTAGTTGTAAAACTGAAAATGGACACATATAATTTTATTAGAAGAATTGGTAAAAGTAATTGTAATTTAGTGAAAAAGATAAAATTAATTGTTTTGTTTTATTTAGAATATCTAATTCAAATATCAAATTACACTGCTCTGCAAAAAATAAATTTTTGTCTTCCCATTTAATAAAACTATGTGGACTATATGGATTTTGACGCGTTGAACTCAAATCCGTTGTCGGTTTTTTTCCATCAGATCGAGATTTTTTTTATGGGCGTGGCAAATTTTTCCTCCTAAATTAGTCAGGTACGGAGACTTATTTTCTCCTGACTAGTTCTCCGATTTTCAAAAGTAAAACACCAAAAAATTTGTAAAAAATGTGTAGAGGAATACAATTTTTCTCTATCTCTTATCGTTTTGGAGTTATTTAGAAATTAATGGAGAAAAAAAATTTTTTTCGTGCAAAATTCGTAATATTTTTCAATTTAAAAATGGAATTAAAAAAAATATAAGGCATGTATTCAACATTTTAAACTTTTTTCTGAGATCTACTTGTCTTGAAAACAAAAAAAGCCATAAACCATAAAAATCGGTTAAAAAATGTAGATTTTATTATCAATTTACCGCAGGTACCCAAATATGTGTAATGCAGCAAACAACGTCAGAGTGGGCGCACTAAAGCGACTTGTAGCAACAATGAATGGCAACTTTTTACTTCTATCTATTTTCGTACAACAAAAACAAATACAAGCAAAAAAATTTGCTAGATTGTAATTTTGTAGCATCGCCTCGCTTAAAGCACCCACCCTGTCGTCATCCGTAGATAACTTCAAATTACAATAAAAAATTTAAATATTTACAGACTATTTTATTTAAAATAACACAAAAATTTTGTTAATAATTATTAATTTTTATTAAGGAAACATTGTTAAAATAAAAAAGTAGCTTAAGCTCCCATGCCCTTTTGTCCACATCATTCAATTTCGTTCTGAAGACCTCGTTCTTCATAAGCTGTCGTATTTGTGGACCTACAAATATGCCTTCTTTTACTTTAGCATCTCTGATTCTAGGAAATTTGCTCTTAATGTATAGAAAGGCTTCACCATCCTTGTTCATTGCTTTGACAAAATTTTTCATTAGGCCTAGCTTTATATGAAGAGAAGAGTTTGTTCCTTTTGTTTTAAAGGCTCTTCTGCTACATTTTTTTCCTGGAATAAAATTTACTCTTTTCGGTCAAATTTTAACATTGTAGTGTTTTTTTTTCGCGTGGCTATCCCATTCACATAAGAAGCAATAAAACTTAGTATTCCACTTTGCAATCCATTTAACATTGCTACGACTTTAAAATCTGCAGATTCCAAGAGTAATGTGAATATTTAATTTTTTGTAGTATCATCTTCATGCTACAATAGTTTTCTTTCATATTTCTTGCATACGCGGGTGGAACCGATGGAAATTTGTTGTCATTGTGAAGTAAAACGGCTTTCAAACTTGTCTCGGATGAATCAATAAAAGGCCGCCAATCCTCAGATTTATGACTGAAACACAGTTGTCGCAAAAGTCCATCAGCGTTATCGCAAAATATCAAACCTTCTTCTTTGCTGAAATATATTAAAAAAGGTTGTTCTTTATTTCGAAAGTAAAAGACGTTAACGTCCGTTTGAACCAAACTCCATTCTTTTTATTGGGATGCAAGAAGCTCAGACTTGGTTTTTTTAAAGCCTTGATTTACAAACTAAGTTATTAATATCAGTTTAATTCGGAAAATAAGGTGTACTCGTTGGACTTTCAAATGAATGCGAAGAAACACCCATGCTGGCGTAAGCGGATTCAGTTGCTGCAGAAAGCCCATCTTCTTCATCGTCTGTAGGAGGCAATGGAGGTAAAAATTTACTTGTAAACTGGTCGTTTGACGCATAAAGTATTTGGATATGTAACTTTATTTTTTGTTTTTTTCGTAAACCCACGTATTTTAGTATGGCAAAAGTAGCAATCATTTTGATGATTTTGTGGTTCACTCCAAATCGCTGGCTTCATAAACGGCTTCATAAAGACTTATGACTTCCTTTTAACCAACCTCTTAAAGACTTACCACAGCTACTACAACATATTTTCGGCAGCCAATTTTTATCTCTATCATCGGTAGGAAATCCAAAATAACGGCGATAAGCATTTTTAATCTTGAAAGATATTGTCTCCCGTTGAGAACTTAAAGTTAGATTGCCACAAACGTAACAAAATAAATTTGGAGATTTGTTACAAATCCTTGACATTTTGTAATATGAAAGCGTTTGTGGATTCTTTAATTGCTTTATTTCTTTACACAATAACAAAGTACACTATAAGATCTATTGACTGTTGCCGATTTTAACCGCACGATATCCAAATTAAAAGTGACTAACTTAATGCCCATATATAGAAGCTAATATATACAATAAATACCAGAATATACCCTAATGTTCTTAATTTGAAATCACAGGTAATTGAAAAATACTGTTATAAATATTAATTCCAAGAACAATTTGAAATACCGTATACTTTAGTTCCATATCTGCTCACCTAACGAAATATACATATGCAAGGCTGGTTGCATTACAATATTGGGTACCTGCGTTAAATTGACAATAAAATCTACAATTTTTAACAGACTTTTACAGTTTATGGCTTTTTTTTATTTCCAAGATAAGTAGCTCTTAGAAAAAAGTTTAAAATGTTGAATATTTGCCTTATATTTTTTATGATTCCATTTTTAAATTGAAAAATATTACGAATTTTGCACGAAAAAAAAATTTTTTCTCCATTAATTTTTAAATTACCCCAAAACGATAAGATATAGAGAAAAATTGTATTCCACTGAAAAAAAAAAACAATTTTGTTACACATTTTTTGGTATTTTATTTATGAAAATCGGATGACTGGTTCTCGAGTTATTATTAAATATGTGTCCGTACCTGACGAATTTAGGGGGAAAAATTTGCCACGCCCATAAAAAACAAGTAAGAGCACTATATTCGGCTGTGCTGAATCTTTCATACCTACCACCAATTTTGTGTACATTTAAAGCACAATATTTATTATTTTGTTAATCGCTATAGAATAATCTCTTTATAATAAAATATGTATCACTTTCTTTGTAGAGGGTGGTTAAATTTTAAGGGCCCATGTTTAAGGTGAACCACATCTAACCTTCAACTTTTTTCTTGTATTTCATTTGACATTTCTCAATCTCAGACTAACTCAATTTGAACCGTGGAAAGATACGCAATCGAGCAACGCTTTTAAATATTAAAGATTTTTTCGTGCACTTCGTGATTCTTTTGGTCAACATAATCGCTCGAATTCGTCCACAATCGTGAGAATTGTAAAAAATATTTAAATGTCTGCAAAGCAGGTCTGTATGAAATGTGAAAACATCTGTGAATGCCATCTTAGTTCGTTGAATGGGAAACATTGCTGTTTTTCACGATAACGTGGCAAAAGAGCAAGCACCCTCGACTCATCATCGTGCCCAACAATCGAGCATCAATAGTGTCATTGAAAATTTGGACTATCGGATCGTGGTGTGCCGCCTAGGTTGGGGGGCCATTTGGCCGATATTTTGTTCCATACATAATTGAAGCATACAAATATTATCATTATAAAAATAAATGGTAATAATTTCATAATAATTTTATTCAAAATCAACATAGTCCCTTAAAATTAAACCACCCATTATATCTTCGGTATGCTAGTAAAATGTTTTCGTAAATTTAGTCTTTCAATGAAAGTGGCCATTAAAATACGCGTGTCAATAAAGTTTCTGCTAATAAACATAACTTAGATATTTCAATATAGTCCTTTATTATTCCAAAATCTTTATTAATAGAGAAATTATATGAATTTTAGGTAAAACGTTATATGGGAGGTGGGAGTAAAAGTGGGCGTGGCACCTTAATTTTTTGGCATAGTAATGAAATTGCCTAGGGGGATAGACGTAGCAAAATTTGTCATCATACCTCTAATTGTAGCAGTTTTATGAGCTTTTAAATTTCATTAACGGTAGATAACGTGAAAAGTGGGCGTTATAGTAGGCGTGTCAAAGTTATTTTTGCGAATGAGTACAACTGAGGTGTTTCAGTATAGGCCTTTATTATTCCAAAATCTTTATTAATAGAGAAATTATATGAATTTTAGTTAAAACGTTATATGGGAGGTGGGCATAAAAGTGGGCGTGGCACATTGATTTGCCGTTACAAGAAAGCGTGTCACCAAAAAGCAAAGTGTGCAAAATTTCAGAGTCGTACATCCAATTTTGTTGCTTTTATGACGTTTTTGTTTTTAAATATACCGAAAAATACACTGTGCGGTATAAATTTTCGTACATTTTGATTGATAACTTCTCTCCTAATGCATAGATTTAGACAATTTTCAGGGGAAAATATTGTCTTTACCCAGGAAATATATATTCGAAGTTTCATGAGTCTATGTTAAGGCGTTTGGACACAATTCCATTTTATTCGATGTTCGAAGGACACGGTTTTTTCGACCTACTCTTGCTTTTGGAGCTATAACTCTCTTCCTAATATTCCGATTTAGCCCATTTTCAATACCAAACAAACTTTGTCTATAAGAAAGATCTGGCATTTGAGCCCCCTAGCTTTTTCGGTGCGACCTCTATCGTGCTTTCAACAGACGGACGGACATAGCTAGATCGTCATAAAATCAAACCCCGATTCAGAATATATATACTTTATGGGGTCTAAAATGGATATTTCGATGTGTTACAAACGGAATGACAAAATGAATATACCCCCACCATTTTTTTGGTGGCGGGTATAAAAATCCCGATCTGATGGAAAAAAACCGACAACGGATTTGAGTTCAGCGCGTCAAAATCCATATAGTCCACATAGTTTTATTAAATGGAGGATTTTGTTGCAGAGCAGTGTTATTATCGTCCACGAATTTGTAAGCCGAGGATTAATGCTTTTTCCATTACGGATGAGCAATTTAAAAAAAAAAAATCGTTTCAATAAGCAGACGGTAAGAAAAATAATAAACTTAATTAAAACGGACATTAAAGTAGACAGCAGAGGAGGTGGAACATTACTCATTAGTTTCAAGACGACGCTGGTGACCTTCATGGTCTATCACAATCTGGAGTTAGTAGAATTTGTACCAAAGTTGTTCGAACTTTGGCAAAACAGAGACAGTTTTTAATTAATATGCCAACATGCGTTGAAGAAGAGGTGAAGTTGGCAAAAAAGTTTAGGGAGATACGCAATTTCCCGGGCATAATTGGTGCCATTGACGGGACCCATTTTAAAATTTAAAAAAAATGGCGGTGATTTAGCACAATTCTATATAAATAGAAAGGGATTTTATTCCCTCAATGTTCAGGTAATTATTACTTGTAGTTTTTAATAGAATTCTTTAATAACATTTCTAATTAAGGTGGTATGCGACGCCAATCTAAAAATGTAAGATATTGTAGCAAGATGAAGGGGTAGCACGCACGACTGCAGGATTTTTAATGAATCGAACCTAAAAGAACGTTTTTAGTGATGTACATACAATCAAAACAAATAAAAAAAACTCGTTATTCAAATACCTATTTTATCCCTAACGAAAAAGTGTTGTAAATTCTTTTTAATTATTGATTTTTTAATAAATATAGAACAAATTATATATACCAATTAAAAAATGCATAAGTTGTTCAATGCTAATAAAGGGTGTTTTTTTAAGCCCGATAGAACTTGAAATTGTAAAAAATAACACAAAAAATTAAATTGTAATCAAAATTTTTTTTTTATTCGAAAGATCAAAACGTGACATTAACATTTGAAAATGATTTCGGGCATATGGGCACCGCGGCTGTTCTTGACGAAGCGCATTCTGGACGTCCGTTGTTTTATCGCAAAATTGTGTTCAGCAATGAGGCGCATTTTTGGCTTAACGGGTTTGTTAATAAGCAAAATTGCCGCATATGGAGCGAGACCAATCCACAAGAGACCCTACAGAATCCATTACATCCAGAAAAATGCACCGTTTGGTGCGGTTTTCACGCTGGTGGCATCATCGGACCTTATTTCTTCAAAAATGAGGCCGGAGCTCGCGTTACGGTCAATGGAGATCGTTACCGCACCATGATCAATGATTTTTTGTTTGAAAATATGGATGACATTGATCCGGAGGAGATGTGGTTTCAACAGGATGGCGCTACGTGCCATACGGCGAACGCAACCGTCGACTTATTGAAATTAAAATTTGGCGATAAGTTGATTTCGAGAAATGGACCTGTCAATTGGCCTCCAAGGTCGTGCGATTTGACACCTCTCGATTATTTCCTGTTGGGCTACGTGAAGTCACTGGTTTATGCTGATAAACCAGAAACAATTGACGCCTTGGAGGCCAGCATTGTTCGTGTTATTCGTGACATACGGCCAGCAGTGCTCGAAAAAGTGGCCCAAAATTGGACGTCCAGAATGCGCTTCGCCAAGAACAGCCGCGGTGCCCATATGCCCGAAATCATTTTCAAATGTTAATGTCACGTATTGATCTTTCGAATAAAAAAAAAATTTTGATTACAATTTAATTTTTTGTGTTATTTTTTAGAATTTCAAGTTCTATCGGGCTTAAGAAAACACCCTTTACAAAAAAAGGAAGTTAGTGTATGATAAACCAAATAAAATCTGGTTATGAACGACTACCAAAATGAATTTATATTCGTTCTTGTGTATCGCTAGCTATTAAATGACAAAAGAAAATCATGGTATTGCCAGTATCAAAACTAAAAATTCCTTCAAACATACGTGAGTTAGAGTGATGTTTTCTCATACGTTTTTTTAACAAAGGTTTATTAGGGTTAAAATATTTATTAACTAATATTTAGTTTAAGTCTACATTAGGGATTTTTTAACATACGGCCGTTATTCTTTAAATTTATTTTGATTTCAAAGTTACAGCGAAAATTGTGGATCACGTTTTTTCCGAAAAACATAAAACGCTTTACAGGTTAAAAAAAATTTTCCTTTCATTTTTTTAAAGTTGTTTTTTATGTATTTATGATAATTAATTACTAAAAAAATGTAATATTCTCTTTTGTAGCTTTTTCGAAAAAATTTGTATATTTATAACCAGGGACCGAAAATAACAGTTATTTTGGAATTTTAAAGCAAAAAAAGCATTTAGAAGTAAATGTCGTAAAACGGATTCAAGTATACCATATTGATCCTTATGCATTAGTCTATCATAAAATATGTTGCTTTTTAAAATTTTGATTTTTATTTTTTCGAGCAAAAATAAGTTATTTTTTGATTTTTATTTTTTTGAGCAAAAATAAAAGTTATTTTTTGATATTTATTTTTTTGAGCAAAAATAAAAGTTATTTTTTTGATTTTTATTTTTTCGAGCAAAAATAAAAGTTATTTTTTGATTTTTATTTTTTCGATATTAAATATTATTTAAATGTAACGGTAAAGACGAGTTTTTAACAATGAAAGAAATAATAATAACACTGTACTCGAATTTGTGATTTCTCATATTTATTGTCAGTGACTGTTTAATATCGTTACATACTACTCTAAAAGCTCCTAATAACTCCTCTTATTTTTATCAATTCGTTTTGCTTAGTATTTACAAATTATCAACTATTTCTTTTTCAAACTTTGTTATCAACTATTGTCTTTAATTATTAATTATAATGTGATTTTAATTTTTTATGTATGTTATTTTTCAGGTTGTTTTAAAAACTTTTCAGCAATCATGTATGATGATTTACTAAATACCTGAACAACTTCGTAACTCAGGCAAACCAGCGCCCACCATTGATATAGAATACATAGCATACAAAAATGTGAGAAATAACAAAATATGTGATCATCATGGGAATTTTTTATGAACATTAAAATAAATATTTAATATTAACTTAATTATTGTAACACGTACATTTCGTTCGAAAATAAATTTTTTTTGTTGCTCAAAACAATAAAAATCAAAAATTAACTTTCATTTTTGCTCGAAAAAATAAAAATCAAAAAATAACTTTTATTTTTGCTTGAAAAAATAAAAATCAAAAAATAACTGTTATCTGACTCTTATGAAAAAAGGAATAATTATTACGGTCCCTGTTTATAACATTTTGTAAAAAACAAAAGTTGGATTTTAGATTAGATTTATAGTAATACAAATACATATAATATATTTATTATTTTAATTTTTTAATAAAACATTGAGTATGCTTTAATTTTCAGTTTTACTCATTAATTTATCGCTTTTTATATCAAAGTTACAGCATAAATTGTGAACTAAGGTCTTTTTTTTCCAAAAAACAAAAATGCGCTTAACAGGTTAAAAAAAATTTTTTTTAACTTTTTTTTTCTAAAATACTGTGTTTTTATGTGCTTATAACAACCCATCAATAAAAAAATATAATATTTTAAAACTTAAAACTACGGCGTCTATGAATTAATCGCCACTTTGGGTACTATCGAACCCACTGTGCGTCGTCTTAAAACAGTAAGCGAATACCAAATTAGCATTGACGTATTAAAGTCATGTTGTCTCAAAACTGACGGCGATGTTGGTGACACAGAATAGAATATGGGTGAATTAAATTTCGTTGTGATAATTAATGAATAGCTTGAAAAAGTAAAAAAATTCACGTCACGTCTCTCGAAGTTAAATATATTTCGCACTAATTTTTGCTCTTGATCTACCTACCCTTAACCTAGTTCGTAAATATTGAACCACATGCAATAGCTTTTATTTTGTCGCAAGTTAGTCAAAAAGTTAGTTAAAAAAAGTTAAAAATTAAGAGTAAACCCGGTGACATGAATACATTTTATGTTTTTGTATTTTTTTTACCATTGTTATTTGGTATTACTGAGTAAGTTATTACAAATTTGACAGACGTCGTTAGAGCAACAAGTCCGCCCACCACAGACTTAACATTTACCTGCTCAAATTTGTAAACCCTTTATATATTTTTTTTACTTTGAAAAATTTATATACAAAATTTTTCACATACATATTTTTAAAATATTGAAATTCAGTACTTACATTTCCTTGCTGCAACTTAATTGTCTGTCCGCCAACAAAAATACTGCCATGTTGATTTTGAACATTTTGTTGCTGCTGTTGTGTTTGAAATTGGGCTTTGCTAATAGTATTAAGTGCCTTACCGGTTGTTAGAACCACTTGTTTGCCATGTAGTGTGGTTAAATTAATATTATTGGTCGTTTGATTGACGGCGCTTATAACACGTATATTACTCGTCGCTGCTGCAGTAGTGGGTGCTTGTTTCGTAATAATTTTAGTACCAGCAGCTGTAGCGGTAATAACACGTCCGGTACCCGTTGATACAACAGAAGGCGTTACTTTAGTTGTGTCTAGATTTATCGGAGAATTGGCGTTACTGGAGCCAGCTTGTGTTGTGATTATTCTCTGGCCAACTGTGAAGTTTGAACTGCTGCCCAAGGAAATAATACTATTCGGTACGGAAACAATAGCAAATTGTTGTGGCTGCTGTTGTTTAACTTGTTGTTGTTGTTGTTGGGATTTTTGCAAATTTGCTGTTACGTGTTGCTGATTGGTTTTAAGAGTTTGTGTTGCATTTCCGGTGCCACTGATACGCAGGGTTCCTCCTCGCTTTTGTATTAAGCTGTCGAGTGATATTATCTGACCACTTGAGCTAGATATTACGCGGGTGCCAGCTGACGACGTTGTCATTTCAGACTTTACTTGTGCGCTAGTCGTTTTAAGTATTCTGGTTACAGTTTGTTGTGCCTGTTGCTGTGTTGTTCCACTACCTTGTGAAACGACTACAACAGCGCCTCTAGCTGCGTTTTGTTGTGTTGCTGCTGTAGCAACATTTACTGTTTGTGCCCTACCAGCCATGCTTGCTTGGGAAGCTGAAGTGTTACCCACCACTTGTACAGTTTTAAATTGTATTTGATTTTGATTTAAAGTTTGCTGATTTTGTTGTTGTTGCTTTAGGTTTTGAATTAGAATTCGTTGCTGTTGTAGTGTAAGATTTTTAGCATTTATGGTTTGTATTTTGTTGCCGCTTATGGTTGTTGCATTCGAAGAAATAGTAGACGTTTGAGAGGGAGTGACAACAATGGAGGAGGATGCAACAGGTATTTGCTGCAAAACTATATTTCTACCCTGACCAGTTTGACCCACAATTGAAGTGTTTCCTTAAAAATATTTATTATTTCGTTTAATTTTATTTATTTAATACAAATATATTGTTTTTATTTATTCGAGCTTAAGATCACTTTTTTTTATAAAAATTATTTTTTTATTTTTTTATTCCGATATTTCGCATGCATTTGAATTTTCATTTGTTATTTTAAATGTAAACAAAAAATTTTCCCGCCTTTTTTAAAAAATTTGTTTTTGAACAATTTTAATATTTTAATTGTTAATTGTTATAAATTGTAAAAACTTTCCCTGAAGATGCTACCCAATGTGGTAGCGAAATATCGGAATAAAAAAATAATTTTTATAAAAAAAGTGATCTTAAGCTCGAATAAATAAAAACAATATATTAATATAAAAAGATCGAAGAAATTTACATAATATTTATTTAATACAGTAATATCAAGCCCTAAGGGCCAAAATAGCAATATAACAAGATAATAAGCTTGAGTAAAACTATAAAAAAAGAGAGAGAGAGAAAAAAAATATAATACAAAATATGTAGACACATATATAATTTAATTAAATACGAATTAAGATTAATGGTTATTGGCTCCCCAGTCGCAAGGTTAGGTAATAAGGCTGGTGCAAAGTTACCTTCACACCCTCACCCAGAGACCAATATGGCCATTGTGACGCCTTAATAGAAGATAGTAAATAATAGAAGAGAGAATGAAGAATTAGGAAAGGTAAAGGTAAAAAGGAAATGTAAATGTATATATATGTGACCTGTACACAGTCTCCTGTCGCGTAGTCAGGTCAATTCCCCAGCCTCAAAATAAGGAGTAAATCTATGTATATACAGTGTTGGAAAAAATAATAGAAACGATTATTCATTATTAAAATATTGTATACTTTTTCGTAATGAACTTTTATTGTTGGAAGTCACTGTCAAATTATTGCTAATGTAACGGGATTTTATTATTTTATTAGTTTTCAGAAAAAAGTACGGAAATACGTAATTTAGCTGGAAAAATTAATAGTAGGACTTTTTTAAAACCGTGTTTAAATATGAAATAAAGAAACTTCTTACATGAAATATTTAGAAGTGGTAAAACTTAAGTTAAAATAATTTGTTTAGAACATTTGCGAAATTTTCGTGCTGAGTGTGTGTTTTCAATCTTTTAAAAAATGGGTCGAGGTGTTCATACCACTGATGCTGAAAGAAATGTCATCCTTAAGTTAAAATCTGATGGCTTATCACATGTAAAAATAGCCCAAATAATGAAGTGTTCTAAACATAAAGTATTTAACGTGATTCACTATACAAAAAATATTGAAACTAGAGTAAGAAAGAGGAAAGCGTCCACGCGTTTTGATAAAATTTTAGTACGTCATTCCAAAAAAAAAAAACTCTTTTGAGTCATCTAATGGGCTTAGAAATATACTAGATGGTTCAGTAACAAGCCGTATTATAAGAAACAGGCTCCAAGAGGCTGGACTTATGGGTTGAAGTCCAAGGTCAGTTCCTCTTTTCAGTAAAAAAAAAATATACAAAAAAGGTTACAATTTGCCAGACAACACCAAAGTCGCAAAAATTGGAACAACATGCTTTGGTCTGATGAGACAAAGATAAATTTGTTCGGATCAGACGGAAAATGTTTTGTACGTCGCCCTACCAATAGAGTTCGATCTAAAATACAAAAAAAAAAAGACAGTCAAACATGGCGGCGGGTCCCTAATGATACCCAGCAAAAAAAATTAGAAGTAGTGCAAAGCGAATTACATTTTCAAGACTTCTAAATCAATTGTGTAAAAGCATTCATTGTAAATGACTTCCTAAATGTGAAAAAATCTGTCATTATTGATGTATTTAAAAATGAATGTAACATCATGCTAAATATCTTAAACAATTCATGTAAACAAACAAATTCAACTCATGAAACATCCAATGCTTCTCATCAAATATGCATGAGTTCTAAATATGTACTTAGAATGGAGTGCAGTTCATTAATATATTCATGTAAACACATGATCTCCAATGACATGCTAATGTTAAAATCATTAGTGTTTTCACCTAAATTTAATCACTTCGTCACCAGTTGAACCCCTGCAAATCCACTTCTTTGTCATAGATTTTTTTGCTGGGTATGGATATGTTTTTCAGCGTCTGGCGTTGGTCCAATTTTCTGGGTACAAGGGAAGATTACTTAGATATATTCCAGAGCAAAATGGTCCCATTTGCTCAGAAGGAAATGCCATTGAAGTGGGAGTTTATGCAGGACAATGATCCCAAACACTCTGCAAGAAGTGTAAAACCTTGTTTTCAGGAAAATCAAGTCCCCGTAATGCAATGGACATCACAATCACCTGACCTAAATCCCATTGAACATCTATGGGGAGTCCTTAAGAGTAAGATTGGAATGTTTAAAATATAAAAATAAGCAACAAATGTGGAGTAAAATTCAGGAAGCTTGGTATTCCATTTCTCCTGATATTTGTGCTAATCTTGTAATGAAAGGAGCCTCAACTAAATATTAAAATAGTATTAGGATTTGATGGTAAAATTTAACAAAAACCTTTTTTTCCGAAAAATATAAAACGTTTCTATTATTTTTTCAGGCATATATTAAAAATATAAAACTCTTTCAAGAACAAACCATAGTTAACTTATTTCTTTCAAATGTTTAATAGACAATGGAGGTACCTTTAAGTTTATGTATATATCTTTTTTTATTTACTTAAAGATAAATACAAGCTTAAGGATATAAAAAAAATTTTATGCGATTTTTTATTTTTTCCTACACTGTAAAAGTAAAACTCTGTCTGTGTGAGTATTTGTGTTAGCTATAGACTCCGGAACCGTAAAACCGATCGGCCTCAAACTTTGGCAAGTTGTTGTACACATACCAGGGAGTGTTTATGGATGGTAAAAAAATAAAAAAAATTATAATTTTGAGGTACTTGCACTGGACCGATTTTTCTGAAACTTTGCACACATATTGAGCTATCATGACTATACAGTTTCGTAATTAGAAAAGTGGGCAGTGCCACGCCCATCAAAAAGTTATAATTTTTAGCTTCTTGCACTCGACCGATTTTTCTGAAACTTTGCACACATATTGAGCTATCATGACTATACAGTTTCGTGATTAGAAAAGTGAGCAGTGCCACGCCCATTAAAAATAAGTTATTATTTTCAGCTATTTCCACGCATTCCAATGGTTCCCACCGATTTTCCTTTTAACTTCAAGCGACTACAGTTTCCAGTTCGCCTTGCCTTTACTATTACCATCAACAAAGCACAAGGACAATCTCTGCGTGTTGCAGAATTGAATTTGGAAAATCCATGCTTTTCACATGGCCAGCTGTACGTCGCATGCTCCAGAGTGGGGACACCAAAAAATTTGTTCATTTTTACAGCAAATGGAAAAACCAAAAATATTGTTTCCCACTTGCAATACAATAAAAATCAATAAAATTTTATTTTTAATACATATTCAATTAAAATTCAGAATGCATTTTTATTCATTAAGGGGCGCAGCAACGCTCGCCGGGCTTGGCTAGTATGTAATAAATAAAACTATATTGGCCCAAGTGCAAAATAAATTAAAAATAGTTAAGTAGATTTAAGTTAAGAGACATGTGATAAAACCTTTCATAACCGAAAAAAAATAATATTTGAATTTTCTTTTTATGAACTTTTTAAGTTAATGACTTAATAAAAATCTCGTTTTTCTCAAAATAAAATAATTTATAAGAGTTAAACAAATTTCAATAATTTTTATTTTTTAAGACTTTTGCCCTTGCAACTTACCCACAATAAGCCTCTGAGGTCTATTCGATCCTGCTATAGCTGCTTGCGCTTTAGTGACTGCAGCTTGTTTAACAATGATATGTTGTTGCTGTTGATGAGCTTGCTTCTGCTGCAGCGAAGCAAATTGTTGTGGAGACATTTTAACAATAGAGCCAGCTTGACTGGACGTGGTCGCACAGCCACTAACAGTCAAAATATTACTATTACTCGAAAGCAACTGTAGACCAGTAGTTTGGGGCTTCTGCTGTTGCTGAGGAATATTGGGTCGTTCTGTTCCGGCCTTTATAACTCTTTGCCTACTGACAATTTGTGTGGTATTGGATTGGGAGCTTATTAGAGTTTTAACATTTGAGGCAGGAACCAAACGTATGATACTTTGTTTATTGCTTAGAGGAGTTACTGGAGATTGGCTGTTGCCAGAGATATTTGATTGTTTAGTGGTATTGCTGACGTCTGTAACATTAGATGTTGTTGAATGACTAAGGGTCATATTGTTGGCCATTGATACAGGTATAATAAGATTTGATTGTTGCTGTTGTTGTGTTAAGAGCTGGTGTTGACTTGTCTGTAGTGTTATGCGATTTTGTACAAGTTGGGTTTTTTGTATGAGTTGTTGTTGGTGAGATTTAAGTTTTTGATTACATATTGAGCTGTTAGCAGAGGTCGGTGAGTTTGGAACGGGAGATGTTGTTGTTATTTGATTTATAATGATCGGTTTATTGAGAGCAACTTTTTTGCCGGCTAAATTGGCGGTATGTTGCTGTTGTTGTTGACTGCTACTTTGTGCGGGCATAACTGTAGTGGCATTTGACACGTGCACTGTTTGCAGACCATGTGGCGTAGCTACAATAATGGGGGTGGTATTTTGAGTAAGACCACTCTTACTTTGTTGCATTTTAAAACTGTGTTGTTTGATTATATTACTAGTATTGTTGATGGGGGCCGTTTTTGTTTCTGTTCGTACGGTAGTTTTTAACAAAGATTTTTGTTGTTGCTGCTGAGGACTGCTAGTTTGTGGTGGTGGTATATTGTATTTTAAAGGAGGAACAGGCAGAGATTTATTTGGGTTTATTATTTGCGTTTGCTGCCGTTGCAAAACTTGTTGCTGCCTTTGCACTGAGATTTTGTTGTTGTTGGCAACAACGATGGGATTGGAAGGAACCAAAGCAGGCATTGTTAAAAGCGAAGCAGTGACATTTGCAGAAGATCCATTGCTTGTTTCAGCGCTCGTTAGTAAACAGAAGTTGTCACTGTCGGCTGTATAGGGAATTTTGTCGTTACTTGCCTCAGTGGTGTTAATTAAAGATTTGGGTTTTCTTTGTGGAAGTTTTTTAGCTTTGCCTATAGTTTGGTTTTGCTGATGTATGCGCTCAAATTCATTTTCGCTGCGATTACGGTGTAGATAAATCCATATTTTGCGTTTTGGATCGTAACGCACACAGGGATCATGTTCGGTGTGCATGCGATCCAAAGCACCGCTTACGATGGTTTGAAGAACATTTTCTGAGGCATCACGATTAATGTACTGGGAACATTTTAGAAGTTCTGAAATTTCTGCCCTTGTACCTTCCCCATTGGGCAAACGGGCAGTGGCATCTCTTACCAATGTGAGAATTGTAACAAAGTTAGGACGATCTCCCACCATCATACTATGGCCTCGTGCCTTACTAAGCGCTAATAGAGGAGTGTAGATGCCTTTAACTGGTCCCACCACACTTTCATATCCGTGCATACGATAAGTGTAAGCCTTGTGAGGTTGTTCAAATCTATTTCTTTCCTGTCTTTGAAACTCTTTTATTTCTTCAGATGTCGCTGCTCTTACAGTCCAGTTTGTGGGACACCTAGGCAGTGGAGGTGGTGGCGTTAATCCACCGCTATGATCACTACCAGCATCGTGGGAGTCTTCATTTTCCACTGTACTTCTCGCTTGTACATTTAATTTAAGTTCAGTCTGTATTAGACGAGTTAAGGTGGCGGTGTTATTATTATGTGGTTGGTGGCGTTTTTCCATCCAAAGAATACATAAATCCGTGAGGCGATTATCGGAATCTCGACCAGCACCTATCCACTGGTAGATATTTAACTGTACCTTATGTTCTATATAGGGCACATATTCATCTGGCATATTAGGAAATTCACCAACCAAAAAATTAATGGCCGATTTTAAAAGATGTGACCAATTTTCAGCCAATGAATACCACTCATTTAAAGCTGTTATTGGATTTCGTAGCCAAACATCAATTTTTTTACGCAAATCTTCGTAACGCATGCGATGGTTGGGAGTGGAACAGAAAAAGTCTCGTATTAGTGAGAAATAACAGGCATGAGTCTCTTGTATCAATTCGCTGACATTGGAAGCGGTAGATGCGGTTATGGAGGTGGATGTTTTTGTATTAATTAAAGCTGCACGTGAAATGGGCTCTAATTTTGGCACCGGCTTCTCCATTTGTTGCTGTGATTGATGGGGGACTGTTGCATTAAACAGAGATGATTTATTATCATTATTGCTTTCATTAGATGTCATAACCACATCATTGCCTATAACAAATGCCGGTATAGTTTCCTCACAGGTGCTCCCAAAGGTTTCGACCTCTTCTTGCTGTAATTCCACTTCATTATCCAGCATACTAAATGCGTCATGATCTCCAGTCAATAGCGAAGAATCATCAATACACAAGTTTAAATTATCCGTATGATTTCCTACTGACATTAATTGGGTAATATTTAAAGAGTCATTAGAATTAATGCTTTTATTTAATTTAGCCAAGGAATGTTGTTGCACATGCAATTGATGCTGCATCTGTTGATGGTATTCTTTTTGTGGTAATTTTGAAGCCGGTACCACAATTTGATACGGTTCTGCTTTTTTGGGAGTCGGCTGTATGGGCACTAATGCTGGTGGTTCACTAAGTTTTATTGCTGATTGCAGTGGAGGTGGTAGCGACAACGGTGGGCGAAGTGTTTTAAGAATTAGGGGCTGTGTAGCTGTTGATTTTTTTGTGGCAGTTATGTTAGTGGTAGTTGTATTTGATGTATAGCTATTTCTAGCATTTGTAGCTGATGACGGCAATATCGTTGAAACAGGTATTGTTGCTGTAAGTGTTAACTTAGGTTTACGTCCGGGAGTCTTACCTATAGCAAACGTACGCTTAAAATTGCCACCCATTTGAGCACGAGCATAAACATCTCTTAAACGAATATCGCATGTTTCAAATTCGGGGAGAGTCTAAAATTAAAAAATATATATATTAATTTAAGATTTCTTTTTATATACGTTTTTATGCAAATTTAAAAAGCACAAGTTGGAAAAAAAGTTAAAAAAATATTACAGAAAAACTTTTATAGTCTTACCGGTTCTGTTATTTTTCTGCGCTTATGTTCTCTCAAATACTCCTTAAAGTTACGATTAGTTAACTTTAATTGTTGGGTTTTCTGCTGCAAACGGAATGCATCTTCGTTATCAACATTATGGTATTTTTTAAATATTGTACTGTAAATACAACGATCTGCCAATGAGTTAGAAGACTTGGGATTTTCACTTTCTTTTCCCAAACTACCCAGTTCTGTTTGCAATGTTTTTATTTCTTGAGCTTCTAAAGCATTATCATCTTCTTCATCGGCACTTAAAACTAGATCCTCTTTAAATCCCAATTTTTGTGCTATTTGTGAGATTTCACTATAGAACCGCTTGCGAGCCCTTATAGCAGAAAGTTTGTTGTCATTGAATAGATGGGGGGTTTTTGGTTTCTGTATGTTATGAGAAATTTCCGGTTGTTTTATTATCGTATCAGGTGAGGATTTATAGGCAATATCTAAAAGCCTTTGGCGAGATAAAAACAACGTTTTGGCTATTTGCGACAAACGCTCACAATGTTGAAATCTTTGTTCACGGCGTCGTGATTTCTTTATATTTTCACGAAGTTTAATTATATCTGGCCTACAGTTTCCGACTTCTAGTTGCTGCTGGAGGACTTTCAATGGGGATTCACCAAAGCGCTTTAAATTGTTTTCAAATAGCATGGAAATCGTTCGAGTCTGCTCCACGGCGGCCATTTGAGGTGGTAGCGTTTGATTGAAACGAGGCAAAAATTTATGTAAATGGTTTTGCACTGGTATAGGCAGTTCCTGCCAAGTTTCCAAAGAGAAAAACTCGTGAAATATTGCGACATTTTCACACAGGCCCCGAGGTAACTTCAAAACTTGATTGTTTATCTTTGTTAATTCCAAAGCATCTTCAGATTCGTTTTCATCTGATTCATCAGAGGAGGTTGTTGAGATACTAGATTCACCAGAACTAGAACTAGAGCCATAGGTTAAATGTGGTTGCTGCTGCTGCAGCAGCTGCATATGCATATTATTGTCATCATTCTCATCTTGGCCATTTACATCCAAGGGTTCACTATATTCTGAATCTGACATATGGCTTTATTCTTCAATAATAGTTGCTGTTGTAGTATAAGCACTATATGAAATCAAATGTATTAACGCCACTCTTTAGATAACTTTTTGGTTAATCTGCAAATAAGAAATTTTCAATTTTTTTCATTAGTCCAATTATTTTTTTAATGCATATAAATTTCTCTACACTTGGATTTTTAGTTGGCCATATTTTAACTCTTTTTTTCTAATATTGTATTTTTTATTATTTACACTCACGCACTCACACACAACACACTTAAATTGATTTTTTTTCCTATTTTTCGTTTTCTTGATTGGCATTTATTTCTTATTTTATTTTCAGTTGCATCATCGTTTTAACACACTCTCGGTCATTCCATATAAATTTTTAGAAATCATAATAAAATTGTCTACACACAAATTCGTTATTCTTATTGTACAGTTTGTGTCCCATAGTTAGAGATTAGCGCCTTTTATATATTAATAAAAACCTACCTCACACCACCTTGTTTTCCCTTGACAATAGGACGATTTATTTTGGTTTTAACACCTTGTAAGCGGCTCCAAAAAGTTTATTGTGAATTCGCTTAAACACCTTTAGCCTCAATTATTTATAAAATTTATTTTCTTTTCTCTGTTGGGGCATAAATGCGCAATTTACATGATTTTTCGTCGTTTCTTTCGCAATTGTCTTGTGGCTTGTACTGCTGCTCTACTCGTGTTTTTTTCACTCGAAAGTAATTTTCTGAACATTTTTAAAAGCACAAAGTGTCATTTAATACAACATACGGAAAAAACATGGAAAAAACAATATTTATATGGGCGAATACAACACTGTGCACAGTGTCGTAAGACGAGCGATTTTATCATTACAAAAGGTGCGATTTCACAAACGCTAGGAGAAAAGAATTTTTAAAATAATTTTAACCCAAGATATTTTTGAAATTCTTCTCTGTTAATAAAAACAAATACGTTATAATTATATATAAATATTGCTATTTTTGAATTTAGTTAACTTTCAACAAAATTTCCCTTATAATTGGCTTAGTTTTGAAAAATGTATTAATAAGCAATTGCAAAAAATTAAATTTATAATATTTTTGAATTAGAATGAAACGCATGATCAGACAACAATATGCCATGTTTTTTTCTTAATTCTTAATTTAACATGCCAGGAAATACCACGTTATATCCGGATCCGTCAGTCGACTTATACCTTTGTCTGTAAACATTTGAACAATAAATAAAAACGAATTTTATGGTTCTCTTCCAGTTATGAAACGTTTATACAGGAATTCGGAGATATCTGAACAATGATACAAGTACAATTAGGACTCCTCTAGTTATATATATGAGTTTGGTTACAACTCATTCAGTTATAAATATATGAATTTAGTTGGCATCCAAATCAAATTATGGTTTGTTTCATGAATATTATAACAATTAGTTTTAACCAATAATGTAAGTTAAAAATAATTGTTATTTGTTAGTATAAATTGAAAATCCAAATATCTTGGTTGAAAATTAAAAAAATGTAACTTTCTGTTTGTGTTAAAAATCGCACTTAGGTTTTTATAAAACAAGAGTGTGGTACACTCTTCTATAATGTACTACCAAGTTATAAAATATTGGGAAATTATACTTCACACAGAATGTTTTTCAAGAAGAGGCAGAAGTTATAGTGTATTCAAATAAGGTGGTAGATTAATAGTAGTAGTTTGACAATACCTTGCACTGAATTCTGTTTTTATATATATATGGTGTTTGACATATTCTGGGCACAGTTCTGGGTTCCACCACTACCGGTATAAGTATACCCTCGCAGAAGTATTTTGTTTACAGAAAAGTTTGTTTACAAGGAGATTGTTAATATTATTATAACCTTTTAGGAAACTACAGAAAGCTAGTGTGTTGAATTATAAACTTGTTTTGTAAAAATACTGTGTAATTATTTTATGTTTATGAATATAATTTGTTTATTGGTTTTTATGTTTTTGAAAATTCATTCTTTGTAAATTAATTATTTTTCTTAATTATAAATATAACAAGATTGTTGAAAGGTAAAATGTCTTGCATACCGAGACCAAAGTTAAATAAAATACCAGGAGGTGGCATGCCTTTAGCTAAAAAAGAATCTTACACTAAAGATCTTACCAAATTAAACCACGTTGAATTGTTGGAAATCAAGGAACGGGAGGAGAAACTATTACAAAATAAGTAAGTTTAAAGGAATACCGTTAATAAGCAAGTTCTAAAACCGTCTATTGATATTACAGATCGAAGTTGCAAAAATTACCAGACAAGGGGAAACGTGTTCAGGAATTTTATGATAAGGTGCTAAAAGAACTGGAACGACGTTTTAATGTGGATGAGGCGGCTAAAATGTTTTCCAACCTTAATATAGCCCCACAAGGGGCGAGGGCTTTAAATGAATTGGAGTGGAATGGAAATTTAAATAACTTGAAAGAAAATATGGATCCTTTCAAAGATGTTTTAGATAGTGATGATGAATCAGAAATGGATCCTTTGAAAATTATAGCTCAAAGGCAAATGCACGAAAGAAAAATTAATATAGTACCACCTGAAGTTAAACTAATAACAGAGGAGGACCTCAAAGAAATAGAAACATTTATAAATGATTCCCCTGCTTCTGGATTTCCGATAGATAGTACAAAAGCTACGGAAGCCCTAGATTCTGAAATTGTGGCAATAGATGTTAAGGAAAAATTAGAGAGCATTAAACCAATATTACAAACACTTAATTCTAGTTTAAATTCCATGTCAGAGAATAGTAGTGCTTGTTCGCATACCTTGGAACCGCATGTTTACTATTTAATAGATAAGACTGAAAGTCAGGTGCAACCACCAGATAGAGAAAAGTTTAAACCCTATCGCACCACTATTTCTAATGTTCATGACCCGGAAAAAGAAAGAGTTCGCAAGCAAGGCGTACATTGGGAGATAACAGCTGCGACACCACCTCCCATACAGCACAATGGAACTTTACTGCTTAATCTAATAGATTCTGTGGAAATTCAGTCACAATATTTGATAAAACTTAAGGTTTTTTTTTTTTAAATTTATAAAACAACTTTAATACATATGTATTTTAATTTTTCTTATTTTTTTTTCAGGAACTTCAAGAAAAGCAAGCTTGCGAACGTTTAACTGCCAAACTTAAGCGTTTAGAGGATCATAAAATTCAATTGCCGCCTAACCAAGAACTTAAAATGAAAGCTTCCTTTACAGAATATCGCAACTCAAAACCAACAATTAATAACATTGAAGGTAACCAAAAATTTTGTGAAGATGACGAATTTCACGATCCTCTAGATGAAGAGAAGTGTGGTGGTGTTAACTACAATGTTTACGAGTAAAACTACTAGGTACCATTTATATAATATATCTGTAGTTAGTTGGTTTATTTATTTACTTTTAACAACACAATTAACGCTTTAACATTTAACTACAAAAATGATTTGGTTTACATACATATATGCGAAATGTTGGGATTCATATTTTTTTAAACTAAAATGTGATCGTTGTTTTCATATTTTTGGCTGTCTAAATAGATTGTATAACTAAATATTAACTACATACATATTTTTTTAATTTTGAATATATGGCACTATTTCCTTAAATTGAATAGAATTGAGTAGCTGTCGATGACTGCAATTCGATCTGCCCCATTTTAAATTGTAAACGTTGCAACCATTTTAGCAAAGTCTCGGCATGGTGTGTTTGCTGTTCTTCGTAATCTGGTGCATAATCCCGAACATTTTGCAAACGTACATGCAGAGTATCGGAGAGCTAAATTGCAGTAAAAAAATAAACTTTAAATTTTGTAAAAATGTAACAACTCAAAACGGAAGGGGTAAAATGAAATAAAAAGAAAAAAAAAAAATTTTAAGCGTTCTGATATAATATGTTGCGTATTAAAAAAAAATTACTAATGAAAAAAACCGAGATATGTAATACATCCCAGCAAAATAATTTAGAATAAGTGCAAAGTAAATTACATTTATATGACTTTTAAATCAATAGAGCAAAAGGGGTTCATTCGAAATGATTCCTAAAATGCAAATTAATTTGCCATAAGTAATGTGATGATGATCACAAGAGATGTGCAAAATCACTTCTTTGTCTGTTTTTTTGCTGGATTATTTGAAATCCCAGCAACAAATTATAGAAGATGTGAAAAGTGAATTAGATTTTCTGACTTCTAAATTCTAAATTAGCATGTGCACACAACTTAGTCTGCCAAGTTATCGGGATGAGAGATTGCCTTTGTGTTAATCTAGGTTGTTAAATACCTGTATGCCAAATTTAATTTAGTTCCGTTCAGCCGTTTTTGTGAGTAACAAAAATCCAAACATACAGACATTTACGCTTATTATATTAATCTACGTAATCTACGTTGCTATCTATCTGTATGCAAATTTCGTTTAGTTTTATTTAGACGTTTTTTTTTCTGCGTGATTGAGTTATAAATATTCAAATATGCAAAATCATACAAAAATTTCCCAGCAAAAAATCAATAAAATATGAAAAAGAAATAATTTTGCAGGGGTTCAATTGATGATGAAGTGAGTAAATTTAGGTGAAAACAAAAATGATTTTATCATTATTGAGTCATTGGGGATCATGTGTTTGTATGAATATATTAAGCAACTACATTCCGTTTTAAAAAGTGTGTAGAACTTAAGCATATTTGGTGAAAAGCAATCGATGTTGCTTGTTGATTATAATATTTGCAATCATTTTAAAGCACAGCATGTATGACAAATTTTTCGGATTTAGGGAGTCAATTAGAATGAATCATTTTGCACTTTTGTAAGTAAGTGCACAGAACATTACCTGCGTTTGTGAAGATAAAACTGGACTCCATAATGGCAACAGTTTACTTAATACAGTCGAGTTGGTTTCCTTTAATGCTTCTAATAAACTTAAGAAATGTAAGTTTACCATTTCCGAAAGCTTAAAGAATTTAATTAAAATTACAAATTTACGAAAAATTTACGAAATAAATATTATTTCTTACCTTAGCATTAGAACTTTGCGAAAAATCATTACTTTCTTTGGTAGGCTTTGAATGTGAAACTAATTGCAGTATACACGGTGTAACTTTAGCCCAAAACTCGAATAGAATTCCCATTGTATTACCCTCTGGATTGTTGGAGTTGTGAGCAATTTGCTCCAAATATACAGTCCATAGTTGGCACAAAGTAAAGGCATGAAATAGTGAAGACATATGCAAGACGGAGGTCTTAGATTGTTCGGCAAAACCAGCAAAAATCACTTGTATATGATCGGCAATATGACAGGAAGCTTCTTGTGGCACAGGTTGGGTAAAATTAGAATGGCCGGCAGTAGTTGTATGTTGATGGCTAGCAGCTGGATTGTTGGCATTAACAGGTTGATTAGAAGTGACATGTGAATTTGACGTTACGTGAATAGTAGAACGTCTTTGCAGTAGAGCCATATGTGTTAGCGAGCCCAATAAAAGCCAAGAAAGCAAACGCATATGACCTACACATTCTGTAAATTCTTTTGGCCTTTAAAAAAAAACATAAATCAATTTATTTGTCTAATATTTTTTAAATAATATTATTCACCCTTGCTGCAGTGATGAGGGAGCGTTGTAAAGCCATGGTAAATATCTAGCCACGGCCTTATTGTCTCTGGAGTTTCCGCGCGACATTTCCAATGCTAAATATTGCGATACAGCACCCTTCAAAACACCACCTAAAGTATCTTCCCCCAAGCCATTTTGAGTTTGTGAATTTTTGAAATTCTATAATTCAAAATATTTTTTTTTTTTAAATTTATGGTAAGAAAAATAAAGAGGCGTAAAAACGGGTAAAATCGGTAACCTTATATCTGCTAAACTAAAAATGATACAAATTAACTTGAAAAGGCATTACAATTTACATGAAAAATTTATAATTTTTCAATTTGCATTTTGTATAGCCTTGTAAGCCGGTTGAAAGGAACTTTAATAAAATCTTAAAAATACTTACCTTTATTTTACTTAAAGTATGAAAATCAGCCAAAAAGTCAATAACATCATTAATATACTGTCTTAAACAATCTGCCGAATTGGTAGACACTGTAGGTGGTACTTCTGGTATGTCCTGTAAAGTACCCGGTGGCAATATACCACCAGCGTCCAACAACACAAATCCTATAATCATTAGTAGATTATTGTCGGGAATATTTATTTTAAACTTCAAAGCTTGCACAAATTCAAATATCAATTGACGGCACAAAAACTGCTTATCACGATCTCGCGAAAAAGAACGCGAATAGATGCATATATCATACAGAACTGTATAGTCTAGATTGATGTGCTGGACACAATAGGCCATTATCTTTGAGTAGGGATCTAATAGTGTTTTGGGTACACAATTCAAACGTAAAGTAGCTACAATTAAATCCATAAGATATTCATGATTGGATAAAGTAGGCAAAATGACTATGACTTGTCTCAGCAAATTTTCTAAACTAGTCATGGCTTGGGGCCAGGCTGACTGAACTGTAGCATCGGGCACTACACACTGTAAATACTCAGCCATGTTGCGGAATATGATGGGTAAATTTTCAACGGGTAGCGATTTTTTAGCCTGCAAAGCCTCACACACCATATAAATGGGACTGGAAGCGTTTAGTTCTTGGAAATCTTGTAAAGCCTTGGCAATGCTACGAAAGGTATTACGTCTTACTTTCACTGGAATTTAAAAATTTTAGAGATTATAAATTAATTTCAGGAATGATATTGAGGACGCTTTAACATACTTATAACTTCAGTTTTAAGGATTTGTAAAAATATGCCATTCGGTGCCAGTTGGTGTAAGACACAGCGTAGAAATTGTAGAGCTACGGCCTGAGCACTACATAATAAGGGTGGACCGTTTTCGCCCTGCCAGGCGTACGTGCAGGTCGATGATATTCTGGAAGAACAAATTGTATAGGTAGTTAAATATTTTTCAATCATATAACATTTTATTCTACTCCATTTTTTGTTTCGGCAATTTTATTGAAACTTTAAATTTTTTATAGTATTTTTTTTTAGGAAAAATTATTAAAAATTATTGTGAAAAACAATTTTCTTCAGATTAATAATTATTAGTTTTATAAGAGAGATGAAATTTTCGGCAATAGCTTTTGTATGAGAACAACAGCCAATAAAGATTCCACTTGCCCTGAATTTGGTACGGATATTTTCTATGGTACTTATTTAAAGTGAATTTTGTCTTGTATTTATTAATTAATTTTATTTCATAATACAACAAGACATAATACCTTATAAATTACAGTATCAGAATAAGACTAGCTAAGCTAGACATTGAATACAAAGTTAGTCTATATTACTGACATTCAGAAGCGTGATCACGAGACGAAATTGTATTATACGTTTCCCTTTGAAGGACCTAAAAAACTGTAAACGTTCTTTAAGATATTTTGGCTATATATTCAAAATAATATTATGAAGCAAAATTAAGTTTTTAAACTGTAGGTAGTTTTAAATCACATATTGAATAAAAATATTGCGATGCATGATCAAATCTTTTTAAAGAAAAGTTGTAGGGGATGACATTGTTGCACGTTACGATCATGGTTCTCATATCGTTTGTGTTACAACCAGTGAAATTTTCAAACGAATACAAAAGTGTCGGCTTTAGATATATTTTAGCAAGCAAAATTTTCACTTGAAGCGTAAAGTGGTAGTAGCCCATAAATTTCGCAGCATGTGTTATGATTCAAACAGGTTACATTCAGTCACATTTCAGCTGTGGTCGGGTCAAAAGCTCGCACGTAATTGTCGTTATTGTTGTCGAATAAGGGCAATCAGGTCGTACGTTTTCATCTGACTTCGAGAGTTTTGCGTTTCATTCTCGCATTGGTTAATTGCATGGCGTCGGTTAGCGGTACCGAGGTACAGTTACCCAGAGTCTCAATTAACCTTTGCAAAACTTAACAAAAAAAAAAAAATTAATATTTGCGTTCAGCTCCGACTTCCTATATGAAGTTATAGGTCGACCTACGGATACTGAGCCATCGTGGTATACTCTGGCTCTATGGTTTTAAAACCTTACCATTTAAATTAATATAATAAAACCGGTTACATTTTTATTAAACTTTTGTCCTAAGTTTCTTGCTGAATCAACAATATTGTTGATTTTCGAACCATCAAGTTATATATTTATCTCAATATCTGTTTGAAAAGCTTTCTTACATATTAATATGCAAGATACGGCTGAACGGCTTAGTAGAGAAATAGAAAATTGCTTAGGGAGATCGTTAGCATGAAACGAATATAACATGGGTCCAAGGATTGAGCCCTGTGGAACACCTCTAGTTACTTGTAAAGGCCACAGTATAGATATATTTACCATTTGCTACTGATTGGCATCTACTTGATAGGTATGACGACATTAACTTTACCGTTTGCTGTAAAGAAGAATTTAAATAATTTCAACAATTTTATGCATTGAATTGAATGGTGCACTATATCAAAGGCCTTTGAGTGCTTCAAAAATACTAAAAACGTTAGTTTTCTCTCATTTAAGTTACTACGAATCTCCTCTGTCACACTAGTTAGAGCTGTTGTCAGTTAATAAAAAATGTTCAAAAACCTTGGAAAACAGGAAAGAATCGCAATCAGACAATATTCATTTCCTACTTTCGGGACTGGAACAATTTTAGCATATTTTCATTTTACCAAAGAGATACAGGTCATAATTATTGTGTTGAAAAGATGTGTTGCATGTCGTATTAAACCATGGTATGATTATTTTAATAACTTTAAGGTTAATATTTATTATCCAATCCAAATGAATTTTACTTAATTGCCTTAAAAGCGCAAACTATATCGAATTCTTCTTAACATCTTTATGAGCATTGATTTGTTATTTAGAAGAAGATTAAGGAATATTGAATGATTATCATGAAATTGACGTTGATATTCATGAGGGATATTTGTTTGTGTTCTTGATAACATTTTGGATGTATATCGTTGAAAAGAGTTCGTTATTGATTTTAATTTACATTCTCATACCCACATTCTCAACAGAAATATTTTTATTTTGTACTTTGTACTAATTTCGTTCGCACTTGTTTTACCTTTAGAATCCATTTAGTTTGAATTTTTATTTCTTACCACTAAAACTTGCATACCATAAGGTACTGCTTAAAATTTTTTGAATGATGTGAATATTGTACATAGAAATGTCTACAACAATTACACTTGATTAACTAAAAATTTTTAGTTCTTATTTTTCTAAAGAAGGTAAATAAGAACAGAATTAATCTCAATGAGATGCCTGTAAATACAAAACTGCGTTCTGAAAATTGATAATGATGGTAAAATGCACGGACGGACGGACGGACATCGCTTATTCGACTTTGAAAAAGATCCTAAGGCGATCGACATATTAAAACATATGTGTTTTCGTTAAATTTTCTATTTTCGTTTGACTTATGGCCATAAAAGATATTTGTTTATATCAAAAATATCCTTATTCAGCTAATTAACTTACTTGGATGTGATCCTCAATATATCCGGTAGAAATGGTGCTGCCATTGCTGGTTCTCGGTGTATGAATGTGCCCAGTATAACGATGAGCAAACCAATTTCTTCATCGGTATATTCCTCAATTAAAGCGCCACATTCCGAACAGCGTTCACAGACAGTATAGTCCCCTACACGTCGGGTGCTCTGAAATTTGTAGAAAAAAGTAATTTTATGGTAAAAAAATTGTAAAATAATTTTTTCAAAATACCAACCAGTCTATCTGGCTGCGGTATGGCTTCGTCTTGACCGACTAAGCCGTTATCTTGACCTTCATCTATTTCATCATATTGCTCCTCGGGCGGTTGATAGGGTGCCGGTGGCCAAGATCCAGCATAACGTGAGCGTATATCTGGTATAGCGTTAATATCCACTGCAAATGGAGCCATTTTTTGACGTTGCTTTTTGGCACTATCGGAACGTGTGGCCGTATTAATGTGCATCTGTGTGTCAGTGATAGTCGGTTTAACTTCTTGCTGTACAGTTTTCAAAATCGATGTATGCAAATCTTGCTGGTTTTCGTCTTTGTGCAATGATTGCGTCTGATGGGCAGCCTGCTGTTCTTCTAAAGCTACTTGTTTGATTAAACGTCTGGGTGAATTGGTACGACTCGAAGGGGTAACATCATCTTTGGTACTTTCAGAAACATCAAGACTTTCTTGTTTCAAGTGACTGATATCGGGTAAGTTTAAGCCTTCTCGTAGGCGATCGGCTATGGCTGTAACACTTTCTTGGGTGCCTATCGGTAGCAAACGTTCTTGTGTGGGTATTTCTAAAGTTCCTATATTTTTGGGAGGTGGTAAAGTTGGGGGATCAATTTCATCGACTGGATTTGGCATGACACTCATTTTGGAGAGTGGCGAATCCGGAGAGCCAAAAGTTTTGTCAGATCTTTTAAGGGTTTTAGTAGTGGGCTTTTTGTGATTGGCACTTAACCGGGAATCGTCGTTACCATTAGACGAGGACGATGTGCCAGCACTACATTCTATAATGGTTTTGTGTCTGCCCAAAGGCTTTTTAGCTTGTTCAACTATTGTCTGTTTGGCTGCTATTGGTTTCTTGTCTAAATTTTCTCCACTACCATTAGCAGAACGAGAACCATTCGTAGTGGATTGGGATTTGGTTTCCGTAACCCTTGGTGTTATATCTTGCAGAGCTCCCAGAGCTTTTAAATGATTAGTGGCGATGGCCGCAAACATTTTAGAAGTGGAAGTAGCTGCTGAATCCTGATACTTATTGCGTACTGTTATAGCACGGTGCACATCAACTGGTGGACTTATAATGGCGGTTTCTGAAGGTTCAGTCCCCACTAAGGGAGTAACAATCATGCGTACACCTTCTTGGAGACTGTGGCGCGAATGTGTGGCCACCACAGTTGTAGATACGGTTTCTGAGACTGTTGATTTTATTTTCGTGGTGTAGGTATCTCCAGTCTTGGTGGTGATCATGGTTTTCTGATTCTTAACAGTATCCTCGATGGTGCGACGGCTTCTTAAGGCCTCCAATTTTGTGGAGTTTATTTCTTCGAAATGTATGGTGTCATCAAATGAACCCGGAGCACTGCTGCCATGTAAAGTGCTATCGGATAAATCACTTTCCGGAATGGCCACTAATTCCGATTCCGTTTCATCGGCATCCAAACTCGAATCATTGTATTTCCTAGAAGCATGCTGCAAATTAGGAGTAAAAGCCACATTTTGTCCTTTACTTTTGGAAGCACCACTAGTGCCTTCCGAAGGAAACATGGGACTAACAGGTGGGCTTTGTTCTTTATCCTCGGGATCAGTACCCAATGAAGGTTGACTTACGTCTCGTGATCTAGAAGTTCCCTGTATATCCAAAATGGTTGTTGTCGGTATACGTCGGCATTGGTGAAAATGATTACGTAAACTATTCATTATAATGCGTATAGCTGAGTTAATATAAGCACTCTGCGGTGGTTGAGTATAGGAGTACTTATAAAGCACTACTAACATAGTAAACATCCAATTACGTCTAGGATAGAGTTCCAAGTACCATAAGGAATAGTTAAACACTTGATTTTGATAGGAATCTGCAACATTATTGTTCGGATTGGGAGCGTAAAGAATAACTTGCATAACTGAGGACAATATAAGTCCACCTATCAAATGATTTTGATCCAACACTTGAGGTAAATTAGCCATAAAAGCATTAAAGACTGCTGATGCTCTGTAATAAAAGATAATTATACACATAATATATTTTCCAATCAAACGTAAAAATAACGCACCTCAAATTCTCTGGCGATGTATGGAACGTTTTGTCAATTTGATTGTGACCCAAAAGCAAAAACAGATGCTTCAAAACAATACCCTGGATCTTAGATATTGGCTTGTCTTCCGACGGAAAAGCTTGATCTTGTCTAGACATAAATTGCATTAACAAAAATACCATTAAATGTATAGTTTCACGATCTGATTCTTCCAATTCCGTAATTCGACTTAACAGACCAACCAAACTGTCATCATTCATGCCACTTAAAGAGTGAATATGCCCATCTATATATGTACATCAAAATATATATAATTAAATCCATGACAAAATTTTTTTGTTACAAAAGTTTACTTGTAACTCCGGAAATTATTACAAAGTCTTTTCAAAAAAGATAAAGTTTTCTACGTGTTGCTAGAAGAGTTCAAAATTATGTAACACTACGAAAGGATAGGAGGGGATCTTATGCTTATAGTGTACTAAGTTGTATTTAGCTAACTTTGACATAATTTCCAAGTTATAATTATAAAGTCAAAACTGATTCGTTTATAATACATAACACTTACACTACATCTAAAGTTAAGTTTTAAAGTTAAGGACAATAGATTACAGTTTAGTACATACATAGTATAGTTTCAGTTTAATACAATACATTTTATGTATTAAGTTATTTGTTACACAAACAAGCAGAATAACGGTTTTTTTTTTGTTCAACGGAATACATACCAGTTTTGCTAGGGTTAAGCATACATACATATTTTTCAAATAAAAACTAAAAAAAGACAATGTATATAAAGCAAAACAATAAATAATATTTTTAAAAAGCTTTATTTAATAAATAATAATTAATTTTTATAGACGTATTGAAAAAAAAAAAAAAAAATAAATTTAAAAGACGTGCAAAAATGGCATTTATTTTTGCATTGTAT
Source organism: Phyto melanocephala (assembly GCA_941918925.1). NCBI lineage: Eukaryota > Metazoa > Arthropoda > Insecta > Diptera > Rhinophoridae > Phyto > Phyto melanocephala. The sequence goes on along the minus strand of OW799233.1, from coordinate 47,571,731 downwards.
TCCTGTTTGAGCATAAACTGCTTCACTAAGGGTGGGAGAGAGGTGAGAGAGAGAAAGAGAGAGAGAGAAAGAGAGAGAGAGAGAGAGAGAAAGGAAGCATACATTCATAGCTGCCAGATTTGACGATTTATCGTCATTTTGACGATTTTACGTGCTAAAATTAAGTGTTGACGATTTGACGATTTATGCTATGTTTTTGACGATTTTCAAGAATTCAAGCTTGCAACATTTTTCATTACTTTTATATCAACCTTAAACTAAATAAAAATAATTTGTAACGGTTTTTTATGTTATTAATAATAGAACAGAGTGAAAGAGATACATCGATCATTATTTAATGTGTTTGTGTGGGTAATTTTTCCACTTTGTACATATTTAACATAGTATATGCCACATATTATCCACTGATACCTACAACACGAACAAATATAAATTTGGAAATGCGTTTAAAACAATTTTAGTTTTTTAAGTAAATTTATTTAAATTATTTAAGTGACAAATTAATATGCTTAAATACTTCAAAAAAATGATAAGTTCTTTTTAATTATACATTAAAACCCTAAAAATCAAACATTATATTTTCAATAGAAATCCAAGATGATGAAAATTCTAGCAACGCTTCCTCTGTAAGTAGAAATTTCATCCATTTTTTATACAAAACTTTGTAGTAGCTAAAATTAAATTTTAATTGTGTTTTTTTACAGGTAACGAACAAGAAAAAGAAAATTAAGGAAGACTGGTTTGCAGATTCAGAAATAAGTTTATGGGCTAAAAAGCGAAACGATGTAGTTTATTTTGGCGTTGTGCTCGTCTTACGCTTGCCTAAAGCTACCTTAATCGGTAGAAACTTTAGAAAGAAATGATTATAATTATTTATCGATTAGTCTAATTTAGATGCAGCCAATTCATTACTTATTATTTTTTGTATTTATACACATATTAATATTTATTTTTCGAAATTAATTCTCAATTGTATTATATTTATTGTCATGTTCTTAACTTAAAAGGGTATAATAAAACAATTAATGTTATGTTCTGCATTAAATAAAAAATATTTTGTTTTGAAAAATGCGTTTTTTTATTTTGACGTTTTTATGACGATTTGAGTAAACTATTTGACGATTATGACGATTTTTTTCCCCAAATTAGACGATTTTGCCCCTATTTTATCTGGCAGCTATGCATACATTGCTAAGCTTTTGGTTTAGCTTCTCTTCTTTAGAGTGTTGTTACAGAAATATAATTAAGTCTGCAACTTAAAGCAAAATCATTGTTGTAGAGCCATCGTTCATAATCAAATCTACGGCAGCAACTTCAAACACTGTCTCTTTGTTAATTTTCTATTTTTATATTTCTCGGCCGTAAACTATAAAAAAACAAGTAAGAGTTTTATATTCGGCAGTGCCGAATCTTATATACGCTTCACCATTCATCTCATATGAAATACGTACATACATGTACAAAACATCCCAGAATTGTAAATTGAGTTTACGTATGTATGTACATGTTTCCAAAAAAAAAATAAAAAAAAAAAAATAAAAAAAATTTATTAAAAACAATAAAAAAAAATAAAAAAATAAAAAAAATGTATTAAAAACAATAAAAAAAAAATTAAAAAAAATTTTTTTTAAAAAATTTAAAAAAAAATTTATAAAAAAAAAATAAAAATATAAATAATATATAAAATAAAAAAAAATTTTTTGGCTCAGCTGGGATTCGATGCCACGTTTACTCTAACCAGTATATGTATGTTGTTGTTGTAATTGTAAAAAAAACGAGGTGGTCGTGGTTTTTTGCTTATATCTCAGAAAGTTATGGGGCGATTGTGCTGAATTTCAATAGCGATTCATTCCCGGATATTTTTAAAAGATTTATACCATACTCAAATCTGAGGAACATACAGTTGCTTCTAAAAGTTGATTTCAACCAACACACGGACAGACGCGCAGACGGACAGACGGTTAGGGCTTAATCGACTCCTCTATTCATAAGCTTTCAGAAAATATATACTTTATGGGGTCAAAAATGAAAATTGTAGAAATTACAAACGGAATGACAAAGCTATATATGTATACCCTTGTGCACTACAGGTGAAGGGTATAAATATCTGAAAATATGGTAGAATTGTTTGTAGAGTGAGTATACTACAAAAACGCAGAATTGCGTCTGCAAAAGCACTGATTCATTTTATTATTGTATGTAATTCTCTTTTGTTATTTCTTTTCATTTGGCAAAAAAAAAAAGCAAAAACATTTCAATGAAAATATGGCAGCATTACTGAGAGAGTGTCTTAAATAAGAACACAAGCAAAAATGCTCTGAAAAATGCTGAAAAAATAAAACTGAATTTGTGTTGAAAATCTCGTTATCATTCTAACTAGCGACTGCTTTCTGGGACGTTCTTTCTTAAATGTCAATTTGTATGAAGAAACTCGTTATTTAGGAGTTCAGAGTATACTTTCTTTTACCACAATAACACTTGCATCCGATATATATGTAGGTCGTATTTTCAGAACCTCCTCTATTTGTCGATATATTGGCAACAATCAAGAAATTTAAAACTAATGATTTTAAAAAGATGGAAATCTAAAGGCAAAAAACCAAGACGAAATAATACCGGTGATATTATCAATCCTGCTGATGGCATAGTATATTGTCGAACATATGTATTTATATACATATGTATGTGTGTATTTATATGTGCATGTACATATGTATGCCTAAAGGGATTTATTCCTAACAGTGGAATTAACAGCGAATTCGCTTTAATTTGTCAATGCATGTAAACATTAAGGCAGAGACATATTGAAACCATTATACGTAATCTGTCGCTCTTTTTATCTGGCATTAACGTGACGACGGAAAAGGTTGACGCAATAAAAACAAAGTAAAAGGTCTGCCTTTAGCTGTCAAAGTGTTAAACGTACGCTAAAAGTTGCCAAACTTTAGTACTTAGCATTGACGATGACGTACCGAACGGGTCTAAGCTTATAAGAAAAACCGTTTCTCAACTTAGCTATTAGGTAAAAATTGTAACGGATGAAGCATAAAGGATTCTATGTGTCTAGAATTATGTATATAAGTATGTCGTAATGAAAAGAATTTCATTTCATTAGATACATTTTATTGCCTTATAGATATAAAATGTATTCGCCTTATTTCTCCTAAATAGTTTCATAAAATAACGTCATGCATAGTTATTTGTCATTTCTCATTCTTTCTTTACCATAGTCCTTATAAAATAGAGAGATGGAGGGATATAATAATTTATATTTTAAAATAAAGTTTCATAAAGTTATGAAAATTAAAATTTGCATTTTTCGAATATTTGATACAGTTGTTCTTTGCTTCCAATGATATATATAAAAAGGGAGCATTGTATGCATAAAGAAAACATGCATGATGTAGTATTAAGAAGTGTATATAATAGTAGTGAGTAGTGAAGAAAACTCTAAATTATTCTTTAAAAGCTTAAGTGATATTAAGAAAAGCTTGAAGAAATCAAAATTATTGCCAATAGAGTTAGCGTACTCTTAAAAAAATATGCAATTCTACTAGTGAGGATCGTAATCAGTTTTAATTAAAATATATTAATCTTTTAACTTTGTGTATGCATTATTTTTTTAAGTTTAAATAATTTACATGTGCCTGGAAAATCCGAACAATGGCTGGGCCTGTGAAAATTTAACCATAAGTCTGTTGTTTGATAATTAGCATCCATACATATTTACAATTGTTTAATATTAAAAATAATTAACACGTTAGTTTGAGTAAATCAATCCAGGTTTCATAATTCGGAAGATACTCATCATGTCATAAATATGTACAAAGAAGCCACAGTTGAGGAGCACAATGTTATATGACATATATTATATAGAGATATGGGGGGAGAGAGAGAGAGAAATAGACATAGAGATCAAAAAACGCAATTGTCAAGGCTTTGTACATCAAAGTTTCGTTAAAAGGGGGAAAAATAAATCATATAAAAGAAAAGAAAACACAGAAAAATAATTGATGTATGTATATTGAAATGTAAATTGTATGTTTGTTAAAAGACACCATTACAACAGTGATGAGAGTGACAGAGTGAGAGAAAGAGAGAAGAGATAGTATTATGATTTACACTAAACGAGAGAGTATAAAAATTGTTGTTTTGTTTACCAAAAAGAGCATGCTACTACAACCTACCTTGAGGTGCCGGTGCACTAGCACTGGTTGATGCTTGTGTGCAACCGACATCACAAGTACAATTCATTGGTATGGCTGAAGCTGATGGACTGGGACTAGGAGCTGGGACAGGAGGTGGTGGTGGCAAGAGATTGGGAGCCGAAGGATGTTTTTGAAAGTGTGAGTGATAGGAATGAGAGGAACCGTGAGAATAATTATGAGATTGTGTGGTTGGTTGGGATTTTGTATGCTGCTTGTGATGATCAGCTTCTGGTAACGTTGGCATTGGACTATGAATTAGCGTTTGACTAGGCGCTACACAATGTAATAAATACTGATGACTTTGACTATGAGTCGAGGCTAAAGTTGATGTTGTTGCTACTGGTGCACTACTACTAGATTGATGGGAAGTTGAGGAAAATACAAAATGCTGTTGTGATGTTACGGGATGACTATGCGAAAAGGAATGTAAGGGACAGAGTGGCTGTGATAGGGGATTGAATGCTGTATTGGATGGTGGCGTTGGTGGGACCTGGGCTTGTGAGTGATGTGACTGTGGCGACGTTACAGAGTATGTGGTTATATGAGCACTGTAAGCCGCACGGTGTGTTAATATATTGCTAGCTGTTGGATAACTATAACTAGTACAAGTTTGGCTGGCTCCACTATTAGAGCCTAAAAACTGACCCAAACCAAATCGTGATGTTTTCCGTTTCAATATAGGTGCCGAAACCTGGCGACTATAGATTTTCTCTTTATCTGGTACTGTAATAAGGTACAAAAACAACATACAACATATAGTTTTAATAGTCAGTTCTTTTTTAGCTTTTAACTTTACTTACCAAATTTTGAATCCTGTCTTGGTATCATGCTGGCTGGAGCTGACATGGTTCTTTTATACGGCCACTTTGTACCGAACGAAGCACTCAAAGTCTTAGCCATTCCACCAGTAGCAGTATCCGACTGACTTAAAGCTTCTCTAGCTTTAAGTATTTTCGATGATAACGCTTCACTACCATTTTCGGAATTTCTTAAATCTCTCATGTACGAGATATCACCACATTTTTCCAAAGTTATTTGAGCTTCCACAAAGAGAGTATCGAAGCGATTAAGGAAAAAATCCCAAGTAAGAACTTTACGATCCGAAAGAGAATTATGCAATTGATAAACGGATTGCAAGACCACCGGTCTATCAACAATGAATAAATCAAATTGTGATTCCAAGCAGAAGAGGAGTGACCGAATTGCCGTATCATGTATGGTTCCGATATATAGTGTAGCTCTCTGGGCTACATACACATTAATATCATCCATGCTGGCTATCAGATGACAAAATGCTGTAGCCAAAGCCGTTTGTAGACCCACTTCTGTGCGCAGGGGAGTCGAATCCATAAAGCGAGTAATTACGGTAACTCGTTCAACTGCTGTGAATCGTACACGCCAATCGGTGTCATGAAATGCCTCCTGAACAACGCGCCAAAAGACATCGGAGCCCAGCGGCAAAGTAATGCAGTGCAGCAGCAACGGCACACCTACTTGACAGATGTGCGAATGTTCGGCATTGCAAAGTTCCCAAAGACTGAAACACAAATTTTGAGGGTTAAAGGCAATAATTGAAAAATATATTTAAAGTCTGTATATACTTTTTTATTAGCAAATTCTCTTGGCACCATATAAAGAATCCACGATGTTCCCGTGCAGCCTTAGCCAAAGCATCACCATGCAAGGTCATAACATTTAAACAGTGCAAAACATAATAGAGAATTTCCGGCTTTTTAATGGTGGGAATTTCCTAAGATAAAATAAAGTTTTATAATAAGTTTTAACGCAAAAGAAAAAAATGAAGAATGAGTCAGAAAAAACTTATACTCGTTTTAAGTTAAATGAAACTTAAACCATTTAATATAAAAATTCTCAAAACTACGTAAATTTATTCAAGTATTGTAAAAATTCATCAAACATTAAAATTTGGCGCATTACTCGGTATTTATAAATTTATATATTTTATCGAAAATCCTTCCATAAAGTTGTTATTGTTGCTTCCGTTAACTTTTTGGACGAGGTGGTCCACTTACGCTTTAAACTGAACATGTCCTGGGATATCTTTACTGTGTTAAAGTGTTGTGTATACGTTTTTTCTGACTCACTCCTTATAATTAATCCGAGTTTTGGTTTTTTATAGTTAACTTTTTGTAATAGTTTAAATTTTAGTTCATCCCTAAGTGATAAAATTACGTCTATAACTGAAACATATGTAGTTCATAATTAAATCAATTAATCATTAATTAAATCAATGACCAAAACAACAAAAACATATTTGACGGTTTACAAAACGTATGAAGTTTTATGAAAGTGTGGTAATATTATTGGTTGGTTGTGTGCCTTAAAATGTGAACAAAATAAAATCTATCTCTTCACTGCTTTCTATGACGTATTTAAAAAAAATCTTGTTACGTCGTAGTTCTGTTTCAGTATATAAATATTAAAGCCAACTTATTAAATACCGTTAAAAGTTGATGTATGTACTGCAAACTTTGTGGTAATTGATCTAAAGAAAATTTAAATTTGCCCACAGAAGTATGCCAAAAGTCTTCTCCATCCTCCTCCTCTTCATCCTCATCCGCAAGGCTGCCATTTTCTATACCACAAGCTCCACCAGTGCTGTCAACGCCATTATCACCGCCTAAAACTGAGGCTTTGGTAACACTAACATTGGCACTACCTTAAAGTATGAAGAAAAACCAACCAAATTTATAAACAATTTCTTTAAATTAACATTTTGACTAATACAAAACCTACCCACATCGGCATCAGATAATGTTATAGATCTAGCAATAGCTCGATCTGCAGGCAATATCGAGGCTAAATCCAATTGTTCTGAAACTGTTTCCACAGTAGCCGTCATTATCTAGTTAAAAGAAAACAGTTAAAAAAATTTTAAAAACTTCACTTCATAATGAATTTGATAATTTAAAATATTGTCCTCAATGAACATTTTGTACAAACAACTTCAATTATTTACATTTAACATAATAAAAAAAATACTTTTATTATTTACAAAGATGACACACACATATTTTTTGCTTGAGGTTAAGTTTGTTAATTTTTCTCTTTTTTTTATTTTTGTTTGTGGTTAATTTTTGACAATGTGCTGTTTACATTAAGATTTGAGTATTTAATCTCTAGTTAACTATTGGTGCATAATTTGTGAATATGTATTTAATTATTAAATGTGCGCTTTTTGCGTTGGTTGCATATTTTTTTGTGCAATTTTGTAATATTTTACGAATTGTTCATGCTTTTTACACTGAAAAAAAAAACGAGATAGATTAAAAAAAAAAATAAATTGAAAAAGAAGTTTATAAAATTATATTTTTTTTTAAGGAAAAAATTATTTACAGTAACGTATAGTTGAAATGATTTTTTTACATTTAGTTTTTAAATAGTTAATAACTTTTTTCAATATTCACACACATACAAGATACTTTGAGTCAAAAAAAAAATATAGAATAAAAAAAATATATAAAGTTTGTTTAAAAATAATAAATAAAAAAATTTATAAAAAAATCTATAATTTCTAAAGATTTTTAAATTTATTCTAATTTCAGGCTCCATCTAAACTCAATATGTAACACAAAAAACTTGGTTGTGTAAAAAGCTGATGACACACTAAGGTTTAATTAAATCCACCAAATACAATACCTTGAAACAAAAATACAGATAAAATCGCAATAGCCTTTTTACACTTACTCACATCTTAGCGGAATGCGTGGAAGATGTTGAAAATGAAAAAAAGTTGTTTACATTTGCAACATCTTTCATCATTCATCTGTCATAATATTTATTTTACATGTTTGCGCAAATAAAAATGGATTTAAAAATTCTGTATAAGAAGATAATTAAGATATTTTATTTTATACGACATATTTCAAGTCCACTCGTTGTACGTATTCTTTTTTTTTGGCATTTGTAATTTTTTTCTAGTGATGCCATGTACATTTTTGCAACAATATTTGTTTTTTCTAGTGAAGAAACTATAATAATCGAAAGATGTTGAGTGGAATAAAATGAGTTAGGAACATCTTTAAAAGATGTTGAGATATGTTGACACACAAACACGTACAATTAATATGGGAAGATGTTAACATCTTGTTGCTTTGATGAAAGATGTGAGCAAGTGTAAAAAGGCTATAAATTGACTTAAATAGTATTATTTTTAAACAACTACAAAAAAAAAAAAACACTAACAGTTGTTTGCAGCCAACTTAACTATTGTAACGCTCAATAAAAATCTGCTTTTCAAATTGACAAGCGTTAAGGCCCCGCTATTTAGGTTTGTCTTTTTATTCATGTATAGAATTGCTTACACACATACAGTGCTTAATGCTCTCATTTAAGTTTGTCTGTAAGGTTTAAAGGTTATTTAATAGAAGTTGTGGAAACGAACCTTTAAGGTGTTGCTTTTCCACATTAATTTCGATAAATTTTATCTAGAAGACCAGACGCCAATGGTCGTGTATTCTTTAGACTTACTGCCGTATTCATAAACATGATTTAAGGCTTTAAATCATTTATTAATCAAATTTTCATAGAAATTCAAAAACCTCTAATAAATAAATTGTATTAAATCATAAAACATTTACATAAATATTTAAAAAAAAATTTTTTTTTATGATAAAAAAGCTTTAATCCATGGAGTGTCCCAAAATTAATGCAATATTTGTAGGGTGTTTCCAAATTTACCCAAGATATTAATTAATCACCATTTGTGTAGTAAATTATTGGCAACCAAAAAAGAAAACTTTTCGACAGCTAATTTAAACTGCTGAACAAAAAGCGACAAATTTGTAAATTGCGTTAATTTTGGGACATACTTCAAATCACGCGTAAATTTTAGAACACCCTTTACATATACAACTACTAATGCTACTTTCAATATGCTCTAAATAATAGGAATTTTAAAATCTGGAGCTGAATTTGTGTCTAGCAAATAGAAATCAAACTAACAGCGCAGAATATTTCACATCTGCGTTTCTCTAAATACATACTTTAGTTTGTTTTCCTTGATAATAAAGATATTCCAGTCACCGATCAAGAAGCAAGACAAGAAAAATAAAAGCAGCCATTTTGTTTAAAAGACTAAGATTTTCGGTTATTTGTTAAAAAAGAATTTTTTATTTAGAATCTTTCAGGAATTTCGCAAGACTTAAATTAGTGACGAGAATATTTTTATTCTGTTTATAAATATTTTAACTTAAAATTTAACTATTTAAAAAAACTTAATAAAACCACAAATTAAAAACAAAATCATCATTTAATTTGTACATTTATATGTATGTATGTATATACACTGAACACATATATGTATGTTTGTTTTTGTTTAAAAAAAATTAACATTTATGAATTGTCTCTGGCATGAAAAACATTTATTAAAAAATAAAAAAAATAATATATTCAGCTTAGCCGAATCAATAACACACTTCACCAACTGCAAAGTTCGTCTAAAATTTTCATTATTGATAATTTATAGAAACTTTTTAGTAAATTAACAATATGTGAAAAATCGATCAAATCAATCAATCGATCAAAAAATCGATAAATATATATATTTTTTAATATCTATAACCGAAAATGTTTCAAAAAACTTTTTTTACTTTGTTTCTTTTTTTTTTAAATAATCGAAACATTTCCTTAAAAAGAGATCTAAATCAAAATTCTATTAATTTAGGTTCAGCGATATAAATGTTTATTTAGAATTTTTAATTATTTCATGAGCAATTGTTTTCAACCAGTGAAATGACTAAAAGCTAATTTAATGACAATAAGAAAGAATTCGTTTTGTATCTAAAAATTATATTCTGAAAGCTCGATTCCTCTTAAGAAGTTTCGAAAAATCTAAATAGTAGTAGTTTGGAAGTTCTATACAGACGTATTTCTAATTACTATTTGTAATAAGCTGTTCTTCGCAACACTGTTGTTAAGTCATAAACACCAGAGATTACCATTAATCAAACTATACCAAAATTATATAGTATTTTTAAATAATAATTGTTAAATTGGCTGTTGTTTTTTGTATGATGATACGTAATATGAGAGAGAGAGAGAAAAAAAGAGCAATTACATTTCGGCAGTGATAATTTTCATTACAGAAGCAATTATTTAGTAATGCATACCATTTTACATTCAAATCTAGTAAGTATGCATGCACACAAAGTAAGCGAGATTGTGAAGTATTTATCCAACGAAAATAAATGCTCACATACAATGTAAGATGGCAGTAGGCAGATCGCTTACTACAATATCGCTTACTTTGAGATCAGGTAGAAGACGTCTTGAATACTGCTTTCTAATAATGTAAGTTGGCATTTATTGAACACAAACAGATGTGATGCAGTAGGCAGTTTTTACCATTGTTTATATAACGAAAGAGGGTACGAACTTTCATCTATGAGCACTAATGGTTAAATTAAACGTGCCATAACCATAAAGCCATAGCCATTAAAAACTAACACCTATAATCCAATACAGAGTTGCCCATGAGTTTGGTTCGAACAGCTGTTCTTTTTGGAACGGCTGTTTCTTTGGAACAGCTGTTTTCTTTGGCTATGGCACGTCTAATTGAGCCATTAGTCAGTCTTTGTTTCGTTCGTTGTAACAATTTAACTTTTTTTTTTATAGAATCTTCAAAGTTTTTATTTTTTATTCATATTTTGTTTAAATGTTATTTTTTTAACAACTTTTATATGTATACCCACTTGTGGTGAAGAGTGTTTAAATATTTGAAAACTATAACCATAAATAAAACTACACCGACATTTAACAAAAATTTCTTATTACAAAACAAAATGAAGTAAATCATAAAGAAAATATGATGAACTTATTTATGATTTTAATTTAATAAATTTTGTGACTTTCTTTTTTAAATGCACAAAGTACCTCGTCTGTAGCGTGAACTTTTCTCAATTCAATACTATCAACTGATTGGCCATTTTGGTTTTTCTATAATAATAAAATGAAAAAGTATTCAATAAAGATCAAAATTATATATATTTTTAAAATGGTGGCAAATATTAAATTAAAAAATACACTAAAAAAATATAAAAATTAAAAAAAAAAAAAAAAAAATATGTAAAACAAGATATATGTATAAAAAAAATTATAATAAAAATCTACTATTAAATTAGTTTGCAAAATATTGAAACTCAACCTTTGTTTTTTTTTCGTTAAAATGCTATGATAACGGTTTATAAATAATTTAAGGTGTTTTTAATTAATTTTTATGAAAACCATTCTGTATTTAAATGCAAACTCTGCCAGTTTTAGTTTCTTTTTAATAAAATTTTTATATTTATAACAATGTTGTTTAATGTTGCTGTTGTTATTTATATTTTGTTTGCTTAAAGACTTTTTCTTCAAGTGTAACTTACCGAACAGACATGCGGCATATGCACTAAAACACCACCCACCGAATGGGGCTCTGGTTGGGGTACAGCCACCGGCACAGGACCTAATTTGGGAAATTTTATATTAATTTATTACATGTAAAGAAAACTATTAATTTAACACCTTGTATTATGTTTTAAAATAATTGTTTATTTTTGATTTAAATTGTAAAAAGTTTTTTAATTTTTCATTATCGCTTAAGGTTCATTCTCATAACTTTACATGCAAGGAAAGTACAAATGATACACAGGAAATAAAATGATCACTACTTAATTGAAAACTGTATGAATTTGTAAACTATCAGTACAAATATGTATTTTCAAATCTAAAAGAGTCATGCACTTTAAGGTCAGTTATAATTTTGTTTTGTTTAAATTTTAATTATATATATGTATACAGTTAAATGTTTTGAAATATGTATTGCAGTTTTCGGAGAAATATTGCTAATTGTTTTTACAACGCTTAGTATACTCTTTTATTAAGGTAGAGTAAGAAGACGTCAACATAAACAAGTAAGGGCACTATATTCGGCTGTGCCGAATTTTTGATACCCACCACCAATTGTGTGAATGATCTCTTTACACTTAAATATGTATCACTTTCTTTATGTAACTTTGATTTGCTATTAAATTACTTTTAAAAATGAAAAATTAAATTAAACAAGTAAGAGTGTCATATTCGGCCGTGCCGAATCTTATATACCCCTTACAACATGTAGTCATGGAATAACAACTATTTGTATCACCATTCATCTCATATGAAATACATACATACATATAAAAAACATACATATATAAAAACATCCCATTGTAAAATTAAAAATTAACGTATGTATGTTAAAAAAAAAAATAAAAAGAAAAAATTTAAAAAAAATAAAAAAAAAAATTAAAAAGAAAATAAAAAAAAAAATAATAAAAATATAAATATGTATAAAACAAAACAAAAAAAATGATTAAAAAAAATATAAAAAAATAATAGTAATATATAAAGTAAAAAATAAAAAGAAAAAAAATTATTTTTTCGCTCTACTGGGATCCGATGCCACGTTTGCTCTTACCAGTATACCACGATGACGATGATGGCGATGACGGGGGGCTTAAAAAAGTTGCTTTCAACATACACACGGACAGACTGACAGAGCTTAATCGACTCCCCTATTCATAAGCTTTCAGAAAATATATACTTTATGGGGTCGGAAATGAAAATTGTAGAAATTTCACACAGAATGACAAGCCTATATATACCCTTTTTCACTGTGTGAAGGGTATAATAATGGGACCTTAAATATTTCTACATTAAAAATGATATTCCTACAAAGTTGTATTTTTACGTAATCTGAAGAATGGTGCTTTACTTGGGCATGGCACCACTTACTTTTAAAATAATATAATAAATATTTGAATTTCACTTAGATAATCCTTTCTGGATTTTGTTTCTTTCAAAAATTTTGTCCATATAGAAATAATATGAATTTAAGATAAAGCGTTATATGGGAGGTAGGCGTAAAAGTAGGCGTGTCACCTTAATTTGCCGTTATTACAAATCTATGCTTTTAATGTCATTTGCCCTTTTGTATTTTTTTCGTAGGCAATACTTGCGTTTTGGTGTAAATTTTTTAAAATTTTTGCGACATAATGCTGAGAATTTTTATGGAGAAGAACAACCTTAAGGTGACTTTATTCATCTGTAATTTTTCATGTATTAAAATAGCTCAAATGAAGCAGCTTTTAAAAATTAACTCTTATGTTTATCCTACCCAGCCTACCAAGGCGAATTCACTATCAGGTGATAACATCCCTGCAACAAACACAAAAAGGCCAAGAGAATGTCAAAACACAAAAAAACAACTTTGTTGTTTATTTTTAATAAAAATTTTATTTTCATAAATTTACGCGAAAAGTTTTAAAATAAATAAGTATTTTTAATTTATTACATAAATTTGTGCTAGATTATATCACATATTTGTGTTTTTTTGAATATTTTTCACAACTTTTAATCAATAGGACAAGCAAAACGGGAATTTTGTATTTTCTGAATTAAAAATGTTGTTTATTCCAATTATAAATTGTATTTTACTTATTTTCCAATAAGTTATTGCACAAATATTAGTATTTTTACAATTATTTTTCACAAATATTACCACTTTTATATAAATTTTTAGCTAACGCACATAAAAATTAATTCAAGGTTGGCAACCGATACCGTTATTGATACCGATACCGATTAAATACCGTTTAAAATTGATTACCGGTATCGATACCGATACCGAAATAATTTTTTGCGTAAAATACCGGTATTCAAATACCGTTTCCCTTAATACCGGTATTATACCGGTATCATCATTTCAGTGTTTCGGTATTTAAAATGCATACCAATTTAGCAAATAGCATCAAATTTCTATATGTTCAACACTATTGTGTTAGTTGAAATAGCTTTTTTACCTTCATACACCACGATGACATCACTGCCATTGTTTTGCTACTGGCCAAGGAGAATTTGCAGTGGTTGCAGTGTGTCAGCTGTTCTTTGTTTCTTGCAAACAAATTTGCACCAAAAAAATGAAACATATAAGATTTGTTGTATAACTAAGGTCACCTGTATAAATTTGTATTGTTACAACTGAAAAAAGCTTTTCTTTGAAGCGCACAACTTAAGTGATCAAACTAAATTTAAAAGCATTTAAAAAACATATATGATAACAAGAACAAAATGCCTCGACCAAAGGAAAATATTTGCAGAAAATTTTTTTAATTTGATTTTTAAAAAAAATATTAACAACTGCATTGTCAAGGAAAAAGAACATGTGTGTGTTCCTAATATTACTTACTAAATATAATATTTAGAAAAGAAGTTAATGCTCAGTTAATATTTTTGTTAATTAAATCTATATATATAAAAGTGAAACTCTGTGTGTGTGTGTGATAGCTATAGACTCCGAAACTATAAAACCGATCGGACTCAAGCTGTGGCAAGTTGTTTTACACATACCAGGGAGTGTTTATGGGTAGAAAAAAGTGGGCGGGGCCACGCCCATAAAAATTAGTTATCAGTTTTAGCTACTTGCACTTGACCGATTTTTCTGAAACTTTGCACACATATCGAGCTGTCATGACTAAATAGTTTCGTGATAAAAAAAGTGGGCGGGGCCACGCCCCTAAAAAAGTTTTAATTTTGAGGTACTTGCACTGGACCGATTATTCTGAAACCTTGCACACATACTAAGCTGTCATAACCATAAAATTTTGTGATTAGAAAAATGGGCAGGGCCACGCCCACAAAAAAAGGTTATAATTTTGAGGTACTTGCACCAGACCGATTATTCTGAAACTTTGCACACATATCGAGCTGTCATGACTAAATAATTTTGTGATTAGAAAAGTGAGCAGTACCACGCCCATAAAAAAAAGGTATCATTTTGAGGTATTTGCACTGGACCGATTATTCTGAAACTTTGCACACATATTGAGCTGTTATGACTTTACAATTTCGTGATTAAAAAAATGGGCAGGGCCACGCCCATAAAAACAATTATAATTTTGAGGTACTTGCACTGGTCCGATTCTTCTGAAACTTTGCACACATATTGAGCTGTTATGACTTTACAATTTCGTTATTAGAAAAGTGGGAAATACCACTCCCATAAAAAAAAAATATAATTTTTAAGTTTTTGCACTTGATATTCAATTAAAATTCAGAATGCATTTCGATTCATTAAGGGGCGTAGCAACTCGCGCCGGGATTGGCTAGTAAATAAATAAAAATTTAGGGCCGTATTCATAAAAAATATTTTAGGTTTATTGAAAGCTTATTTGACAAATTTCTCTACAATATCTGTCAAATAAGCCTTTAATAAACCTAAAATATTTTTTATGAATACGCCCCTAAATATGTATATGTTCAAAATCTTTTATTTTTAGCCAATACCGGTTTGTAGCACTGATACCGGTATACCGATACCGTTATAATTAAAATACCGATACCGATACCGTTACCGAAATAATAAAAAACTTCATACCGATACCGATACCGTTATTCGTTTCGGTTGCCAACCTTGAATTAATTTAAATGTAAACAAACTTTGACATTGTGCCGTAAAAATAAAACGAGCAAAAAACAATCAGCTGGCTTCTTAACATCACCTGATATTGAATTCACCTTGAGTACGACCATGTCTGAGACAGACAAGTAGTCTGATAGATTTTTGATCAAGGCGAATTCACATCAGGTGATGTTACAAAGCCAGCTGATTGTTTTTCGCTCGTTTTATTTTTAACGGCACAATATCAAAGTTGGTTTACATTTAAATTAATTGAAAAATTTTATAAAAGTGGTAAAATTTGTAAAAAAAATTTTTTAAATACTAATATTTGTTCAATACCTTCATATAATTAAGTAAAATACAAGTTATAATTAGAATAAACAAAATTTTAATTTAATTTTTAATTCAGTAAATGCAAACTGCCTGTTGTGTCCTTTTGCAAGGCGAAATTATCAGCCCAGCTGATGGGAAAACTTTTTGTCAAAATTTTTTGAATTTGCCTTCATTTTATATTTTAATGCAGGGAAGGAAAATGTAATTATGATATATTTGTTTGCTTTTGCGTCATTAATAATGTGTTCCATCCCTGATATATGAAACACAAAACATCCCCTCGAATATTGCTTTGTTGTATTAATTCGCCGTTACATATACTTGTATGAATATGTCTTATCCTAGTGGTTTCAATTTGTGAAAGATATTTGAAAAAGCCTAATGTGTGATGTAAACTAGCAAAAATGTATATAAAAAATTAGAATAATACTTATATATTTTAAAAACTTTTCATGTAAATTTATAAAAATAAAATTTGAATTAAAAGTAAAAAAATAATAATTTTTTTTTGTGACTTTCAATTCTCCAGGTTTTTTGTGTGTTTGCTGTAGGGATGTTGTCACCTGATGTGAATTCGCCTTGTTTCTGATTTTGTAAAATTTATACATGTACCGTTTGGTGTTTTTTTTTATATTTTCTTACAATAATGTTTTAGTTAAAAACAGAAGTAATATTAAATTTTAAGGTGCTAATTCTCTAAATAAAACAATTAATTTAGTATCTTATTCAAAATAAATAATAGTAATTAAAAAACAAATAATTTAAATAAACAAGAGGATAAGAACTATCCAAGGCACCGATCAATATACAGACGGATCGATCGAACTCGAATGGGATTTTATGACATTAATCAAAGCAGAGGTAAACATTTTCGTCTACCAGTTTATAATTCTGTTTTTCAGGTTATTACGGAAGACATTAATTAAATAGATGAAACAGATTGATAGCTATGACGTAGATTTTTTCTGAAGGTGACAAAAGTTAAAAAAAGGATTTTTCTGGGAGGGAAAAATTTTAAACTGGGTTAATTTTTTATAAATATGAAATTTAAATAGTTAATTTATTCTTATTCCTTAAAAACAATTCTGGCGGGTCATTTATTCCCCCTCGCCCCATAATGGTCTAGGTACGCCAATGTTGATAACGAAGCTTCGATTTGTATCTTTATGGATAGCCAAACAGTTATTAAGACCCTAATGATCGAAAAAGTTCAATCTTAAAATGTCCTGAAATGCAAGAGTGAGGTAAACTTGCATGGTAATTGTGAAAGTTTAGAGATAATATTGATACCAGCCATCACGGCATAATCGGTAATGAAAAAGTCGACAAATTTTCAGAAATGGAATCATAAAGTTTCGGCGATGGAGGAACTCCTCAAAAAAATCGTTAAATGCTGCTGACGAGTGACCCAAGTCTTGAGAAATCAAAGACGAGTCTAAAACTCAGTAGGCCACACTATACTGAGAACTCATCTAGTTTCCATAGTACTGTCAAATGAAATGCAATGTAGAGCATGAGAAGAAGACGATGCGACCTTGGAACTCTACATTTGTCATAGATTTGGGCTTTTTAATGACCCTCTTTTTAACTTAACCTAAGTAAATGATAAAAAAAATTTACAAATAAATTAAATTCAGAATTAAAAAGAATAATTTTTTAAAATAGTTTTTAGTTAAAGAATTGTCACCGGTAATTTCTTTTCTTAAATATTCTGTGTTTCTGTACACCTTAATTAAAATAAGCAGATTTGGAAATTTTTTCTTCCTATAAGAAAATTTAACATTTTCACTACACTTAGAAACAGGGGTTTTGAAAAAAACCAAAAATGATAACTAAATATTTTGTACAGATGTCAAAACTTGCTGGTAGTTTATTATTAATTCGTAACATTTTGTTATAAAATTATTTGTTCTTCTAATATTTCATTACTATTTTCTTAAAGTATGCATTAGTAAATGGAAGCAAACAAAAATTTCTTTAACTGTATACAATACTTTATTTAATTTAACATCTTTGTTTATAAACAACCTTATTTTTAAAAGATTTTTAGAAGAAAATTTCTGTAAACCTTTTTATTATTAATAAGGCTATTAAATTTTTCATTTTAACTAATTTTCAAACTTAACTTAGAAAACAGAAATAAAAACGAAAGAAAACCAATGTGTAAAGTGCGATTATTTCTTTTATTTTTATTTTAAATTAACACATTTCGCTCAGTGTAATTAGATTTGGTGAGTATGAGAAGGATTTTTTTGTGTTTCATCAACTTTGAAGGTTATTTAAGTGTAAGTGAGAGATTGTTAAATTGTATTAAAATTGTGTGTCTTAGTGCTTTTTGCTATTTTGCTATTTAATGTAAATCAAAGTTGGTAAGTGATTGAGTGTTAGAACTACTTAGAAGACTGGTAGAAAAAATGTTAAACAACCAATTGAAATAAAACTGTATTTCTTGGGGTGTGCTTTAGTGTCTGTTGTTTATTTTTATTAAAATAAGCAGAAACTGTATGAAAAGAAATTGCAAAAACAAAAATCGAACATTATTAGTTACGATAGAAACAGAGTAAACAAAAGGAACGTAAGTAAAAATTGAACAAAAAAAAATGAACTTTGTTCAATAACATGAGAAACCAGAGTTTTAATATTAACACATTTCGTTAACGTTGTTTTTTTAAAATTTAGTTGTAAATGTTAAAAGGTAGTATTTTAAGTAAAAAAAAATAATTATTAATGATGCATCATCACCTGCCATAATAATAATTTTTCCATCGTCTGAAAAAAATGGATCGAGCTTAAAAAGGTCTTGAGTGTGGAGAAGGCATCACATACATTCATTTTTTTGTTATTGTTATATATATATAGAGTAAATAGAGTATTGATATTTAACAGAAAAAAATTAAAAAAGTTATTTCAATAATTGTTTTATTGTGTAAAAAGAGTTGAGAGATTTAAAAAAAAAAGTGTGAAAGTAGTAAAAGAAAGATTTTACACCGTATGCCACAGGAAAGCATATCAAAATGAGAGTAGATAGATAGTTGTTGTGTATAAGTGTGTGTGTCAACGTGAGAGAGAGAGAGAGAAAGAGAGAGAGAGAGAGAAAGAAATGTAGAAGAGATAGATAAAGAAAATTCTTATTGAAATCATTAAGATTTTAAAACTATGATAGTACAGGAAATGGTGAAATAGTTTGTTGATATCAACAACTTTTGTATTGTTTATGATTAGTGTTTTTATAAGTCAGTATTTTATATTGTTAATTTTAGTAAAAGTGCATGAAAAAAAAGACATTTTACAAACTAATTTCATTTATTTCACTAAGTGGATTTTTAGCTACTAGTTACTCTAAAATTTTTTTTTTTTTATTAGAGTGAAAACGAGTAAGAGTGATATATTCGGCCGTGCCGAATCTCATAATACCCATCACCATCATGTACATAGGTATGACTACCACATTGAAGAGTAGCCTAGATTTTAAATTTAATGTTATACGCCATTTTGCTTCATAATTCCGACATCATTTGATTTAGCATTTTTAAATAGTTCGCTTAATTCTATTAGTCAAGTCGTTTTCATTTGATATCCATATTGATGGGATTAAGAAGAAAAAAAAAATTAACCGCCACTTTGTTTCGGACGCCATCTTGAATTTTGCATTTTTTTCATAGTTTACTGTATTCTACTCTTTGATTTGATACCAAAATTGTGGGGTTTAAAGGGGACAAATCCGTCTATATCCGACATTTTATTTAGCAAGTCATCTTGGATTTTAACTTTTTCTTAGTTAGCTGTATTTTACTGGTCAAGTTCAATTCGACCCATATACAAATTAATCGTACGCCATTTTGTAGTGATGATTATCTTGAATTTTGTATGGTGTATTTTATTCTGCAAGTCAAACCCTTCCATTTAATGGCGATATCGACCCTATCGATTGTCTAAACGTTTGAAAAATCGATTTTTATTTGAAAATTTTAAGAAAAACCCGGAAGTAGTTGTATTTTGGTGCTTATATCTATGTCAGCTTAGAATTGATTTGTAAGTTTTTCTCAGCATTAATTTTCGAGACTACTGCTTGTAATTTGATGTCTCTAGTTTGAAAAAAGCATTAGGAGCTTTTGTAACTTGATATATTAAAAAAAATATATAAATCTTTATCAATTTTTATTCCCCATAACTTTGGCGATTAGTTTATAAAAAAATTATATAAATAGCCCTAGAGGCTGAAAAATTTAAATTTCTTTTGTGCTGAATTTCAATAGCGATTCATTCCCGAATATTTCCAAAAGATTGATACCCCATAAAGATACGTCTAACATGTGGGGGCTTCTAGAAGTTGATTTCAACCAATACATGAACAGACATAAGCTTTCAGAAAATACATATGTATGTATATGCTTTATGGGCTTGAAAATGAATATTGTAGAAATTACAAACGGAATGACAATACCCATGGCACCACAGGTGAAGGGTTTAAATGTGAGAGATAAGCTGAGTTGATAATTATAATTGCTTTCTTTAAGCTCTACCTTGCAATTAAGTAGAGTATTTGTAATTACTTTTAGGGGGGCAAGATTTTTTAAGGATTTTACTGTTGCTAATTATTATTTGTTTGGTAGGGATAATTTTGTTTAAGGGAAATTATTATAATTATTATTGGTTTTATTATTAGGCACCTGAAAATCCTCCTAATGGTCCCAAGGGTATGGGCAATGGAGCCATGGATAGTGATACATCACGTTCTCTTGTCTTTTCTTTGTCACTTTCGGGTGGACTTTTACGCGAGGATTTCTCTTCTTCGATAATGTCTTCTATGGGAACCTAAAAGGGAAAAAATATATTTTATTTTGTATATATTTTTTGTATTTAAAAGAAAAAAAAAATGATAATAGTGTCTTTACTATTAAAAGTTAAGACCGACTCACATATAATCGATCATGCGTCATCCGTAAGCGTTTTTAACTGTCACTAATGCGACGACTAAAAAGGTTAACATACATACATACTTTGTAAACAGATATTAAATCTAGTAGCTGTTAAACCACTTAACGTACGTTAAAGTTGGAAAGTTGTCAAACGTCAGTTTAATTTTGCATTGACGTACTGATTTGGCGGTTAGTTGACAATGGTAATGGATGACATTTGATATTAGGTTTATAAGTAACATGAAAATGTGGGATGGATGTTGTGGCGGTTTTTGTCTTTAATAACTTTAATAAATTTGAACCCTCTTGTTTTGATTGATGCAGAAAACTTTCTCTGGGATACGTTTTACTACAAAAACAAATACGTTTTACTACTATTTTGTAAAAGAATGTCATAATTAAGTTAGTTATATACTACTTATTAACTTAATTTGAAACAATTTCCTCTCTGTAATGTCTCAGTTTAAAACATTATAAGATATTTCGGTTTTTGAGAGTCTTGGTAAATTTTTGGAAGGAACAAAGTTATTTGAATACACATCATAATAAGGCAACTACTTACATCTGGTGGTCTTAGAGGATTTAGGGGTGCCATAAATTGAACAATCTTGGTTGATAACTGATGCCACATAATGGAAGCCTCACAGTAGGCACACTCACCCACCTGGGAAGGTAAACAAGTAGTGTGAAGAAAAGAATAGCCAACTTAAAGAATTAAGGAGAAAACTTAGTTTACCTTTAAAGAACACACATGACTACTAAGACCAACACGAGCAGCCGTTACCATACATTTCATCAAACGTGAAACATCTTCACACACCGAAGTGTGAATGCCCATGTGTTGTTCGATATCTTGTAATTCCATTTGTTTCAACAATATGTCCAACATTAAAATGCAGCAAGTCAAATTGTGCTCAGCATCAGTTGCGAATTCCGTATGACGATTTGTAGGAGCCTCATCATCCGAAATGGCAGAGGTGTTGCCGGAATCATCTTCCACAACGGGGGCTAAAATTTAAAATAACCAAATATTTTTGTTTTGAAAATATTTCTTGCTTACTAACATATAGAACTTCTTCGCGGTGGATTATCTTTCGAATACTTATGTATCGGTTTAAGACCACTCTTTGGTACACCTTCTTTTTCACGCATCAACTCATGTTGTACACCGTATTTCATTATGCGTACACCATCACCAAACATGGCAAAAAGTTGCACCAAAGGTATTAGTATACCCAATTTCGAGAGTATTTGTAGCCAACGTAAAGCCTGCTGCTGGACTTTGGCTGTGGTCTTTTCAAAACGAATGGCCACGAAGTTATACATGGTTTTGGCATCAAAGCCCAGAGGAGACATTTCCGGATCTAAAATTTTACTTAAAACAATTTTCAACTCATTGAGTTCCTTTTCGGAAACATCATTGGTAATGGCTTCCATCCAATGGGGCATAACATAATCCCAAATTTCCGATGTTATAACCTCATAGGGAACCAAACAGATTAACCGCTGTAAACCTTCTTTGAGATGGGAAGTGCGTGAAGCCAAAGTTTCCCAATGACCACCAACTCGTCCGTATTCGGGTGGATGAGGTAACAAACAGGAAATAAACACCTTGTAAGAAGATTTTTGAGAAATAAAATTATATTCGCTTGGTTTTGGAAAGTAAACTATTCACTTACTTCATAGTGTATGCGGCAAATTTCCTTAAGCCAACCAACCACATGTTCTGTTTTTAATTTTTCTATGGTACTTTCAATTTGACCAGCATCGTAGGAATAGGCAGTGACATGGAACCAATGAAAGAGCATGCCTAATATTCTACCTAAAATCTCCACGGGTGTATCAGCTGTGGGAGTGCAACGTCCCACCAATAACCAAATGCCATATCTACCCAACATTTGACGTTCATCTAGGGTTATAGTATCTGTCATGGCTCCATTACCTCCCGCAGCTGTACCAGAACCATTTTTCTTCGACTCTGAACTCTCTTTACCCGGTTCAAAGTTCATAGGTTTGGCTTCACGCAACAAACTTACCACACACTCTACCATATGCATTTGCATTTCGGGATCCATTTGCCAAGCTGGTGGCAAACTGCGATGCACAACATGATCTCCACCACGTCGGGAATTATGACGATTACCATGACATTGTGAACAATAACGTATGGGATGATTGCCGTTGTAACTGGCACATTCAGTGGAGAAACAAATCGAGAAAGCCGATTTCTCTGTAGAACGACAATTCTTATTCTCACACACCATAGAAACTTGTTGCATGGGATGCAAAATATCACCGAATTCAAGATTGGCATGTTCTCGATGAATTTCATTGGCACATTCGATGCACAGATATAGAGGAGGCGGACAGTCAGGTGCGTAGGTAATGCTAATGCTATGATCGTAGCAAACCTTAGCAGCTTCAGCATTACCAGCATTAGGACATTGTTCTCGTTGGCACACAAAGGGAACTAAATCATCTAATTAAAAGAAGATAAAATGCATTTTGGTTAACTCTGAAAAGAGGTAGACGATAAAAATTATTCGTTTCTTACTTGTTAGTTTTGAGAGTAAAACCTTACGATCAAATAGATTAGGATCAAAAGCGGGCCAATAATAAAATAACAATTTGGCCGCAGACGATCTAGACACAGCAGTACCATAAGCAATAACACATAAAATATCCTTAACTACATTATGTTTAAGTGTCATTAGACATTCCAATAGCTGACAATGATGAGCTGTGTAGTAGAAAAAATTTATTTCTTTAAATAGAGCTTTTTAAATATACATAGATATTATCAAATACATACCGGGATTATTTGAGTATTGTAATACCATCATTATAACCGATGATACGGATTGACAGGCCTGTGATTCTTGTTCATCGGCACTTCGTCGAGCTAAGAAAAGTTTGCAAGATTGTGTTTTTGTAATTAAATACATATTTTGACTAAAACTTACTTATAGTGAATGGCAAGATATAATAACATAGAGCATTAACAATATCTTGGTGTAAAGCTGGGGGTAGTACAGATATAGTAGAGCTAGCTAAATAGGGTAAGTTATCAATAAGATCTTTATCTAAGAACGGTAGGATACAGCATAAACATTGTAATAGAGCTCGTCCAAACACTAAAAGAAAACCAGAAGTAATTAAATTAAATGATTTTCAAACAAATTGTTTTTGTTTCTATATATACAACCTATTTGACCATATTGTATACAGGGCGCCACGTCAATGAGCATAGTAAGAGCATTATATAGATTTCCATATTCAAGATTAGGATAGGCAGACATACGTGTGGGATCTTCAGAAGGATCGCGTATAAGTTTGTGCGGTGAGGTACGTACATCTTTAAGGACAGCTATAGAGAAATCAATAAAATATTTATTATATATTTTCTTATATTATTGCAGAAGAGATTACATAGAATGAGTACACTTACTTAATAGAGTTTGCGAAAAATATTTTATATTGTTAGCGATGTCAACGCCAGAGGGCGCCGGTAAGACATTATGTAATAGACGTACATGATATTCATGAAGGCAACGTAACTTTGCCTTAACTAAAAAAAAATAAAGAAAATTATAAAACTATTTTTTTAAATTTTTTCGTGGTGAAAAATTAACTGCATTATTGAAAAGATCCATAAAAATATGAGGAATCAAATTAAATCTTTTAAAAATGTAAACAAAACATTCAAGGTTTTATCCAGAAAATATATAAATACAGGGTGGTCCAACCAAAACGCACGATGTTAATTGTAAATAAAACAAAAAGTTTTCAGAGAATAACATATTTTGAATATAAACTATAAGGATCTATGACATTTATCAGTGTAACAAAATATCAACAAAATAACGCTGGCTACGGCTTCGAGGACATACTTCTATGCAATGGTCCATATTTTCAATGACACTGAAAAAAAAATTGTGTTTCAATGTCGTTAATGTGCCGAATTATCTCATCATTTAGCTCTTGACTTGTGTTTGGCTTATTGACGTACACTTTTTCTTTTAAATATCCCCAAAAAAGAAGTCCAACGGTGTAAAATTATATGTTCTTGGCGGCCAATTAACATCGTCACGACGTGAGATAACACGGCTATTAAATTTCTCGCTCTATAAAGGTATAGTTTCGTTGACTGTGTGGCAAGTGGCACCATCCTGTTGGAATCACATATCGTCCAGGTCCTCAATTTTTGGCGATAGCGACAACATTAATGGTAACTTCTTGGTCGATCTCATTTCAAAGAATAACGGCCCAATGACGCCGCAAGCCAATTAACCGCAAAAAACAGTCACTCTTTGTGGATGCATCGATTTATTAACAATCACTCGTGGATTTCATTTGACCACATGCGGTAATCCTGCTAATGAATCCCCTGATGTGAAAGTGTGCCTCGTCGCAGAAGATAATTTTTTTTGTAAAGTCACAACAATTTCTGTCTGTTCAACTAATCATTCGGCGTATTGACAAAGCTTGAAATGCTCAGAAGGCTTCAGCTCTCGAGTCAATAAAACCTTGTAAGTATGTAAATTCAAATCTTTATTAAAAATTCTCAATAGTGATGTTCGTAAGATGTTCAATTGTAAGGCACGACGACGAGTTGAGATCGCGAACAACAGCAATGTTTTCCGCAGAACAAACTAGGCGAGCATGCACAGGTGTTTTCAAATTTTCTACAGACCCGCAAAATTCTCCCGATTGTGAACATATTTTGTCGATAATACTGACCAAATAAAGCATGAAGTGAACGAAATGCATTTTGATGATTTTAACGGGAATTTTCGTAAAAGACTTTAATAACACTGCTCTGCAAAAAATAATTTTTTGTCTTCCCATTAAATAAAACAATGTGGACTATATGGATTTTGACGCGCTGAACTCAAATTCGTTGTCGGTTTTTTTTCCATCAGATCGGTATTTTTTTATGGGCGTGGCAAATTTTTCCTCCTAAATTAGTCAGGTACGGAAACTTATTTCATCCTAACTCGAGAACCAGTCATCTGATTTTCAAAGATAAAACACCAAAAAATGTGTAACAAAATTGTATTTACTTTAGTGAAATAAAATTTTTCTCTATCTTTTATCGTTTTGGAGTTATTTAGAAATTAATGGAGAAAAAAAATTTTTTGTGTAAAATTCGTAATATTTTTCAATTTAAAAATGGAATTAAAAAAATATAAGGCAATTATTTAACATTTTAAGCTTATTTCTAAGAGCTACTTATCTTGGAAATAAAATAAGCCATAAACCATAACAAAATAAATTTGGAGATTTGTTACAAATCCTTGACATTTTGTAATATGAAAGCGTTTGTGGATTCTTTAATTGCTTTATTTCTTTACATAATAACAAAGTACACTATAAGATCTATTTACTCTTGCCGATTTTAACCGCACGATATTCAAATTAAAAGTGACTTAATTATTGCCTATCAGCTTCTATACATATAATAAATTCTAGAATCTACCCTAATGTTCTTAATTTGAAATCACAGGTAATTGAAAAATACTGTTATAAATATTAATTCCAAGAACAATGTAAAATACTGTTGTACTTTAGTTCCCTTACCTGCTCACCAAACGAAATGTTACATATATCATATGCAAGGCTGGTTGCATTACAGTATCGGGTAGCTGCGGTAAATTGACAATAAAATCTACATTATTTAACCGATCTTTATGGTTTCTGGCTTTTATTATTTTTAAGATAAGTAGCTCTTAGAAAAAGGTTTAAAATGTTGAATATTTGCTTTAAATTTTTTTTAATTCCATTTTTAAATTGAAAAATATTAGAAATTTTGCATGAAACAAATTTTTTTTCTTCATTAATTTCTAAATAACTCCAAAACAATAAGAGATAGAGAATTCTATTTTGTTACACATTTTTTTATTTTTTATTTTTGAAAATCGGATGACTGGTTCTCGAGTTAGGATTTAATATGTGTCCGTACCTGACTAATTTAGGGGGAAAAATTTGCCACGCCCATAAAAAAAACCCCGATCTGATGGAAAAAAACCGACAACGGATTTGAGTTTAGCGCATCAAAATTCATATAGTCCACATAGTTTTATTTAATGGAGGATTTTGCTGCTGAGCAGTGTAATCTGAACGCGCTACTAATTGTGTACCTCTTTATCCTTTAGAATATGTCAAACACTAAAAAAAATGTCAAATTACGTTAAGGTTGACATCGTGTATTATGTTTATATGGTTTTAATAAGGTCGGGTAAATGTTAACAATTTGTAATGGCCATATTATGGCGTCGTTAAAGTCTGTTATTCATCAGTATTGCCAAATCACCATAGCACGTTAAAGGATATTCTTAAAATCACGTACAAATGATTAAAGCGAGAGCTCAAGGGCAATAGAGTATTGGTCATGTTAGTTTATATAGTTGAGTTGTATCAATAGGCAGATCTATGCGTTTGACCTATTGCCTTAAAGTTAACATAATCTAGATCATCGCTAAAATTTAGACCGTCTTGTTTTATTTCCTTTTTTAACATCGAACTCAGGGTGCACATAATAACATAGTTTTTATTTTCCAAATATAAAAATTTCATACACTTTCTCTCTTCTTTTATAATTTCCAATTGTCAAACTTCATATAAAAAAACTGACCTTAATCGAAAAGCCTTTATAATATTAAAAATTTTTTTTTTAATTTAATTAAATATAGCGGAAAATTTCAATATTTCTGGAGGCTATTCTTTCTACTAAATTAATTGAACATACGAAATGGTAGTCTGATTTTTCATTCAAAATATAATTAATAATTTTTTTTTTAATAAATAGCATAAATTTAAATGTATAGATTTTTCACAAAGAAATTGTTTTTTTCACTGATCGACATGATTGCGCTTGTATGTTTATACCATAATGTAGGCACGATGGCATGGATTCAAGAGGTCAAATTTTTATACAATATTTTGCTATTAATATTCGGCTTAATTGGGTTGTGTTAACTTTAAGGATTGTGGTGGATTACAGCGTATTACCATTGACCTGTGCCTTTCGAAAACCTCACAGGTAAATTACACGCCTATATGATAATAAAGTGTTATAATGTAGGCTTTCCGTTGTGATTTGATGACTAAAAAATAAAAAACCGATTTGCCATACGCTTCTACAGAGCAGGGGCTTTTAGTGATAATGTCAAAACAACATGGACCACACCTTTTAACCGCTTAAATGAAAAAACCCTTAATGGTATATGCTGGTAAATAATACTTACAGGCTTGAGCACGAGTACCCATATTGACGAGCTGCGTCTTGAAACTATCGGTCATTATATCAGATACATCCTTAGAATTTCCAAAGCCTCTTCCAATGGACTTGCCATTCTAAAAAGATTTAATAAAATACACACTTAAAGCCAACAAATATTTTTCATGAAATAAGATTATATAGAATTATTTTTTTATAAAATTTTATTAAAAAAATTTATAGTTTTGTAAATTTTTGTAAAATGTTGGTTATATAACTTCTTTTCATTGCAGCATCCCTTCAAACAAACTTTCTATTTTTTGTTGTTGTAATTTATAAGAAACTTTAAAGAATTCTTTAAAAGTTTTATGTTTCAATATAAGAAATTTATCATTCTTACGGAATTTTGAAAAATTTACCTCAAAAGTTGTAAATTTCTTTAATAAATTTGCAATTTTTTACGGATTTTTGCTAAAAACAGCACCACACCAAAAAGTTATCGACTACAAATAGTTAGTTTTCTTAGTTTGGAAAAAATGTATCTTTATATTCTCAAAGTATGTATAACTATTTACTGGCAGATGCGCACAGAACAGCTGTTGTGTATAGAGATATAGGTTAATACATTAATACTTTGTAAATTACAATTTAAATCTCTTACAACACAGTAGGTTTTAATTCACAAATAATCTGTGTTAGAAAAATTAAGGTTACACACCTTGTATCTTTTGTTGCTTTTAAATTCTCACTAGTATTATTTAGTTTTTGCTTTTTAATACTTTTTTATCTTCGGTCTACGTTATTTTAAACCTGTAGCCTTTGGTTTTTCACTAAATTATGTATTCGTTGCATTACAACCCTGTGTTGGTATTATTTTGCTTCTTTCTTATAGTGCCTTAGGGGAAAAAATCAATACAATTTTCCCGTCACAACATTTAACACCAACAGTTTGTTGTATTTGTTTAATTAACTGGCTTGCTCATTTATCGCCTGCGCTCTTTAGTATATTTTAATTATCAGCTGTTTTTTGTTTATATTTCATAACAACGTGTTGTTTTGTTGTTATATTTGTTGTATGATACCGTGATTTGTATAAGTACCGTTACTTAAAACTGTTTGCACATAACCATCAGCTGTTTGCCTTATGAGAATGTGCTGTTGTCAGCTGTTTGTAGGTGCAATCTCAACAAGTGTTTGTTTACAAATTTTGTGCTTGTGCGCATTAAATGTCATATGAATTTTTATTATTGTTATCTTTTTTTAAAGCTATAATAGTATAAGTGTTTATATATGTATACTTATGCGTATGAAGACATGCCGGCAAAGAGAGTAAATAATAAATAATTTGTAGAATATGTACTTAATAGAAAATATGTCTATTGGTGCTACGTAGGTGGTTGCAAAAATTTTATTCTATACTCTTTTAGATTTAAGCAGAAAACAAAAAATTCTTTTCAGCATAAAGCAGTGGTTTTAAAGATAAATTGCGAAATGTAATTGTTTCTAAAGTAATTCCCTTTTATGGAAAGTTATACGTTTCATGAGATATCTATATTCGTTATATACACTTCACAACGTGTGGTCATGCAATATCAACTATTTGTATCACCATTCATCTTATATGAAACACGTACATATATACATATAAAAAACATACATACCTATATAAAAACATCCCATTGTAAAATTATAAATTGAGTTTACGTATGTATTAAAAAAAAATAATAAAAAAAAAAAAATTAAAAAAAAAATAAAATTTACTAAATTTTTTGGGATATGCTCCCATAATTTTTCAATTATATTTATTTGGTTGTTGGGTTTAAGCTGGTTTATATGCATTTCACTGGTGCTTATGCCAGATCATCAGTAAACCTTTACCCAAATTCTTGAAAAAGTTTAAAATTTTTATAAGTTATATTTTTAAATTCTCATTAACAAAATGAGAATTCAAAAATAAAACAAAAAACTATAACAAACTTTTTCAAAAACCCAACCAACAATTTTTTTAAATTTTGAATTTATTTTATTTTTCTAATCCCTTTAACATTTGGCTAACCATTGGTTAACACTAAATGTTTATAAGGGCAACCGAAAAATAAAATCTTTTATTAGTTAATTTACTAAATTTTTTGGGATATGCTCCCATAATTTTTCAATTATATTTATTTGGTTGTTGGGTTTAAGCTGGTTTATATGCATTTCACTGGTGCTTATGCCAGATCATCAGTAAACCTTTACCCAAATTCTTGAAAAAGTTTAAAATTTTTATAAGTTATATTTTTAAATTCTCATTAACAAAATGAGAATTCAAAAATAAAACAAAAAACTATAACAAACTTTTTCAAAAACCCAACCAACAATTTTTTTAAATTTTGAATTTATTTTATTTTTCTAATCCCTTTAACATTTGGCTAACCATTGGTTAACACTAAATGTTTATAAGGGCAACCGAAAAATAAAATCTTTTATTAGTTAATTTACTAAATTTTTTGGGATATGCTCCCATAATTTTTCAATTATATTTATTTGGTTGTTGGGTTTAAGCTGGTTTATATGCATTTCACTGGTGCTTATGCCAGATCATCAGTAAACCTTTACCCAAATTCTTGAAAAAGTTTAAAATTTTTATAAGTTATATTTTTAAATTCTCATTAACAAAATGAGAATTCAAAAATAAAACAAAAAACTATAACAAACTTGTTCAAAAACCCAACCAACAATTTTTTTAAATTTTGAATTTATTTTATTTTTCTAATCCCTTTAACATTTGGCTAACCATTGGTTAACACTAAATGTTTATAAGGGCAACCGAAAAATAAAATCTTTTATTAGTTAATTTACTAAATTTTTTGGGATATGCTCCCATAATTTTTCAATTATATTTATTTGGTTGTTGGGTTTAAGCTGGTTTATATGCATTTCACTGGTGCTTATGCCAGATCATCAGTAAACCTTTACCCAAATTCTTGAAAAAGTTTAAAATTTTTATAAGTTATATTTTTAAATTCTCATTAACAAAATGAGAATTCAAAAATAAAACAAAAAACTATAACAAACTTTTTCAAAAACCCAACCAACAATTTTTTTAAATTTTGAATTTATTTTATTTTTCTAATCCCTTTAACATTTGGCTAACCATTGGTTAACACTAAATGTTTATAAGGGCAACCGAAAAATAAAATCTTTTATTAGTTAATTTACTAAATTTTTTGGGATATGCTCCCATAATTTTTCAATTATATTTATTTGGTTGTTGGGTTTAAGCTGGTTTATATGCATTTCACTGGTGCTTATGCCAGATCATCAGTAAACCTTTACCCAAATTCTTGAAAAAGTTTAAAATTTTTATAAGTTATATTTTTAAATTCTCATTAACAAAATGAGAATTCAAAAATAAAACAAAAAACTATAACAAACTTTTTCAAAAACCCAACCAACAATTTTTTTAAATTTTGAATTTATTTTATTTTTCTAATCCCTTTAACATTTGGCTAACCATTGGTTAACACTAAATGTTTATAAGGGCAACCGAAAAATAAAATCTTTTATTAGTTAATTTACTAAATTTTTTGGGATATGCTCCCATAATTTTTCAATTATATTTATTTGGTTGTTGGGTTTAAGCTGGTTTATATGCATTTCACTGGTGCTTATGCCAGATCATCAGTAAACCTTTACCCAAATTCTTGAAAAAGTTTAAAATTTTTATAAGTTATATTTTTAAATTCTCATTAACAAAATGAGAATTCAAAAATAAAACAAAAAACTATAACAAACTTTTTCAAAAACCCAACCAACAATTTTTTTAAATTTTGAATTTATTTTATTTTTCTAATCCCTTTAACATTTGGCTAACCATTGGTTAACACTAAATGTTTATAAGGGCAACCGAAAAATAAAATCTTTTATTAGTTAATTTACTAAATTTTTTGGGATATGCTCCCATAATTTTTCAATTATATTTATTTGGTTGTTGGGTTTAAGCTGGTTTATATGCATTTCACTGGTGCTTATGCCAGATCATCAGTAAACCTTTACCCAAATTCTTGAAAAAGTTTAAAATTTTTATAAGTTATATTTTTAAATTCTCATTAACAAAATGAGAATTCAAAAATAAAACAAAAAACTATAACAAACTTTTTCAAAAACCCAACCAACAATTTTTTTAAATTTTGAATTTATTTTATTTTTCTAATCCCTTTAACATTTGGCTAACCATTGGTTAACACTAAATGTTTATAAGGGCAACCGAAAAATAAAATCTTTTATTAGTTAATTTACTAAATTTTTTGGGATATGCTCCCATAATTTTTCAATTATATTTATTTGGTTGTTGGGTTTAAGCTGGTTTATATGCATTTCACTGGTGCTTATGCCAGATCATCAGTAAACCTTTACCCAAATTCTTGAAAAAGTTTAAAATTTTTATAAGTTATATTTTTAAATTCTCATTAACAAAATGAGAATTCAAAAATAAAACAAAAAACTATAACAAACTTTTTCAAAAACCCAACCAACAATTTTTTTAAATTTTGAATTTATTTTATTTTTCTAATCCCTTTAACATTTGGCTAACCATTGGTTAACACTAAATGTTTATAAGGGCAACCGAAAAATAAAATCTTTTATTAGTTAATTTACTAAATTTTTTGGGATATGCTCCCATAATTTTTCAATTATATTTATTTGGTTGTTGGGTTTAAGCTGGTTTATATGCATTTCACTGGTGCTTATGCCAGATCATCAGTAAACCTTTACCCAAATTCTTGAAAAAGTTTAAAATTTTTATAAGTTATATTTTTAAATTCTCATTAACAAAATGAGAATTCAAAAATAAAACAAAAAACTATAACAAACTTTTTCAAAAACCCAACCAACAATTTTTTTAAATTTTGAATTTATTTTATTTTTCTAATCCCTTTAACATTTGGCTAACCATTGGTTAACACTAAATGTTTATAAGGGCAACCGAAAAATAAAATCTTTTATTAGTTAATTTACTAAATTTTTTGGGATATGCTCCCATAATTTTTCAATTATATTTATTTGGTTGTTGGGTTTAAGCTGGTTTATATGCATTTCACTGGTGCTTATGCCAGATCATCAGTAAACCTTTACCCAAATTCTTGAAAAAGTTTAAAATTTTTATAAGTTATATTTTTAAATTCTCATTAACAAAATGAGAATTCAAAAATAAAACAAAAAACTATAACAAACTTTTTCAAAAACCCAACCAACAATTTTTTTTAAATTTTGAATTTATTTTATTTTTCTAATCCCTTTAACATTTGGCTAACCATTGGTTAACACTAAATGTTTATAAGGGCAACCGAAAAATAAAATCTTTTATTAGTTAATTTACTAAATTTTTTGGGATATGCTCCCATAATTTTTCAATTATATTTATTTGGTTGTTGGGTTTAAGCTGGTTTATATGCATTTCACTGGTGCTTATGCCAGATCATCAGTAAACCTTTACCCAAATTCTTGAAAAAGTTTAAAATTTTTATAAGTTATATTTTTAAATTCTCATTAACAAAATGAGAATTCAAAAATAAAACAAAAAACTATAACAAACTTTTTCAAAAACCCAACCAACAATTTTTTTAAATTTTGAATTTATTTTATTTTTCTAATCCCTTTAACATTTGGCTAACCATTGGTTAACACTAAATGTTTATAAGGGCAACCGAAAAATAAAATCTTTTATTAGTTAATTTACTAAATTTTTTGGGATATGCTCCCATAATTTTTCAATTATATTTATTTGGTTGTTGGGTTTAAGCTGGTTTATATGCATTTCACTGGTGCTTATGCCAGATCATCAGTAAACCTTTACCCAAATTCTTGAAAAAGTTTAAAATTTTTATAAGTTATATTTTTAAATTCTCATTAACAAAATGAGAATTCAAAAATAAAACAAAAAACTATAACAAACTTTTTCAAAAACCCAACCAACAATTTTTTTAAATTTTGAATTTATTTTATTTTTCTAATCCCTTTAACATTTGGCTAACCATTGGTTAACACTAAATGTTTATAAGGGCAACCGAATGTTTATAGTGTTAACCAATGGTTAGCCAAATGTTAAAGGGATTAGAAAAATAAAATAAATTCAAAATTTAAAAAAATTGTTGGTTGGGTTTTTGAAAAAGTTTGTTATAGTTTTTTGTTTTATTTTTGAATTCTCATTTTGTTAATGAGAATTTAAAAATATAACTTATAAAAATTTTAAACTTTTTCAAGAATTTGGGTAAAGGTTTACTGATGATCTGGCATAAGCACCAGTGAAATGCATATAAACCAGCTTAAACCCAACAACCAAATAAATATAATTGAAAAATTATGGGAGCATATCCCAAAAAAAAATTTAGTAAATTAACTAATAAAAGATTTTATTTTTCGGTTGCCCTTATAAACATTTAGTGTTAACCAATGGTTAGCCAAATGTTAAAGGGATTAGAAAAATAAAATAAATTCAAAATTTAAAAAAATTGTTGGTTGGGTTTTTGAAAAAGTTTGTTATAGTTTTTTGTTTTATTTTTGAATTCTCATTTTGTTAATGAGAATTTAAAAATATAACTTATAAAAATTTTAAACTTTTTCAAGAATTTGGGTAAAGGTTTACTGATGATCTGGCATAAGCACCAGTGAAATGCATATAAACCAGCTTAAACCCAACAACCAAATAAATATAATTGAAAAATTATGGGAGCATATCCCAAAAAATTTAGTAAATTAACTAATAAAAGATTTTATTTTTCGGTTGCCCTTATAAACATTTAGTGTTAACCAATGGTTAGCCAAATGTTAAAGGGATTAGAAAAATAAAATAAATTCAAAATTTAAAAAAATTGTTGGTTGGGTTTTTGAAAAAGTTTGTTATAGTTTTTTGTTTTATTTTTGAATTCTCATTTTGTTAATGAGAATTTAAAAATATAACTTATAAAAATTTTAAACTTTTTCAAGAATTTGGGTAAAGGTTTACTGATAATCTGGCATAAGCACCAGTGAAATGCATATAAACCAGCTTAAACCCAACAACCAAATAAATATAATTGAAAAATTATGGGAGCATATCCCAAAAAATTTAGTAAATTAACTAATAAAAGATTTTATTTTTCGGTTGCCCTTATAAACATTTAGTGTTAACCAATGGTTAGCCAAATGTTAAAGGGATTAGAAAAATAAAATAAATTCAAAATTTAAAAAAATTGTTGGTTGGGTTTTTGAAAAAGTTTGTTATAGTTTTTTGTTTTATTTTTGAATTCTCATTTTGTTAATGAGAATTTAAAAATATAACTTATAAAAATTTTAAACTTTTTCAAGAATTTGGGTAAAGGTTTACTGATGATCTGGCATAAGCACCAGTGAAATGCATATAAACCAGCTTAAACCCAACAACCAAATAAATATAAT
Organism: Phyto melanocephala; assembly: GCA_941918925.1. Taxonomy (NCBI): domain Eukaryota; kingdom Metazoa; phylum Arthropoda; class Insecta; order Diptera; family Rhinophoridae; genus Phyto; species Phyto melanocephala. Next base: position 47,536,193 of record OW799233.1, on the reverse strand, counting down.
TGAAAAATTATGGGAGCATATCCCAAAAAATTTAGTAAATTAACTAATAAAAGATTTTATTTTTCGGTTGCCCTTATAAACATTTAGTGTTAACCAATGGTTAGCCAAATGTTAAAGGGATTAGAAAAATAAAATAAATTCAAAATTTAAAAAAATTGTTGGTTGGGTTTTTGAAAAAGTTTGTTATAGTTTTTTGTTTTATTTTTGAATTCTCATTTTGTTAATGAGAATTTAAAAATATAACTTATAAAAATTTTAAACTTTTTCAAGAATTTGGGTAAAGGTTTACTGATGATCTGGCATAAGCACCAGTGAAATGCATATAAACCAGCTTAAACCCAACAACCAAATAAATATAATTGAAAAATTATGGGAGCATATCCCAAAAAATTTAGTAAATTAACTAATAAAAGATTTTATTTTTCGGTTGCCCTTATAAACATTTAGTGTTAACCAATGGTTAGCCAAATGTTAAAGGGATTAGAAAAATAAAATAAATTCAAAATTTAAAAAAATTGTTGGTTGGGTTTTTGAAAAAGTTTGTTATAGTTTTTTGTTTTATATTTGAATTCTCATTTTGTTAATGAGAATTTAAAAATATAACTTATAAAAATTTTAAACTTTTTCAAGAATTTGGGTAAAGGTTTACTGATGATCTGGCATAAGCACCAGTGAAATGCATATAAACCAGCTTAAACCCAACAACCAAATAAATATAATTGAAAAATTATGGGAGCATATCCCAAAAAATTTAGTAAATTAACTAATAAAAGATTTTATTTTTCGGTTGCCCTTATAAACATTTAGTGTTAACCAATGGTTAGCCAAATGTTAAAGGGATTAGAAAAATAAAATAAATTCAAAATTTAAAAAAATTGTTGGTTGGGTTTTTGAAAAAGTTTGTTATAGTTTTTTGTTTTATTTTTGAATTCTCATTTTGTTAATGAGAATTTAAAAATATAACTTATAAAAATTTTAAACTTTTTCAAGAATTTGGGTAAAGGTTTACTGATGATCTGGCATAAGCACCAGTGAAATGCATATAAACCAGCTTAAACCCAACAACCAAATAAATATAATTGAAAAATTATGGGAGCATATCCCAAAAAATTTAGTAAATTAACTAATAAAAGATTTTATTTTTCGGTTGCCCTTATAAACATTTAGTGTTAACCAATGGTTAGCCAAATGTTAAAGGGATTAGAAAAATAAAATAAATTCAAAATTTAAAAAAATTGTTGGTTGGGTTTTTGAAAAAGTTTGTTATAGTTTTTTGTTTTATTTTTGAATTCTCATTTTGTTAATGAGAATTTAAAAATATAACTTATAAAAATTTTAAACTTTTTCAAGAATTTGGGTAAAGGTTTACTGATGATCTGGCATAAGCACCAGTGAAATGCATATAAACCAGCTTAAACCCAACAACCAAATAAATATAATTGAAAAATTATGGGAGCATATCCCAAAAAATTTAGTAAATTAACTAATAAAAGATTTTATTTTTCGGTTGCCCTTATAAACATTTAGTGTTAACCAATGGTTAGCCAAATGTTAAAGGGATTAGAAAAATAAAATAAATTCAAAATTTAAAAAAATTGTTGGTTGGGTTTTTGAAAAAGTTTGTTATAGTTTTTTGTTTTATTTTTGAATTCTCATTTTGTTAATGAGAATTTAAAAATATAACTTATAAAAATTTTAAACTTTTTCAAGAATTTGGGTAAAGGTTTACTGATGATCTGGCATAAGCACCAGTGAAATGCATATAAACCAGCTTAAACCCAACAACCAAATAAATATAATTGAAAAATTATGGGAGCATATCCCAAAAAATTTAGTAAATTAACTAATAAAAGATTTTATTTTTCGGTTGCCCTTATAAACATTTAGTGTTAACCAATGGTTAGCCAAATGTTAAAGGGATTAGAAAAATAAAATAAATTCAAAATTTAAAAAAATTGTTGGTTGGGTTTTTGAAAAAGTTTGTTATAGTTTTTTGTTTTATTTTTGAATTCTCATTTTGTTAATGAGAATTTAAAAATATAACTTATAAAAATTTTAAACTTTTTCAAGAATTTGGGTAAAGGTTTACTGATGATCTGGCATAAGCACCAGTGAAATGCATATAAACCAGCTTAAACCCAACAACCAAATAAATATAATTAAAAAAATAAAATATTAAAAAAGAAAACATTAAAAAAAATAAAATATTAAAAAAGAAAACATATTAAAAAAAATATAAAAAATATATATAAAATAAAAAATAAAATAATTAATAAAAAAAATTTTTTTGGCTCAGGTGGGATTCGATGGCATGTTCACTCTAACCAGTATAACACGTTTGTATATATGTATGTATGTACGTGTTGAATGTTGTTGTTTTTGTGAAAAAAAAATCGAGGTGGTCGTGGGTTTTTGCTCATATCTCAGTTGTTTATATACCGATGTTTCTGATTTTCAATACCGATCTACTCCCGAATATTTCTGATATTTTAATACCTCACCCGGGTCTAGACAATGCCAAGGGGCTTCAACAAGTTGATTTCAACATATACACGGACAGACGGACAGACTGACAGCTAAATCGACTTCCCTTTTCATAAGCTTTCAGAAAATATATACTTTATGGGGTCGGAAATGAAAATTGTAGAAATTTCACACGGAATGACAAACCAATATATACCCTTTTTCACTGTGTGAAGGGTACACAAAACAAATTGGAGTTAGTAATAAACACTGAACTAATTATATACTGGATTAAGCAGTTTTTCTTACAAACATTTTTACACGCTTCAGACTTAAATTGAAGAAAAACTACATGCTGGTCGACGAGGCGTATCTTTCTCTACCACATGGCATCAAAATCTAAATTTACTTAAAAAGTGGATTTAGCAGGTTTGCATATTAAACCAACGCGTCAGCGACGATACAGCTTTGTAATTTCGTTTGTAATTTCTAGAAATATTCATATTCGATCCTATAAAGTATATATTTTGAAAAAGCTTATGAGTAGGTGAGTAGATTCAGCAATGTCTGTCTATCCGTGTATTGGTTAAAACCAGCTATAAGTAAAGCCCACATGTTACCCGGACCTGTATGTGGTATTAATCTTTCGAAAATATCCGGGAATTCATCGCTTTTGAAATCCAGCACAATCGCCCATTACTTTCTGTGATAAATTAACACGACTGTCTCTGTTTTTTCCATATTTTTACCACGAAATTCAACATTTTTCATCTAAGGTTAATTTATAGACAAGTTTGTTACTATTTATAGGCATAATAAGCTTCTAGGGTATTTGTGAAAACTTTGACACTAATCGACAAAGTTATATGCAAAAAAAATTTTTCTTAAATATATTAAGTTATTTAATTAACTCTTGGATACGAGAAATACAACGGAATACAAACATAGTCTCGAAAATTATTGCCGAAAAAACTGAAGAATCGGGGTTTAACTAACTGAGATATAAGGAGAAAAATGCAAATGCTTTGATGTTTTTTTTCTTGAATTTACAAAGAAAAATCGCTGTTTCAGCTTCTGTACAACAGAGAGGAACGACATGGGTATCCAAAGAAATAACTTGACTAGCAGAATATAATACTCTACTAAAAGATTTAATATGGTGGCTACTACAAAATGGCGTACAATTATTTTTTTTTTATGTATCATATCAGGTAATTGTAAATGTACCTACTTCAATCCCCTCAATATTGGTATGAAACGAAAGGGCTCGAAAACTATGAAAAGTTAAAATCCAACATGGCGTCCGAAATAATACGGCGGGTCAAATATATGAAGGAGCCTGATCAGTAGAAAACAGTAAACTATGAAAATGTTAAAATCCAAGATGGTGCGGATGAGTTTTTTTTTAACCCCATAAATATGGGAATCAAATAAATGGGCTTGACTAATAGAATTTAACTAACAATACAATAAACACTCAAAATTAAAGATGACGTCGAAAATAATAAAGCAAAATGGCGTACAACATTTAATCTGAAATCTAGGGTAAGCTACGAGTGGTCGCTGTACCTATGTACATGACATTGAAGGGAATTCTCAGTTCCGTTGTGTCGTTTGTTTATGTTTTGTTAACAACACAAATGATTCAACGCAAGGCGAATTCAATATCAGGTGATATCATCCCTGCAACAAACACAAAAAGGCCAAGAGAATGTCAAAACACAAAAAACAAATTTTTTGTTTACTTTTAATTAATATTTTATTTTTATAAATTTACGCGAAATTTTTTTAAAAAAATAAGTATTTTTAATTTATTACAAAATTTGTGCCAGTTTATATAACATATTTGTGTTTTATATCACATTTTTCACAATTTTCACAATTTTAAATCACTGGGACAAACACAACGGAAATTTTGATTTTCTGAATTAAAGACATTACAAATGTTGTTTATTCAAATTATAAAATGTGTTTTACTTATTTTCCAATAAGTTATTGCACAAATATTAGTATTTTTTTAATATTTTCCCACAAATTTTACCACTTTTATAAAAATTTTCAATTAACGCACATAAAAATTAATTTAAATGTAAACAAACTTTGACATTGTGCCGTAAAAATAAAACGAGCAAAAAACAATCAGCTGGCTTCTTAACATCACCTAATGTTGAATTCGCCTTGATTCAACGCAAACAAAAATAGAATGCAGTAGAAAAGTGAGAGACACATTAAAAAATTACTTGTATCACCATGTAATGAGAGGGAAAGTTGAGGGAAGATATCCCCTTATTTTATTATGCTGATATATAATAAACCAATTTGTTTCCATTTGTGATTTTTAAAACGCTCTGTTGTTATTACTGGGTGTTCAAATAAAAATAATTGTAAATCAAGAGCTACACAAGGCAATTATACTTGCCCAAGTCCAGTGTTTATAGAAAAGAGAATGGAAAGGGGTAAATACTTGCCCGTACTCTAAATTCGTTTTGTTTTTCTCATTCGTACATCAACATTCACACAAACACACATTACAATCGAGTTAATAAAGTAGGAATTGGCCAGGGTGATTGTTTTTTTGTGTCTCAATGTTTGTCAAACTCCATATATAAAAAAGAGATTTTACTGCCAAGAATTGTCAAACTCCATATATTAAAAAGAGAGGCAAAAAATGCTCTTCTTTATGCTATCGCCTTATGTAATTACACCATGGAATTCGCTAAAACATAAATTTCCTATTTGAACGTAAAAGCAAGATTACAAGAGAACAAAAAAACTTCAGCAAGTTTAATTGCTGTAGGTTTTAGTTTCCAAGAGAGTTGTGCAAAAAGAAGTTTATTTAATTCTTTAACTAAATTTTCATAAAATAAAAAAAAACTATAAAATAGAGTTAATATTTGGTGAATTCACAAGATGTCCTAAGTGTAGTATTGTCATAATTTCATAATTTTTAAAAAACTTTTTTACAATAGATCCATTAATTTTATTATTATTATTTTTTTTAATTGTGATATGACAATACGACTCTTAAAAGTTCCTGTGAATATACAATATTTTAAAGATTACAGAATTTAAACACAATTGTTTTTCTCTATTTAATAATATTTCTCTAACTGTTTATTTTGTTTTGCCCTTAATCCATGAGATTGCTTTCAAATTTGTCCCAAAACAAATTGTCATTTTGAAATTAATATCGAATAATAAAGAATTAGGAAACAAAATATTTTTTTTAAACAATATTTTTTACTTTGTGAGATAAAAACTTAACAATGGCTGAAACTTTAACCACCCAAGAATTATCTGCTCTACAAGAAATGCCGTCAGCGCCAGAAATGGGAGAGTTGCGAAAGATTGTGACCTTACAGGATATACCTCTAGCTGAAGGTGATAGTATGCAGCAATTAACTGGGTCACAAAAGAAATCTCACCCAGAAAATGTGGACGAAAAAGAACATAAGTTAAAAACCACTTCTCTGAAGAGATTCTTTCGTTTGTCACCGAAAAAGAAAGAGGGTGATGGTCCATTAGAAGCGGAAACTAGTCAAATGGAATTAGAACAAGAAGGTGCCAAAACTGATGAACTAGCTGAAAATCCCACGCATAGTGTACTCCAAACTGATGATGTGCATTTAAAAGGCACCTCATCAGAATACAAACGTTTTAAATTGGGTTTTGGTAGATATGAGTGTAGGTTTTTTTATTTTTTTTATCGTCAATGAATATAGAAACTTTTTAATATGTTTCGTGTTATTAACAAATTTAGCTAATTCCCCTCCAAATATTGTGCTCGGTGATAAGGACTTGACTGCCTCTATTTCAAAGGCAACTTTAAAGTCCTCATTATCAACTTATTGGAATTCCGTTTTTAAGTTGAAAAAAGGCAAACGAATCACAAAATCTCACATGGAATTGCAATCGAATGTGGATGAGGCGACAACTAGTGATACCAAGCAAACTAAAAGACTAGATTCCCCCAGCGAGTTTCAAGAGGATAATAATGATTGTATTTCTGACGATAATCGCATTTTAGAAGAAATACAAAGTTTAAAAATTTCCGAAGAATGTCCACAAAAATAATCACACTTCTAAATGGGCTTTAAATGACTATTAACTTGACTATTGTTTTCTATATATCTAACATATCTTGAATTTAGTGCAAATTCTGAAAAAAAAAATAAAAAAATTTGTTGTGGTTTGCAATTTGTGAATTGTACGAGTAACTTTATACATTCGTTAACAATTTCAAGTTCAAAGGTTATTAACTAATCAGCCGTGAAACATAAATTTTTTTAAAAAATGTACAAAAACATTTAGGGTGGCTTAGAGGCAGATGTGTTTTGCATTTTTTTAAACATTTATTTCGGCTTTTAAGTGTCCCCTTGCCAGTTATTCATATTTTCCTTTCATTGGGTCATTTAAAAGTTCATAGAAGTGTATGTGGGCTTTTGAAACACAGGGTTTTTAACTCAGGTACAATCGCAAGTAATTTTGGAAATAAATTTAAGAACTTGTTTGACAAATTTTCGATTTTTAGAAACATTTCGTTCAGTTTTTCGTTTTTATGAATTTATAAAATTTTTAAATTTGCTTTTAATACAAAAATGTTACACAGAAAATCACTCATATTAATGTGCTTCATAATTTTTTTTGAAATTTCAATTTCTAGAGAGTTGTTTATTTATTAAAATGTTTATGCTTAAGGTGAATTCACCCATTTGTTCTGAACAAAATTTTTTCCGGAGAATAACATTTTTTACTGAGAGTTTTCTGCAGAACGATTCACCCATTTAAGAAAATTTGTCCGAAAAAACAAAGCTGCCATATAATATAAAATGCAAACAGTTGTACAAAGTGGAAGCACCGCTAGCAAACTATGTAAATAAATACAAACGTAAATTATTTCATTAAAATATATGTGAAGAAAATGTTGGATAGAAGAAAACTAAAATTATTATTTTTAATTGAAGTGCATAAAGTCAATTTGTTTGCAAAAGAAATTTATAAAAAAAAATCGAAAATAAAGAGTCGCTTCTATTTCATTCCATAAACCCTGTTTTAAATAATTATTTTTGTATGCACTATTGCTCATGTCATACAAACATTTTCTTCCTGGTTTTTTAATTCTTCTATTAATTTTTGAGCAATATTTTCATTAAATTCCATTTTAATTGTTTATTTTCGGCAAAAACAATTTTTGTATAATAAATGTACTGACACTGTGTGATGTGGCAACCAAATTCAATTTTCATGTAAATATTGAAAAATAGTGGCATCCCAATTCAGTTTCTTCTGAACAAGAATTAAAATTAAACCAATTCAAGAAAAATCTTTCTGAACAAAATAATCTCTCTCTCTCTCAAAAGTAAAACATCAAACTCAATACAAAAAAAATTTGTTCTGAACTAAAATTTTATGGGTGAATCCAGCTTTAGTCATGCTGCAATTATTTTATACGTTAACAGGCAGTTGATTTTTTATTATTATTGTTAAAAGTACTCTGTGCTAAGTTTTCGTTTTCAATTTATTCGACCATTTTTGAGAATCAATTTTAAATTTAACGCCTTTATTCGCATATTCGAAGTTTTAACCAATAGGCGATTTCGTTTAGTTTTGCGATTATAAAAATTTTTTCTTCAATTTTCGTTTTATAAAACTTTTTTCATCAATTTTATTAGATACATTTTTTACAAAATTTTTGTTGAAAAATTTGGTCAGAAACTTAAAACTTGTTTTAACTTTTCACAAATTTTCAAATTTTTAAAATCAAATTCAAATACAATCACGGTTATCATGAATTTCACAACGTGACAATTTCCGAATAAAATTTTTTGTTCACATGGATTTTAATTTCGTATTTTAAATGTCATGTGAATGAATTGGTAAATTCTTTTCTTTACAAATTGCCGAAATATTTCACATGTGAGCTATTCAAAATAGTGTGCTTTTTGTTTAAGTATGCAAAGTCACAAATAATTTTTACGGAGCTTGAAAATACGGAAATTTCCACAAAACTTTTATTCGTGACACCAATTGTTCTTAAGTTCGGAAATTTTCATGTGTAATTTTATTCAAGATAACCGTGATTAAATTTGATTGTTAAAATTTTTTTAATCGTTATCTTAAATAATCAATCTTTATCTTAAATATTTGATTTATATAAAATTCAAAATGTTTAGAAAATTTGTTGATGGATTTACATTTTTTGTACAGCTTTTTGATGCTTTAAAAATGTTTAAGAAATTCTTATAATTTTTTTTTGCATTTTCGATTTTTAATATTTGTTTTTTTAATTTTCTATATAATTATAAATTAATATTTTATTCAAACTTTATATATTAGCTGTATAATTCATAAAAATTAAAACAGCTTTATTAGAGGTTTATAAGTCAAATTTCCATAGAAAGTCAGTTTAATAAACTCTTTATAAACCTTTAATAACTTATATGAATAAGGCAGTAAATTTATTGTAAATCATTTTTATACCCTTCACACAGTGAAAAAGGGTATATATAGGTTTGTCATTCCGTGTGAAATTTCTACAATTTTGATTTCCGACCCCATAAAGTATATATTTTCTGAAAGCTTATGAATAGGGGAGTCGATTAAGCCCTGTCAGTTTGTCCGTCTGACCGTCTGTCCGTGTGTATGTTGAAATCAACTTTTTGAAGCCCCCCGACATCGCTTGGACTCGGGTGAGGTATTAAAATATCAGAAATATTCGGGAGTAGATCGGCATTGAAAATCAGAAACATCGGTACATAAACAACTGAGATATGAGCAAAAACCCACGACCACCTCGATTTTTTTTCACAAAAACAACATTACAACAACAACATACATACATACAAACGTGTATCTGGTTAGAGAAATCGTGGCATCGAATCCCAGCTGAGGCAAAAAAAAATTTTTTTATATTTTTTTTAAAATTTTTTTTTTATATTTTTTTATTTTTTATTTAATATATTATTTATATTCTTATTATTATTTTTTTTAAATATTTTTTTTCAAATATTTTTTTTGTTTTATATTTATTACTAGCCAATCCCGGCGCGCGTTGCTACGCCCCTTCATGAATTTTTCTCGCATTCTAAATTTTAATCGAATATCAAGTGAAAGGCTAAAAACTATAACTTTTTCTTTATGACCGTGGAACTGCCCACTTTTCTAATTACGAAACTGTATAGTCATGACAGCTCAATAAGTGTGCAAAGTTTCAGAAAAATCGGTCCAGTGTAAGTACCTCAAAATTATGCCTTTTTTTATGGGCGTGGCACTGCCCACTTTTCTAAATACGAAACTGTATAGTCATGACAACTCAATATGTGTGCAAAGTTTCAAAAAAATCGGTCCAGTGCAAGTACCTCAAAATGATACCTTTTTTTTAATGGGCGTGGCACTGCCCACTTTTCTAATGACGAAAGTGTAAAGTCATGACAGCTCAGTATGTTTGCAAAGTTTCAAAAAATTCGGTCTAGTGCAAGTAGCTAAAACTGATAATTAATTTTTAACGGGCGTGGCCCCGCCCACTTTTTCAATCACGAAATTATAAAGTCATGATAACTCAATATGTGTGCAAGGTTTCAGAAAAATCGGTCCAGTGCAAGTACCTCAAAATTAAAACTTTTTTAGGGGCGTGGCCCCGCCCACTTTTCTTATCACGAAATTATTTAGTCATGACAGCTCGATATGTGTGCAAAGTTTCAGAAAAATCGGTCAAGTGCAAGTAGCTAAAACTGATAACTAATTTTTTATGGGCGTGGCTCCGTCCACTTTTTTTCACCCATAAACACTCCCTGGTATGTGTACAACAACTTACCAAAGTTTGAGCCCGATCGGTTTTACAGTTTCGAAGTCTATAGCTAACACACACACACACACACACACACACCCACACCCGTGTGGGGTTTGCCCGTGTGGGGTTTGCTAGATCCTCCATCGGGACCCTCCCATTCGGCGAATTGGGAGCGCTCGTCATGCCCTTTTCAGGGCGTGAAGGGTACCAGGGAAATAAAATACCTGGGGGTGATCAAAATCTAGCACTATGACTGGATGGTAGGTTATTCAAATCCAGGAGCGTCTGACCCACATTGGGCGGCTTCCTGGTCAGCGTCTGTCTCCATGTTAGGAGCGGCTGTTCTTTGTGTCCTGGCGGGAGGCGAAAAACGCTAGGGGTAGGATCCCCGAATAATAAAACAAAGATGGAAAGGTTAAATAAAATGAATGAAGTTACTACACAGGGGACTAATACCCCAGTGTCGGCGGCCGCGAGGGGTGGGCAAGCAGGCTCCCGGGCGTCGATATCAAGCGACTGCAATGCTATTCCGGTAGGCTTGGCTGGATTGGCAGATAATGCTACAAGCATAAATGATAGCGGTTCTAGTGGAAGGGGACTAGATGGCGGCAAGGGTGACCATTTGGTAACAGTCAACCCCTTTGCCCGAAATTCGAAAATGCGCAGATCACCTCAGCACGAGAAGACTGGATCCAATGAGACGGCAGTAAACCCGAATATGGAAACCACAGCATTCTGTAGACTCGGCGTCTGCATCCGGAATTTAGTGGACATGCTGGAAGATGGGAAAAGGCGTTCGATTCATCAACCTATGCGGGATGCTATAGAGAGCATTAAGGCCTTGTACGAGCTATCGGCGATAGAAAACCATGACGAAAAGGCGAAAGAGGTCATCAGAAGCTCAAAATCCTCTCAAACCTCGCCATGGTTAAGGAGAAAAGAGCCCAAGAGGAAACCAGAGGGGAAACCGGAAGGAGCACCAAAGGAACCTATGGCAAAGAAAGTCTACGAAGGCAAGAAATGCGAGGAAGCAAAAACGGAGGAAACCGCCAATATACAGGAAAATGATGGTTGGAAAGTGGTAAAGTCTAAGGCGAAGACAAAGAAGTCAAACGGGAATCGCAATAGGGTAAGGACGAAACCCGACGCGATTGTAATAGAGGCTGTAGGGAATAGTTCCTACGCCGACATCCTGCGTAAAGTGAAGGCCGATCCGAGTCTCAACGAACTAGGTCAGGCAGTATCCAGGATTAGGAGAACCAATAATGGTAACCTATTGTTCCAACTGCGAAATACGGGCGAGCGGACAGACGAGTATAAGGAGGCGATCGGTCAGAGTTTAAATGGCCAGGCGTCTGTAAGGAGTCTGAAACCGAGAAAAGTTATAGAGATCAGAGATATCGATGAAGTAACGACAAAGGAGGAGGTAGTTAGGACAATTAGGGCGCAACTAAAGCTAAGAGACTCTGACCCGGTAGAGATGCTTAGACTTAGAAGTGCATACGGTGGAACACAGATCGCCAAAATTAGTTTGCCAGTAGACAGAGCCGAAATGCTTCTGAAAATGGGGAAAGTCGCTACAAATTGGGCAATATGGCGTATAAGGGAGGAAAAGAGCCTCCTAAAATGTTTTAGATGCCTCGAATTCGGGCATTTGGCGGTCAAGTGCGGAAATGCTATGGATAGATCGAAGATGTGCAGGAGATGCGGTAAGGAAGGGCACATGGCTAAGACATGTGAGGAAAATCCCGTATGCATGTTCTGCAAGAACAGTAATACAGGCGACTCAGCCCACATTGCTGGAAGCAGTAGATGTCCGGTATTCAGGAGAGCTCTCGAAACTAGGAAATAAATATGGAGCTAAGGATCATGCAGATAAACCTCAACCATTGCGAATTGGCAAACGACCTACTGTCACAATCAGTAAGAGAAAAGCAAATAGATGTTGCGATAATAAGCGAGCCATATGGAGTAAGAAGTAGCAATGTTTGGACAAGCGACCAAAGTTCGAAAGCTGCAATATGGGCATGTGGCAAACATGCCTTTCAGAACATTGGAGATAAAAGAAAAGGCTTTACTCGAGCAAGGATAAAGGGCATATTCTTCTACAGCTGTTATGCTCCACCGAGTTGGTCCCATGAAGAATATGAATCTATGTTGCAGGAACTTGTGAATGATGCAGTTGGGAAGTCCCCACTTGTAATAGCTGGTGACTTCAATGCATGGGCGACGGAATGGGGCAGCCAATCGACAAACAGAAGAGGACGGAGCCTCCTGGAGGCATTTGCACCCCTGGATGTAGACGTGGCTAACAATGGAAGGAGCCAGACCTTCAGGAAAGCCGGTCGGAGCTCTATTATCGACATTACGTTTGTCAGCAGCTCGCTAACTCCAAGGACGAAGTGGTGGGTTAGCGAAGATTTCACTTACAGTGATCACCAGGCGGTAATGTTCGTAATCTCAGGATGCAGTGGCCGTGGGCGACATACTAAGCCTACAACGGGTCCAAAGTGGAAGGATTCACGTTTCGACGTGGAAACATTCAATGATTCAATAATGGACGAGGAGATCGAGGAAGGTCCAGTGCAGATAGCGTCAGTGCAACTATGCCGGTTAATAGAAAGAGCTTGCGATGCGTCAATGCCACAACGTAAGCCGAACAGATTTGGTTCTCCATGCTATTGGTGGAATGAGGAGATACGATGCCTCAGATTGGAATGCCTTAGATCGAGGCGCAAGGCACAGCGATCAAGAGGGAAAAGCTACCACACTCAGAGGATTGAGGAATTCAGGGAACATAGGAAGAAACTCAAAACTGCAATTAAGAAGAGCAAAGGAGAAAGCTTCAAGCTCCTCTGCGAGGAGGCAGATGCAAACCCTTGGGGTACGGCATATAAGGTGGTAATGAAGAAGCTTAAATGCCAAGCGGCTCCCCAGATAACATGCCCAACACTCCTACTGGGCATTGTATCGCACCTGTTTCCACAGCGGGAGAACAATTGGGTATACGTCGACAGCAGATTCACGGACTGCAATATTCCCCCTGTCACGGAGGAAGAGATTCTCAAGATAGGTAGGGAAATTGGGGATAACCGGGCACCTGGCCCGGACGGAGTTCCCAACAAAGCCATTAAAGCCGCAATACAGCGACGACCATGCTTGTTCAGGAGAATTATGCAAAGTTGCCTTAGTGAGGGTATTTTCCCGGACCAATGGAAGAGACAGAGACTAGTTTTGCTTCCGAAAGGGAACAAACCAGCTGGCGACCCTTCATCTTATCGCCCTATCTGCCTTCTTGATACACTGGGCAAAGCACTGGAAAAGGTGATCTACAACAGACTCATAGACATCGTCGAGAGAGAGAATGGACTCTCCGAGACACAATTCGGATTCAGAAAATCACGCTCCACGATTGACGCCATAAAAAGGGTAGTAGATACAGCTGCGGGCGCAATAGCAGGAGAACGTTGGAGATGGGGGACAAAAGAATACTGTGGTGTTGTCACGCTTGACATTAGAAACGCGTTTAACTCTGCCAGTTGGGATTTCATAATGGCAGCTCTAGAGAGACTGAACACACCGAAGTACCTGATTAGAATAGTGAATAGTTACTTTTCGAATAGGAAACTGATCTACGCAACGGACGATGGGCCACGGATGTATGATGTTAGTTCAGGTGTTCCACAGGGATCGGTTCTTGGTCCACTACTATGGAATATCATGTATGACGGAGTTCTTAGAACACAACTACCGAGCTCGACAAGGATAATCGGGTTCGCGGATGACATAGTGATTGTCAGTGTAGCGAAACATATTGTGGAATTAGAATCGGCTATAAACGATGCAATTGTGAGGATCCAGAGATGGCTAGATTCGGCGAATCTCAACCTGGCAGAACAGAAGACTGAAGCAGTACTTATTACAAGTAGGAAAAAAGTGGAATTTATGAAGGTGAAGGTGGGAAACCAGGAGATATGTTCTAAACCGGCAATCAAATATCTTGGGGTCATGATGGATAACAGACTTAAATTTGGGCCTCATATTGAATACGCGTGCGCGAAGGCCGCAATGATTCAAAGGAGTATTGCTAGAATACTACCTAATATTGGAGGACCAAAGGGTCCAAGAAGGAGGCTTTTGGCTACGGTTACCAATTCCACATTGCTTTACGCAGCCCCTGTTTGGGCACAGGCTCTAAATATAAAGGAGTATAGAAGAAAAATGTCCTCGGTTCATAGACTATGCGCGCTCAGGACAATAAGTGCCTTTAAGACGGTATCGGACGACGCGGCTTGTGTCATAGCGGCAATGATTCCAATAGACATACTGGCGGCGGAGATCCAGAGAATCTACAATAGGCGAACGACAGGCCAGGCAGTAATAAATTTAGCTGCAGTTAAGAGAGAGGAAAGATCGTTTTCAATCAGAGAATGGCAGAGAAGGTGGGATACATCGACTAAAGGGCGATGGACATATAAACTCATCCCTAATATTGCGGTATGGATGGATAGGAAGGCTGGGGATGTGAACTTCTACTTGACACAGTATATGACAAACCATGGCGTTTTTAGGCAATATCTGCACAGGGTTGGCCATGAAAATTCCCAAACCTGCCCAGAATGCCCAGAAGAGGCGGAAAATGCGGAACATGTCGTATTCCGATGCCCTAGATACATGGGGTGGACTTCGGGTATGACGAATCCATCGGAGTTTCTTCGGCATATGTGTCAGGACGTGGAAAACTGGGAGGTCTTTAGTGGAGTGTGCTCCCGGATAATTAAGGACCTAAGAAGGCTGGAAAGGGCTAGACGGTCCGACGAGGAGGAGGCGTAAATGCCAACGGGCTCCGCGAAGTAATACCTAGCGGCAGTCCCGTGGGGATGTCCGTTGATGATCGAGGGGGTGTGGTTTAGTACGTAGGCGCTACGGCGAATCGTACAAGCAAAAAAAAAAAAAAAAAAAAAACACACACACACACACAGAGTTTCACTTTTATATATATAGATATATATTTTAATTATTTAAAAAAAAAATTTTTTTTTTAAATTTTTTTTTTATTTTTTTTTAACATACATACGTAAATTTATAATTTTACAATGGGATGTTTTTATATATGTATGTACGTATATCATATGGAATGGTGATACAAACTACTGTTATTGCATGATTACACGTTGTGAAGGGTATATAAGATTCGGCACGGCCGAATATAGCGCTTTTACTTGTTCACGTTCTACTGGAGCCAAAATAAAAATTATTTTTACTTTTCTAAATTATTTTGTTTGTTAAACATTTTAATATAAAAAAATATTTTAGTTTTAATTAATAATGCGAAAATCGTCGATAAATTTTCTATTCACGAAAAATTTACAACAAAACTTTTTTTAAAAACTAAAAATTTTTATACTAAATATTTAAGAAATTTCGGATTTAAAAAAAAATTTAAAAGTTATTCTTTTTTTTTTAATTTTTAATAAAGTTTTTTCTTAAAGTATAAATTTTCTTTTAATCAAAACTCACGATGTAATTTGTAAATAAAACAAAAAGTTTTCAGAGAATTATCTTCTTATTTTAAGAGTCATTGGGCCAATTCAAAGTTGACTCTCATATTGTACTATATCATATAATTCATATTAATATGACCAGTGACTTTGAACACCTTTTGTTAACAAATTATGTATTTAATACAAGAAAGAAGACAAAGAGATGACGCTGTTAAAAATTGTATGTATACAGGAAAGAAGAAAATAGAAAATATTCTCTCTGAGAGGTGAGAAGCGAAGAAATTCTCTCTGAGAGACAGTATGGTTAAAAGTATAACATAAACAATTCCTTATACATAGGAAACAAATGTGTAAAGTCATATTATTTTTTTTGTATGGAAATTACTAACAAAAATTTTAAGCATGCATAAAATAATATGAAATAGTACAAATACGACTGATATGCAACCACTTTGAATTGGCCCATTGTTTCGTTGGCTGTGTGGCAAATGGCACCATAATGTTTTGACCACAATATCCTAAATTTCCGACTACAAAAAGCCCGTTGTTATCTCGTGATAGCGAATACCATTGTCGGCGACTGCTTGGCTGACCTCACGACCGACTTTTTGTTAATTTTTAATTATCTAAATTTTTTTAGTTAATTTAAAATTTATAGAATACTAGCTTGTGCCGGCGACTTCGCCTGCGTTGTTATCGGGATAAAAGGTAGACTTAGTATTAACAACAAAAATAAAAATATTTACAACACAAACAACCCGTTTAGGATGTGTTTTGATGAGTTTGCCAACGACTTCGCGTTTTTATCGCGATAAAAAGTAGCCTATGTGTTAATCTAGGTTGTTATCTATCTATGTGACGAATTTCATTTAGTTCCGTTCAGGCGTTTTTGCGTGATTGAGTAACAAATATCCAAACATACAAACATTCACATTTATTATATTATAGTAGGATTAGTAGGATAGGATTTGCGTTATATTTTATATTTTAGAAAAGTTCCATTGTTTTAATTTTCTCATTGTTAAAAATTGTAGTAAAAGTTGCGTTTTTTAATATTTAGTGTATTCACAGGCAGTCCTTCTCAATGTCATATTGTTGTAATTTCTAAAAAATTCTAAAACTTGTAAAAAGTATTGCATTGTTTATTGTAAAATTTTCAAACCTTTTCAAAATTTAGAAAATTATGAAATTATGACAATACAACTTTTATTACACCTTATGAATTTACCAATTGTATTTACAGAACATTTTTATTACAATTTAAATTTGTAAAACATGTTTGCTAAATTTTGTTTTGTGAAATTTTTACAATATTCATTTACGACCCAATAAAGTATATATTTTCTAAAAGCTTATGAATAGGGGAGTCGATTAAGCACTATCCGTATGTCCGTATGTCTGCGTGTATGTTGAAATCAACTTTTTGAAGCCCCCCGACATTGCCAAGACTAACAAATCGGCTTGAAACCTCCACCAAAGTACAACTGCTTTGGTGTTTTTCCTAAAATAACAAACGGAAATCGATATTTTTCAGTTTTTATACAACAGAGAGCCAATATGGGGATCAAATTAAAGAGCTTGAGTATTAACATATAGTAAGCTATAAACAGAAAAGAAAATCCAAGATGGCGTCCTAGATTAAATGACAAATATATGAGCCAATTATAGTAGTTACGGCTTTATCTCCTTTAACTCCTTCAATATTGGTAACAAATAAAAGGGCTTAACCAGAACAATGTAGTAATCTATCAAAAAAAGTGTAAAATTCAAGATGACGCCTGAAACAAAATGGCGGAAGAATTTTTTCAAAAAAATTTTTTTTAAAAGGGTCACTAATGTGCAAAGATATAGACAAAAAAAAAAGCTAGGTTACAAGATACATATAACATTTTTAAAAAAAATCATGTTTTCGATGATCCTAAATAACTTAATAACATAGTTGTACCGTATTACCGTACGTTTATTGGTCAACTGTGTCTAGTCTTGAAACAATTGTTATTGCATAACTACACGTTGTGAAGGATATACATATAAGATACTTCAACGCCGAAGATAGCACTCTTGTTTTATATATATTTTTTTAATTAACCTTTTTTTAAGGTTTTTTTTAATATCCTATGTTTAAAAATTTGTGATTTGCTAGGACAATATTCATATGTGATATTTTTGTTAATTTTTGTACGAGCAATTCAACATATTCACCATTTATACACAATTTTTTGAAAATAACCTATTTATTCCTATAGAAAAGTTTTCAATTAAAAAAATCAATAATGGTCTAATTCATACAAAAATTTTTTAGGTTTCTTAAAAGCTTATTTGACAGATGTTATACAGAAATATGTCAAATAAGCCGAACTAATCACGCGTATATTTAAATTATGCCCTATCCCGAAAAATTAAAAATATCGAGATATTTAAATACCCTAGTTGGGTCACTTAGTAGGTCATAGACATGTTTTGTGTATCGTTTTATTAATCTGTTTGTTTTCACTTTTTCTTCTGGAATTTTAGCTAAAGGGGTGAAAAGTAAAAAATCATTACAAAAGTTTGAACAAGAATCCTTAAAAATATTTGCACAAAAAAAGGAGACAATATTCAATAAAGGGCAAAGTAAATTGAAATTAATATAAATAAATGCTTAAGGAATAAACAATATTTAAGAAAAAACATACACACATTTTGAAGTAACTTTTATTAATGAAATCCTAAAAGTTACTCTTAATAAAAGATACAAGAAAAGGGTTGTGAGCACCACAATAAATTTCCAAAATATTTGTGTTTAATTGTTTGTTACGGTTAAGTTTTTATTAAAATTCCCCTTGTATCAATTTTCAGCAATAATTCAATTTACATAAGTGTTACATTTTACTTTTTATTGTTACATTTTATTGATACTTTTTTGTTATTAAAAAAAATATTATTTTATGTATATATTTCCACTCAATTATTTTCATGACTATTTTTTTCACTCTTTTTGTGTGTGTCTGTTTACACTGCCATCAGAGACAATGAAGCCATTTATATTTGCCTTTAAAAAAAAACTATTTTTATTTGTATGTATATGTGCAATAGTATTATTTATCAGTCAATTTCATTGCAATTGATTGTAATAGGTTGTGTAATAAGAAAACCGTAATTGCCCAATTCACAATCTATCGTAGGAGTTGTATGTCCTTGAATTCTAAAATAGTTGTTCAAATTTTGTTTACTTTTTATATTACACTAGCCAAACCCGGCGCGCGTTGCTACACCCCTTAATGAATCAAAATGCATTCTGAATTTTTATTGAATATCAAGTGCACAAATCTAAAAATTATAATTTTTTTTATGGGCGTGGCCCTGCCCACTTTTCTAATAACGAAATTGTGAAGTCATAACAGCTCAATACGTGTGCGAAGTTTTAGAAAAATCGGTCCAGTGCAAGTACCTCAAAATGAGAACTTTTTTTATGGGCGTGGCACTGCCCACTTTTCTAATCACGAAATTCTAAAGTCATGATAGCTCAGTGTGTGTGCAAAGTTTTAGAAAAATCGGTCCAGTGCAAGTACCTCAAACTTATAACTTTTTTTTATGGGCGTGGCCCTGCCCACTTTTCTAATCACGAAAATATAAAGTCATGAGAGCTCAATATGTGTGCAAAGTTTCAGAAAAATCCGTCCAGTGCAAATACCACAAAATTAAAACTTTTTTATGGGCGTGGCGCCGCCCACTTTTCTAATCACGAAATTATTTAGTCATGAGAGCTCGATATGTGTACAAAGTTTCAGAAAAATCAGTCATGTGGAAGTAGCTTAAAATGATAACTAATTTTTTATGGGCGTGACCCCGCCCACTTTTTTCCACCCATAAACACTCCCTGGCATGAGTACAACAACTTACCAAAGCTTGAGCCCGATCGGTTTTACAGTTTCGGAGTCTATAGCTAACACACACACACAGAGTTTCACTTTTATATATATAGACTAGCCAAACCCGGCGCGCGTTGCTACGCCCCTTAATGAATCGAAATGCATTCTGAATTTAATTGAATATCAAGTGCAAAAACCTAAAAATTATAATTTTTTTATGGGCGTGGCCCTGCCCACTTTTCTAATCACGAAATTGTAAAGTCATAACAGCTCAATATGTGTGCAAAGTTTCAGAATAATCGGTCCAGTGCAAGTACCTCAAAATGATACCTTTTTTTATGGGCGTGGCACTGCCCGCTTTTCTAATAACGAAATTATTTAGTCATGACAGCTTGATATGTGTGCAAAGTTTCAGAAAAATCGGTCCAGTGTAAGTACCTCAAAATGATACCTTTTTTTATGGGCGCGGCACTGCCCACTTTTCTAAATACGAAACTGTATAGTCATGACAACTCAATATGTGTGCAAAGTTTCAGAAAAATCGGTCCAGTGCAAGTACCCCAAAATGATACCTATTTTTTAATGGGCGTGGCACTGCCCACTTTTCTAATGACGAAAGTGTAAAGTCATGACAGCTCAGTATTTTCGCAAAGTTTTAAAAAATTCGGTCCAGTGCAAGTAGCTAAAACTGATAACTAATTTTTTATGGGCGTGGCCCCGCCCACTTTTTCAACCACGAAATTATAAAGCCATGACAGCTTAATATGTGTGCAAGGTTTCAGAAAAATCGGTCCAGTGCAAGTACCTCAAAATTAAAACTTTTTTAGGGGCGTGGCCCCGCCCACTTTTCTTATCACGAAATTATTTAGTCATGACAGCTCGATATGTGTGCAAAGTTTCAGAAAAATCGGTCAAGAGCAAGTAGCTAAAACTGATAACTAATTTTTTATGGGCGTGGCTCCGCCCACTTTTTTTCACCCATAAACACTCCCTGGTATGTGTACAACAACTTACCCAAGTTTGAGCCCGATCGGTTTTACAGTATCGGAGTCTATAGCTAACACACACACACACACACACACACACACACACAGAGTTTCACTTTTATATATATAGATAACAAAACTTCAATACGAATAACACAATAGACGTGTGAGTAATATTATGCACAATTGGTAGGTATGTAATCGCAATTTCTAAGTTATTGAAAATTATAAAAAAAACACTATGACAATACACAATCTCCTATTGTATTCTGTATCGAGTATTGAAATACAGCTTTAGTTTATTTACTTGTGAACACAATTTCTGTTGTATCGATGGATGCCTGTATTGCTAAATGTCATATTGCTAAATCATAATATTAAACGTCAGATAAATAAAAATCAGGAATGGGAAAGTTGATCAGATCTTACGTCTATCGAGCTACAAAAAAAAATCTTAAAACAATTGTTAGTAAAAAATTTTAGCAAAGATAATCCAAAAAACATTTAAAGTAAAAATTTTTTACATATATTTTATTTTGGTGGCAAATATCTGTCCAGCCGTCTCCGACTTCATATGAATAAAGGAAGTGGGTGGAAAAGTAGGGTGGTAAATTTTTCTTTCGTAAAACCTAAGTTGGATTATAACAAACATTAAACAAATTTGCGATATCGGTGCAGTCGTTCTTAAGTGATGCTATTACCAGCTCACGATATTTAATTTTTATTTATTTAGATTTATGTAGATAAAAATTCCAAGAAGCAAATAATAAAAAAGTTAAAACCAAGATGGCGTCATAAATGAAAGAGCGAATACATGGATCAAATGTAGTAATTGCGGATTTGTCTCATTCAAATACCCACCTCATTTCTAATGAAAATGCTCGACCAGTAGAATACAGTAAACTTAACCAAACTAACTTAACTTAACAAAATGAAGAACAATTTCTTTCTTAACTCAATATGATTATAAAATGAAAGGGCTTGACTACAGTTTGCTATGTAAAAATTCAAATGAAACATGACATAGGAAATAATATAGCCAAATGAAGTAATACATTGAATTTAAATTGTACGATGTGGTAATAATAACCATAAATGCACATGAAGAAATGTATGAAATAATGACAACCTATAAAACAATTTTAAAAAGATAATGCTGGGTTAGTTTATTTCAAAATCATTTGTATGATATTGTTCCTCTAATTACTCTGGTCTTTAAATTGTTTTTAAAATTCCAACCGATAAATTTTATGATTTTACTATCATTTGTGATCGCTCAGTACTTAGAAATCATTAAAATATTGAAAAATTTCTTGTCACTTTTAAACATAAATGTGAGAAAATTTTGTTGGTTTTTAAACTCACTACTTTTGATTCTTCCAACCTAAACAAACGAAAAATATAATTAATTTTAGTGAATAAGAGAGTTATAAAGATAATGAATTAATAAGTGTAGAATGAACTCAGTAAACAACTAGATAAAAGCGAATTTAAAACAAACTGTTGAAATTTGTAATCGCTTAAAGTATCAATACGATCATAAATTTAATTTTTAAAGTATTTTTGTAAAAATTATATAAAGTTTAACTTTCATAACAAGTGTTAAAAGTGCTTTTTAGGTAAAGTGGGTGTGAATAAGGTATTTCTTCGCTGCAAAGCACTAAAGTGATGACTACCAGTGAATAAAAACCTTTTTTATAAAAATTACAGATTGATTTTCTTTTAACAAAAAAATTTACACTTAGGAATTACAATAAGTTTTAACACACTTCACTATGAACGACAATTGTTTAAATACGTTAATTTGTCGTTCTAAATATTTGATAACATTTTTTTAACATTTCATAAAGTATATATTTTTATACCAAAGAGCTGTGCTTTGCTTTACTATAAAAACGAAACAGTATAACGTTGGAATAAAATAAAGTTGATTAAGAACAAAATCCTTCGTTTAAAATTGTTTATTTTTGATTCCATTTATTTCATAAAACTATAATTTTCTAAATAAAAATATATTGAGTCTTCATTTACTACTATTAGGAACAAAAGGATCAGATAAATTTAATAATAACACAAGGCAACAAAATTTTAAAAATTTAATATGCTTTTTAAACCACTATGCAATTTTGATGTGTTGTGGTTCCAGTAGTACAAATATTGTCCAAATTTTAACTTCTATGGAGAGGTTTTTTTTTAAATTTTTTTTTTTAAATTCAAGATTTTTTTATACGCTGCTCCACATAATCAATAATAACTCGAAAACGGTTAGTCCGATATTCTTCAAATAAACTTTGAAAAATTTAGATTTACATAGCCTTTAATCCTTTTATATTTTTATACCCGCCACCAAAAAAATGGTGGGGGTATATTCATTTTGTCATTCCGTTTGTAACACATCGAAATATCCCTTTTAGACCCCATAAAGTATATATATTCTGAATCAGGGTTTGATTTGATGACGATCTAGCTATGTCCGTCCGTCTGTCCGTCTGTTGAAAGCACGATAGAGGTCGCACCGAAAAAGCTAGGGGGCTCAAATTTTGCCAGAATCTTTCATATAGACAAGGTTTGTTTGGTATTGGCTAAATCGGAATATTAGGAAGAGAGTTATAGCTCGAAAAGCAAGAGTAGGTCGAAAAACCGTGTCCTTCGAACATCGAATAAAATGGAATTATGTCCAAACGCATTAACGTAGACTCATGAAACTTCGAATATATATTTCCTGAGTAAAAACAATATTTTTCCCCGAAAATTATCTAAATCTATGCATTAGGAGAGGAGTTATCGATCAAAATGTACGAAAATTTATACCGCACAGTGTATTTTTCGGTATATTTAAAAACAAAAACGTCATAAAAGCAACAAAATTGGATGTCCGACTCTGAAATTTTGCACACTTTGCTTTTTGGTGAGACACTTTTTTGTAACGGAAAATCAATGTGCCACGCCCACTTTTACGCCCACCTCCCATATAACGTTTTACCGTTCTCCGACTTTATATGAATAAAGGAAGTGGGTGGAAAAGTAGGGTGGTAAATGTTTCTTTCGTAAAACCTAATGTGGATTATAACAAACATTAAACAAATTTGCGATATCGGTGCAGTCGTTCTTAAGTGATGCTATTACCAGCTCACGATATTTAATTTTTATTTATTTAGATTGGATGTCCGACTCTGAAATTTTGCACACTTTGCTTTTTGGTGAGACACTTTCTTGTAACGGAAAATCAATGTGCCACGCCCACTTTTACGACCACCTCCCATATAACGTTTTAACTAAAATTCATATAATTTCTCTATTAATAAAAATTTTGGAATAATAAAAGGCTATATTGAAACACCTAAGTTGTACTCATTCGCAAAAATAACTTTGACACGCCTACTATAACGCCCACTTTTTACGTTACCTACCGTTAATGAAATTTAAAAGCTCATTAAACCGCCAAAATTAGAGGTTTGATGATAAAATTTGCTACGTATATCCCACTAGGCAATGTCATTACTGTGCCAGAAAATTAAGGTGCCACGCCCACTTTTACGCTCACCTCCCATATAACGTTTTACCTAAAATTCATATAATTTCTCTATTAATAAAGATTTTGGAATAATAAAGGGCTATATTAAAACACCTAAGTTGTACTCATTCGCAAAAACAACTTTGAAACGCCTACTATAACGCCCACTTTTCACGTTATCTACCGTTAATAAAATTTAAAAGCTCATAAACCGCCAAAATTAGAGGTGTGATGAGTAAATTTGTTACGTATATCCCCCTAGGCAGTATCATCACTGTGCCAGAAAATTAAGGTGCCACGCCCACTTTTACGCCCACCTCCCATATAACGTTTTACCTAAAATTCATATAATTTCTCTATTATTAAAGATTTTGGAATAATAAAGGGCTATATTGAAACACCTACGTTGTACTCATTCGCAAAAACAACTTTGACCCGCCTACTATAACGCCCACTTTTCACGTTATCTACCGTTAATGAAATTTAAAAGCTCATAAAACCGCCAAAATTATAGGTATGATGATCAAATTTGCTACGTATATCCTTCTATTCAATGTTATTTGTTTGCTTTTGTTGTTTTGTTTTTTATACCCGCCTTCAAAAAAATGATGGGGGTATATTCATTTTGTCATTCCGTTTGTAACACATCGAAATATCCATTTTAGGTGCCCCGTCCACTTTTACGCCCACCTCCCATATAACGGTTTATTTTAAATTCATGTAATTTCTCTATTGACAAAGTTTTTGGGAAAAGAAAGGACTATATTGAAATATTTAAGTTGTATTTATTAGCAGAAACTTTATTGACATGCCTACTTTAACGCCCACTTTCATTGAAAGACTACACTTACAAAAGCATTTTAGTTGCATATCGAAGTTATAAAGGGTGGTTAAATTTTAAGGACCGATGTTGAATTTAAATAAAACACAAATTATTTAGGAAATTATTATTATTTATTTTTGTAATTATAATATTTGTATGGTTCAATTATGTATTTAACAAAAAATCGGTCAAATGGCCCCCCCCATCCTTGGCGCCACTCCTCTATCTGATGGTCCAAATTTTCAATGACAATGTTGATGCTCAATTGTTAGGCATGATGATGAGGCGAGGTTGACTGCTCTTTTGCCACACTATCGCAAAAACCAGCAGTGGTTCCAATTCAACGAACTAAGAAGGCATTCACAGATTTGCTAACATTTTATACAGACCTGTTTTGCAGAAATTTAAATATTTTTTACAATTTTCCCGATTGTGGACGAATTTGAACGATTATGTTGATCAAAAAAATTACGAAATGCACAAAATGCATTTTGATTTAAACGCCCATTTTATAAAAAACCTGAATAACTTTAAAGCGTTGCTCATTTGCGTATCTTTCCACGGATCAAATTGAGTAAGCTTGAGATTGAGAAATGTCAAGTGAAATGCAGAAAACAAATTTAAAGTCTAGGTGTAGTTCACCTTCAACATGGGCACTTAAAATTTAACCACCCTCTACAAAGAAAGTGATACATATTTTTTTGAAAAAATATTATTCCATAGCGATTAACAAAATAATAAATATTGTGCTTTAAATATACACAAAATTGGTGGTGGGTATAAAAGATTCGGCACAGCCGAATATAGTGCTCTTACTTGTTTTCTTTAATTTTTATTATAACTCCGAAACTACTCATCCGATTAAAACGCAATATATAAACGGATTAAAGGCTATGAGTACGTTTAATATTCAAATGCAATAGTTTATATTTATATTCAATAGGTTGGATCAATTTGAAAATAGAATTTTATAAAAGTAGGTGCTTTCTTTCCTCTAAAAAAAGTTCAAACATCACTAAAAACAGTAGGTGCTTTCTTTCCTCTAAAAAAAGTTCAAACATCACTAAAAACAGTGCTAAAATTTCCGAGTTGACAGCGCTGATTTTTGTTTTGATATCACTGCTCGACAAAAAATTATTTTTTGTCTTCCCGTTAATTAAAACTATGTGGACTATATGGATTTTGATGCGCTGAATTTAAATCAGTTGTCGGTTTCCATTAATTTCTGAATAATTCCAAAACGATAAAAGATAGAGAAAAATTTTATTCGACTTAAATAAATACAATTTTGTTACACATCTTCTGGTGTTTTATTTTTGAAAATTTGGATGACTGGTTCTCAAATTAGGATGAAATATGTACCTGACTAATATAGAGGGAAAAATTTGCCACGCCCATAGAAAAAAATCCCGATCTGATGAAAAAAAACCGACAACGAATTTGAGTTCAGCGCATCAAAATCCATATAGCCCACATAGTTTTATTTAATGGAGGATTTTGCTGCTGAGCAGTGTATTCTACTTTGTTTGGAAAACACAAACGCTACCAAAGCTGTAGAGAAAAACTTTCGAATGATGATTAATTTATATAAGTGGGAGTAATGTTTTTAATTATGATAACAATAAAATATTGTTACAGATTTATTTTTTAAGTAGCTTAATTTACATTATAATTTATTTTAGTTGTAGTAGTTTGAGTTACTGTAGTTTTATTTGTATTAGTTTATTTCGCTGATTTTTCGAACATGATGTTTGTTGTTATGTGTAGCATACTTTTAGGCACTTCTATTATTCGTACCTATTACTTAACGTCTTAATTTAAATTTAACGGTTTCCGAATGTACTAGAATGTACATGCTATAAGTGTAATAAGTAAAGTGATATCAGAACAATATTTGAGTGTATTTAAATAAATAAAGTGCTCTTAATTTTATAACGAATTTAAAGTGTTTTTAATTGCAATAAAAGAACTCAAAAGGTTTATTTAAAGGAAATAATCCAACGTTTATAAAAGGTATAAACGTAACAATATATTAAAATAGAACATATAATTATTATTTTACAAAGCTCCCTAATATATAAATAGCTACATACAAATATAAATTACTAGCCAAGCCCGGCGCGCGTTGCTACGCCCCTTAATGAATAAAAATGTATTCTGAATTTAAATCGAATATCAAGTGCAAGAAGTTAAAAATTACAACTTTATTATGGGCGTGACACTGCCCACTTTTCTTAATCACGAAATTGTATAGTTATGACAGCTCAATATGTGTGTGCAAAGTTTCAGAAAAATCGGTCAAGTGCAAGTAGCTAAAAATGATAGCTAATTTTTTATTGGCGTGGCCCCGCCCACTTTTTAACTCCCACAAACACTCCCTGGAATGTGTACAACAACTTGCCAATGCTTGAGTCCGATCGGCTTTACGGATTTGGTGTCTATACACACACACTCACACAGACAGAGAGAGTTTCACTTTTATATATATAGATATGTATTCCGAGCTCTGTGTGTTAGTTGAAATACTCGTGTTGACATCTCCGCGCATCCTAAACAATAAATTCGCTACATTGTTTTGGATGCCATCACAAAATTTAAATTTTTACATAGTAAAGTGTACTAGTCAGGCCCTTTCATTTCACACTTACCCTTTCGGTTGTCTAGAAGTTGAAAAAATCTATTTAAAAAAAAACACCGTTTCTTTTAGTGCTTGTATCTCAGTTAGTTTTAAATAGATTTGCTCAGGAAAAGTCTCCAATACTAAATTGCAAGTCGAATTTGGTGCCACCAGCATATAAATATTAAAACTCTACCGATTAGAGACTGTTTCGTATAAAATTTTATACGAATAGCCCTAGAGGCATATTATATACCCTTGGCACCTCATTTGAAGGGTATAATCCTAATTGTTGTATGTATCAGTACGTTTTGCAATCACATTAACATTATGGCAATTTTATTTAGCCACCACTGTATAACAAAATTAAAATTTTTTAAAGAACATGTAAAAAATGATATGGCTATTATTTAAGGCCATGACTGACTATCAGATTTAGTCGTTCGATATGTCAAAAATTGTATGTGTGTTCAGAAAGAGTGATAGTGTGGACACAAAGTGCACATGTGTGACAGATTTTTTGACAAGTGTGTCCGATTTGATAATCTTTTGAAAATTTTCATAAAATAATAGTTTCTGTGCGATCAGAGTTGCTTTTTCTAAGCAAGTATGACAGTGTGGCATCCAATAACACATTTTGTTGCGATTTTTTCATGTAGGACAGAAAACTATCAGATTTTTATTTGACATAATCGCACGACTTTGTAGGATAGTCAGTCATGGCCTTTAACAGACATTATTTAATAAAACTGCGTACTCGGTATTTAATTTTCAGATTTTTCTTCCTTCCAATAAGACTTGAAATTTGTTAAGGATACAAAATATATTTTTTATACAAATAAATATGTACTATTTTTTACAGCATGAGTGGTATCAACAGAGTAAAAAACATTTTTCGTTTGCAAAAAAATGTTCTTTAAACATTTTTCTGTAAAAAATAATTAATAATTAAAAAAATATCTTAAAAAATTGCTTTAAAATGTAGCAGACGTATTGCTACGTATTTTAACAATTATCAAAAATTGTTTTTTCTTAAGAAATTTACGATAAATTTTCTTTTTATATCAAATATGCAATAATTTTTTTTACTTAAAATAAATTTTTTGTGAAAAAAAAAATTATGCGAATTTTCTTTCTAGGAAAATTGTACGACCTATAGAAAGTTTGCGATATTTGTTTAAAAAAATAAATGTTTTTTCAATAAAAAACTTTTCATAAATTTTTGTGGTTTTCAAATATTTTCTATTGTACTCGTACAATATTTTTAATAAACTTCTCATTAATATTTCACTATCACTAATTAAATTTCTGTTAAAAGTTTTCAACAGTATTTTTAACAAAATTTCCACTTTATAGAAATTTTTCATCATATTTTCTCTTCTTTAAAGAAAACTTCCAATTAATTTTAGTTTTTTGTTAAAGAAAAAATTGGAAACTTCAGCAGTATAGTTGTTTTGTAGAAACATTTTTATGAAGCCATTAAATCGATTGCCAATTTCTCTGTAGTCTGGTTCCATAAGCGGCAGAGGTATTTAAACAAACAAATATAATGTTGTGACCATATATATGTTTGGACATTAAATTTATTTATTTGTTAACGTCACACTTGTTGTTTTAGGGGATTTTTTTTTCACATATGTATGTATGTATGTACATTATTGTTTTATTGCCATAAACATCATCAACAGCAGCAGTAACAACAATAAAAATTCTTTGCCAAAAGCTAAAATGTTTTTAAAGAACATCGAAGCAAAAATCTTGCTAAAACCCAACCTTCAAGCAAACACTTTGGTGTCTGCTGCTACTTAATTCCTTTTAAAATGAATTCATTGAATGCCAAAAGGGTTTTTTTCAGTTTTCCAAGTATTTTCTGTTCATATTTTTCATTTCGTTTATCAGCTGTTTACTCCAACACCCTCAAGTATTTATTACAGTTTATCTTTACAACAACTCATACTCATTTTGCAAATAAATCCAGTGGCTTTATGTATGTATGTACGTATAAGAGAATATGTTCATTGTTCATGTACTCACTCCTATTTTCATACACATAGTACATTCATTTGTATGCTGTGCTAACGGTGGCATAATGCGTTTGTGTGTGAGTGTGCGCTTGTATTGCATTGTATTATGTTTTTTTTACCATTTAGCACTTCCGTTTATTGTGTTGTATTGCTATGACTTTGAGTGTGCATATGTTTATGTGGTTGGCAACTAAGCCCAATGGCAATAACAAAAACAACGACACTTACAATAGAAACCCTGCCAAATCAACAGAAAAACAATACTTTGTGTAATGAAAACAATTTGTTAAAAATTAATATTGTTTTCAAACCTAAAAGAGCAGAACAATTGGAAAAATATAAAATAGCAGGAGCGTCACATTAAACTCTAAAAAGAAGTTTTCTAAGATCTGATTAAGAAGCACGGGGTATAAGGATATAAATTGGAATATTTACATATATGAAAAAATAGGTAAACTATATATGAATGGATTTCATTGATTTAATAATTTTCGACCAAGCAAAAATACAGAAGGATTTCTTAAAAGAGAAAATTAATTTGAGATTTGCTATTGGAAAAAATTGCACAATTTTTTGGATCAAAATTAGGAAAAATAAAATCAAACAAATTATTTTACAAAAATTCTTTAAACATAAATAAAAAATTTTATAAAATTTTTTCAAAGGGGAAAAAAAATAATTAAGAAATTTTTATGTAAATGTAATCATCAGATACTAGCGCAGTGGAATGCATTTTCGTAACCAGCTACTGTTTAATCATCAGTAGATCAGCAGATTTTCGTTATGTTAAATGAAAACTTTTTGCATGCCATATCATATGGTGCAACCATAACTTTTATTTTACAAACATTTTCTTTTTACAGTTTCACAGAACGAGAATAAAACTCCTGAAATTGAAATGTTGTGTAAGTTAGAGTTAAAGGCAAACATTACATTTTTGGTAATGAAGTGCCAAAAAACAATACATTGTAAACAGATGTTGGTAAATTTCGTTTTAACTCATTGTTCAAACATGAAAAGCATGAAATCAATTAGAACAAAAAATTTTATGTTTAAACTTTTATTAAGATATTAACCAAGGCATATTCATAAGGTATATGGGTCAATTTAAAAAAAAACGCAATTTTTGTGTCCCCGCACTTTACACTACTATTTTAGGTAAAAAAAAACAACAACAAAAAAATAAAAAAATTGAGAGTGATCAGCAAGGAATATGTAACAAAAAAACGTAATTCCCAAATTTGTATGTTTGTTTTTTTGTTTATTCAGAATGGTGTTTTGTTTCTCCCTCGGACTCCTTCCATACAAAAGCGTGTGTCCCCCGTTAGAATTTTTAATAAACAAAATTAAATAAAATCCAGAAAAATGTAAATATGCAACATTTAATAACAGTTTTCGAATTATTGAGTTTCTTTCTTGTGTTTTCATTTGTTATAGTCGTCAAAACTGAATTAGTGCGAATTTGGTGTTGCAATGAAAGGTTGTCCCCACAATTTGTATTGAGCGTCACTTTTTTATAATTCAAGTAATATTACTAGTTTTCAATTTGCATTTTAATAAAGTAAATAACGTAAGGAAAGTACAAACCTTAATTATTACAAAAGTGAAAAAACGAAAAAAAATCTTTGTAAAAAAGTGTGCATTTGCGTAGTTTTTGTGAACACCATGGTAAGGGCGCGATAAAAATTCATGAGCGTCACGCTAATTTTTTTAAAAGTGAATATATTAAATGTAAAAAATTGAAGTTGACAGTCATTGTTTACATGGTTTCAACTCATTTTTTTATAATTTGTGAGTTTGAGAAATAAATTGCCTAAGAAAAAAACCAGAATAGGCAAATATTTCATGAGCATCACTTTTGATATATATTGCTTCATAGCTTGAAATGCTTAATTATGATTTTATTTTTTTTTATTTTTAAGAGTAACACAACAAAATTAATGGCGGCTGAAAGAGCACAAAGATATCGAGAGAAAATTAAGCTCGATAGAGCGCTTAATGACGAATATACAAGAAAGAAGAAAGAAAGGTATAATCGTGATATATTTGAGTTTAATCGTGCTTTTGCAACATAAACCTCTGGGGGACCGGAAATTTATGCAACTGCCACAAACTTAATTCGAAAGTGGTAAAAATTAATAAGAATAAAAAAAAAAAAAAAAAAAAAAAAACAAAGCCGCTTGTCATTTCATGAAGTTTATACAGATTCAGAATAAGAATTCGAATGAAAATAAAAAAAAATTAATTAAGTTAAGTTATTGATTTGCGCCAAATATTTACATATGTGTCTAAGTTTCTTCAAGAATTACTTCCTTTTTTCCATTTTTGTTAAAGATATCACAGAATATGTATATGTTTAGTTTTGTATGAAAAATTTTTTTTTAAAGATTTTTTGTTTTTTTTTTACTTACTTTTTGTAAAAGAATAAACTTTTTTTCGTTAAACTTTAAATTTGGCATTATTTCTTGTTTACGTGCAACAAAATCTCTTGATCGTCACAAAATATCTTGAGCGTCACAGTTAGTTTTTTTCCTTAAAACGCTTATAATTAATTTTTTTTTAAATAAATTGTTACAAGCCTATTACTTTGCAAGTAACCTCTAAGTTCAAGTATTTTTTTTACAAAAAATTTACATATTTTCATCTTAAAATTTTAAAATAACTAGTCACTTAAAAAAAAATTAAAAATCAAGGTGAATCGTGATTTTGTGTTTATAATCGAAAATGTGATTTTCGCAAAAGTCAATCTTGAGAAACAAAAGAACACCGTAGTAAGCTTGAATTTAAAATATTTTGGCATTTTTAGCGTTTTTTTATACATATTTGGTGTGTGACGCTCAAGATAGAAATCATAGAAAACCTAAAAAAATTCAAAAAATATTGATCTTTTTGAGAGCCTAAAAGTACCACCGGAATCTTCATCAATTTCTACATAAATTGGCCATTCTTACCGGCGAATTGGAAAAACTTTAAAAATAAGAAGAAAAAAACTCGATGTGTACGTTTTTTTTTAAAATTGACCCATATGCATTGCGGCAACAAACACAACAATAAAAAACACATGTATTTTGTTTTTATATATTTGCCGGCATATGTCAAACAATTTTTTTTATTTTCTTCTTAAATTTGAATAACTTTTAAAAAACTTTAAAGCGCAAACTTTTTATTCACGGTTTTGTATTTTTTAAAACGTTTTAAACCAACTGAAACTGTGAATTATTTATTGTATAATTAAATTAAAAAAATTAGGTTTGACAAATGCAGGCATGACTTGTAAAAAAAGTTGGTAACGCTCAAGGCGAATTCATACAGGTGAAATTATCAGCACATGGAGATGGGGAAACACAATGTCTTAATTTGTTATTGACTTTTAAGTACCAACATTTATGGATCAGCTATAAACATTCAAATCTACGAAAACATTTATTTGGAGGCTAGGTAAAATAGATGTGGTTGTGTTGCTCAAAATGGTAAAACAAATTTTGCTAAAGTGCGTTGAAAGTTGCAATCTGTTCTTTTGTTTTAAGGCTTACATGCAATCACAATTGAAAATACTCTGCCTACAAAAAACTACGCTCATGTTTTCTTAAAAAAAAAATATTGCAGACAAAACTTTAGCAATAAAATTCATATAATTTTCACACCCTGTTACTTTTCTCACAACTTTTTTTTTTAGATCTGTTTCCTTTATAGCTGTTACTGCATGGGCAAAGCAACAATTGGTGTTGATGGCTGACTGGGATATCCAGTCTCCCCTTTAAAATTATCAAATCAGCAAAAGAGTTGTTTATTGTTCAATTGTTATCTTGTCCTTTATCCTTGAGTACTTTTGCCATTAAATGCATGTTGTATTTAATATTGTGATTTATATTTTTTTGCTTAACAAAAAAAGAAGCCGAGTCTATAAAACAAAAGCGAATAAATAAGCCAAATAATTAATAATTTCTTTGAACTTTGTGTAAACAAAAAATATGTTAAATCTGCTAACCTTTTTTTTAATTTTTTCTTTGATATATCTCCAACATCAGCAATATGTTCAATAATCGTATATTAAATTTTCTGATCAGTTGTAATCGAGACTGAGATTATTAAATAATGAAACCACAAAAAATACTACTTCAAATACCTTGATCAACATGTTTAAGCAACACCTGTTTCCACAAAAAGACTATTGTGATTTATATTTTTTTGCTTAACAAAAAAAGAAGCCGAGTCTATAAAACAAAAGCGAATAAATAAGCCAAATAATTAATAATTTCTTTGAACTTTGTGTAAACAAAAAATATGTTAAATCTGCTAACCTTTTTTTAATTTTTTCTTTGATATATCTCCAACATCAGCAATATGTTCAATAATCGTATATTAAATTTTCTGATCAGTTGTAATCGAGACTGAGATTATTAAATAATGAAACCACAAAAAATACTACTTCAAATACCTTGATCAACATGTTTAAGCAACACCTGTTTCCACAAAAAGACCTTTAAGCTGCAAAAGTTACAGGCGCTAATACTTTTTTTTTAATGTTATTGTTGATTGCAATCATCAAACACACTTAAGAAACCTGTTATTGGCTCCAACAAAATCAAAAATAATAAAGAAAAATGTTGAGGAAATGTCAACAACATAAAAATATTTTTTAAATCAATTTTAAAAACAACAATGGAAAAAAGAGCACTAAACACTAAAGAAGAACACTATGAAAAGCAACCGACCAATAAAACATAATCAATTAAAATAAATTGTATGAAAGACTGTATATATCATTGTCTTTTGTGAGCATTTTTAATAAGAGTCAACAAAAACACGTACACACACAGGAAAAGAAGGGCTTTAAGGTAAGAGATTTATAAAAGAACTTAAGGATTTAGTGGGATTCTATTTCGGTAAATATTTGCTAAATGTCATCGTAGCTTCAGATAAATCATTTTCAGATAAGTTTAGGTGTAAATTATAAACACAAACACCTAATTATTTTTCAACGCCTTAAGGATGGCTTAAGTATTAGGTGGTCAGATAGTATTGGGCGATTACAATCGAGCATCACTGTGATAGTATTTTTTTTTCGAAATGGCGAAGAAGATTTTGTAACCGAAGATAACTCGATAACATCGATATATCCAAACTGTTGTTTAAATAATAAAAAAGGCTCTAAATGGGGTCACGTTTATGCGCTATTTTTACTAGGATTACTTCAAGTTTTTAGTTTACACTTTGGCAGCACTACCAACGGAGCCATTTTAGTGGAGTGCTATTCCACATATAGTCTCAGAATAACACCTGCAGCAATTTCATATCTCCCACCGTTAGTTTTTATTTTAATTTGTTTCTGTTGCTCTTATTGAGCACCATATTGGGTTGGCCTGAGATTTTTGGGAAGAAGAAGCCTATTTAAATCGCACGAATTTGGTCAATTAACATCCTTTGTTAGAGGTAATTATCAGCTCAAATTCTTTTTATATAATGTCTTTTGAGCCGTTATGTATGATGCAAATAGTGCTGTCAAGTTTGACGGTCTGTAGTTTTCGACGTTAAAGGCGATAGTGTTTTAAATGTAATTTTGAAAGACATTTCGACCAAAGATGACGAAACAGGTATAGGTTGGTAATTTTGCTTGTTATCAAAAGTTCTCTTCGTCGTTACGGCTCAAAGATATTTAATTAGTGTCAGCTTCCTGATCTTGCACGTATGTAGCCGTAGCATTGATATATATTTTCTTTCATAGACAACAGCAATATTTTCGGACAATATGGTGTTTCTTTTACATCTACTTACAGTCACTTTTTTGGTCTTTGTTCTTGACTAGAAAACAAAACGGTTTGCACTGATTGTCGACAATCCTCATCGCACAGCATCTTCTTAGACTGAGGTTATCCATAGGATCCACACTGAATGTGTATTTGCTTGAGATCCTTAATTTTCCGCTAGCCAATGCTGGACATTTGCACATTACATATATGCGCTGCTGTATCAGTATCCTCCAAGCAAACTCTATAAACATCTTCATCTTTTTCTGATGAAATTTAAAGTTTCCATTTATCCAACCTCTACTGGCTTTCTATGTGATTCTCTCCATACACCTTTGCAGGCTTATTAAGTTTTCCCATTAAAAGACCCAACGCAATTCAGTTTTCGAAACAGAAAAATGATAAATAATTAGCTTTACCGCCTCCATTCAAACAATATGGCCGCCACAGATTGTCAACATTATCCCGTTTTTAAAGAAAAACTCTTTAGAAAACATTTTTTTTATTTGTTGAAGAATCTCAAATTCATTTTGATTTGGGATTAAGGAGTGAGATCATAGATCATAGAGAAAATATTAAAATTCAATAATTTGGAAACGGTTGATCTTACAGTTAAGTTTTGTTTACATAATTGATATTATATTACAGATCACAGAAAAAAATAACTTTCAGTCACTTTGACCATCTCCTTTCAAAATCCCCTATATTGTGGGACACCATTTTTTGCACTTAAATTTTCTTTACACAAGAGTCTTGATACCACTCCAGAGCTTTCTAATCATAGTGGCTCAATACCAAATCGGTCCAAAAATATGCGGATACATTTCCCTCTCCTATGAAAGAAAGAAGACTATTTTGCAAACATTCTTTAATGTATATTTCGGTATTTATAGATCCCACTGTAACAAATGACTTGCTTCTTTTACCGCAACTGCATAAAACTTGGCATATCACGATTTTTTTTTAGGAAATTTTGTTGCGTTTGGGTCCTAAACTTATCTTCAACATTTCGTCGAGCATTAGCCACATTAAACTTTTAAGCTGGAAGATGCGAAAAATCTGCCAGTAGAAACGTTTTGTCGTCCATTATACAACATTTTTATACCATTCACCTGTGGTGCACAATGGTATATATAGCTTTGTCATTCAGTTTGTACTTTCTACAATTTTTATTTCCGACCCCATAAGATACATATTTTCTGAAAGCTTATGAATAGAGGAGTCGATGAAGCCCTGACCGTCTGTTCGTGTGTTGGTTGAAATCAACTTTTAGAAGCAACCATATATTCCTTAGATCTGTGTATGGTAAATATCTCTTGGAAATATCCGGGAATGAATTTCTATTGAAATCCAGCACAATCGCCCTATAACTTTCTGGGATATAAACACGACTGCCTCTGTTTTTTCCCATATTTTTACCACCAAAATTACAATTTTTCACCCATAGAATAATTTATTGGTACCTTTGCTACTATTTGTTGATATAATATGACTTTAGAGATATTCGTGAAAATTTTTGGATAAATCTGGCTCTAATCGGTAACGTTATAGGCAAAATTTTTTGGTATCATCTAAAAGGACGTGACTAGCGCAATATAAGCACTATAAAAAATTAAAATTCATGTTGGCCGCCACTACAAAATGGCGGACAATAAATTTATATACGGGTCAAATCTGGTATTTTAAAATGTAACTTCTTGAACACCCTCAATATTGCTATCAAATGAATGGCCTTGACCAGTAAAATACAGTAAATTGTTAAAAAATTTAAAATCCAAGATGGCGTCTAAAACAAAACAGCGGATCAATTTTTTTTAATACCATCAATATGGGTATCAAATTAAAGGGCTTAACTAGTAGAATACAGTTAACTACGTAAAAATTTTAAATTTAGGATGGTGTCGGCAATAATAAGGAAAAATGGGGTATAACATGAAATATAGGTTAAGCTACGATGTGGGATTATAACTATGTACATGATGGTGAAGGTTATTATCAGATGCGGCACGGCCGAATATAGCACTCTTACTTGTTTTTGACTTCAACAGTTTTGCAGAATTTCTGCCTGTATTGTTATCGTTTTTTTCCTGGATACAAAAAAATAATTTAAATATTGCATCCGAAGAAAGTGTGTTAAGATTTTTTCGATCCCACTTCTTATCTGTCAGCATGGACTTAAAAATCCATCTTCATTAGGTGTCCATTCCATAGCAGGAAACAAGTGTTTTAAATTATTTCTTTTGAATTTGAATGATTTTGCTTTGAAACTTTTGTACAATATGTTGAAACAACAATAAACAGATGATTATTATCTATTTTGTTTTCATTAACTGCTTTTGGTTCAAAACTTATAATTAATCATTTTTGGGAGTTGGCGTTTATATTGGTTTTATTATAAGATGACCTACGAACAAATAGTCAGCCAGTCGATGTTGCCGCAAAAAAAAACCATCACAAGAGGCTTCTTTTTAAACATTTGATGGAATGTAATGAACATGTTTTTTAAATCACCAAAATACGTTCGAGACTGGCTGTGGCATTTGAAATATGTGTGTATATTTTTATTTTATTTATTTTTAAAGTTAAACATATTAGACACCAGACCTACTCTTTCACTGACTGCATATTTAAGTACTGTTCCTGTAAAGCTGGTTGGTTACCAACTAAATATTTAACTAACTACTCCATTACAGCTACAATGGTGAAAATGTTGTTGCCAGCTTAAGTTTATTTTTTTCTCCAACTTATTTTTTGCAACATTTTTTCTTCCCGTTAACCTTTTGACCAACCAATCATACGAGGAAAGATTGAACAGTTTTTTTTTTTAATTAAACACTTATTTTCAGTAAAAACAAAACTTTTACCAACATCTTTAATGCAAAAAAATATTAATTGGGTAAACATTTTATATTAAAAGAAAATATTTTGTATTTCGAGTATTAAAGCAACTTTTCAGATTGCCTTACAACATTAAAGCGTACATGGTCATTGGTCTTGTCTATAGTTTAAACATCTCCCCCATACTTACCCTCAAATCCCATTACATTTTATAACTCTCTATGTGCGATGTGCGTTTTCATCTTCGTCTAAAACACTCCTTATTTAAGTTATTTGTTGCTATTTGTTGTTGTTTTAGTTGTACAAACTATAACTTGTTCCGTGATTTTGGTTTAAGCAAAAATTCAAAATCATGGTCATTCACTTGTATAGTTTTAACCTTAAACATGGACGGACGTTTGGATGGACCAACATTCATTCAAATTGCATTCGTCTGTGAAAAAAAACTACGGCCAAAGAACGAACAAAAAAAATTTACAATTCATCCATGATTATTTACACAACATTTTATTTTATTTTATTTTTGCTTTGTTTCTGTTGTTGTATTCTTTGTAGTTACTAGTTGTATTTATTGTATTTGAAAGTGCGTAAAAACTTCTGCTTTTCAATGTTTAATGATGGTTACAGGTATGAGAGTAGAGTTAGTTCACTACGTAAGTCCATATACTTGTAAAGCAAGTAACTAACTAACTAAGTAAGTAGTTTAAGACATTCCTTCTTACTCGGTTTTTTTGTTTGTTTCCTAATTTTTTGGTTGGTTGGTTAAAGTTACACTTTAATAGAGTTTCCAATTTTGCAAATAATTTTAAATGGAGAATTTATTAAAAAGAAACTGCTGTGCACGAAATTTATAAGTGAGTGGCCTGGTTTGTTGATTCCTTTACGTGTTAGCTCACTGCACGCGAACAGTCAGTTGGAGTCTGTATGACACCGTTTTGACAAGACCACATCACTCGTCAGTTTCAATATATCTCAGAATAAATCCTAGAGTAAGGGTACTAGATCCACCCCGTGGCTGTGAAGAATCTCAGTAGATCATTCAGTCCAACTTCAGATATCGCAGAGAGGCTATCCAGTACAGGTTATCCAGCCGCCAGTGCAGGACATTCGCAGAGAAGATTTAAAATCGATTCCTCCTTCTCCCTCTCCAGACAGCTGCGACCATAGTCGTTTAGTCCGAGTCAATTTGCATGTGACCCGTCAATACAGCCAGCAACCTCGATATGTTGATATCAAAAACGGGTGAGTGGCATACATAAAGTAAATTTACCCGTATAACTTTAACATATTTGTTCTGGCTTGAGTGTTTAATTGAGCTCAGTACTTGTGGCCTCAAACAGTTTTAAGACTTTAAAGTAGTTCGCCATGCCCTTATAGCTCAAACTCAGTCCAATGGGTAAAAGACGTCATAGCAACGTAATGGTGATTTTCCTCGAAATTTTACATTTTCAGTTCTTTTGATAGAGAGATTTTATTAAAAAATTGCACTCTGGATTTAATTTTATTGGATATGATTATCCTGATTATTAATTAGGAGTCCCATCAAACGTTTACGCTAGCGCTTTGCTAAACAAGGAGTTGTTGCCTAGTATCAGAGTCTCATAGATAGCAACCACCTTTGTCACGGATATACGGCTGGATATTTTCTTCATTTGTGTCTAATGACTAATGATCCTTATTATAGTTGATTTGATTTTCTTTGTCTGTCAAATTTAGTGTTGATTATCGAATAACTCGATTATTCTCGTGAATTCTTTGTGTGGTGGAGTTTGTAGTAGTATTCTCTGAAGTATTTTTGTTGTATTTTTCTGTTAGTTTTATGAGTGGTTGCGTAGCCAGTGAGAGGGTTGGAATCTGCCTGAGCTATCGCCATGAACAAGCTAGCCGGAAACCTCAGTGGGCCAAAACGGTTCGTAACATATTCGAATATTAAATTTGTATTATGAATTTGCAATGCTGTCGAAATTTTCGTTGCCTGTCTAATTTTCTGTAAAACAATATTTTTCTTGTTCGAAAGTGTTTGAGAACCCTTTTTTAAAATTTGTATAGGCATAGATTTTTTTAACAACAGATTTTGTTGTTATTTTAATATTATTATTTGCTTTAGTATGTTTAAGCCTTAAACATTAATGTTCTACGCATTTACCGACATGCTATCAGGTAATTTTGGTTCCTAAAGCTATTTGTAACACACAAATTAATAAAAAAAATTGTGTTGTTAGTTCTATGCTTGGACACATATTTATGAAGGCAGGAGCTTAATTCTATTAGAAATATAAAAATTAAATATCTTAATGTACATATAAATGTTAAGACATAGTTGTTTAAAATCTCTAGATTAATAACTGGTTTTGAGTTCAGTGTCTTATTTAAAAAGACTTGGCAAATACAAAACTGTAGTTCTTAACTATTGTCCCTATAGTCTAGTTCCATCTTTTATATCCTTCACCTGTAGTGTCTAACGTGCCTACAATATTAATTTCCGACCCCATAAAGTATATATTTTCCGAAAGCTTATGCCGAGTAGAGTCAATTGTGCAAAGTTCGTCTATCCTTCTGTTCGTGTGTGAAATATACATGGTATCAATATTTTCTTATTTATTTATTATAAATAATATTTATAATATAGGTTAGGTTAGGTAGAACAGGCAGCTGCTATGTAGCTCACTTGGGTCCATTATATTGATCCCTTTGTGATACCTGAATAGAAAAGTAAGAATAGAATAGAAAGGAAGTAGACAAGTCTAGAGTCTCCGGCGGGAATCGAACCCGCAACCCCCAAACTAGCAGAACAGCACACTGCTGACTAGTCCATCGGGGCACCCTATATTTATAATATATGTATGTATATTCTTATATATAATATATTTCTTATATATGACCACTAAAACATGGCTTTCAATAAGTGTAAATATGGGTCAATTGTATTAATTAAAAATATACCCACTTTGACACCCTCAATATTGATATCAAATGAAAGGGCTTGACCAGTGGAATACAGTAAATTATGAACAAGTTAAAGTCCAAGATAGCGCCCTAAAATTATGGTGGATAATTTTCTTTTTTAACCCCAACATTATGGGTATCAAATGAAAGAGCTTGACTATTAGAATACAATTATTAAAAAAATTCAAAATCAAAGAAGCAGTTGGAAATAAAAAAAGCAATATAGCCTATAACATTAAGTCTGAAATCTAGGCGACGAACTGGTCACTATATCTATGTACATGATGGTAAAGGGTATTATCAAATTCGACAAGACCGAAAATGGCATTTTTACTTGTTCTGTTAAGTGTATGCTTTATGACTATTTAGTTAAATGTTTATTTGGTTTTTAACTCAATTTCGCATTGTATTTTTTTCCTCTGTTTATCTGGATTTTGGTTTATAGTTGTCGTTCTTGGAATAGTAAAAATTGTTCAATGTATTTGGACGATTTAAAAGCTCTTGTTAATGTTTAAGCTAGTAATTGTTCGTATAAGAAGTTGATTAACTTTTTTCTTTGCTTCTCCACTAGAACCATTCTTTGCCATTTAAGTTTTTTTGTTGTTGTAAAATGCTAAAATTTATTTGCCAACATTTCTTAAATATTATACTTTTCCTTTATCCTTCAGCCATTAAAGTTGCTTACAACATTTGAGTTTTTGTTATTGGCTTTAACATGTTGCCAGGTTAACTACTTAACATTATTGCCAATTTACTGCTTTTTAAGACGAATGATTAATTGCAACCATTTTTGTTTGTTTGTTAAAAAAAAGATAAGAACGAGAGAAAAAATTTACTTACGTCCATAGCATGTTGAACGAAATATAACTGAAGGAGTTTAAAAAATAAGGATTTTCGAAAATTCGAAATTAAAAAATAATTTTCAGAACAACGTTTTTTTTCTATTTATATTTATTTTTTAAATTTTTTTCTTTAAAAATATGAGAAAATAAATACACACTACAAAGATAACTATCGATAAAATTAAAAATAAAATCTAATTAGTCATCTCTAGCATTTAAACTCAACTGAGTTGTTCTCCGCTGAGAGCGTCCTAGCTTTGTGCTCTGTAATTTACAACATATAACTACATTGATTTAACTTTTCCTTAAATAGATGTGGAATTTCAGCTTAAGCGATTAGTAAGTACTTTTTTGAGTGCCCATTTGTAAGCTTGAGTGGTAAGTACTTGTCTCCAATGACATCGCTGTGTAAAAATAATGGGTTTAGAGCCAAATTGTAAGTAGTGCAGAAATGTTTTTCAGTACATTTAACTCATTATTTTGTAATAAAAGTTTTTGCTGGGTTGTTACTTATCTGCTGCATTAGCATACTATGCTAGAGAATTGTGGT
The DNA here is from genome assembly GCA_941918925.1 of Phyto melanocephala. Lineage (NCBI taxonomy): Eukaryota > Metazoa > Arthropoda > Insecta > Diptera > Rhinophoridae > Phyto > Phyto melanocephala. Next base: position 47,493,699 of record OW799233.1, on the reverse strand, counting down.
TTTATTGAATAAAAGTAAACTGATGTAATTTACACCGACATCAGTAAAGTTTTTTAAAAGGTCGATCGCAAACTTTCAATAAATAAGCTTAATCTAATGGAATTTTCGGACTTACTGGATTTATTCGTACTTGATGAATAGACGGCAAAACGTTATAAAAATCAAAATATAACTTCTTAACTAACTGCTGTTGTTTCTGGTGTTCCACAGCGAAGTCATGTGGGTCTATTGCTGTTTTCTCTACTTATTAATGATCTGTCAGATACGATTAAATTTTTGGATGTCCTAATGGTATGCTGATGACTTAAGAATACTCTTTGGTTAGAATCTCCACGTTGATTATATTTTCCCACAAAAGGCTTAGGTTAGATTAGGTTGAAAATGAGGGACAGTAAAAGCCCAAACCAATGACAGGTATACACGTATGCCCAATTGTCATTACAGGCTTAGATTTCTTTAGTTTTTAGTGTGGTATTATCCTAAAAACCGTCTCCGACCTTGGAATTGTATTAGATCCTAAGCTTAATTTTCTCTTAATTATCTCTGCTTTGTTAACAGAAGCATGTGCAGTATTTGGATTTATATAAGTCGGGCCTAGTCTAGAGTATGGTTCAATAATTTGCAATGTCACCAACAATATAATTAAATCTATGCAAAAACAGGAATTGTTCTGTTATTTTGTCTTTGAGGCCTACAGTGACGTCCGTTAAGCCTGCCGTTTTATACTCTTATAAAATTCTCAACACTTAAAAATCTAAAAGCGATGTTAACGTCACGCTTGTTCTCAATTTATTAAAAGAAAAATTAATGTTCTAATTCCTTAATTGTCAACAACTCCTTTAATTTATTATTTAATTGTACACGTTATTTTTATTCACTACTAGCCAAGCCCGGCGCGCGTTGCTACGCCCCCTGAATAAAAATGCATTCTGAATTTTAATTAAATATCAAGTGCAAGAAGCTAAAAATTACTACTTTTTTTATGGGCGTGGCGCTGCCCACTTTTCTAATCACGAAACTGTATAGTCATGACAGCTCAATATGTGTGCAAAATTGCAGAAAAATCGGTCCAGTGCACAGTGGTTGCACTTGTATGAAGGAGAGTGACAAAAATAGGTAGAATAAAGATATCATCTTGAAATTTACAGAGTATATTTCTGATAATATAAACACGACATACTGATAAAATGGACGTGGTCACATGCCCCTATCGTCAGTTTTTTACATTTGTTTGTGAAAAAGTGGAAAAAATTAAATAAAAATATTTTTCCCATGCTTTAAGTCAATTTTTTCCTTTATCAGAATACTTATGTTTACCGACATATAAAATTTAGCACTTCATAGTTTTAAAATACATACAATATAACATAAAATAATTCATAAAATAAATAATAAAACAAATAATAAAATAAATAATACATAAAATAATACATTGTTTTAAACTTGCTACTCTTGCAGCAATTGAATTGCAGATTTTAATAGCGTACTTTTCTTTTTACATGGCAATTTTCTTTGACCTGAAATTAATGGATCCGAACTCAGCAATAATATATTTAATAAATCCGTGTTTGTTGCAATTCTAGAAGTTTTCCGTGTGTGTTGAAGCCTGTATCTTTTAATATCTTTGTTTTTGGCTTCTGCAGCTTCCTCTGAAAGCTCTCCAATTGATAGCTGCGTCAATTACTTCGGAAGTGTGCAGTATGATCTTGTGTACTGAAGGTGGGAGATAGAACCAAGGGTATTTCTCTACCAGCCCTTTAGCAGTATCAAGCGCGAATGTTTTAAATTTATCTGTCTTTATTTTGTAACCTGATGATATATTTAGCATTCTAAAAAACACATTAAATAAAGAGGTTGAGGTAGTGTATTGAATATACATATATAAAAAACTGCAAAAATCTGCACTTGAATTAAACATAACATAAAACTACATACATGTGTTAGCATTTACAAACCAATTTGGTCATTGGCTTCGATTGGGAAACTAACTAAAACTCTAAATAATTTTTACGGAGATAAGCAAACCATGTTAAACAAAATACTTCTTCAAAATCTGAATTTTACTATAACCACAACACAATTTATTTACTTATTATTTCATTAAAACAATGCCAATACCATTCACATTGATTTCCATTTTAATAATTTTAGTCGGGCACTTTTATCAAATGTATTTTAACAACTGCAGTTTCACTTTGTTTTCCTAGTTCGTTTAATCAACTTTTTACTTCTACGCAAATTCACACTTTAATTGTTTACATATCAAAATTACAGTTAGAATTATCAAAATAAATTCAGAAGAGAGACATTTGATGACATTAGCGACTAATTGTTGCGCTACAAGCCCAATATATTAGGATGTTTTTTTTTATTTTTGTCGTATGGGCGCAACCAATGTGCAGTGCAAGAACCTCAATATTATAACTTTTTTTTATTGGCATGACCCTGCCCACTTTTCTAATCACGAAATTATATAGTCATGACAGCTTAATGTGTATGCAAAGTTTCAGAAAAATCGATATAGTGCAAGTAGCTAAAAATTATAGCTTATTTTTTATGGGCGTCACCCCGCCCACTTTTTACTACCCATTAACACTCCCTGGAATGTGTACAACAACTTTCCAAAGTTTGAGTCCGATCGGCTTTACAGTTTCGGAGTCTATAGCTAACACACACACACACAGACAGACAGAGTTCCACTTTTATATACATACATATATACTTAGATCTGTCACAGTTTTAAGAACAAATTATGCCAACATTGATCCGTTTTTAAGAATTTGTACTGAGTTCAATAAATTTTATTAACTTATTAATTTTTCTTTTAATGTTAACATTGTAAAATCTAAAATAATTTCATCTTTGAATCCAATATTTATATACTGTTTAAAAGTCTGCAAGCAACTTTAATTCATTAACTGAAATAAATAAATAAAAAAAATATATTAAAGTATTTAGAATGCCCGTTTTATGCTGTTTTCAAAAATCTATTTCAAAAATAATTTAAAAAAACAACAATGATTTGCTTAAACGGTAAACGGCCACAATTGCTTCATCCTTTTTGTGTGTCTTTGCTTTTAGCTAATAGTCCAGTTTAACCTTTTTAAACTCAATTTTTGCATTGTATCCCAATAAAAAAAGTTCACTCAATTAAGTTGTTTGTTTTTGGCTGGTCAACCAGCACACGAAACAAGTCGGCTTTCATTTACCAAAAAGTCTCCAAAAAAAGAAACAATTCACTTAAGAACTTTAACTATTGAATGCTTGTTGTGTGGTATTGTTCGAGATTTTTTGTATTTGTTTTTTCACTTAGTATTACTTCCAGCCAAGTACATATCTGTATCTGCTTTCTAACAGAGATTTACAAATCAAGATGCACGCGTACTTTAACTTGTAACATGGTTCGAACTTAATTTTTGGTACATGAACTTGTTTAAGAGTATTATTCTCGCCATCTTTCTCCCCTCTACGTTTTTAAAAACTTATTCAAATTTTCCTTTAAAGTTGATTTGATATAATAGATTTTTTATAGCATGGATCAGTAAAGCTTAATTTGAGCCAAATACATTGAAATCTCCTGTTATAGTGCATACAAAAGTATAACATCAAATGTATGAATAACAAAATACTTACATCTAAAGCAATGCACAAGCACATTTTTATACCCGCCACCAAAAAATGGTGGGGGTATATTCATTTTGTCATTCCGTTTGTAACACATCGAAATATCCATTTTAGACCCCATAAAGTATATATATTCTGAATCAGGGTTTGATTTGATGACGATCTAGCTATGTCCGTCCGTCTGTTGAAAGCACGATAGAGGTCGCACCGAAAAAGCTAGAGGGCTCAAATTTCGCCAGAATCTTTCTTATAGACAAGGTTTGTTTGGTATTAAAAATGGGCTAAATCGGAATATTAGGAAGAGAGTTATAGCTCGTAAAGCGAGAGTAGGTCGAAAAAACTGTGTCCTTCGAACATCGAATAAAATGGAATTGTGTCCAAACGCATTGACCGAAAATTATCTAAATCTATGCCTTAGGAGAGGAGTTATCGATCAAAATGTACGAAAATTTATACCGCACAGTGTATTTTTCGGTATACTTAAAAACAAAAACGTCATAAAAGCAACAAAATTAGATGTACGACTCTGAAATTTTGCACACTTTGCTTTTTGGTGAAGGGCTTTTTTGTAACGGAAAATCATGTGCCACGCCCACTTGTACGCCCACCTCCCATATAACGTTTTACCTAAAATTCATATAATTTCTCTATTAATAAAAATTTTGGAATAATAAGCGGCTATATTGAAACACCTAAGTTGTACTCATTCGCAAAAACAACTTTGACACGCCTACTATAACGCCGACTTTTCACGTTATATACCGTTAATGAAATTAAAAAGCTCATAAAACCGCCAAAATTAGAGGTACGATGATGAAATGTGCTACATATATCCTTCTAATCAATGTATTTGTTGTGCCAAAAAGTTTAGGTGCCACGCCCACTTTAACGCCTACCTCCCATATAACGGTTTATCTTAAATTCATGTCATTTCTCTATTGACAAAGTTTTTGGGAAAATAAAGGACTATATTTAAATATCTAAGTTGTATTTATTAGCAGAAACTTTATTGACATGCCTACTTTAACGCCCACTTTCACTAAAAGACTAAATTTACGAAAACATTTTATTATCATGTCAAAGTAATTAAGGGTGGTTAAATTTTAAAGGCCAATGTTGAATTTAAATAAAACACAAATTATTTAAGAAATTATTATCATTTCTTTTTATAATGATAATATTTGTATGGTTCAATTATGTATGGAACAAAATATCGGTTAAATGGCCCCCCCATCCTCGGCGCCACTCCTCTATCTGATGGTCCAAATTTTCAATGACAATGTTGATGCTCAATTGTTGGGCATGATGATGAGTCGAGGTTGACTGCTCTTTTGCCCCACTACCGCAAAAGAACAGCAATGGTTCCCATTAAACGAACTAAGAAGGCATTCACAGATTTTCTAACATTATATACAGACCTGTTTTGCAGAAATTTAAATATTTTTTACAATTCTCCCGATTGTGGGCGAATTTGAACGATTATGTTGATCAAAAGAATTACGAAGTGCACAAAATGCATTTTAATTTGAACGCCCATTTTTATAAAAAACCTGAATAACTTTAAAGCGTTGCTTATTTGCGTATCTTTCTACGGATCAAATTGAGTAAATATTGTGCTTTAAATGTACACAAAATTGGTGGTGGGTATAAAAGATTCGGCACAGCCGAATATAGTGCTCTTACTTGTTTTATTTGCTGACAATTCTATTATAAGTACGAGTGTGTATAAGGAAAAATTAAATATAATTTTTATTAATGAATATATTCATCTGCAGTTTTTGCAGTTCAAGCGTTAGCTTAACATGAAAATTTTTCGTGTAATTTAATATTGTTACAACTAACTAAACTTAGACTACTTTGCAGTTCCCCAAAAAGTTTTATGTTATTCCTAAAAATCTGTGGATCAGAAAAAACATTCCACAATTTAAAAGTAAACACCGAATCTAAAAAAAAAGAACTGAGCAAAATGTCCTAATTGTTATGTATTTCAGTTCATACTACTTTCAAGTACTACATTTAAGTGTAAATATAAAAAAACAAACACAACGAAACATGACTCTCACTAAAACAAATCAATCATCACTTGAAAAATTTTTATCGCTTTGGTAGTGTTCGTGTTTTGAAACAAAGTAGAATATCAAAACAAAACACGGCAATGAAATAAAGAAATGGTAAATAATAACAGAAACATAGACTAAAAATGTAAACATATTAAGCAGCAGCGTTGCTAAATAACTTTATTTAGGACAGTTGAAAGAGAAAACATTTTTATAAGCGATTTTTCAGCACATTACAGAACTTTAAAAGTCTTTATGTAAGTCTTTTTTTGGTCTAGGTCTACTATCAAAACATTTAATGCTTTGAAAGTTCTATTTCATAATGTTTTATTTCATCTTTATTCTGATTCCGCTTATTTTTATTTCTACGTTTTTTAGTTTCAATTTTTTCTATATTTTTCAATGTTTTTATCGTTTTGGAAGTTTGTATTTTATAATGAGAGAGTAATATACATACATGCTTGCAAGCCATATTTCTTATGCATTAATGCATAAATAATATATAAGGTAATAAAACACATTTAAAATGTTTGCTCAAAACGATCGTCTAAATTCTTAAAATATCCCCAAAGTGCTCGAACAGAATTTGGCGTGACGTAATTTTCTGTAGAAATTGGTATCTAACATACGACACAGAATTCAATCGAAAGATAAAATATATTTCAGTAGTTTTCGTTCAAATTACCCAGGTAACGAAGTTATTCTTTTTGTAATCTCTATACTAAAAATACAGCAAACTCGAACGTTTGAGTAAAATTTCGATTTTGCTCGAATTCAGTATTTGTCGCCCAGGTGTGTTTAAAAGAAAAAAAAGAAAAATCCCACCAAAAACATTCCTGAAATAAAACCAACTGTATCGCTAATGTTTACTATATTATTAAACCCTTCATCTGTACCAAGGATATATTAGTATATTCTTCTCTAATTAGCTATAGAAAGACAATGAGAAATTTCTTACAGATACATAAATGAAGAAAAACAAATTCGAATGCATATTTTACGCGTCAAAATAAAGTGTACATGTTGCATGTGCATCATTTCAGCGTCGTGCTACTGTAAAAGAATACCGTTATATTTGGTTGTTTACTTTATTTTAGCATTCTACTGAAACGTTTTTATTGTTTTATGTAAATTAATTGTGATCGGCAGAGTAAGATCTCCTCGTGTAAAGTAAATTTTTATTTCTTTGGAATGGGTAAACAAACTTCTAGTGATATTAGAGAATTAGTAATAAAACTTCGAAATGAAGGAAAAACTTTTAGAGAAATTGGCTCTATTATTAACAGAAGCTACAATACTGCAAAAAAAAATTGTTGATAAAAACGAAAAATACGGCAAAATAGAAAATCGTCCAGGATCGGGCCGGCGAAAACTTTTAAAGTAGGCTGAAATAAGATCTATAGTGCGCGATGTAAAAAAGAATCCTTTCAAAAGTGCCGTTAAAATATCAGAGGAAGTTTCGGCAACATCAGAAACTACCGTAAGTGCCAGTACAATACGACGAGCATTACACGAAAACGGGTAACATGGTCGATTCCCACGAAAGAAACCACTAATATCACCAGCTAATTAAAAAAGACGCCTAGAATACACCAAAAAGGATGAAAATAAAGATGTTTTATTCTGGAATAATGTGCTTTTTAGTGATGAAAGTAAATTTGAGGTGTTTGGCCAGAAAAACCAGTTGGGAGTTGGGAATTTGGTTTTTATTAAAAGTACAATGAATAAGATGGACTACCTGAATATTTTGCAAAACAACGTGCCGGTCAGTGTGGAGAAATTGGGGTTGAAAGGATCTTAGATTTTTCAACAGGACAACGAATCCAAACATACATCCCATATAGTAAAAGAATGGCTCCTGTACCGCTCTCCCAAAACATTGGATCATCCTCCACAATCACCGGACTTAAATCCAATTGAACATTTGTGGGAGCCTTTGGACCGCCAAGTCCGAAAAAGGACAATTAGTAATAAGGATATGCTGAAATCCGTTATAATGGAGGAATGGCAGAAAATTTCATCCGATATAACTAAAAAATTAGTATAATCGATGTCCAGAAGACTAAATGCCGTAATTAAGGCAAAAGGAAAATCAACTAAATACTAAATCGGTTTTATTTTCACTTTAAAACAGTTTGTACACTTTTTTTGACGCGTAAATAATGAATTTTTTTTTTTTTTTTGTTGTAAAACTTTTGTTGTTGTTAATATTTTTGCTATTTTGTTTAGAATAAGGTAGAGAACTAAATACTGATTTAAAAGTACCTAAATGTAAAACTTTATCATAAATAAAAATACTGAAATAAAAACAATATTTTAAAAAATATTTGTGTACACTTTTTTTTACGCTCACAGTATATAGATTTGTCATTCCGTTTGTAATTTCTATAATATTCACTTCCGACCTTTCTTCTTCTCAATGCTTATGAATAGGGAAGTCAATAAAACAATGTCCATCTCATCGCTTGTCCGCGTGTTGATTGAAATAAGATTTAGAAGACCCCGCATAATGCACAGATCCGTATGTGGTATAAATCTTTTAGAAATATTAGGGAATAAATCGCTATTGTAGTACAGAACAATCGCAATATTTTAGAGATATAAGCAAAGAAACATGACTGCCTCGGTTTCTTTTCATATTTGTACCACAAACATTAACATTTTTAGCACTACAGAAAGCTTTCGTATTGCTGATAGATACGTCTCTAGGGCTATTCGTAAAAAAATATTGCACAAATCGGGAAATGTTTTAGAAACAAATTATTTGGAAATATATAATTTTTTTTTTTTAAATATATCAAGTTTCTTTAGCTCTAGTTTTTTCAAAGTATTTTTGCAAGCCTTTCCTTACATTCAGACAAGTAGGCAAGCAGGCGGTAGTGTGTTTTATTGTATAATTTTTAATCAAGTTGCAAAAATAAGAAGATAAATTTGTGTTTCGTTTCATTTACAATTTTTTCTACATGTGGCAACAAATCCGATTAAGTAGTCGATAATGATGATGGCATTTTTTGCGTCACTGGAAAATTAAAAGATTAAGGAATCAGTATAGATTAAAAGAAGAATTAACGAAAGAAACGAGAACAATAACAATGATATCACCAGCAAAAGAAATAAACTAAATAGCGGTTTATGGTGATTTGAGAAATTAAAATGTTGAAAAAGGTCTGCTCTGTTTTTGCTTTGGAGATTTTATTTCATTGGCCATTGTTAGGATTTTTTAAGAGTTTGTTAACAATGTTTTTTTTGCGATCTAATTTTTTGTGTCTGATTACTGTGTCTTTTCTTTCTAACGCCGACAAAACAGTGGGTCTGAGTTTTAAAGAAAACTATCGATAAGTTTTTTAGATCAAATTTAATTTTGTATTAATTTTTTACTTCAGGAAAAACTGCAGATAAATTTGTTTTATTTTGCTTTTTAAAATTTTCAAGTCGGTTTCAGTGCTTTTTTTGGTAGCACCAAATAATTAATTTCAAATTAAAAAGTGTTTTTATTGAAGTAAACCTTTAATATTTTACACTTAGTGCAACAATAGTAGAGAATAAATTACACGGAAAGAAGAACCATGGTTGCGACATAATTACGACGGTCACATTGTGGTCTCTAGAACAATATTTCGTTATCGAAATCAAGTAATAGTTATTTTTTGTTTTGTTTTATTATAAGTTCCCCGAAATAAAAGTCGAAACATTATTTAAAATTATTTGTTTTAATAAATGTGCCTGTAATTCCTTACAATTAGCTGTCGTATTAACATTAAAGTCATATATACCTGCCTTAGGTTAAGTTGAGGAACACTAAAAGTCCAAACACGTTGATATTTAGAATTTTTCTTTATTTATAAATATGTTAAAGATCAATTTACAAGTTTAATTCAATGATGCATTTATGCATAAAAACAAGAAAATAAAATAGAATATTAACGACATGTTTTTTAAAAACGTCTGTCGAACGATCACAATTAATTATTCATCAGCATTTTTGGGAAAAAAATAAGTAACAATTATTGTTATAAAATTAATTAAATTCAGTTAACAAAAAGTTTCTGTATTTTAAAGTACATTTCAAATATTTAACTAAGTTTGACCAGTCTTCTTCATTTATACCATTTAAAATATGAATTATCTCTTCTTCCGTTAAATTAGATTTTTGAAAGCAAGCAAGCCTAAATTCTTTTAGCACTGGACAGCCCCCAAGAAAATGTTGAAAAGTTTCCAATTCATGCAGATTGCACAATTTACAACACCTGTCTACGTCTGACACACCAAACATGTTGTAGTTTAACGCAATAAGCCCACTACGTGCTTTAAAGATCCAAGTAATATTATTTGTGTTAAAATTTTCCTGGAAATAATGGTTTCCTCTTTCATAATCCAGGTATTTGTAGATTCTTGTCGTTGATTCAGATTTTCTTTGCAATCTTTCATTTAAGGTACTACTTTTTATATTATTTAGTAGTTCCGTGCTAAATTGCTTCCATTGTAACTCAGTTGGGTTTGTTTCTGGCAAATGAATGTTAAATGACTAAGCTTTCGACTTTAATTCGTTTGCCCAGAAAATGTTATGACGTAATAATATTAAGGATAGCTGGTGAAGCAATCTGTCTTCTCCCTAATGGAACATTGTTCTGCTTAAATATTTAAGATTGAACCCCAAAGTATAAATATGACTGTCTTCAGCAATAGTTTCTAGCATAAGAATGTAGTAATACTACATTTACACCTGAGCGAAATCTAGTAGATTTGATTTAAAATCTTTATTAAAATCTAAACCGTTTACACCACTATTTTTTGACATTTTACAAAATTTCGTTTTCAAAACAATATATTTATTTACAAGGTGGTATGAGTGGCTCTTTATGTTCTACTTCTCCAAAATTCAAACTCCATATGAAAAAAATTTAAGCAATAAAGTACTTGTGCGATTGCAACCACCTTATATATTATGATTAAATTCTTTTGTGTGCAGCGTAGTATATTTTGTTACATTTTTATAAAAACCACAGTTGCATCACGAAGTAGTACTAGATTTTAAGTAGATTTTGCCAAAATCTAGTTGTGAAGTAGATTTCGTTTTGTATGGGAAATCTGGTAGAAATGAACAAGATTTCGTTCAAAATCCCGTAAGTACTAGATTTGGTGTAGGTGTAAATGTAGTATTAGGAGTAAACCTTTTTTCGTGTAATATCGTTGCAGCTTATTTACTTCTTCAAAATGTCTAAAACCCCATATCTGAGCCGCATATGATTGTATTGCTCTACATACTGCAAGATAAACCTACCACTTCATTCTTAAATTAATTTCTTGTTTCCCAATTATATCTTGCCATGTTGTGTTTTTTGCGTTTTTCGCTTGTATGCTTCTTTTTTCTAAATGTTTATTGAACTTTAGCTTCGGCGTAACGATTACTCCCAAGTAATTAAATTCGAATGATATTTTTACTTCTTCTCCCTTAAAAAGCCATTTTTCTTGCCGGCTTAATCGGCCACCATTTCTAAATATTAGAATTTCGGATTTGTTCCAGATTAACCTCAAGATTCCACATATAACAATAATTTTCCAGATTTCTAATCATTAGTTGCATTACGGCACTATCATCGGCTAAAAGTAATAGCGACAATAAGCACCCTTGCTTATATATATACGCATGTCCACATGGCTTGTTGTGCGCTTATAACATAATCTTAATTCCGTTTATTCAACTACGTCAGGAACCCATTTCTAAGGAATTTCTAATTTGAGTGTCCAGGACAAAGGTATTGTTTTTCGAACTAGATGAGTTCTCAACTCTGTGTGATCTGTTATTACACTAGTTAATCTCCTTATAGTACATTTACACCTGCGCGAAATCTAGTAGATTTTAATTAAAATCTTGATCGAAATCTACACTGTTTACATTATTGTTTTTGGACATTTTTCATGATTTCGTTTTCAAAACAGTATATTTATTTACAAGGTGGTGTGAGAGAGAGGCTTTTTATACTCTACTTCTCAAAAACTCAAACTCCATATAAAAAAATGTAAACAATTAAGTACTTTCGTAATTGCAACATTCTTCAAAATTATGATTAAATCTTTTTTATGCATCCTAGTATTTTTTATTACATTGTAATAAAAACTACATTCCCATTTTTGATAATTTGCCGGCTTCTTCGTTTCCGATTATGACCTGATGTCTTGGTATCCATATTATTTCTAGACTTTTGCAATTTTCATGCGAATTTTTTTTTACTCTTGCATTGCAGGACATTCCCAGATTCAACTTTTTCATTGTTAGGGTCTTCTTGGCTATCCGTAGAGATACAAATCAGAGGTACGTTATCAGTGTCCTTTATCCATTTGATATCTTTCGTAATTACCATAATCTCAGCCTGCGAAATAGAATTGTGATCTGCTAGACATAAATATTTACCTCTGTTTGCGAAGTAGTATTGTGAACTGCTAGACATAAATATTGTTTCAGCTTAAGTTATATAAACACATCCCAGTTCGGTCAGCAATCTTCGATCTGTCTGTATAAAGATCGACACCTTGGGTATTTTTAACCCTAATCATCCCATTTTCCGTGTTCCGATATTGTTACATTCTTTGGTGTCTGGTTTTATGGCCTCTCACCAGCCATCCACCCATTGCGATTAATCTAGTATCGGCCAAGGTAGCTTTATATGTATTTCACCTACATATGTCTTAATTAGCAGAATTGGTAGAATATTTGCAATAGCCATTGTTAATGTGGTTACCATGGCACCGCATTTAGTTGATGCAGCACTGTCTTGTTTATCTTTTGGTTTTGGATTACCACACTTTTGAGGCATGTACCTGACTTAGAAATCCTCTTAAGAGAAATAAATATGGAATTAGTTTTTCCACTAAGCTTTTAGACATAAAATATACATACGAAAGAATATACCAGTTTAATATTTCAGTTACAGGATCCCCCGCCAAGAATCCCAATGCTTGCTGAAATATTTTGTTTTAAACATTTTTTTTCGGTTTTGGTGCTTCTTAAAATTTTAAAGTTGACAAAGCCGTCAAAGACGTCGTTGTATTACATCAATCTTATTATTTTGACACCAAATCTTTGAAACATTTGCAAAGCTCAATCAAGTCAAACTTTACTTGGTCCTTTTCACAAACTTTCTAATTGTATTAGATATTTTTTTAAAGGCATAATTTTTTTTAAAATTTAAGACACAAAAAATTCAATGAAATTGTCAAGGCAAATCCATATATGGCATATATTCATATGGATATGCCTTGGAAATTACCAAAATTTTTTCATGTCATTTTACAAATATTTAGAAATAATTTCATATGGCGTCCTTGAATGCGCGTTATGATCGCCATCATGTCAAGCATTCCCGCTCTTATTTTGTCAAAAGTACGTTGAATCTTGTCTTTTAAATGATCAATCATTGCTTGTTAATCAGCATGTACCAGAGATTTGATGTTTCTCCACAAAATATATGTAGTCCAGAGGTGGCAAATTCACAGATCACAGATTTCTTTAGATACGTATTTCGTTCACGAAGGTTCAACAAAGTGACGGTTTTATGTGCATGGCATGTCGCGTTATCTTGTTGGAAGCATTTTACCTTTAAATAATTTACCAATTCTACTGAGGTGATTTGATGATAAAAATCTTTAAAATTTTCCGAGAAGTGGACGGGCAGTGACTGAGTTGGTAAGAATGGCGTCGGATCAATAAATTCGAGTCTTCTGTTGCACTCGCGTCTACAGCGGCGCACAACGCATTAAAATCATATAAAAAAATATTTTAAAAGGAACATTATAAAAGCTGGAGATGTGCATGTGCTTAAAACAACTGTGTACTGTTTTTATTTAGAACGTAAAAGTAGTAATTGGTAAATTGGTTCATAGTATTGCGTATTTTCTGCACGGATGAACGAATTTGCGCACCGTTAACTTGACGAACAGAGCGCTACTTTTAGATGGTTATTTGTCAACGTATACTAAAAAGTTACAAAAAAAAAACAGCTCATACTATTATATTTCGCCATTTTCTCGTCTCGCTATAATAACGATGATGTGCTACATAATTTAGTTACATCGAAACAAATAAAATCAATCCTTTTGTCATATAGCAGGTATGTTAACTATTAACATATATTTTCTCCTTAACCTCAAAATAATCTGTGACAATTAAATCATATCTGTCCTTAAGAGTGTTTTAAAATTTTTGAACCCACGCTCCATTAGGCCCACTGTCTGTTTTGACTCCTCAATCAATATTTGTTTTTGTTTGCTGTTGTTTGTGGTCCCTGTATGGGCCATTGTTTAGTCTGTACATATGTTTTTGTATTGTTGTTGTTATTATTTTTCTGCTGCCTTGGCAGTAAGTAGCAGCAACAAAACTAATAGCTTTCTAATGATGTAAATACTTGTTACATTTAATCATTGTCTAATGTTGTTTGCTTGTTGTTGCTGTTTTTGCTTCTCATTGTTGCTGCTGTTGTTACATATTGTCCTGTTGTGTTTTATGGCTCTAATAATGTCGCTATTGAGTTTTTTTTTGTATCTCATCTTGTTGCTTAAACATGTTGTAGTTGATTTTATTGTTGTTGTTGTTGTTGGCTGGATGTTTGGTTGGTTGTTTGCTGTCAATTTGGCTTGTTAAACTTTAAATATCTTTTTTTTTTTCTCAGCTTAGAAAAAAGTTCTCTTTGAATTTTTTTTTGTTATTGTTATTGCTAGTGATTTTTCCCCTATTGCCCTCTATTTTTAATAAATTAAAAATTTCATTGTTTTTTAATTTTAGTTTTTCATTCGCTTGTTCAATCTTTCGTTCGCTTTTAAGGAAAACAACAGATTACTGCACTTTGCTGCCGTTTTAGTTGCTTTAGTTGTTCAATTTTTATTAGTTGTTATCGTGTGCGGTATCAAAAGCTAAATCTTTAAGATTAAGTTGTCATTTTAGTAAAAAAAAAAAAAAAGAAATTGTTGGAGTGCTGCTGCTAAATTGTTGTTGGTTGTTTGAGGATTTTTCTATATTGTTTTTCTCTTAAATTACTGTGTGTGGTTTATTTATTTAATACGTCTTTAATGAGGATTTAATTTTTTTGTTTGTGTCGGACTGTTTTTCTTCATTTTTAATTAAGTTGCTCGTTTGCTGTATTGGCTGCTGCTTGTTGTTTAGTTTTTTATTGGATTTTTCTAATAAATTTTATATTACGCCAACATTTTGTTGTTTATGTTGATCAGTTTGTTGTGTAGTTTAAGTTAAAGAAAAAAAATATCATGGGAATTTTTGTGGAAGTGTTTCCAAAAAACAACCAGTAAATGATTTTAGAATGGAAAATAATGTTAATCCTTTTCAATTTTAAATATATTTGTTCCTCTAAAAGTAATTTATAAAACTAATCTGCAATGATCACAGTTTTTGATTAGCCCATCGTTTATTGTAGCTTTTTTTATACCCTTCACCTGTGGTGCACAAGGGTATATATAGCTTTGTCATTCCGTTTGTAATTTCTACAATTTTCATTTCCGACCCCATAAAGTATATATTTTCTGAAAGCTTATGAATAGAGGAGTCGATTAAGCCCTGACCGTCTGTCCGTCTATCCGTCTGCCCGTCTGTTCGTGTGTTGGTTGAAATCAACTTTTAGAAGCAGCCATATGTTCCTCAGATCTGTATATGGTATCAATCTCTTGGAAATATCCAGGAATGAATCGCTATTGAAATTCAGCACAATCGCCCCATAACTTTCTGAGATATGAGCAAAAAACCACGACCACCTCGTTTTTTTTCACAATTACAACAACAACATACATACATACATACATGTAAAAAACATACCAAACAAAAAAAATTACAAAAAAAAAAATATTAAAAATAAGAAAAAAATAATAAAAAAAACTAAAAAAAAAAATTTTAAAAAAATTTAAAAAAATTTTTTAAAAAAATTTTAAAAAAATATAAAAAAAAATAATAAAATATAAATAATATATTAAATAAAATAAAATAAAATTTTTTTGGCTCAGCTGGGATTCGATGCCACATTTATTCTAACGTGTACGTATGCACGTATTTTATATGGGATGAATGGTGATACAAACAATTGTTATTGCATGACTACACGTTGTGAAGGGTATATAAGATTCGGCACGGCCGAATATAGCATTGTTACTTGTTACTATTGAAGTTGTTAAACATTTTTTATTAATCCTTTGGGATTAAGCAAAATAAAACCCCTCCTATAAGTTTTAATTTAATTTATTATTAAGACCCCACAGAATATCGCAAACACTTATATAAAACAGTTAAAAAAAACTAATAATTTTTTTTTTTAAATAAAATTAAATGAAATTACTTAAAATGAAAACCAGCGGTTTCCAACAAAAAGGCCGTGACTGACTATTCTACAAAGTCGGGCAATTACGTCCTATAAAAATCTGATGATTTCTGTCCTACATGAGAAAATATATACAAAATGTGTGATTGCATGCCACACCGATATACTTGTTTTACATAAAGCAACTCTGATGGCACAGAAACTACTACATATTTGATGAAAATTTCCAAGGCATATTTATTCATCAGGTACTCTTGATTCGCCAGCTGATTATTTTTTTCAACACTTATTTTAAATTTCAGCTGTCAAAATGCATAAATAAAAAACAATTTTCTCTCTTTTCTAATTTATTTCAAATGTCAAACTTCATATATAAAAAATATAAACAAAAAATACTCTCCGAACTGCAATTACCTGATGAATAAATATGCCTTGAGAATTTCCAAAAGATTATCAAATCTGATACAATAGTCAAATAATATGTCACATATTTATTTATATGAACTTTTTGTCCATACTATGTATCACACCTTTTAAACACACATACAAATTTTGACGTAGCGAACGATTAACTGCCTGTTCAACGATGTCGAAAGAAAACCCAAGCGAAATTTCATTCGTACAAATATATTGAAAACAACAACAAAAACTAAAAATTTGTTTTTGTTTTCAACGTATTTGTACGAATGAAATTTTGCTTGGGTTTTCTTCCGACATCGTTGAAGAGGCAGTAAATCTGATAGCCATTCACGGCCTTATGCTTTAAACAAATAGACGACAGCAGACAGCAAGCAGCAATATGTCAAAAATAAAATCCATGTGTTTAAATGAAAACGATTATTTTGACGGCAGCACAGCAGCACGCCTGCACAACAGCATTTGCTGCTGCTGCTGGCAACTTAGGCTATTTTCTATTTTGACGGGCAGCAATGAACAAATATAGTGTTGCCATTATATATATTAAATTGGAAAAATAAGAACAAAAACTTATTTTTAATATTAAACATAAAAGAACATTACAAAAATACAATAAAGAAATAAATTCATGTGTTTTTATAGTTTTTCGTGATATTATTACATTTTTTTTTTATCAATAACTTTAATTTTATTCATTATAAAATATATATGCGGCATCCCTGAAATTTGTATTGCTAAAATACACATCAGCTGATTATTATGTTGTTGCTGCCTTCAAAATAACTATGAAGCTGACTTTAGAGCAGCATTTGAAGTTGGCAGCATTTGAAGTTGTGAAGTCTGCTGTCATCTATGTGTTTAGAGCTTTAAAGACTATAATAAACGGCATGTTTTTTACATCTGACTTGACAAATTCTACACTGATAAATACGAACATGTCGTGTGTTACATTACTTCTGTAAAAAACTTGTTTTGAAACATCTGACAAAATTTCAATTAGAGCGCGCTGTATTTTCTTCTCTCAAAACATGCGACATCAGCCGATGGCAGAAATCTCTGCTGCTGCAAAGCCGTCAGCGATGATTGCCTGTAAAAGTACAATTTTGACAGACATGTAAATTTATGTACATACGTATGTCTCACAAATCTTAAAGTCAGATGTAAAAACATGCCGTGTATTACAGCCTAAAGCAGTTTGAAGTTTTTGGATTTTTTTTTTATATTATAAATTAAAAAAAAATTAAAAATTTTTATAAAAAATTGTTAGTAAACATAACTTAGTTTGAAGAAAATTTTTAATATTTCTGTAGAGGAGACTCGGTTTAGCTAAAACAAAATTTTATATCCTTTTAAATAGTATTATGCTCACCCAGAAGCTTGAGATTTGGCAATAATAAAGTGTACTTGAGGAAGGACTGCAGAAAGATAAAATATAACTAAGTTGTTTTAGTATTTTGAAAGTTATAAGCCTTGAAAGTTACTACCAACATAAACATTTCTTAAACAAAATTGAATTTTTTTTCTTAAATTTTTATTTTTTTTTTGTAGAAAAAAAATCTTTATAATAGAAAAAAGAAATTTTCTTTCTATAAAGAATTTCACCTGTTGTGCCAAGGGTATAGCTTTGTCATTGCCTTTATAAATATTGTACTATTCTTTTCTGACCTTTCTGAGAACTTGTGACTAGGGGAATCGATTGAGGAATGTCCGTTTTTGTCGGCTGAAATCAGCTCTTAGAAGCCTCACATGTAGCACAGATCTTCATGGGGTATCAATTTTTTGCGAATTTTCGTTAATGAATCGTTATTGAAATCCAGTACAATCAGCTAATGACTTTCTGGGATATCAGCAACTAAACACTTTTGCCTCTGTATTTTCCATATTTTTACCACAAAATTTAACGTTTTTAAGCTCTATGATAATTTTAGACGTTTACAACTATTTATAGATATAAGATGCCTCTGGGGTTATTTGAATTGGAAAATTCGGTCAATAATCGACAAATTTATAGGTAAAAGTAGTTTCTAAAAATATAAAGACCATACCAGAATACAAGCCATTTTCTTAACAATTATTACTGATAAAAACTAGTAAATCACTTTA
The DNA here is from genome assembly GCA_941918925.1 of Phyto melanocephala. Lineage (NCBI taxonomy): Eukaryota > Metazoa > Arthropoda > Insecta > Diptera > Rhinophoridae > Phyto > Phyto melanocephala. Next base: position 47,475,182 of record OW799233.1, on the reverse strand, counting down.
AAAATAAGTGAGATATAAGCACAAAAAAAAAAAACAAATGCTTCGGTGCTTTACCAAAAATTTACATACGAAAATTGATTTTATTTTAAGCTTTTGGACGATAGAAAGAAGTAATATGTGTATCAAAACTGAGGGCTTGACTATCAAAATATAATACATTGTAAAAACTTTAAAATCCATGATGGCCGCCAACACAAAATGGCGTATAATATTATATATTATATTCACTTCAACCCCCTTAATATTGGTTTCAACTATAAAAAAGGGTAAAATCCAAAATGGCGGATAATATTTTTCTCAACCCCATTAGGATGATTATCAAATGAAAGGGATTGACCAGCGGATTACAGTAAACTACGTAAAATATTCAAAATCAATGATGACATCGGAAATAATAAAGAAAAATGGCGTATAACATTAAGTCTGCAATCAAGGCTACGCTGCGATGTGGTCACTGTACCTATGTACACCATTGTGAAGTGTATTGTCAGATTTGTCATGGCCGAATAAAGCATTTTTACATGTTTTTAAATAGAAAATTTACGATAAAATCACTTTCTGTAGACAATTTTTGATGCATAAAAAAGACTGTTTTGTAAAATATCGAAAATATGACCTCTGATAAGAAACTTGTTTTCTATTATACATATATTTTCTTTTTATAGATTTGTTTAAAATTTTTTCTATATAGAAAATTTTTATTAATTTTCTTTTTATAAAACAAATTTATTATATCGTTAAAAAATTTTTTTTTTTTAATAAAAAACTTTCGTACAAATGTTTGCGTTTTAGAAACATTTTTCAATAAGTATTTTTTGTATAGAAAATTTTGGTTAAATATTAAAAAAAATTATGTCCGTGTTATAGAGTATTTTTTATTAAATGTTGTGTAGAAAAGTTAGAGATGCTCTGCCAACAAATATAAATAAAAAAAATCACACACTAACGTTGTTAAAAAAAAAAACAGTCAAATAATAAAACTGACAATAAAATCACAATTGATATGCAAATTAAATCTATTCACACACACACACATATACATACATTATGCTGAAGACAATTTCAAAACTCTTTTTCCATACCAGAATCGAAAGCATTAAAACTTTAGAAGAGTAAAACAAAAAAATAAAATATAGAGGGCGTGAGTTAATGCAAATGTAAACCAAAAAATTATTATAATTTCCTAGTGTAAACGAAAATAAAACACTAATGTATTCAAAGAAACCACAAAAAAAAAATGATTTTGATGAAATAAATTTCGTCATAGATTTTTTGTTTTATTTTTGTATTAATAAACGAAAAACAGCCAACAAATTTGAAGCAAAACTAAATTTGGTGAACGCGAATTTCCACGCTTAAATGTTTTAAACTATACAAAACCTGTCAATCTTTGGGGAATTTTATATGAAAAAAAAAGAAAACTTTAAAAAAATAACGATGAACTACGAACTCTTCAATTTTGTATTCTGTCTTCCTTTTTCTCAACACCCTCTCCCTTTAAACGGTTTGGTTGACAGTTAAGCTAACGGTTAGATGCAAATAAAGTTGCCACATTGCAAAGTAAAGCAGTAATGATATTAAAACAAACTGAATACGTTTCTACACTTCATGAAATTGTATGCAGCTTGCACAGTGGGTAAATGACTGAAATTCGCAATACACACACACTTCTCCATTAACACACTCACATTTTTTTTTACTAACTACTCAGATTTTAACGATATTTTCAAGAAATTTATTTTTTGAAGTTTTCATGAAAGTAAAGTGACAGTAGGTTAACACTTTTGCCTACTAATAAAGGCTACAATACACGGCATGTTTCTTACATCTGACTTTAAAATTTGTGAGACATATGTTAACCTACATGTCTGTCAAAATTGTACTTTTACGCTGACTGCTTTGCAGCAGCAGAGATTTCTGCCAACGACTGATGTCACATGTTTTTACAGAAGAAAATAGAGCGCTCTCTAATTAAAATTTTGTCAGATGTCTCAACACATGTTTTTTTTTACAGAAGTAATGTTTTAAAGGTAACACACGTCATGTTTGTATTAGCAGTGGAGAATTTGACAAGTCAGATGTAAAAAACATGCCGTGTATTAGCCCCTTAAGACTTACACATGTTTACAGGTTTGTGGTAAAATAATAATTGTGAATATAATTTATTTTTTTATACATGAAAAGATTTATTGTGTTAATTAAGACATCAACTTTCTAAAACAATATTTTTGTTAATATTTTATGAAAACAACAGTTTTTTTACTATTGCATTTTTAATTTGTGTTTGAAATATTCTTGGTAACTCTGAAGGTAGTAAAAAAAAACGGAGGCAAATTAAGTGCATCAATATACAATGTATAGCAATTATTGCGACTCTACGCTTCGACGACATTTAAAAAATGAAGTTTTACTCTTCTGTGTAAACGAACAAGTAATTTTCATGAAAGTGCTCTATTTCATTGAAATTTTTATTTGTAATACGTATACAGAAATTTCATGAAAGTACTTTCATGTGTAAATAGTTTTTTATTAAATATTCTAACTCGAACGAAAAATTATCAAAGTTTATAAAATAAAAAAATAAATTGTTAATTAAAGTTAAATAATGAGCCCAAATTTTGTTCCTAAAGGCGAAATTCCCAAAATTTTTTTAACAATTTATTGAGAGATGATTTGGTGATGATTTCTGGGAATATTCTTTATGTGGACCGATTATCACATCATTTTTTTTCAGTTCAAATATGTATTATAATATATTTAAACTTTGATTATTGATAACAAACGGTTCAAGTTGATGTGTATAATTAAAGGTGAATATGTTTTGTGTAAGACCCTTTAAAGCTAAAGTGATGTTATAACATAAAAACGTATGTATATTGGCAATCAGGATTGATTGATTGATTTACGGCATAAACTTTGATATTTTTGTTGTATGTTAGAATTAACAAGTAAGAGCGCTATATTCGGCCGTGCCGAATCTTATATACCCTTCACAACGTGAATTCATGCAATAACAGTGGTTTGTGTCACCATTTATCCCATATGAAATACGTACATACATATAAAAACATACATATATAAAAACGTCCCATTGTAAAATTATAAATTCACGTATGAATGTTAAAAAAAAACAAAAAAAAAAAAAAAATTTAAAAAAAAAAATTTTTTTTAAAAAAAAAAATTTTTTAAAAAATTATTATGTATATAATATATATAAAACAAAAAAAAATAAAAAAAAAAATTAAAAAAAAAAAATTTAAAAAAAAATAATAAAAATATAAATAATATATTATACTAGCCAATCCCGGCGCGCGTTGCTACGCCCCTTCATGAATTTTAATCGCATTCTAAATTTTAATCGAATATCAAGTGCAAGGCTAAAAACTATAACTTTTTCTTTATGAGCGTGGCACTGCCCACTTTTCTAATTACGAAACTGTATAGTCATGACAGCTCAATATGTGTGCAAAGTTTCAGAAAAATCGGTCCAGTGCAAGTACCTCAAAATGATACCTTTTTTTATGGGCGTGGCACTGCCCACTTTTCTAAATACAAAACTGTATAGTCATGACAACTTAATATTTGTGCAAAGTTTCAGAAAAATCGGTCCAGTGCAAGTACCTCAAAATGATACCTTTTTTTAATGGGCGTGGCACTGCCCACTTTTCTAATGACGAAAGTGTAAAGTCATGACAGCTTAGTATGTCTGCAAAGTTTCAGAAAATTCGTCCAGTGCAAGTAGCTAAAACTGATAACTAATTTTTAATGGGCGTGGCCCCGCCCACTTTTTCAATCACGAAATTATAAAGTCATGACAGCTTAATATGTGTGCAAAGTTTCGGAAAAATCGGTCCAGTGCAAGTACCTCAAAATTAAAACTTTTTTAGGGGCGTGGCCCCGCCCACTTTTCTTATCACGAAATTATTTAGTCATGACAGCTCGATATGTGTGCAAAGTTTCAGAAAAATCGGTCAAGTGCAAGTAGCTAAAACTGATAACTAATTTTTTATGGGCGTGGCCCCGCCCACTTTTTTCCACCCATAAACACTCCCTGGTATGTGTACAACAACTTACCAAAGTTTGAGCCCGATCGGTTTTACAGTTTCGGAGTCTATAGCTAACACACACACACACACACACAGAGTTTCACTTTTATATATAGATAAAATATAAAAAAAAAAAATAAAAAAAAATAAAAAAAAAATAAAAAAAAAATTAAAAAAAAATTTTTTTGGCTCAGCTGGGATTCGATGCCACGTTTTTTCTAACCAGTATACACGTTTGTATGTATGTTGTTGTTGTAATGTTGCTTTTGTGAAAAAAAAATCGAGGTGGTCGTGGGTTTTTGCTGATATCTCAGTTGTTTATGTACCGATGTTTCTGATTTTCAATAGCGATCTACTCCCGAATATTTCTGATATTTTAATACCTCACCCGAGTCCAAGCGATGTCGGGGGGCTTCAAAAAGTTAATTTCAACATACACACGGACAGACGGTCAGACGGACAGACTGACAGCGCTTAATCGACTCCCCTATTCATAAGCTTTCAGAAAATATATACTTTATGGGGTCGGAAATCAAAATTGTAGAAATTTCACACGGAATGACAAACCTATATATACCCTTTTTCACTGTGTGAAGGGTATAAAAAGAGTGTTTTGATTCGATTATAATCCAGGTTAATTTTTAATATTTGTAATATTTTTAAAAAGTTGAGTTTGCCAATCAATTTCGAGTATATTTATTTGACTGAGATTTTTATGCAGCATGATTCACTCAGTTTGAAACATGTATTTGGAATATCAAAGTTGTCATAGAAGATGCATTTAGCAAATTTAAGATTCAGACGATTTTACTCTCCAACTTTTTGCGAAGAAAAATAAAATTCTAGAGCCAATGTACAGCATACGGCTACAAACTGCATTGAGTTTATCTTATGCTGCAAGAAAAAAAGTTTAACAATTTTGAGTTTTTTTCGCATATCGCGCACATAATAATTTCTCTTTCAACAAAAGAGACGTTAAACTAGATACAGTCGAACTTCCATAACTCGAATCACCATTATCCCAAAAAAAAAAAACTTCGACTTAGGAAGACTTCGAGTTACAGAATTTTTTGTTAAAATAGAATAAAACGTTTTTTATCATGTATTTTAATTTAAAATAGCCTTGAATGGAAAACTACATACTTAAGAATATAAAAGAACAAGCATATGTACTCATATACATATGTAATTAAAAAATTACAGTAAAGTAAAATATTCTGAAATAAATGACTGACATTTTACTTTTCTTGTTATTTTCACTAAAAAATAACTCTAATGTGCTTAAAGCTTTGTGTGCTCACCACTTGTTGCGTCATTTGTCTGTAAATAATTATTTAAGTTGGGAAAGAACTTTCTACATCGTTTCTTGTTGGCCTTTGAGTAGTTTCTCATGCATGTTTTGGCTTCTAGTTGCTGAAAACCAATCGAGGACTGCTGTGCCGATAACAATAACAAAAACCCATTTAAACAAGCAAAATTATTCGAGTTATAGAGTTCATGTGTATGTTTTTTGTTCGAGTTATGGAAAACTTCGATTTATGAAAGTTCGAGTTACGGAAGCAAAATTGTGTGTGATTTATTCTTTAAACGATACTGCCAACCAAATTAGTTCGAGTTACAGAAAATTCGAGTTAGAGAAGTTCGAGTTATAGAAGTTCGACTGTATAAAAAATTTTGCGGGACAAAAAGTTTTGTTTGAAAAAAATTGCTTAGTTCTCCTTTATTCATTTCTAAATAAAATAAAAATAATAAAAACGAAAATTTTATTTATTCAAATAAAATATTTAAAATAAAAAAAAATAGCTCGAGCCGGAAATAAATATAAACAAAATTTTTCTGCACACAACCCACTGTGCACCCGATGGAGGGTGTTGGAGTAAGTACTTTATTTATATTTAATCAAACAATCTATAACATTAAAAGGGAACTTTGTATGTTAATGTTAAGTGTTCGTTGTTGTATTTATGGCATGTGGGTGGCGCTTTGATATGCTTTTTGAAATGATGGAAAAAGAACAGGCGACAAAGCAGGAATACGAAGATGGAAGGCTGCAAACATAAGTCATGTATTTACCTGCCTTTTTTATCTTTTAATATGCATTTTTAAACTTGCCGAACAATACAAAGAGGGCAAAACTAAATAAAATGAAATAAAGATGGGAATCTAATATAAAAAACTCGAGTTTGAGAGCAAACAACGGCTAGAAAATAAAAAGAAACATCAATCAGCTTTAAGGAAATTGTTGACGATCAAAAAGACAACGATGGCGACAACAACTTTACTAGCAATTGCATTGGCAAAGGCAACAACAGTAACAGTAACATATGTTAATATTCCCAATATATTAATGAAATGTTAAATCTAGCGTAACTGGAACAAGTGGAACCTCCACAAATGAATCAACCAAACAAAGGAGAAAATTTTAGGCAAACGACACCAACATAAAAACTTACAATGACCATAAAGAAATTTAATGCAAATTTTAACAAAATTTTCTCTAGTTTTATTTTTTGTTTTTTTTTTTCCAAAGTAACGGTGTTTCCTTTAAGCTATTGTTGCTTGTTTTTTTCACAAACATAATTCCTGTTTATAAGCTAAACGAAAACCACGTCCCACATATTCTTCATCGCTGCGAAAGGGCAAAATAATTGGTCCCGCCGCGACATCTTTAACTGGTGCATTCATGGTAAAATCTTCATTTTCAGTGCCATCATTGAAACGTTCACCACACAAACGCACCTGATTGATGGCCAAAAAATCATCGGGACAATTGAAAATGCCAGCACCAGCCTGGCCATCCGGCACTAAATCGTTTTCAGCTGCAAAACAAAAGGAAACAATGAAATGAAATGTGAGAAATTTTTCTTTTTATCTTAAAACACACACACACCTTCATCTTTGTTGATTATTTGAAAATCTAATTGATCAGTATTGCCACCTATTTGTTCCATTATATAATTAACACTGCAATAATCTTTGCCACGTTCCAAGCAAATGGCGTAATTTAAATTATTCTAAAATGTTAAAAAATAAATAAAATTTTTACTTATTTTTAAGGAGAAAAAAAAAAAATAAATGAAAAATCATACAAAATAAGTAGCCTCCTTACTGTCCACTAGCGAGCCCTCTATGTCATAATTAAAGGATTTAATCACTCCCTCAAGTTCCGGATAGTATTGTAAACAGCCATTAGGAGCCAAATTGTCTTCCAACTGCAAGTTTATTTATTAGTCAATTAAATGTTTAATTGTTTTAGCAATTTTTTTTATTAAACACCTGTGTAATTTTTATGTTAAAAGATCTTGCACCAGTCGGGGCTTTGGCAAAAAACGATAAATATATTTTAGTATCTGGCGCATTTTCCACATGAATATAGACTAGAATAAAGGAAATACAGAATTATTATTTTTTCAACTTTCATATTACGATTAATTATAAGTGAAATTGATGAGTCAATTCAAAACTAGCAAAGATAGAATTTGTCCTTTTCTATAATTAACAAACTTAACATGAATTAACAGTAAAATCAGAATTTTTTGTACATTCAAAAACAATAAATTGTAATACAAAGAGTAAAATTAACTTTTTGATTGCCCATAACGTTTTGAGACGCACCACGCACCTTAAAGAATTTATGTTCAGAAACGTAGAAAATACAAAAAGTACCATAAATTTACGAAAATGTACCTTTTGGGAGGCCGACATTATTAGCATTCTTAAACTGGGATCAATATTCCCTATTTATACAGATTTATATTCGTAAGCGTAAAAAATCCACAATGTACCATACAAATGCATAAAAGTACCTTTTCAGTCGTCTTAAACAGTTTTGATCTCAACACAGATCAATAGTCACTTATTTATTTTAAAAATCTGGCTTCATAAACGTAGAATATACGAAAAGTGCCATAAAAAAGGCAAAAAGCACCTTATTGGATTTTCCTTTGTAAATATAGAAAATGCGAAAAGTACCATTAAAAAGACAAAAAGTACCATTTTGGATTTATCATATTAATGTACAAATTCCAAGCTTTAAATGTTTAAATATCTATTTAACAATAAAATATTTTAACAGACATGATGACATTCATAAAAATAAATAGTTTCTAAAAAGTACCAAATTGTATTCCCGAATTTTCCCCTTTTTAAACTGCTGTGAATGTGTTTCAAGTTTTACTAAATTACATAATTTTTTACGTCTGGTGAAACCCCTATTACTTATTTTATTAAAATTGGTCCTGTAATAAGAAATTATACATATTTTCTCGTATTTTCTCCTTATGGTACCTAATTGTCCTCCTTTAAAACTCCAAAAAATTCACATGAACAATTGTTCATATTCTATAAGCTGATAATAATAAATAAGTAATTTCCTATTGAATAATGGAAGAAATTTTCTTTTTTCAAAAGTACCAAAAAGGGGGAACATTTTTACTCATTATAAATACATGCGAATAAAGTACCAAAATATAGTTTTTACACGTTTCTGCTCCTCAACGGTGGAAAACCCAAAAAAGGGGCAGATATCTGTCAACTTATTTTTTGAGTTGAATACAATACCTTTTCAAGTTATTCGGTGTCATTTTTAGTTGGGCAGATAAAAGGTTAACGATTTTACCCGTTTTAACCTTCTTAAAGTTTGAATTTAAAAAAATCCCTTCTTAGTGGATCTATAAATCATCTATAAGCCGTTAAAATTTTATTTTTCTGGCTTTTTGCGTTTGGGCATGCAATCAGTCAGTAACTTTAATCTTCTATATACAGACTACGGTTTGTGTTTTATACCCGATTTCTGATCAAATATTTTGTTACATGTTGGTCGATTTATTAATTAATATATTTTCTTAAGAATAGAGACGACCTTTCTTGTAAAATAGTGATTTTTCACACACCAAATATAGTCGAAACATATAAAAATGGACTAATATTAAAATTTGTTTAAATTCAGACAATCAATAATAAAAATAAAAATTTATTTATCGGGACAAAAATTATTATATTTTACTAGAAACGTCTATTTTGTCAAGTATTTGCCTAGTGTGAACATACCTTAAGAGTGATTATATTTTTCGCTTATTTCCACGATTTTCTTTAACGATTCATAAATAAATTCAGATTCACTGACTTATACTTACTGTGTTGTCCTGTATTTATGCCACACAAAACCGGAACCACAAAATTCACATTTTGTCCCGAAACAATAAATTGATCAACCTCACAGTTGCCATCAGTAGGGCGATTTAACTTCAATTACAAACAGAGACAAAAGCAATTAATATTGGAATAAAATTGTACGTAATTTTTTTCTACTATTAACCTCAAACATCAGAAAATCCAGTCTTAGCTGCTTAACATTATTGCGCAAATTAATAATCAGGATACAGATCATCATTTCCCTCACGGGTTGTGGATAATTGGGACTTTCAAAATAGGCCACAGTTTGTCCTACAGTATCTCCACAGCCAGTTAAAACTAAAACGTTTTTGAATTTTAATCAAATTCCTTAAGATTTTTATAAATTAAGAAAATTAACTTACATATACAACACACACCCAGACCCTCACCACATCTCTCCGTCGTTATGCCACCCAAACTCTTACACTCGAACTCATGATAACAAATGCCCTCCATGGAACGTATATCGCCCATATTTATCGTGCATTTGGTGTTGGCAAATTTAATGACTTCAAATAGACTAAGAAAACCTTTGCTTTTAGTTTTTCCTTTCGAGTCTATTGCTCCATGTTTCTGTATTAGATTCACTTCGGAGCCAGATCCGTAGGCAAAAAGATTTTTTAGTTTTTCAGCTAAATTAAAGGGAAAAGCACTAAAAGGTTTCATAATGGTGGTATAGGTAGTAGAGGGATTTGTGGGTCGGGGAATGGCAGTTGAGGTTAAAGATTTCATGGTGTTAGTCATAAACCCAGTATCAGGTGACTCAGTTTCGGCAACGGGACTTTCTGTTACTGGCTCCGGTGTTTCAGTTTCAAGCGGAGCTTCATTTGGCTTTTCTGTTATTGGCGGTTCAGCAGGTTCTTCTGGCATTTCTGTTATAGCTGCTTCAGAAGTTGTCATTATTGTCGGTTCAGTAGTGACAGGAGTATCATCCTGTTGTTTCTGTGGAAATTTATGCCACAGCAAACGAGGATTTCCCAGATGAAATCTTAATTTATAAGGCCTTTCGTATGTCACATACGGTATTTTTTCAAATACTTTACTTAATCTAACACTAGACTCCGTAGTCACTTCCATTTCATTCAACCATTCATTACTTTTAGATCTTCTTAATGTTATGAAACCGTTACGATACAAACAGGACACGTATTCGAGTTGTAATGTTAACACAACAATTAACGAGATTTTGTACGATCTTGTCAAAGTCGTCATTATTGACGGAAGTGCTGATAACAACTGTCTTTCTGTTGACTTTAATCTGCTGTTTGGACTAGTCGTTTGCTGCGATAAAGAATACTAAATTTCTTTTTCATTTGTCATAATTAGAGCATTAATTGTCAGTTGCTAAAGAGTTGGTTGGTTGATTGCTTGAATAATCAACTAATCTCAGGTGTAATATAACCTTCACTTTTTTGCCTACATTTCTTTGTGTCTCAAAGAGATGTATTTCTTTGTTTTATAGTTTTATCTTGTTATGGTCATGGTTATATGGTTCTTATAGTACATGCTGTTGAGTGAATGTTCTTAAACTATACTCATATGTTGCTAGATACAATGTTGCAGTTCCATGTTTCGTGTGAATTGAAATATGCAACTGTATATAGTTGATGTTCTTTATGAACAAGGCTGCATGTAAATCTTTTATTTAAAGAAATAATTGTTCTCTATTTAGAGAAAAATTTTTGCTTATTTCCAAATCAAGATGTTTAGTCGTTGTCGATGTTTTCGTAAAAAAAACTTATATATTTAAATGAGAAAATAAAGAAAATGTGTTTACACTTAAACTTGTAATACAAAACTGGAACTTTTTTTTTGTAATAAAAATTTAAATTGCAATTTTTTTGCATTGGAAAAATGTTTTCAGTTTGCATTTTTCTAACTAAACAATATAATTGCAATTTTCAAAATCTTTTGAAATCAAAATCTAATGAATTGTTTAACATTTTTTTTCGTTTGTTTTTTCTTACAACAAATAGACACTTGCAACTAATCATTACACAATAATAATTCTCTATTACAAATTCGTGGCTGATTTCAAAATAAACTTCCTCTTCTGCGTTGTTCCAAGATCGAACCGAAGAAAGGACAGAACGAAATAAATTTAACAAAAACTAAAATATTCTTTATGGATTTTATTTTGTTTTGTTGTTTTTGTGGCAAGAATCAACAATTTCACTTAATTGACATTTAGTGGACACATGTTTGGGATGTTAGAAAGCGAATAGGATGAATACGTTTTCTTCGTTTTCTAAACATTTTTCTTTTTTATGCTAAAAACTTCAACGAAGCAATAGAATTATGGTAGTTGTGAGTTTTTGGAAGGAAAAAGTTTGATGAACCTCATTATGATCAACATTATGGTATAATGATACTTGAAGAATGTAAAACGAGAAAAAAGAAATGTTTGTCTGGATGTGTGTATGTTTTTTAACTTCTTATTATGACTGCCTTAAAAAGTCCGATGTTGGTAAAGAAATCTTCCAATAATGTATTGTATGTAATTTTGTCGATATTTGCTGGCATCTGTGCGTTGATATTTTCGGTTGGTTAGAAGTATTTTTTTTAGAGTTATGCGGCTACGATTAAATTAGGTAGAATTAGCTGGAAGTATGGCTTGATGCTATGCAATAGTCTGCGTCAGCAATAACGCTCAAGTTCTCAACTGATTCTAAATTACATATAATCGTAGACAAGCGACTTTTCATATTCTCAAAACAAGTAATCTAAATAAAATATCTTTTCTTCTTTCACCTGGATTCATGCTGGCCTTAGTTATTACACTGTAGCTATACTTTTATTTTGTCTTTAAAAAAATTTACAGAAGGTTTCTAGGTCCTCAACAAACTTCTTTTGTTTCGTGCCAATCGACGACTCATTAATATAAAAAATTTATATATTTGCTACCACTTTTTTCTCACGTCATTATGCAGCGATAAATTTGATAATTATGCTAAGTTTCTTAAACTAGGCAATGATTTCTAACCCAGATATGCCCATTGCTTGAGCATAATCATTTTAAAAGTAATTTTATATTATTTTGGAAGCAAATGATAAATAAAAACAGTTTAATTATAGATTTTTAAAAAATTTATTGAAAAAAGTGGTTTTTGAAGCCGTCCTTTATATAGGACATTGGGCACATGAATCATTGGGTGTGATACGACAAAAAACATTTTACATGTAATCCTATATCACATTTTTGGCATCTAGTTAAGGTTTTTTGATGACAAGCTCCACATCTGGTTTGCTTTTCCTGTGTAATTATCCAATGGTTAAATCGATCATAACGCAATTCATTATTTAGACTTAGCGATGGACGACCCCTTTGTGGAACCGGAACTTTTTTATTTTGAACGAGTAGAGTATTGGCGATACTTCTTCTAAAAGATAATTGATCCATAGTACCCCCATTATGCTTGTGAATCTGCCAGGCGTTTTGTACCGCCATATATACACAGTGTGTTATGATGGGAAAATACCATTTATTTCCTCTTATAGCAGTGCGGTATAAACTTATGTTCTGATCGGAACGATCGACTCCACCCATGCTCCTATTATAATACTTAACAATTTGGGGCTGTTCAACTTGAATAAATTTCTTCTCCTTTTGGGAATACCGCTTGGCAGATCCTAGGGGATTCACCCCAATTGCATTGGAACAAAATGTTACAATACTGTTATCATTCCATTTTATAAAAATTATATTGCTGTTTATAATTTTGATGAAATCATAGCTGCCGCGAGGGATTTTCTTCATCTCCTCAGATTCGCGCAAAGTACTTCCAGGAATGCGGTTTTCTCTAATTATACCAGTGCCATGCATATTCTTTTTCTCAAGATTTCCAGTAAAGCGATGGAATAAAAAAGTTATCAAAAAACAAATGAAATTGTAGGTCCTTCCATTTTGAACGCAAAGCATCGGCGTATTCAAGAACAACAGATGTTCCATCACCCAGTTTGATGTTTGAAGAAGCTCCTTGGTAAGGCTCGAACCAGTTTTTATAGCCTTGTCGAGTCGTACCTACCCATAGTTTAAAGCCATAACGAATTGGTTTACCATGAATATACTGCTTGCAACCATGTTTACCTGTGTATGGAACCATGGCTTCATCTAGGCTGTGTTCCTCTTCAATATAAGCATTTTCCATAAACTTTTTATTCGAATGCGCGAAGAGTGGCCTGACTTTGGCGAACTTATCAGAAGGATCTAGAAAGTTATTATCTTGGCAATAAATATTCGTCAAAATAGACTCAAGCTTGTTCCTTGCTATCGCTTGGGAAACTAGTTCATTATTGGAGTCTTTCGAGCGTTCCCAAAACATTCTTCTTCTAGGTAGAGGAATAGATCCACTAAGCAACAGTACTCCAAGAAAGCATTTCATTTCGGATATATGAACGCGAAAGTCTCTATTATTTTGTGATGATCAGGTTTACCAAGAATAGCTTCATTGGCCGACAAGTCTGTCTTCACATAGTAATATTTTTAATTTTTCTTTTTTTTTGCATTTTTAGACAATTTGTCTCTAATCTGAGGTAGCGGGATATCATCTTCTGTGTCCCAATCGCTATCAAAGTTGATTTTTTTTACAATTTCCACCTCATTTTGCATTAGCGATGCCGGTAAATTATTTATATCGACGTACTCTTCATCGCCGGAATCTTCATCAGTGATGTTTCCACATGCATTCTTGGGTGGAAATATAGTAATATTATCCACATCTATGTTGTCATCCTCTATCAACGCCAAAGCTTCATGGAGAGAAAGCCCCCTATAGAAAACATAAAGCATATTATATTCCCAATGTCCTACATATAGGACAGCAAATTTTAAAGTGTCACAACAAAACAAATAAAACACAATAATGAAACGCTCATGAATATAACAATGAAGCTGCTCTTCATAAATAAAAATTCATGCAAAATATTGTGTTTATTCACTTGTAAATATACAAAATTTTACTTACCGTACAAATGCGGCCGCATGTTCGGTCATAATGAAAATATCACAATTTATTAATTCAATAACTTAAAAGTAGTAGCAAAAAATAATGCAATCATACAATCTCCCACGAGGTATTGATGAGTACTGAGTATGTGAACAAATAAAAACGGTACTTTAATACGCGTGACGTATCATGTAAACAAGAATGTTGGTGTACTATATATAGGTCATTGGGCATATTTGGGCTAATATACACTCAAACAATTATGAATCAGCAAACCTATTTAATTTTAAAACAAACAAAGACTCTCACATCAGCTGTTTTGCCAATTAAAATTTCTTCACTTTACCAAGGAGAACCAAAATTCTGACTAGAGTAGACTAAAGCCGTACTGGACACTTTATTATAGCGTCCTTAAAATTCGTTTTAGTTATAAATGAATTTCAAATAACACTCATATTGTATGTTGTTGCCAGCCATGTTGTTGTCTGATACCAAACAGGCAGGCAGTAGTCACCAATTTGAAAAATATAAAAACAACAATCTTTTTTAAGTTGTTGTTGTTGCATCATTCGAATGTTTGAATATTGTTTGTTTGTTGAATGTGCATATAATTGATGGCTTATAACCTAATAACGGTGTACTTAACTTTTCTTCTTCTTCTACTACTTTTCACCATGTGATTCTTTTTGTTAAAGTCCATTCAGAAGAAAATATACTACATTTTGTCCGCATCATCAAAAGAAAGAAATTTTAAATTTATTAAGAAATGCGTAACTACTTCTTTGGTTGCTTTTTTGTTTTTGTTTTCTAAAGAGAATTTCATAGGTTTCTATTTTTGTTGTATTTCTTCTAGGAAGAATTTCTAGAAAATAAATTTCTTGTTAATTTTTTTTTGCATTGTACATTTTGTACAAACAAATTGACAGTTGTATGGAAAATAATTTTTTTTGTCTAAAGAATTATTATGTATTTGTTGTTGGGTTAGCAAATATGTACTTATCTACATTGTGACAATTGTCAGAAATAAGGGGGGTTTCAAAATTTAAACTCTTGCTGTGTAAATCATTTTATTATATAAAAAATTTAACTAATATAAGAAAACAAGATCAAATTATTATATTTTTGTATAAGAAAAAAATAATTTTTGCACTTAACTCAGCGATTAACAGCGATTTTAAAATTTGCTTTTAACTGAATTTTAAATTGTAGTTGCCTGTAATAATCAAAATAATTTTTAACATATTTTAAAACAAGTGTCGCCTCACCACTATTACTTTAACACACCGTATGGTTTTCAATTAAAAACCTACATATTTAAGATATGATATGGCAACCTGTTGTGTTTGTTTATGCATTTGCTTTAAAACAACAATCAAAACAAACTAAAAGAGATGCCACTTTAAATGATAATGGCCCCCACATCAGCCCAAAAAAAATATATGTATGTATATAAAAATTAAAATTTTAACTAACTTGTTGTTTAAGTCGCAAATCAAAGAAAAATTAAGAAATAGTGAACTGTGGTTTCACATTTATTTATGTCGTTTGTTTATTGGACTATTACATGGTATTTCTTTGAAAATACTAGTACATGAAACTACCACAAAAATTCCAGTGAATAAAAAATTACAACAACAAGAACATGTTGCAGCATTAGCCAATAATTGTACTATAAATGTGTGTGTACAGCATACATACATGTGTTGTTGCAATCATAATATGTGACTGCTGTCAACAATATATGGAAAATTAAAAATGCATTCAAATTAATGTTTTTGAACAGCATGGATTGTTTAATTTATTTTTGAGATTAGTTTAAAGAAAAAAAACTAAGTATTAAATAAGTAATTGAAATTAAATGAAAAAAGTGAGCTTGCCAGGATTTGTATTTGACCTGGAAGTCTCCAAAATTTCTAGAATCAGGATAAAAAAAAAACGCTGAAAATAATAATAAGTATCTGTGGAGATAAACACACCTAATTTATTGCCTATATATTTTTTTTAAAGAACAATATCATTTGGAAAAATAACCTAATTTCACTTTTAATCCAAGATATGCTCTTTATATAGCACAGAATTCATACAGTAGTCTTTAATTTTCAGGAAATTAATTTTAAAAAATTTAAAAGTGATTTCCTGAAAAAAAATATTACAAAAACTTTTTTGTTTATTGAATTTTTTACGCTTGTTTGAACTGCTGATATAAGTAGCCTTTTATGAATACATTTAAAATTTATGTATATTCAGCAATTGAAATATTTTTGTTTAATTGATTTTGTTAAAATGGGCAAAACGTTGAAAGATTTTGTTTTATCATTTAATGTTGAAGAATAATACTTTAAGCATAATATATTAAATCAAATCGAAAAAAGGCTGTGTATTTTAGTTTTCACTGCTGAATACAGACACTGTATTTTTTGTTGTTGTTTTTGTATTGTTATACTTGTTACCGCGTTGCATATACTTTATGATTTTGTCTTGATTTATGTTATAATTTGTTTAATGTGCCAACATAAGTGTATTTATATATTTTATCTCTTTATTTCCTGTGAAACACAGGGCCGCATAATCAGCGATTATGCCATATATCTACTTCCCGAGACGCCATATTTTACAAGGTATTCGGTTATGTCTGTCGATCGAATTCAATTTTAGAGGGTACCACCTCTTTTTGTTTAAATCATGTATGAAAATTTCAAGATATTGATAACATAGTGAAGGGGTTAGAACGAAAGCACGAAATAAACGCAATTAAAATAAAATGAATACTATAGGCTAGTAAAGGGTACGCCAAACAACTTTTTTTTGAAAATGCTATAAAAGAAAAGTGTAGCTTCGGCTGTGTTACACGTAGCGCCGTCCTGTTGAAACCAAATGTTGCCAATATCCTCCTCTTAAATTTTTGTGAACAAAAATTCCTTCAACATGGCCCGATAACGATCGCCATTGACTACGGCCACTCCTTGCTCATTTTCGATAAAAAATGGCCCAATTATGCCTCTGAACCGAAATCCGCACCAAACAGTGACTCGTTTTGGGTGTATCGGCTGTTCAATGTATGCGTGCGGGTTTTCTGTGCCCCAAATGCGACAATTTTGCTTGTTTACATACCAGCTGAGATCAAAATGAGCTTCATCTGAAAAGATGATTTTTTTTTGGCAAAATCGGCATCTTCTGTAAGTCAATCGCAGGCCCACTTAGCGAAGCGTTGTTCAAGCGTATACAGTCATATTCGTTCAGCGGAAGGAGAAAACTAATTATCTGTCAAATCAGACATAGGCTAAGTGTTACCATTTACGAAATAAACACTAGTTGAAAAAAAAACGTTAGATGGCGGACCCTTTATATCTACAGTTTCGTCTGAATTTCAGGTTTCCTTCGGATGTATGTGTAAAAAATAACCTAAAAATTAGGTTTGAAAGGAAATGTGAATAGGATTTTGGACATTTACACTTAAGCCGTTAATACGCGGCATGTTTGTTACAACTGACTTGTGTAATTTTTCACTGCTGAATACATACATATCGTACATTGCTTCTGTAAAATTCATGCGTTTAGTTAAAGCGGCGTTGGACTGTAAAATAACAATTGCAACAGACATGCTGAATTACGTATGAGCCATAAATCTGACGAGTCAGTTTTAAAAAACATGCCGTGTATTAGCTGATTTAGCGGAGACTTTTTTCTGACAACTGAAATTAAAATTAATATTGTGAACATTTTTTGTTCTTCTTTTCTGTCGTTTGTTTCAATATACACAAAATTTTCTACAGGATAATTTTTCCGTATAGCGATAAATAACAAATTGCGTGTCTGAAATTTTAGCGAAATTGCATACTAGCCTTATCTCTCGATTGCCTTTACCTACGAATTTAAAAATCCTATTGTAAGGAAAAAACTCGTCATACCTTAAGGTATACTTTAAAGATAGTTGCCACATAATTAAAATAAATCGATAATTGAAATGTAAACAAAAACTATTCTCATTGAACTTTTACTTTTTTATACTTTTTATGACAGTTTTAAATAACAATTAGCCTAAAAAAAAGAAAATTTAATTTTAAGTTTATAATTGTCATGAATTACAAATTCACACTTAATTTGACATTTATTAAGGAAGTTATTGCAAATGAATACATAAAAATCATCCAATACCTACTTGTGCCAATTTTAACTACATTTTTTTTTTAAATTATCATTTAAATTTTATGTGGAATTGCAATTTAAAAATCTTTAAAAATAAATGCATAATTTATTATTAAGTATAATAAATATTAGATTCAAAGTGTAGTTGTTATTTTGGTGTATGCAAGAAACAGCATCAAAGTTTTTGCTGTCGTCACCATCAGCACACTCCTCCTCATCGTCAACATCATCTTAATCAAGATTCAGTATCAATAAGTTGTTGCCATAACATTTTCTCATCTCAGTTTATAGCATCTCATCTTTTGTAGGTCTTTCAAAAGAAAATAAAAATTAAAAACTTTAGCGAATTGATTAAATTTATGCAAATAATGTTTGTATTTTTTCTTTTCTTCAACTCAATTTAAAGTTTTATTTAAGCAAAGTTTTAGTTGTTGATTTAAATTCGTTTTGTAAATTTGTTACAAAACCTGCCTGTGTGTTAAATTGTTGCTGCTCTTCTGTAAAGCGGTATTTTTCTTTAATAAAAATCTAATTTTCTTTAAGACATTCTACTGTGTTGTTTTGTTTTTTTTTTTTGGGTTGGCAAATGTAACTGTCATTGTAGGGCGTTGCCAGACACGCTTTTCGTTTTTTTTTGCATTAATTTTGAAATTTATTTAAGGGATTTTGTAGCTGTTAGTTACTTAAGTCTTAGATTTTAAAAGAAGAATTAGAAATGGCTAAATGTTGCAGAATTTTGAATGTGATAAAATTAATTCAAATATAAATGAATTTAAATTTTGTTTAAACATTTGTTTTATGTAAACGATGTCATGATTGTAAAACTCCATATCTAATAATGAAGCCTTTTCCTATTACGTTCGACGTCTCTTATGACATCAATTTGCAAACTTTATATCTAAGGTCTATGTGTATTATAGTATAATTATAATCCTAAATAACCTAAACACACATAAAATTAAAGACATAACAAAAATCGCTAATATAAAAATGTAAAAGTGACTTTACAAGAAATTGCCATTAAATGAGAATTTTTTATATTGAATTATTACATCCTTGTAAAATAAGAAAATATTAAAATTTTCCCTAATTATCGAATGGCTCTGTGTTAAATTACTTCATTAGATAAGTTTACGCAGAGTTAAAAGGGTACTTTACATAAAACAGGTTAAACAAAATCTGCTCTGAATAATTTATTTGAAAACCTTTTCCTAAAGTTTATGTGCATGAAAACAGTTACTTCTTTAGTTTTAAACACTAAATATAATCTTTTCCAAGTTAATTAAACTCTTTTATTTTGAAAAATTTTTAATTGATTTTCAAGCCTTATCGATAAATGTTCTCTACCAAGAAAATGCAAAAAAAAAGTCAAGGCTTTTGTTGTACTTTGACAATACTTGCATTTCATTAAATTGTTTTACCACTTGTAACACTTTTTGTGGACTTTTTTACATGTTTTCTCTTTATTCTAATTTTCTTTTAATATGATGTCTTGGCAAAAATTATAACATCGTTGTGCGTATTTACCCTTGATGACCCGGACACAAACACACGCACCCATGGTAAAAGATGTCGTTGAAAAAGGGAGGCGAGAGTAAAATACTTTTTAAAGAATATTGTTGACATTTAAGGTCATTAAGTGCACTTTTAATACATATTATTATGTTAATACGTATTACGTATTTATATGTTAGTGCATATGTGTATGCAGGAGATAAATTCATTTATTGTTATGATTTCTTCATCGTTTTGTCTTTTCTCTTACGCTTCTGCAATTTGGTCTTTTAGACTGCGTTTAGACATGTAACTTATATTGCAGCAATTTTTTAAATTCTTTTTAAAAATTGCCTTTGTGTTTATACTGCGAGCCTGTGTTTATGAAATTTATTAATTTTATATTCATATCGTATAATATGCAATTGTAAACTGCTTTCTCTTTTACATATAAAAAAAAAAATTCATCAATTATAGATGCAAGTGTGAACGCTAAAAGACGGTAACGCTTTTTTTATTTAATTCATATGGCAGCATTAATTTTCCGAACAAATTTTTTAAAATTAATAAATTGTGCTGCAGAAAAATCTCAGTCAAAAATATTTTATTCGAAAAAATTTTCTTTGAAACAAATGGGTCAATTCACCTTAAGTAAAAGTTTACCAGTAAGAGAAGTTGCCAAACTTTTGAAGTACATTTTTTAATTTAAGTTATTTTATGATATTTTCATTAAAAAACACCCTTTTTAAAAGAATTTTTGAAACAAAAATGTTTTATATTAAACATTTTTATGACAAAAAAAAAAATTGTGTAGAAAAAATTTAACATTGTTTTTTTTATTTTGCCTTAAAAATACAAGTGTAAATAGGCACCATGAATTGACACACACATAGGGTGGCCATTCAATATGTATACTGTTGTTGCGTGTGTTGCCAGAGTACTTGTGTAAGATATAATAAGATAATTATAGCTTAATTGCAAGCAGCACACTTGTATGCACTTGTGTTCTACTACGTCATAGTTCAGATTAAAAATAAAACAAAAGTCATAGTCGGAGACAAGAAAAATAAACAGCCATTATTGATACCTTATTATATTATTAATTTTGAAAAGTCTGCTAACGAGACAATATCTCAAAAGGGTGGGTCTATTTTAGGAGGTTTGTCGTTCCTTAATAACAATCATTTACATGTCTATAATGGTGATGATGACGATGTTGAGGAAAATGTCAATGATGATAAGATTTTAAAGCAAATTTTTTTTATATTGTTTAAACATTTTTAATTTATGGTTAAAAATAACTGTGATGTTTGACGTACATATGTATGTATGTATATATGTATGTATGTTTGTTCGTAGGGAAACTATGTATGCACATAAGAAATAACAAACGTCAAAATAATCAAGATAAGCCAATACAAAAAACAATAAATACTTGACATTTTCTAGAAGAGAGAAGAAAACGAAAAACCATAATTGACATTAAAATACTTTTAAATAAAAATGAATAAATACATTATTGGCTTTTGTCTTATGTATGTATGTTTGTGAGTAAATCAGGCAACTAAAATGTAATTTAAAAATTTCATCAACGTTTAAATAATCCTTTAATATTTCCAAGTAGGAGTATGTATGTATGTGCACTGTATGTATGTTCAAAATAAATAAAAAATCTTTAAACTATGTAATCTTATATATTTGTTTTTTAACTTTCCAAAAATATCTCTCATTAGCTTGTTTTAATTTGGTTTAAGTGCCCATTCAAATTTCTCGTCAACATTGCCAAAAATGATTAACTGTCAATTTTTACTGAACATTTGAACATATGCATGCAATTGACATCCATCAATCCTGTAATCCCATTCATAGAGATGCAGTGCAAGGAGTCGTCTTAAGACACATGCAAATAGAAAGTTGCCACAGTGACCCGCTACTGTAATAAACTCTGGCCGTACATGGCAATAAAATATACAAGAAAAAAATTGCTGAAAAATATGATGAACCATAAAAATAACAATAAAACTTTCCTGATTCGTAAGTTGCCGTTGTTTTTCTCGAATGTGATCTGATCGCACGGTCAGACAAAAGGTGACACTTGAGAAATGTGATGTTTAACAAATAAAAAATAAATTATTTTTCTTTAACTCCAGCACTTGTATGCCAACAAAAATCTATAAATAACGGTTGAGCAACAACACCAGGAAAATACTATAAAAAAGTACTGAATTCTGTTTTGTTTGGATATTTTGTTGCCATCATTATTATTATTGTAGTGTATAGTGGACTTAAAGCTTAACATGTCGCAGAAACGCAATACAAAAATAAAAATATTGAAACAGCAGCACCAAATGCCACAACATCATTGCAATATGTATAAGTAATATTTTCCTTTTCTTCTTCTATTTTTTATTTGAAAGTCATAAATGTTTAGGCTTAAAACCTCAATTGCAATATAAAAAAACAATTTACAACAACAAATAAATAAACAACTTTGCATAGTTAATAATTCAGTGTGGTAGTGTAAGAGGGACACATATTTATTTTTGGCGTAAAATACGTCTTACCTTACGGTATAGGGAGTCATGTCAGATTGTTTTTCTTGTAATCTTTATTTCATTGATTATGAGGAAACGGCGACATAACTTTTTTTAAAAATTTGTTTGTAGGTAAATGAAGATGTTATCTTTCGTTTGATATACATTTCATATTGGTTGATATCTTCCTAATATTTAAATTTTTCAAATGAAAATTGTTTAAACACATACACTCAAACATATGTGTGGTGTTTGGTTGAGTGTATGAGTTTGTAGCGTGAATACAAACTATGCTGCTGTTTCAGTGTGGACACAAACCTTCGGCTGTTGTTTTGATTGATGAAATATTGAAATTTCGTATATTTACTTATGTATTTAAGTGAAACAATATGTTAAATGTGAATTTGAATTTAACATGGATATATATGTAATTATAAAAAATATACGAAAAAATTAATTCATACATTTTTATGTTTAATAAAAGTGCAAAAAAACAATGCTGGTTGATGCTGTTTGACAGCAGCTGACAGTTGACGTTTAGTAAATTAAAATAATAATTTAAAAACATATTTATCCTATTTTTCCTACCATAAGCTTATGTATATTATCAAAAGTACCTATCAAATAAATAAATTAATTTGCTTATATTATTTATCATTTATTGTTATATATGTTTTCTGTCTTATAGGATGGTGTATTCTACGTTAAACTTAATGGCCGTGTCTCTGACACAGCCTGCAGGGACAGTCCAACTGTCTTCTGTTTTTTTAAATATATTTTCTAAATTTTTATACAAAATTAATATAGCCAGATGTCGGAATAAAACATTATTATTAATTTAATTTTAGGGCAGTGGCGTTGTCCCTTTTAACGCGACTCTCCAATGATTTGTTAACAAATTCGAGAGGGTTTATTAAGGAAAGAACCCAAGTAATGCCAGAGCGACCCAAGTCGTTGTCGCTGTTGTTAAAAGTGTACACTACAACAAAAAGCATTCAATTCCGAAGCGTTCATGGGAATGTGGATTTTGTGTCGCGACATTCGATGAACTAGAAAATTAAAGTTAACGACTATAGATGACTTTGTTTGTTCGCTGGCAAGATTTTGGAATAATTGGTTGAGATTTCAAATTGTTTCTGAATAATAAGTTCTAGTGAATATTGAAAGGTCTGACTAAGTTTATCATAAGCGTGCATAAAGAATTTGCATGACAAATATCGCAAAACAAATTTCAATAATATCGTGGTTGATGTAGACTGCAGGGTTTCATCCGGATGTAGTTTTTTTTAGCGATAATATTGGCTATGATGAAAGCTTCACGCAAAGCAAAAATATGGTTGTGGTAACCATAATCGAAGAGCAACATACTATGATTGAATTGTATGAATGTGGTTAGAACATACAATGATTACTAGTTATCATTATTATGTTCAATTAAAGTATCATTCAATAATCATATATATGACTACAATTGAAATCAACAATCTTTGCTTTTTTACGGCAAATTATTGTCTTTTGCTGTAACATACAAATATTGATTGTACTCACCAATTTAATTGCAATTTTTATACCAATATTTTTTTACATTTTCTCGTTTATTTGTAAATTTTCTTTAATTTTTCAAAATTCTTGTTCATTTTTTTGACAGCTCAAACTTTTAAAATAATTAAAATTTATTCAGCAAGTAGAAGAACAGTTGAAATCAAATTATTAAATTATAGCTTGATTAATTTGTATTCATACTGTTGTCTCACCTGTTATTTAATGATTATTTTTATTTTTTAATGCTTTTCAATATAATGCTATTTATGTCAGATTTTTTTTTAAATCATACTATTTTTAAATGATAACCATTTTGAAATTTTTACGAAAAGTAATCATTAAATGATACAATTCAAACAAATGCTTGATTATCGTGACAAAATATATGGTAAAATGAAACAGAAATAACTATTACTTGCTTTCGACAACCAAATATTGTTATAGAAACTATAATATGACCGTGGTGATCATGTCGTAACCATGATTTTTCTTTGCGTGTTGTAGGGGCTATAAGGTAACAAAATTCTTGGACATATTGATATTCTTGTCGATAGTGAGGTAGCGATTTTGACATTGATTTGCTATAGTACAACGTCCCTGCTTTTCGACTGGATATGTTTTAAATATATCTAACTTAGGGTGGTTGCAATTTCATTGGGTACCATGTAAAGTGTTACTTTTCTACACTTTCCAGAAAGCTGATTGTAGGAGGCGTTGGGTGATTATAGGATGGGCAGGCATGTTAGAGCAGACAATAAAAATAAAACATTTTTATTCACTCATAAACTTGTATTTATGTGTTTAATAAAAATTCGCCTTATTTAATAGAAGAATATTCATACAAAACTTATTTAATGCACCACGCTGGTTGAAGGCTTACCAAAGAAGAAAAGGAAATTACAGAATAAATAAAAAGGAAACAGCAGTAAAATGTCAAATGTAATATTGACATCTTAAAGTAAATAGGCGTATAAATTACAATTATCGACAAAAATACTTATTAAAATGTGAAGGTGTAAATAAAACCTAACAAGGCAGACATGACCTTCTTTTGATACGAAACGAATTATAAAATTTTTCAACCTCAGTCGTATTGATATCTGTTGCTTTCTGGCGGTATTTACGTGCGCTTTGAAAGCACTCGGGTAAACTACGATTGCCCTTTAGAGTCCCAAGTACTTTAGCCTTAGCTGGTAAGGGATACAGATTTTTGGCTTACTGACTGATTAGCGTGAGATAGTTGGATTGAGTTTTAATCATCTACTGAGATGTATCATGTCTATAAGTTGATTTAGTACCTTTCTTACAATTTATAGTATGATTTCTTTCAAATATACTTGATTAAGGCACTCAGTGAACTACACAGAGCAAACAGTATCGGTTATGAGTACCAGAATTGTTGCCAATCGTATTGTTTAGTTGTGATAGTGAAATTTTATGCCTGTTACTATTTGCAGAATTTAGTTTGGGAATGCAAATATGTAGTCAGATTTTTGTGAAATTGAACCCTTTGATTGGTAATGAATTTGTTTGTCGGTTTTCTCTCGATGCAAAGAGGGAAGACCTCCCTTTTTAAAAATTAATTCTACTGCCATGTTTAACACATTAACCGAAAAGAAAAAAAGATGCTGCATTTAATTATCAGCACATTGCATCAGCTGGGTAATGTGAATGAGTAGAACGAGCATCACTTAGAAACGACTAAATAGACAAACTGAAAAAAAAGAAGAAAGTAGGAAAAACCCAAAGTTATGCGTAAAAATGCAAGAAGAGTGTGTTTAATAATAAAAAATAAACGATCTTGCATGCACATGTATACATTCATGTTGCACACAACACACTACACTCTAGACACTTACAACATTTTAAATTTTGCCCATCAATATTTTGCGATTAGTCCACACGAGTAGTTGGTTTCTTAGGAATAAACGCGAGGGGGGTTTAAAAAACTAAATAAGAGACAAATGTTTCTCATACGCAATTTTTGTTTATGGTCGGCCATCTAGAGAAAAACAAACAGTTTTTAGGATTCTTAAATGTTGTTTGTTGTTGGTTTTCTGGCTTAATGCTCTTTTTTTAGGAATTATAAACTTATCCAGCGGTTGGTAACATGCGGAAGGAGATATTGGAAGATTTAAGTATAAATTCTCATTCCTGTGAATAAGTTGATTAATTGTTGAATAAAAGTGAGTTGCATGTAAATAAATATGTATATCTTGTTACAATACTCCAGACATTCCAAATAAATTCAAGCAAACAACAGCCTCGTATGAAAGCTAAGGCTCCGTGTGCATATTTATATTTAAAAAACATCAATATTACAAAGGAACTACTGAAAATATAATAAGTATGACCTTAAAAATCGGGGGTTATGTATATATATTCGGTACTAGTGTATACTCACACGAGTTACACTTATCCTTCGTCATCAGGCAAAGATGATTGGTTTGGATAACCTGCAAGAGTGTCGGGAATTCTCATTGCAGTTGATAATCAGTCGGTTATAAAAGGCGTGCGGCAGATAGATTTAAATCTCCTCTTTGGTACTTGAGTTTTTTTAAGCTGGAAAGGTGTTCAATTTAAATTGAGAACATGTTGATGTATAGTAATACACACATGGTCATTGCTGAAAATAAAGGGGCGGAAAAACTTGCGAACATGTGATCGACGGTAATATTCTGTGGACCAGAACCTAGAATTGCAGTGCGTTATGGTTTGGTGTGCACCAAAGTCTTTCATTGGGTAAACTGTATAAACCTACAAAATTGGAGGAAGAAAACCACTTGTAACAGGCTTCTCAATGAGAGCTGGATAGCTGCGTTGGTCACTGGAAATGGAAACTTCAAATATCATATGAAAAAGATGCACATCGAGTATGATGATGTTTGTAAAATGTGCTTGGATGATGCATCGCATGTACTATGCGAATATCAAGAATTGGTTAGTGAAAGATTGAGAATTACAGGCAGACTTACATAAGATGTGGATATTATGGGAAACCCCAGTCTGAAGGAGATTGTTGGAAATCACCAGCCGGCAGCATTAATAAATTTTCTAGTCTAGAGTAAACGTCGGTGGTCGTACGAGACTCGGTGAAGGAAGGGATGCCGATTTGTAGCCTTGAAATCACTGGGACTAAAGTGAGTCGTACCAGAAATCACAGTGGTGTGCTTCGATATTCTCACTATATTTCCAATTATTGTATAATTTAGCAAGTTACACTGGAATTGACTTAAAAATATTTTTAAATTTGTAATATCCTTAACAGAAATTAATAACGTTTCTTCAAGGTGGCTCTTGTCACTTTTTTACTTAATTTACCTCGAGTAGGTTCTTAGAATCACTCACAGCTATTCCAAAATCGATTTTGAAATACGAAATTTATTCAAAGAAAAAGATCTCTTGCGTTTGGAGTGCTGTCGAGAAAATTTCAGTGAAGCCTAATGTTACAAACTGGCATCAACTTGAATTCAACCAAAAGGTCTTAAACATAACATTTGAGAAAAATTGTTTAAAAATTTTCTTATTTGGAATAAGTGTTCCAAATCCATAAAAAAAAACAGAAATGCCTTACATAAAGGCTTTATAGACAAATGTACGGTACATGAATTTCTACCTCAGCCCTGAAGTATTGATAGCAATTGACTGACGGGCTGTTTGGTCAGTTATTGCGGCGTGTAATTCTCTTATTTGCATTTTATTAAAACGAGATTTGCTATAGTGCGTTCAACGCACACTATTACTCGGATAAGCGAATACAAGTAAATAATGAATTTGGCATGAATATTGGTGGCAACTGACTATAAAACACAAATATTTATATAAAAGTAAATGTTTTCATGTGAATGTATGTTTGTTTATAAGTATGTATGTAAGTGTTTGAATGCTTTAACTTGAAATTTGTATGTCTCCCAATGCAGTAAACAAATGATGCACTATCACAGTTTGTGTGTCTTTCCAAACGTCCGTCTGTTTGTGTTTATAATGACTCAGTTGTTGTTATATTTTCATTAGTCTTGAGATGCGTCATACTCACTAGTTGATGCTTCACTTGATTTTCTAAAATTTAGTAAGAAACCGGCAGAATTTATTCTTCACTCTTCTCTACACTTTTCTAAAATTTAGTGTGTGACTTTAACGTTAAAGTTTTGCATTTAATTCATTCGTTATTTTGTGTGTGTATGTCAGTTTGTGCGTTTTAATCTAAGATGCCTCTTTATTTTCTAGCATTTCATTTACTTTTTTTCTTATCTAATTTACGCGAAAATAAAAAATTCGACAGTTTGTTGAGAAATTATTCACTTTGGGTGAAAGGAAATAAATGGTGAAAAATCTCATTACCATCCTCATCATCATCTGCTGTTGTTGTTGTTGCTGCTGATACAACATCATAGTACAAAAAAATGTTTGCACAAAATTGATTAGAAATAATTGATGTTCATTCTTCTTTTTAATTCAGTTTTTTGTTTGTTTCTTTAGAAGCTTTTCCAAAAATTAAAAAAAAAAACAACAAATGAAAAGAAAAAGTTTTTCATTTTGCTGGTGCAATTTTACCCAAGAGAAGTGAAATGTGCGTTTATGGCGACCTAATTCCTTAATTTTTATTCGCTAATTTTTATGGTACAAAGTTACAACGTTTTTAATGTTATTATTTTGTGTATAAAGAGAAAGTTCATATATTGAGAGACTGCAATAGAATTGATATTGGTGAGGAATCTTAATTTTAATTATTAGTTTACTGTTTCACTATCCACATTACTTCAATTATTTTATTTATGTATACATTTAGTATCAACCTTGATTTAGAC
This sequence comes from Phyto melanocephala, assembly GCA_941918925.1. Lineage (NCBI taxonomy): Eukaryota > Metazoa > Arthropoda > Insecta > Diptera > Rhinophoridae > Phyto > Phyto melanocephala. Next base: position 47,446,491 of record OW799233.1, on the reverse strand, counting down.
AATATGGGATATTAATCGGAAACTGGCTGAAGTATAACGTTGCAATTCTCTAATTGCTCATGTTTTATCCTTGCATAGCTTCGTCATCGTCGGAGCTGTGAGAACATGCCAGAAATATACTTTTGCCCCTTAAGTGCGTTCTCCTCACGTACACACTTCTAAGTAGTAGTGGCACATTAGCTATTAGCAATTGCGACAAATGCATATTCGTCATTTACTTTTTAAAGACGACGCTTTAGGTAGTCCATCCGTAGGCTTTAATTTTGGCATACTTTTTCAACATTGCGGGCGATATCTTACCAATGGCAACTGTAATGTTGCCATCAAGAACTGAAATTGTTGCTGGCGGTTCTCTGTATACGAGAGACTTTACGTTTCCTCACAAAAAAAATCTGGTGGGTCAAATCGCATGATATTGGCAGTGAGAATAATTGCTTACAAAACTCGCCTCTCAATACGAGCCGTGTCGCATGTGTCACAGTCTAGTTGAAAGCACATGTCAACTAAATCCAATTTTTCCGTTATAAGTCATTTATACTCGTCGATACAGCAGCAATATTCTCTTTGTTACGCACTCTTCGCATATGGGTTGGTGGTTTAATGTCCAATAAAGTGAAGCTGGTGCGAAATTTGGTCACAACATTTTGAACAGTCTGTTCGGTGGGTTGATTAAGACGACCATAAAATTGACGTATTTTACAAAATACATTTCTATAACATCCAAAATTTTGATGATAAAATTTAATGATTGGCCAGCATTATTTGTTTGGTAGTGTATTCGTGGTGAAATTGCAAACCTTGTTGAGCGTTGCTACATGCAACAAATCTGAAAACCAACTGCCACAAAACTTAAATTAAAACTTTGATATGGGAGCAGGATTTTGTAATTCCAATTCTTATAGCACCATTCCACAAGGAAAACCCCATTTGCGCTAAAGAGTTAGTAAGCGTTCTCGGATAGAGAAAACAATTTACTATGTTTTAGGGTACTTTGGAGACTGTATCTCTATGAATATCTTATTAGGGAACTAAGGTTCAGCGTATACTGCCAATCTATAGTAGGATTTAGAAGCTCATATGCAAATTTGGTCCAATCAGTAAACTACAATACTTTGGTTTATTTAAACTTAATTTTATGTCAACGCTTTTGACAATTGTCCTCGAATGTACAGGAGTGAACAGGTAAAATATTAAAAAGTGGTTTAGATTTAAATTTTTTGAGATCTGTGAATTCATAACTACTTAATCATTAAGATCACAAAATTCAACCAAAATAAACTTTTTTGATTATTAAGTATTCAATCATTCTAAGAAATTTGGCAGCAACCTTTACCTTTTCTTCGATATATGAGACTTTGGTTAACAGAGAGCGTCGAAAGAAACATTTTGTAATAATCTACGACTATTTAGTCGAAATCTTGAGATCAGCAAGTATATTTTATTTGAAAACTTGAAAAAATCTTGATTGTGTTGGAAGACTATCGAAGCAGATCACTACTATTTCGGGTACTTTTCCGACTACTTTTGCTTTTCAGTGATTTCAAGGCTACCTATCGGCATCTATTTCTTCATTGAGTTCCGCACCATAACAGGCTTTTTCTCTAGACTAGAAAACGATTTCACATTGCCGACTGGTGATTACTAATCCTACAGTTCATCGTATTCGCTAGCATCTTCGTTAGACTGAGGACCCCCAAACATTCACACTTAATGTGTGCCTACCTATGATCCTTAGTCTACCGCAACCTTAGTCTCTCTAATCTCTTTAAGTACGAGGTCCATGATTCTCATATGTGCATAAATTTAATATGAGCGTGAAAAGAAGCCCTTTCACTACCTTCACTCAACTCGTGCCCTCTACAGGCATCAGAGTCTCCCTTATCCCTTTAAGTTTAAAGTCCAGGATTCTCCTATTCCGCATCAGTAAAGATACTAATGTCACTTAACATGCCCTCATTGCAAATGGATCCATCCGATATGAGCATGATGCAGCCCCTCGTCTACATTTACTCGACTCATGCGCTCCATCAGTATCTGTGTCTGCTTAACCTCTTTTTGTAAGAAGTCTAGGATTCTTCGAGAGGTAGTGGTAATACGTCTAAACCCCGGACTAGCAATAACACCAAAAATTCTTATTAGGATCTCTATATCCAAAGTACAGTGAACTCGATCGTTCGAGTAAAATTTCGATTGTGATCGAATGCCGTAATTTGGCTCCAGGGAAGTTTTAAGTTTTTATCATGTAATATTGAATTTAGTTAATGTTAAATTTTGTTTGAATAAAATTATTTTCAAAGATTTTTTTTACTCTTAACGATCGGTTGGCTGTTTGAATAAAGGCTATATCCTTGAGTATAACTGGACAATTTTCTTTACTAGATCAATTATATGGCCTAACGAATTCTATTCTATTTTTGTTGTTTAAGAACTTGTTTTTATCACAATTCGGCTAAAATTTTAAACTCTTTTAAATGTAAATTTTGAGCTGCAGTAGAGGCTGTAAGGATCTTAACGTCCTCCACATTGGCAGAATTTCAAAAAAAGTTAATGAAATTGGTAGGTCGATGGAATTAAAATATTTGCATACTTTTTTTTGTAAATTTATTTGGAAGCGCCTTGACTGCTAGTTAATATTTTCTCCTCATACCAAAGCAGAGCTTTTAAAAATTGATTATATTTTGCTTCTCAAATCTTTGTGGAAGCTTTTATCTACTATCTTCTTTATAAACTACCCATTCGATGCGCTAAATTTTGGACTGATTAAATACTATTTATTTCTAACTAAATAAATATTTAAAAAATGTGTACATCACCTTAATAAAATAACTTCAATCGATTTAATAAACCATTGAAGAGTCAACAAAGTTATGTGTATGTTACGTGTGTTGGTGACCTTGTCAATAAATTGATTATATTTATATCCTTAATATTTATATGTGTACAACGTTTAAACATTAAATAACCTTTTACTGCTTTTAACTGTCATAACCGCGACAAGTTATTAAAGTTTTGCTCGCTAACTTGATTTTGGCGTATTTACTTAACGCCGAAACTTTTTCCTGCATGGCATTGCAATCATATACTTTTTATTATGTCGTTTTTTTCTTCTTTTGTTTTTATCCTTATGAGGTTTATTTGTGCATGGTTGAAATTATACTTAAAGAGTTTTAAGACCTCTTTAGAACCCACTACAATTCCATGCATCGTGTTGATTTTAACTATAGTTACGAAAAATGCTTCCGCTGTATGTGTGTATGGAGGAGGCATGGGTGAGTTAAAAGTTTTTTGTATTTTTTGATTTTTGGTATTAATGTAATATAAAAACAAAATGAAAAGTTAAATTGGTGCCATGACATGCTTCTTATAACTTTGTTCCCTTGTATTGTCAATAAAGTATAGACACTGAACAAAATATGTAGAGCGTAACAAGGCAAATTTATTTATCAGGTATTCTTGATTCGCCAGCTGATTTCATATATAAAAAGTATAAACAAAATAATTCTCTCTGAACTGCGATTAACTGATTAATATATATGCCTTGGTGCGGAACTAAACAATGGATATTTCAGAATATTTCTATTGATAGAAAATCTATCGAAAAGAATATGCAAATTGATGAGAAATTAACTTTCATTATAAGATCACTTTTTCAGTGTACAAATTTACTTTATTAAAATTCTGTACTATTTTGTTTTATTATGCCGTAAATATAAACAACTTTAGTATACTGCTGTTTATTATTCTAATACATGTGTATTTTATTTAACAGTAATTTTATATTTTTTTTTTACTTTAGCGCTACAACTAAATGCACCTACAAATTTATACCCTCCAGTGCTTTTTGTTCACATTTTGACCTGCCATTGAGAAAGTACTCGATATAGTACATAAATGTGTGTATGTTTTTGTCTTTACAGCTGTATGGATGTGTATGTGTGAATGTGAGTTAAAGGAAATCTTATTCAATATGGATACACATCCTCATCCTCCTTCTCCCCTGTAACAGAACAAAACCAATTTTTTTTGCCTCTCTTCTAAATTATAAAAAATCTACATTGTGTCGTGTAATTGTTCTTTATTTTCGTTTTTCCCTTCCTCTCAGGTTCTGTTGTTTGTTTGTATAGTTCATTATACATATGTATGTTACTATTATTGTTGTTATTAAAAACAACAACTTTATTGAGACATTATTGACGCGAATTGGTGTCAAGCATTTATATTAGACGAACAAGCATAGTGACTTAAAGAAGGTGTTTTTGTTATTCATGTTTTTCTTTATATTTTGTTTTTGTAGCGGTAGTTCAAAAACAAATCAAGCAAGAAAAACCGTAAAATTAAAAAAAAAATAAAAATAAAAAAAAAGTCAGACAGCTATATTCGGCCCTGCCGAATCTGAAAATACCCTTCAACAAAGCTATGAAGGTGATAATATGCTTCATTGCTTAGAATGATTCTGCTCGAAGAATCAGTATCCATTTGTTGATGTTCAATAATCCATTCAAGGAACTCTTTTCACTGTGCATGGTCATTATGCTTCAGTTGTGCTGGTTGAATTTTGTAAGCATGTAGACACAGATGTTTATTCAGTATACGCTGTGGAGAGCTTCTCTATATTTGCAATTCTTGTCTACGACGTTAAATTGAGGGTAATGTATTGCCAGCGACACTCTAACGCACTGCTTCGATTTGACGTCTCCAACGGATCCGTTAACCTAAATTTTTCAAATAATCATCTTACGGTTGACGAGGTTAAACCACTTTCTGATCATATTTTATATGAAATTTTCGTTCTGCTGCTACCAAGATTTCATTATTTTTTAAATATTCTTTAATAATGAAGACACGTTCTTGTATCTTGTAACGCTCCATTTTTACTAACCCTTAATTGTCAGCTGTTGAAATGTACTTTTAAGAGTTACCAACACTTTACGGCACAAAAGGATACAAATTCAAATCTTGAATACATTTTGGACCACCCTTTATATACTTTGTGGGGTCGGACATAAATATTGTACAAATTACAAACCGAATGACAAACCTATATATACCCTTGGCACCACAGATGAAGGGTATAATAAAGGTGGCAAGTACTTAACAGCAGCAGCAACAACGATGACGTTACCCATACTCAAGTAAGAGAGGAAGAATAGAAAAATAATTGAAACACAGCAAACGTATAAACGAGTTCAAAGTGCATTTTTATCAAAAGCAGGTTAATAGTGCTTCTTTCTCGTTGTCGCTTTTAATGTAAATTATGTGCAAAATGTAAAATTTATAATAAAGCAGCCAATTGCAGGAAAAAAGTGAAAATTAAACAGTATTATTATGAGAATGTTTTAGTGAAATATTTGCAGGAGTATTCCTAAAAGCACTTGTCTCCTCAAGCGTGAGATATTGTTAGAGATATTTTTACTATGTGCATATATCATATTAATAGAAAATTCTTTTAAATGAAGTAGATTTTTAGAGAGTTTTAATAAATTTTATTTTTATGAAAGACTCATATTCCAGCTGAAATGGCACTGTAGTTGTTAAAACAATTTAGCGGCTTCGTATTGAAATTCATATTTATAAGTATAAAATAAAGTAAATTTAAAAAATTTTTAGCAACCAATAATTTTTTTCGTTTTTAGGACTTTTTTTCATTCATTGTCACACGTATTTTTTTCTTACTTGTTGCGCTATTTGCAGTCCATATTTAAGTAGAATTTAAAACTAATAATTCCAAACGAAAATAATAGCGGAATCCACTCTTGGTAGCATTTTTGCAATTAGTGCAAATATGCACTCATTTTTTGCTACCAAGCGTGAGTGCATTTCACATGTGTGTTGCAAACTTATGACAACAGCTGATTTTTTAGGTAGTTAAGAAACAAGGATTTTTTTTTAAATTAATAAGTAAGATTCTGTGTTTTAATATTTTCCGAAAAAAATCAAACCGAAAAAAATAAAGGATCCGCCATCTAACGTTTTTTTTTCAACTAGTGCTTATTTCGTGACGGGTAACACTTAGCTCATGTCTGATTTGAGAGATAATTAGTTTTATCCTTCCGCTGAACGAATATGGTTTTGTATACTCTTGAACAACGCTGGGAAATATTGCGACATTACTTTGAAAATCATGTTAATATTGCAGAATGTGCGCGAAAATTGCGTACGGATTTTGGAAGAAGAGAAGCCCCGTCAGCTCCGTATTTTCGTTTTATTGTGAAAAAAGTGAAAGAAACTGGCATTCTCATCGATAAACCAAAGCTAGAAAAGCCAAAAAAAGTGCGTACACCCGAGATTATTGTTGCTGTGGCAGAAAGTGTGCGTGAAGCGCCATCAACATCATTTCATCAATTTTCTTCCAAAATCCGTACGCAATTTTCGCACACATTCTGCTACATTGCCATGATTTTTAAAGTAATGTCGCAATATTTCCCAGCATTGTTCAAGCGTATACACAACCATATTCGTTCATCGAAAGGATAAAACTAATTATCTCTCAAATCAAACATGAGCTAAGTGTTATCATTCACGAAATAAGCACTAGTTGAAAAAAAACGTTAGATGGCGGACCCTTTGTATTTTTAACAATAACATCTAAGGGAAATAAAAAATAAAAAAAAATACCGCTATTTGGAGTCTTTATTTTATTTCTTTTATGGATCTTGTTAATTGTTGTTGTTACCTTAATTTTAAAGCATATTTACAATTTATTTTTACAATTAATTCGCAAAAAAAACAAAAAAAATGGTTGATTGCAATTCTTTAAAATAAGTCAAAGAGATAATCAGATTAAACTCTTATTATTGCTCTTAAAATAATTTAATAAGCTATTAATACCTGCGCATAGTAAAATTTGAGTGTTTTTTTTTTATCATTAAACTTATATTGAAAAACTTTCAAGAGTTTTTATTTTTACATTTGTGGTTAACATATTCATGGAAATGTCCATATGTAGGTATGGAATGACTAGCAAAATAAAATGCAATTTAAAAATTTTAAATCCATAATGGGCGTCACTTGAAAATGGCGTTAATTTTCTATCAAATCTAACAATTCGAAATTTATTAATATCAAATGAAAGGGCTTTACTAGTAAAATACAGTAGACTGTGGAAAAGTTAAAATTCAAGATGGCATCTTAAATAAAGTAGCGAATATATGGGTCAAGTATAGTCATTATGGCTTTGTCCCCTTCAGACCACCCCTCCCCCAATATTGGTACCAAATGAAAGGACTTAAAGAGTAAAATACAGTAAAATATAAAAACAGTAAAAATCCAAGATGGCGATATCAATATCAAATAAAAGAACTTGACTACTAAAATACATTAAATATTAAAATCAAATATGTCGTCGGAAATAATAAGGCAAACTGGCATAAAACATTTATTCTGAAATCCAAGCTACATTATGAGGTCATTATACATATTGAATGCACCCCACGAAGGCGTTAACTACTACCCAGAATATACACCAGTACCAAATAATTGAGGCCCTAAAGTAGAGGAACACAAGAAGCGAGTTTCAAAGCCTGAATGGGATCCCAAATCCAAAGAAGTTTATTAGGGCTGGAAAGAAATTAAAAATAAAAAAAAGAGAAATTTAAAGAATTATGGAATTGGTATCTGGAGAAGCGAACTGAAAACTGTTCATAAAGCTTTTCTTCTTTGGTCAACAACCACAAAGGATGATGAATAGTCATCATTAATAAGAATATAAACGGTGGATTAATCAATAAAAAGAAAATATGAAACTCGAACATTGTTAAAAATTCTGAAGTTTGTTTAATAATTATATCTACTTGTTATTATAACACTTGCACAATTTTTATTGTTCAAACATTATTGTATTGGAATATTTGTTAAACGTTTTTTTATAATTTTCTTTGAAATCAAATGTATTAATAAAAATATGATTATTCGACAATTTGTATTAAACTGAAATACTGCTAATATTAAATTCTGCTAATAAACATACATAATACTATGCACATAATGGTGAGGATATTAACAGATTCGAAACAATTTTAGTAGAAAATGTTCTATAAATTTTATTTTTAAATAATTTTCATTGAATTTAGCTGAATTTATATTGATATACCTATGTACATATGTATTTAAGTGAAGTTAATTATTAGCAGATAGTGATTTTTATTTATAAATTATATACCGCAATGATTATTTATATCTTTAAATGATAGCCCTTTAATTAACATCATGTTTCCCGCTTTTAAACCAAAACACAACAGAAAAACACCTTTGTAAAAAAAAAAATTATGACTAAATTGTGAGGTATACAAATGAACTACATATGTATGTATGTATAATAATCGTACAACATTTACACCCACAACTTGGCAAACTATTGTAGAACGCAAAATAAAAACAACACATTTTTTACCACTTATAATTTCTTTGTGATTGATGACGTCAAAATCCTTTTGTTAATTAAAAGGTCTGTTAGCTTGACCTACACTGAAAATTCAAAGCTCTGCTGCCTGCACGCACACACAGAAAGAGAGACCGCAAACAGAGTAAAACAGACGAATTCACATACTAGAGCGAAGCAATCTTACAAGCATTCCCAAACACAGAAGATTTGTAGTATTATTGTTTTTGTTTTTTTTTTTATTTGAAAAGAAAAAAATTAAATAATTTAATTAAATATAAAACTTATTGTGTTGTTGTCTGTCATCTGTGCATCTTGTGGTGTTCAAGGCGCCGCCAATGATTTCCTACATGACAGCTGATTGTTTAATTTTTTTTCTTTAATCAAAACAAGGGGAAACATGCAACAAAGTAGAAGGCGTTGAAAAAGAGACCTTTTTCATTTGAAGAAATAAATCAGTCTAGTGTGTGTGTTTTTATGCTTAAAAGGGGTTTAAGACATCATTTATATCTCTCATCCATAACATTATACAGAGTTTTACTGTTAAAACAGACCATGAATAAATTTTTAAATTTGTTTTGATAAATGACTTTTAATTTTAAATTTTGTGAAAATTATAGTTATTTTGTCTTAATATTGCCGTGATTCAAGGGTGTTGATTTATATGTTTCTCTCGATAAAGCATTGATTATATATTTCTATAAGAGTTTAATTAAAACTAAAAAAAAGTTTTGCAAATCATATGACTAGTATTCTTGTCTAAATTAAAGACAGCTAAGGAAAAACCTTTTTAGACAAAGAAGATTTAAAACCATCTTTTTATACAAGAAAATTTCTTGGAATATGTTCTATTTTCGAATTTTTTGTTGGATATCAATAGCAAAACGAATTGGTTATATATAAAAGGCCTTATATTTTGTTATCAATAACTTTTGATTCCCATCACACAAACTTTTGAATTCATACAAAAAAGTCGTATTTCGAATTGCTATTACTTCACAAAAGAGGAATGAAACTGAATAAAACTTAAAAAAATTAAATGTGTCAGGGCTTTTTTATGTGGCTTTAATCTTTTATTTTCAAACATGGCTTACAAGATTTTTCGGGGGTGATGCGTTTATATGTATACCACCTAAAACCTTAAAATTGCAATTTCTAAAAAAATCGAGTTAAGCCCTTTTTATATTAAGCCTTTGAAATAATAAATTGTCATTCCGTTTTTAATATCTAAGATATTCATTTAAAATCCCATAAAATATGTATATTCTTAATCCTTATAGATACAGATTCCAATTAAGCTATTTCTGTCCATCAGTCCGTCTGTGTAAGCGTTGAAATCAATTTTTTTAAGCCCCCACATATCTCATGAACTCTTATGTGATATCAATTTATCGGAAATGCTGTCGAGAATTTTGTTATTTTAAATCATCATTTCAAACCTGTTATCTGCTGAGATATGAGCAAAAGACCAAGTATGTCTCTAATTTACTAAACAATGTCAATTTTTTTAGCTTCCAGATAACTTCTTGATCCGTGTCTTGAATATCATAATAAAATTTACATGAAAGAACATATTGAATAATATTGGTTTAATCAGTCCATTACCGGCAAGATATTGGCAAAAATAAAAACATTTTATTGGTCTTACAAATACGATATTTGATTTAACAACAACGAAATTAAGCTCTTGGGGGACCATATAGATGTGCATGATGGTACAAACTGTGTAGGGTTGTCATATTTTGTATGCTTATCCATGTGTACGAATGTATGTAATGTAGACTTAGTCAGCCGTATTGTTGAAATTACGGAGTTTTTTGTTTATTCATTGTACGTCGAACGAACATGATCACACACAACAAGTCTGAATGTACTTGATGACATGTCATGAATCAACAACAATATATTATATATCGCTCTTGGATGTTATCTCTTACATTGATAAGCTTATCATGAGTAAATTTATTTCTTAAACAAATTTAATCGATTTTGTTTTTAATTAAAATTTTTACGGAAAATTTTCATTTTTAAAGAAAACTGTCTTAAAAATTTTTTTATAACAAATTTTGTGCCTTAAAATAATTGTCAATAATATTTTTATTATTTACTTTTTTTGAGACAGTTTTTCGCAAGTTTTTTTCTAAAAGGTACATAACTTTGAAATTTTTCTAAACTTAGCAAACATGATAACATGTTGCCAGATCTAAAAACTATATAACAGTTTTGTTGCTGCTGGAATAAAAATCTTTTTTACAAATTACCCAGAATACAAAAATTCCGGTTGTGTGAAGTTGGCAGAATTTTTCGAAGAATTGACCAAAAAAAAAAAAAAAACAACAAAAACTTAAAGACCATGATGACAACCGGCACCCCACTTAATGAAAACAGTATTAATAACTATTTTATCACCTTTAAATTAAATTAGAAAAAAAAAAAAAACAAACAAAAAAGCTCCTTATTTCTCCATAAATCATGGTGACTGTCTGAACATGAAATACTATCGATTCTTCTCATGCTCATACATATGAGCCATTATATTCAACAGAAACAATAAAAAATGTTAAGCATGAATAAACATGATTTTTGCGTGTTTAATATCTGCAACAAAGAGAAAAAATCAACAATAAAAAACACTGAAAAATATTAAATGACTTGTTGACTTAAAAAAAAAAACTACATGCAGCTTTTTGTTGTATTTAAAACACAAAATTTTCAATAAAATTAACAAAAGGATGAAAAAATGTCTGTTAAATGCTTCCGCAATTCTTAGGCTGTGTTGCTGATCATATGAAACACGTTGTATTCTTTTACAACATGTCACCTAAACACTAACAACTGAAAAAATAAATAAAATTGCTTAAAAAATACACATACTTACGAATTTACTTCTGTGTAAAAATTCAAAAAAGCAAAACATTTTTCTGTTACACTGTTAATCAAATAATGGCAAAAAGCCGAAGAAAGGAAGAAGACAAAAAAATGTGGTCGCCAAAGTTATTCAATTCAACTGTCAATCAATTTGAGCTAAAATACTGTTGATGATGAAGTACTACCACTACTGCTTACCTTTTCTGCTTCCTCTTGAACATCTTAAAACTTTGTCAATTGAATTCCACCAGAAATCAAAAAGACCTGGATTGATTTTGTTAAGGATTGTTAGTTTAACTGTTAAGCGGTTTGGAAATCAATATTGTAGTTTAATGTAATGTTGTTGTTGTTTTAAAATTATTGCTGCTTTAGGTTACACTATAGTCTAGAGTCTGATCTAAAAGAGAGTACAGTCCGGATTCTAGAATAAATAAAGACTATAGTCTAGATTAGACTATAGTCTAGATTAGACTATAGTAGAGACTATATGGTAATTTCGCAGATAAACTCAAACTAGTACAACGTTTGCGTTGCTGACAGCGTAAGTTTAATTGCTGTATATTTGCACACTGCAAGGCTATACTAGAACGAGAGGCTGGCAGAGAGGTATATCCGCAATAATGAAAATTCAGGATAACTGATAAAACTTTGTACCTATGTATGGTAAATGAGTACAAGTCTAATAAAGAGAGGAAGAGCAAAGAAAAAAGAAGTCTAGAAATATGAATGAACATACCTATTAAATTCTTCCCACCCAGTATAATATCTCGACTGACAGTTCGGTAGTGAGTGGTGATGAAAAAGGAGGTGGTTTTAGTCGGTAGGAATCCGAAATAATTCAGAACAACGGGATTTACAGGTCACAGTAAAGATGATACTTTAGACTATAGTCTACAGAAAAGACTATATTTAGTCTAGACTGTAGACTAAAGTACAGTAAAAAGTCATTGATCTAGACAGTAGACTACAAAAGAGGTATGAGCTATGGAATAAATTATAGAAGTGGTTATCGAATAAAAGCTAAAGGTGAAGTATGGACTATTTTACAGACTACATAGACTATCGTCTACAATAAAGACTTCACTGTTAGTGAATTATTTTTTTTTTAATTTTTAAATTTTTTTAAAAATTTTACAAATCCAGCTACAAACATTACTTATAATAATGCTAACATTGTTGTTCTTGTTTTCTTAATAATGCGCGATATTGTTGTTGCAAAGAATCAGCGGCAGCACATTCATCTGCATTGTAGAGAAGCAACAACGACGTGTAATAATTGCACTTTGCATACGAATTGTCATCACACGCTCGTCACATGGAAAATATATACAACGAACCAGCAATTGAATGAATAACAACGATGAACGACTGTTTGACTGACTGGTGATGGTCACATAACAGAACGGTTTGGCAACAACAACGCAAGCGAAAGGAAAAACAGATCATCGATAGTTTCTCAAGAATCAAAAAAAAAAAAAAAACAAAAACCACTGCTGCCAGATGAATAATATAAATAAGCCAGCAACTTTAACAAACACACACACACACATATAGTAATACCGAAGTAACTCTCTCACTTGATATGCACTCCGCTGCATATGATTAACAATCGAATGTTGATTGTTTTAACTTATTGTTGTTGCTGTTTTCTTTTTACATGTGGACATTGTTCCTAGTTGTTGGTGACTTTATTGGTCCCAAAGGATTACAAAAGACAACAACTTACAACAAACACATCACACTGCTAACTAAACAAAACAAGCTTTAATCATAAAGAAACAATTTTGATTTAGCCATGTACTGACAGAGATTTAAAATAGTGTTTTGTACGCAGTTAGAACGGGAATTAAAATAAATAAAAAGAAACTACAATTAAATTAAATATTATTCTTTTTCAAAGAGAGAATTAAATAAATTGTTTCGTAAGACTCCTAGCTTGAATTGATTTAATGATGGCGTCCCTATATGAGGTGACTAGCAATATATTCGCTATTTTGCTAGCACAGTTCTAACTATTTATTCATTACTTAAATTATTTTTCTAATAATTTAATAATTTTTCGTTAAATCTATATAATAAATTTTTTTTGTATTATTAATATTTTTTTAAAGAAATAAAAAGTACGGTGAGGATATAGCAGCAGTACTCCTTTTTATAAATTATATTTCCGCTTATCATATTTTACTGCAGCCAAGATTAATGCTTCCTAGTTTCCATTGCTTTCTAGTTTTCATAATATCAGAAAACGCAAAAGTAACAATAAAAACTATTTTTAAGTCCCTCTCTATAATTTTCGCACTCAACTTGGATTATTAGTACCTAATTTAAAAAAAATATTTTATACTAGTTTACCCGGTGCGCTTCGCTACACCCAAAAGGAAATCTGTTTTATAAAGATATATATATATGCATGCGCACATATCTAGTAGTGTGTAAATATGCGATTCAACTTTTGATAGTTTTTATACTATTATACATTTTATCCATTATAACTAAAGCTTTTTAATCAAATTAAAACATTTTTACTATCACCACTCGTTAGATATTATATAATTGTGATAGAAAGTATTTCATTCGTGGGGGGATAACACTACCTCTGCTCCGATCGTAAACATTTTTGGTTGTAATATGAAAATTGTCGTTCAAATTGCTCGTACAAAGTTTCAACTAAATTTTCTTTATAGGTGCCTATAAATAATATCAAATCTATTTTTTTGTATGGGGGATTCCATGACCCCTGCTCCGATCCTATCAATTTTTCTCTCGAATAACTCGAACAAGGTTTGAAGAAAATAGCTGATATATTTCTAAAAATATGTTATAAAATGTGTATAATTTGTATTATGAGAGTTATCACGCCCATCTTAAATATAAAACAATAAAATTGCCTAAGTTCATTTGAAGGGTAAACCAAGAGCATATGTTAAGAAATTTAAGCAATTGAATAAATAGTTTCACAGAAAACTCATAACATACAAACACACATTTCTTCTTTATTGTATTAGATATTCAAAACTATAATAAATTCAAAAAGTACCATAAAATTATGAAAATGTACCTTTTTTAGTACCTTATCAGAAGACTCTATTTTCAAAATTTTAGTTTCACAAACGTAGAAAGTACAAAAAATGCCATAAAAATGCGAAAAATTAACTTTTGTGTCACCCATATATTTTATATCTCAATTTGAATCAATGGTCCCTAGTTTAAAAAATCTAAATCCATAAACGTAGAAAAACAAAAATGACCATAAAATTGCTAAAAAAGTACCTTTTGTGTTTTCCGTGTAATTTTAAATCTCTACTTGAATAAGAAGTCAAACTTTTAGATTCATAAACTTAGAAAATACAAAAAGTACCAATACATTAAAAAAGTACCTTTTTGGGTGTCCCATACCAACATACAAATTTCAAATTTTTAAAAACAATTGATTTGACAATAAAATATTTTAAAAGACATGACATAAAATAAAAAAAATCTACTTCTGCATTGTTATATTTGGGTGCCTAATTGGTTCCCCTGGATGTATGAAAAATTTTACCTTAATATTTGTCCATATTATCTAAGACTTTAATAAAAATCAATTCCTATTGTATGTATAATGTAAAAAAAAACATTATTAAAAAAGTGCCAAAAAGAGGGATAATTTTTACCCCTTATACATAAACATTTGAAAAGAGTGCCAAATCCCTATTAAAAAGTTTTCAGGCGTAACTAATGCAATTTAAATTTTTTTTATTATGTTTATATGTTGAAAGTTTTATAGAAATCCATCCCTTAGTGGTTAAAAATTCATATTATAGAAAATTGCAATAGTACTTAAGTCTGTATCATGTTTAGTTAAGCAGATATAAGGCTATAGATTTTACCCATTTTTACCCTCTCAAAGTAAGAATTTCAAAAATCCCTTTTTAGTGAATATATGCACTAGAAGAGGAACCCACTCTCCAAATGTCATATATTGGCTTCCGGTGCACATTTTGGTACCTTAACAATTGAAAATTTGACAACTTGGAGATGAATAGCCGATAATCTGCTGGTCAATTTAAACTATCTTATTAACTGTATGCTAGACTTGATTTTAATTTTAGTAAAAAAAATCGATCTCAGATGACACATCATGGAAACATTTTCATGTTAAAAATTTTAATTTTTTGCAAGGCAGCATCAATTCGAAAAAAAAAAATTATATAAAAAATCATGCTGCAGTAATCTCTCAGTCATATACAGTGCGAGACAAATATGTGTAAGTGTTTGTCGGCATAACATCGGAATCAGTGAGTATAGCGTTTGGTTTTCTATAAATGATCTTAGGTACATCAAAAACAAGTTAATTTTAAATTTATCTGTCCAAACTACATTACTTTAATCATCAAAAAATAAAATTGGAAAATAAAATCATATAACAAACACTAACACATATTTGTCTCGCACTTTAATTTTCTTTGGACAAAAAGTTTGTTTGAAACCAATATGTGGATCCATGTTTACTCAAACTAAGGCTTCACTGAATATCTACCAAGTTCTTTGAATATTTGTTTTTTTGACATTTTGTCCCATTAACAATTAAAAATGTTTCTTCTCCTTTAAATATGTGCTTCTGATCTTCTTGGTTGCCAGTAATTGTCTCCAAAGGTAACATACACAACATACATACATATACAATTTAAAGTGCGCTTTTTCTCATCTAAGGCTGCAACAAGCTTTAGTGGAATGATGATTGATGTCAGTTGTGTCGGTTGATTGAAAGCAAAGCAATGCATTCATATTGGTTGGCTTTTATGCCCCTCATTCATTGCACACTGACAATAATTTTATGCAAAAAATTATAGTTGATGTGCGCATGTGCAAAATTAGCTGTTGGTTTTTGTTTTGTTTTTTTTTTGGCATTTTTCTGGCGTTTGTCTGCTAAATTTATGTTTAGTTTGTAAACATTTTTATGTGACAATTTTTATGGGGGCATTAAAATATGTATGTACGTTGCAACTACCGTTCTCATTTCTCGTTTACATATTTGTATTAGACTCGTCATGCACTTGTTGTCTTCTAACATTTGGGCTGTGTTGTGTTGCCAAAAATGAAATTTCAATAGTTTTTGCGTGGCTTTATACATTGTGGTGCCACACGCAGTCTCATTTCGCATTCGACTCATATGAAAAATGTGCGAGAGTTTTGCCTTAAACATTTATTGGCAGCAGAAGAAGCTTTTTGCAAACATTTTCTTTTTGATTTATTTTTTTAGTACTAAAAGAAAAAAAAAAGTGATTATTTTAAAGAGCGTTGGCGTGTTTTTGTTTATTTGTTTGTTTCTTTCGCTAAGCGAATTATGAGTAAAAAGCCTGCTTTGCCTCTGTAGTGTCTGTGTGTGAAAGACTTTTTGTCTGTGAACAATTTATTTTTGATATTTTTATGGGTTTTCGGCAAATTTTTGTTTAGTTTTTTGTGTGTAGCTGATTGTTTTGTTTCGTAATTGACAATTAAGAAAATTTATTTACTAACGTTTGTTAGTGATTAGAATCGGTGAAAGTATGGTCGGCCTATGTGGGCTTATGAGGTATTTGGGAGGGCAATAAATTTCAAAAGACAGTGAGTGTTAAAATGTTTATTGTTTTATTATCACTAGTACGACTATTCTTTACAATTTGTACTAACATTTCCTTATTCCCTTTTGGTTTACATTTTATTGCTAAAATTTCATTTCATTAAATTTGTTATGTCCACGCTTTGCAATTAGACGTACGCGTCATAAGAATCTCAAATGAAATTTAGTTTTTAAAATAATTTTTAATTGATCACAGAATGAAAATTAAATGTGAAATGAAGAGAAAAAAAAAGTTTCATGGATTTTGATTGCTTTGAAATGAAAGCAAATGATATTATGGTAAAGATGCGAAATTAGTTAAGTGATAAACAAGCATAGAAATAAATTGAAATGGAATGAAAGCTGAGCTGAAGTAGAACTCAATGCACGCTACAACTGAACTATTTTAATGCTGAAGTAGAATAAACAGCAACTAAACTGGAACTGAATTAGTATAGATTTATATTGATTCTGCATTTAAACTTAAATTAAACTGAAAACGGCAGTTGTTTCTTTTCTTGAAACAACTACAGCGTCTTCTAGTTGTGTGCTCAAACTCTAACAAAGGAAGGGAAGCCAAAAAAGCAAATGCTTTTGCATGATTCCATCTTTGATTTTACTAAATAACCAAATAATCTACCAGCCATGGTCAGTAAAAACAGCAACACAAATACTTAAGAAATTAACCATCACAAACTATAAATAAGTCAATGACTTTAATAATTTTATGGCGAAAAAAAAATGGGAGAGAACTCTGTTGTAAGCAGTAGTGGCTTGGAAATCATTTTATGACGTTTTCATGGTTGGCTTTAATGTGTTCGGTTGTTGTTGTTGTCGGTTGGCTTCCAACTTTGCAATTATTAGTTAGAAATGAGCAGAAGGAACCCAAAACAATAAAATCCCATATGAAGGAAAATCAATTGCCATGCGAGTAGGTTTTAGTGCCGCTAATGCGCCTGTTTAACTGCTGCTGCTGCGCACTTTGGTTAATAATAACTGCCGCCGCCAAGAAGTAACCGACAACCCATCGACGATCAACTTATTAAGAAGTCAGCATAAACTAAAAAATTTCTAGGAAATATTTAAAAACAACGAAACACCACAACAACAAACAGCGAAACAAAAAAGAATTGTTAAAATTCCATAAACTAGAGAGTTTTGTTGAAAGGCAATTGGTGTGGTCTCGAACGACCTCTTGCTGTTGCTGTTTGTAGGATTTGTAAAATTGGCATTTCTTTCCTACTAACATCCACCAAATATGAATGTTAAAAATTATTATTTTCCATTAAAAGAGAAAGAAACGACCCAGGACTACCATTTAAAACTTTGAAAATATAAATATTTAGCCGGCATGTGAATATAAAAATTATGTTGATAACCAGCACAGTGCCAATGTCGCCTTACATGCTTAGAATGCGTAAAATCTTCTTTAATAGTAATTGTTACCATCTTGTTCAACTAATATTCGTAATCAAAGTTTATTTTCTCAATTACATAAATGGGTTCTCAGGATTGTGGCCTTAAACTGCCATCAATTTTCTTTGTTATTTTAATGTTTCTCTCTCCCTGTTGTCATCATGAGCATCTGCATTTGCATCACGACACTTTTTGTTTTCTGTTTTAACAACGCATGGCAAGTATTTGATTAGAGTTTTAAGTGAATTTCTTAATGAAGTTTTCAATTAACGTTTGGGCGATAATCTTTAATAGAATTAATGGTTTAGGACTTTAACCCATTATTTCGAATGTAAATAGTTTTTGGACAAAAATTTTTTCCAACAGTTAATTAAAATATGAAAATATTATAAAATATACTAATACAATCGCAATAGAACCAAGCTGAAGTTGGTTTTGAACGGATGGTGGACTGGCACTGTCACAGGCTACTGAACTAGAATTGAACTGAAACCGAAAAAAGCTAAGGTGAAACAGAACCAAAACAAAATAGCGAGTAAACTGCAACGAAATTAAAATAAATTTCAACTGAACTAAAACTGTCATAGAATTAAATAAGTTTGAACCAAAAAACTTATTAAGTATATTGCTTTTAAGCCAAATATACTCAAGTATTACGTCTAGAATCCTTAAAGGTCTGCAAAAGTTTTGACACGCCAAAGTTATCCTTCAAGCGTTGTTTAGCTGTCAAAAATTCACATGTTCATACAATATGAAATATTAAATAAACCGAATTACCGCGGCGACAACGCTTTGCAATTGAAAAATCCAATTTTGACAAGGCGTTAGGTATGGAAGTTGGCTGCAGTACAACTGTTGTTGTTTGTTTTACTTTTGTTTTTGTTGAAAAGTAATGGCATTTTAGCTGTTTTCCGGTTAATCTAGCGACTTTATTTAGTAAGAGTGCCTTCCGTGCCTAATCTGATAATACCCTTCACCATCATGTACTCATCGTTATTATTGCGGACGCCACATTTGCTTTTGGATTTTTATATAGTTCACTGTGTTCTACTAGTCAAGCCTTTTTATGGACAATAAAATGTCCGCCATTTTGTTTCAGACACTATCTGGGATTTCAACTTTTTCAGTGTTTAATGTATTCTTTAATTGGTAAAGTCCTTTCGTTGCCAATGCTGAGGGGGTTGAAGTAGGTACATTTTAAATTTATAGATTTGGTCCATATATAAAATAAATGTACGCCATTTTGTAGTCGAGTTGATTTTAATTTTATTGTCTATCATTCTCCCAGTCAAACCTTTTTTTCTGATATCCATATCATTCCTCTTTGTTGTCCAAAAGCTAAAAAAAATCGATTCTCGTTTAAGAAATTTAGGAAAAAGACAGAAGTGTTTTTATTTTTGTGCTTGTATCTCAGTATTTCTCACATCTCAGTTAATCTCAAATCAATTTTTCAGTTGTTCTTGGCAACAATTTCGAAGCTACGGTTTATACTCTGGTGTTATTAGTGCGTACAAAAATTAATTAGGAGCTTCAATAATTGGATATATTTAAGGAAAATTTAGAATTTTCAAAATTATTTTTGCCTATAACTTTTTCGGTTAATAATTGATTCATCAAAAATTTTGAAAAAATATCCCTAGAGGCATATCATACCTATAAATAGTAGGTTAGGTTAGGTTGAAAAGGAGGGGCATTAAAAGCCCAAACCCATTACAGATATGCACTTATGCCCAGTTGGCATGTTGTGCGCTCCATGTGGAAAACGGACTAGTCCAAGAACCCAGTCCCTCCTTATCGATCTCCAGTTCGAGTTCCCCAGGTTTTCCAAGTTCGGCATAGTATCCACTGTAAAATTCTCGTGCCTAATATGCCCAAACGCAGGACAATGACAGAGGTAGTGTACCAAAGTCTCATCCTCTTCCTCGCATGCTCTACATGTTGTCTCCTCAGATAATCTCATGCGATCTAGATGGGTTCTCAACTCCGTATGACCTGTAGTTACACTGGTTGGTTTCCTAAGTGTAGGTGTACTTAGTCTCAGAAACTCTTTTGATTTCCCAATATTTGGGTCACCCCATAGTGTTCTTGTCACCTTACCGACATCAGTGCTTTGCCATTTTCTGACATGTTCCTCCATCGCCCAACGTTTAAGTTCATCCTTAAATCGTTGAAGGGGTTTGGCGTTCCCCAAAATTATAGTACTCAGAAGAGCTCCAATTTCGGATAATTTGTCGGCTTTCTCGTTTCCGATCAGCCCGTGATGGCTTGGTATCCATATTATCTCCAGATGTTCACAATTTGCATATGAGTTTATCTCACTCTTGCATTGCAAAACGTTCCGGGATTCAACTTTCTCCTTTCTCAATGTCTTAATCACTGATTGGCTATCCGTAAAGATACGAATCGGTTTTTCGCTATACGTTTCCTTTATCCATTTAATTCTTTCCATAATCGCCGTGATCTCAGCCTGAAAAATAGTGTTGTGATCTGGTAGACGGAAGTATTTGCCTTTATTTCTGCTTATGTCTTATAAGCCCATTCCAGTTTGGTCACCAATCTTTGAACCGTCTGTATAAAGATCGATTCCATGGGTGTTTCCCATCATGATTATCTCATACCATTCTCCCTCTTCCGGTATTATGGTGATGCAGTTAGTATTCTCATATCTCATCGGGATTTTATCACATGTTAATTCCGTAATAATTGCCATCGGTAAGATATCCGTTATTCTTTGGTATCCTATAAAAAGTAACAAACATCTCTATTTATAAATTAATCTGGGCCTAATAGATTTCGTGATAAAAATATTGGGGAAAAAACAGAGGCAGTCGTGTTTGTTTGCTCATATATCAGGAAGTTATAAGGCAATCATGCTGGATTTCCATAGTGATTCATTTTAGGATATTTTTAAAAGATTGACACCACATACAGATTTAAGTAACATGTGGGGCCTTCGAAAAGTTGATTTCAACCAACACACGGACAGACGGATACACGGACAGATGGATAAGGCTCAATCGACTCTCCTAGTCATAAGTTTTTAGGAAATTAATACATACCACGAAGTATCGGAAATAAATATTGTAGAAACTACAAACGGAATGACAAAGAGATATACATACATACATATACCCTGGGCACCACAGGTAAAGAGTATAATGATGGCTAACAGTTGTTCATTATATTTTCTTATTAGCATTTAATTACGGGAGAAATTACGTTTTGGCTTATGTTTTTGTTGGCTTTTAATTTGTTTTTTTAACTTTCTCAATTTCTCGACAATATTTTTAATTGTAAATATTTATTGTAGATTTTTCTTTGCACGATAGCTGGCATACATACACACATATCTGCAACTCCATCTCTTTTCTCTAAAATATTTTCATGTTTCGTTATTTGTATTTTTTGCCACTAATTTGACAACCAACAATGTTGTTTTTCTATTTGTTTACTTTTTTCTACGACATATTTGTTTTTTGGTTGTTGTAGAAATTCCCAAATCATTATTAGGATGTGCATTATTCCTCCTATGCGAATGAGTGGATTCTTTCGTATTGTGTGGTTAAACATGCCTAAAAAAATATGCTTTTTTATTGACAACAACAACTCATTTGGCATAAGGAAATAAAAACAAAATATTTATGTATGTATGTATATGGTCATAATAATAAAATATTATTTTAAGTTTATGCTAAAAGTTACCCTATAATGGGTATTTAAGTTCAAAGAAGCTACGACAACTTTAGGATACTAATATCAAAACTTGAGTTTTTTGAATTTAGTAGGGTTTTTGATTAAAGTACTTAAGATGAAGACTAAGTAGAATGCCAGTTGTTTAGATATTTATGTTCTCTCAAATAGCAAACAAAAATATGAAAATATCTTAACAAATTGTGTCCACAATAGGTCATTATAAAATCGTTATTAATTACCACTAAGTAGACAAATATTTCATTTGTTTTTTCTTTAGCACATTTTTGGATTATTTTTCAATTTAAGCCTAAAAAATTAATATAATGCCTTAATGCAAATATTTTCGCCAACAAAAAAAGTTGTTCGTTCACATTTATGTTTATCTCGTACGCTACACATAGTTTTTGGTCAATTTTGATAAAATATTGCCAATATTACTAATAATTTAGCTTAAAATTGATGTCATTTTAGTAGTAACGACTACACCATGTTCACACACATGCATGCATTATCCGTCTAAGTGTCTGTACCTAAAACTGCCACACAAAGGAATAATAGAAACACACACATACACAGATACATAAACTCTTTCATGTATGGATTTAGTACAAGTATGAATGCATGTTATTAGTTGAAGTATTAAATTTTCATTTGGTATTAAATAAATGTCTGATTTTCAAAAAGAAAAAATTAACCAGTTTTTTTCCTCTTTATACAGTTGTTTTTGTTGTTTTTATTTGTCTGACATGCGATTAGTCAAAAAATTTTGAAAATGCAGTAACAAGTGGGTTACGTGGACATACGAGTATCGAGTATTATGAGTCTATGGTAATCATTAATTATATGCCTTTTTTCTGGTTGTTTCAATATTTTTCTTTTTTATTCTGTGAGCACCACCAAATATGGTTTATATGAGTTTAAATGTTGGCGTTTGTTCACTAAAGAAGTTTTCATTTAATATTGAAAATCTGTTGGTCACTTATGTAGTTGGGTGCCTTTTCTATAAGGAAATCATGACATTCAAGGACGATAATGTCTGTCAAAATATTTGAATTTGTGCCGTAAGTACTTGAGTTTTCAGAACCTGAAAACTACTCATATATAAAACATGTTAACGAAAATAATAAAGGTATTCACGTAAATAATTTAATCATTACGTGTAAATTGTATGAAACTACTCCCTGTTGATTCGGTTGCCATTTTTGCAAACACATTTAATTCTAATTTAAATGTAACAGGTCTTTAAACTACACTTCTGAACTGTGCATATTGTTGAAGTTACATCTATCGAATTAGCAGTCGTTTATTTAACTTTGTTTTTTGTTTGGGCCAATTGCCATGGAGGAATATAGAGTTTAATATCGCTTGAAAATTATGAAATTATTTCGTCATAATGGGTGTTGTGTTCGTTAAATGTTTTGCGAGCTTTACCCATTTTATTAATAAAGCCCACTTCTGGAAGAATAAAAACATCAACAAAAAAATTTACGAATTTTGGATGATGGCAATTCACATGAGATTTAGTAGCATCCCGATAGATTCGTCGGTTTATGTTTCTTCAAACGACTTTGTAAAGACAAATACAGTCAGCGTTATATTTGGATGAATAATAAATTTATATTAAACTGAATTGGATGATATGAATAGCAGCGTCATGTGTATTTGACAGCATGTCGCTTCGTGACACGTTAGACAATCTGCAGAAGAAATTAGAGGGTACCTAGCGTGCTGTTTCCATGAGTTTGATATCAATTTTGCTCGCGTTTTTTCGAATCCAGCTTTAATTTCTGAAATTATTAATTTTGAATTATAATAAATACTCATTTATGTTAGTACGGAAATTTTTTCACATAACCTTATTATGTTATTCGCGAAAATAATTTAAAACTGATAACCTTCTTACTGTTTGTTTTAGGATGAAATGGTGGACGAATTCGAAGAAGTAGATTTACTTTATCGCTTCCCTGATGACGAGGATGATGACGATCACTTCTCAGAATTATCGGATATTGACTCTGAAGATGATACCGATAATATGTACCTTGATAAATCTAATCTTGAATTACGCGAAGAAAAAGTAGTTGCTCGACTGTATGGTTCAAAAATAAATGCAATGAAGTGATCCCTAAGAAGATGGCTGTGGATTTTCGTACGTATTTCATTAATTTAGATAAGGAATCCCAAGATTTAATTATTCTCGCACATCTGGCAGCTCACTGTGACAATGCAATGCTCAGGTCAAAAGTTGGTGCTCGATCGCGAGATATGAAGAAACGCTACAATCAGATATATTATTTCGAAGTTGCCGATATGCCGTGATATGTACTTCTTCCTGTATATAATGGGAATTAAACGCTACAAAAATCTAATCGAACATTACGACAAAAATGGTGTTTATCCACGCAAACATGGCATGACGAATAAAATTAATCTTACAGATGCTTTAACTACTTTGGAAAAAAAAGAAATTGTTTCATTTATCTGCCGTTTTGCTGAAACTGTTGCTATCACTTTACCTAGACGTCAACCAAATAATCGTTATTATCGTTTATTAAAACTTCCAACTGCTGAAAGTAAGACTTCTGCTTACACTAGATACACCAACAGCGTCGAACCGGGTGGTAAAATCGTAAAACTTCGCAATTTCCAAACGCGAGTTAAGTTATTTTGTTAATTTAGTAGGGGAAAAATTAAAAAAAAATAAATTTTACCGTTAGGTCCCTTTCTATTTGCGCTTAGAATCGTCGACTTCACTTTTACAAAACGCGCATATCTCTGGGAGGGAACACTTTTGCGGCATGGGATCGGTCTCATTCGATGCTCAGATGTTGTCCACCATCAAAAAAAAAAAGTGAAAATTGTTTTTTTACCCCTTGGTCTCTTTCTCTATGCGCTGTCACATATGTATGCAAAACTTAAAGAATTTTTCTCAGAACAAAACCCTTGAGGGGATAATATTTTTCTAATAAATAAAATTTATAAAATTTTTTTTCAAATCTATTGTGGGTTTTAAAATAGTATTAAATAACGAATGAGTTAATTCGAATATTTTATTACGATTTTAAGATTTCTTTAAAAAATATGCACAAGTGGCAAAAAACGTAAAATTTCAAACATTAAAATTAAATCAGTTAAAAGAATTACATACTATTTACTTTGAAGCGAAATTAGGTTACCATGTCACCAGAATTGATAACAATGTCAGAATACTTTCAACGACATAAAGAACCATCTTCAACAACACGATCTCACTACTAAATATAAGAACAAATAAGCATTTCAAATATTATTTATTTATTTATTTATGTGTGTAAACAAACCAAGACAAAATAACAGTCTATGAAAAAAGTAGAAAATTTATTCACAAAACATTAGAAAATCTTAACACAGAACAAAGAATTAATAATAAATGGGAAGAGAAACAAGTAACTAAAGGCGCCACTAGCAGCACTTTTAAAATAACAATCGCACAATGATCAAAACGAACATCACAGAAGCTTCATCATCAGCATCAATGATAGCAAGTTCCTTGCCTTGCTGCTGGCGACTCTTTCTACTAGCCAGGCTCTAGTCATTGTTGTTCTGCAGCAGTTGTGGTAACAAATCTATCTGGTTTTTGGGACGGCCATTATGGTCAAATGGAATTTGTACATTCACAGCTTTACAGCGATACAAAAAAAAAAAATCGAATTTTTATTTAATAGAAAAATACAAATCTTGTAGATTTATTTTATATATTTTTTAGCATTTCTTTTGCACCAAAAGGAGTCACAAACAAACAATAAGTTTTTTTTTCCCTATATCAGAAATGTAAAGAAGACATGTCAACCATAATAGTATTTAGTTTAAGCAAAAAGTCGGGGGAAAATGCTTTACAACAAACGTCTCTGCTGAACGATACATCATTTTTATGTATGATCGATCAGTCAAGGCAACTCAGTTACAGTTGCCTCAGTTAAGAACTACATAGTATAGACTATTATTACGTTGCACAGCCATTAAAGGGTGTGCCAAAAAGTTATTTCTGTATGTAAAATGAGATCTTTACACATTTTTCAATTTAAGAATTTTTTTCAAATTTGTATTCAATAGGTCGATTATAGATGGAAGCCGAACATCAATTGTGTTGTCAGTTGTCAAACAAAAATTTCAGATGAGAACTGGCAAATAACAGCTGTCAGTTAATACAAAAAAAATATATATATATTAAAAACAAATAAGTTGTAGTTGCCAGTTAACAATGCATTTGAAGCTCGGCTACAATCCATAATCGACCCATAAGTAAATTATCGTTTGATCAATTGGATTTGATCAAATTCTTTTAAAAAACAATTTAATGAAAAATTTCGATATAAGTTGAGTTAGTAAAAATTATTTAAAGAAAAAAAAAATATAATAAAAATGCTTGCAATATATGACAATAGTAGGCCAAAGCTTAAATAAAGGGTGGTTAAATTTTAAGGGTCGATATTGATTTTGAATAAAACATAAATTATTTAGGACATTATTGTCATTTCTTTTTATTATGATAATATTGGTATGGTTCAATTAATAATATCCGATGGTCCAAATTTTCGATGACGCTGAGGCATAATTGAGGTTCTATGCCGTTAATGTGCCGAATTATCTCATGCATTAGCTTTTGAATTGTTTCTTATCGACGTACATCTTTTCTTTACAATAACCCCAAAGAGAGAAGTCCAACGGTGTCAAATCTTATGATCTTGGCGTCCAATTCATATCGCCACCACGTGAGATAACACGGCTATTGAATTTGTCGCGCAAAAGAGCCATTGTTTCGTTAGCTGTGTGGCATCGTCCTGTTGAAACCACATATTCTTTACATCCATATCTTCCAAGTCGAGCCATAAAAAGTTCGTTATCATCTCACTATAGCGAACACCATTCATAGAAACTGCCTGACCAGCCTCACTTTGGAAAAAATACAGTCACTCTTTGTGTGTGCGTTGAGTTTTCGGCAATCACTCTTGGATGGCCATTCGCCCAAATGCGGCAATTTTGCTTCTTGACGAACCCACCGAGGTGAAAATAGGCCTCAGCACTAAAGATGATTTTCTTCACGAAATGCACGATATGCATTTTGATTTGAACGCCCATTTTCATAATAAGCCTGAATAACTTCAACGCGTTGCTCGATTGTGTATCTTTCCATGGTTCAAATTGGGTTAGTCTGAAATTGAGAAATTTCAAATGAAATGCAGAAAAAAACTTGACGTTAAGGTGTGGTTCACATTCAACATCGGCCCTTAAAATTTAAACACCCGTTAAATATATTTAAAATATTTTTATGCATTTAGGGGCCTAGGACCAATAATTTATAAAAAAAACATGGAAAATATATAGAAATATTAATCGAATAGCTGAATTAGATCGATAATATATTTAAGATATTTTATGAATGAAATCGTTGAATATACAATCCCCTATTATATTCTGTATCGTCCATTAAAATACAGTTTAAGGTTATTTACTTGTGAACACATATTCTGTTGTATCGGTTGTATGTTTCATCGTTTAACGTCAATTGATATTTCCGTTAGGAAAATAAAACATCAGGAATAGGAAACTTGCTCAAGTCTTACTTCTGGAAAGTAACAAAAAGTATTTTTAAACAATTTTTACGACCAACTTTTTAGCAAAGTTAGCAAAAAAATTTACAAAATACTTGACTTAAAATAATAATATACATTTTTCATTTTAGAAGCAGAAAAATAATACAAAATTTTTTTTTGATTCTACAAAAAAATATTAACTATCCAACCCTGCATAAATCCAATACAACACTTGTTTTGTTATTCAAAAATGTTCAATGGAAATTACAAATTACAATCATGCAATACTGTAAACGTGTACAAAAATTGGACCAATAGTACAATACAACTGGGCTGCAAATTGTATTTATAACACCGCTCTTTTCAACACTCTGTTTCCAACAATTTGCTTGGTGAAAATCTACAACGATCTATTGAATCGTTTAACGATTTCCGATCATACGTTTACAATCACTCAATTTGTACGGTGCTGGTGTATGACGATCACGATGATGATTGGTGTGCCTGATTCTACGCTATAGAGAGTTGTCGTTGTTGTTGCTGCTGCTGTATCATGCCGTTGTGTATCACTAAGAAATGGCCAAAATAATGAATGACAACAACAATAATAGTACAGAAAGAAAAAACAAGTACAACAATAAAATGTTACTGGTCATCGATACACTGTTATAATGTTGTTGCTGTTGTTCGATTTACGGCTCTAAAGTTAGATGGCATACATATAACCACATGATACACCAACAAACAAACGACTCATCGACCATATTCAATCGACCGATCTATTGTTATGGCCCCTTTTTATACCCGCCACCAAAAAAATGGTGGGGGTATATTCATTTTGTCATTCCGTTTGTAACACATCGAAATATCCATTTTAGACCCCATAAAGTATATATATTCTGAATCAGGGTTTGATTTGATGACGATCTAGCTATGTCCGTCCGTCTGTCCGTCTGTTGAAAGCACGATAGAGGTCGCACCGAAAAAGCTAGGGGGCTCAAATTTTGCCAGAATCTTTCTTATAGACAAGGTTTGTTTGGTATTGAAAATGGGCTAAATCGGAATATTAGGAAGAGAGTTATAGCTCGAAAAGCAAGAGTAGGTCGAAAAAACCGTGTCCTTCAAACATCGAATAAAATGGAATTGTGTCCAAACGCACTAACCTAGACTCCTGAAACTTCGAATATATATTTCCTGGGCAAAGGCAATATTTCGCCCCGAAAATTGTCTAAATCTATGCATTAGGAGAGGAGTTATCGATCAAAATGTACGAAAATTTATACCGCACAGTGTATTTTTCGGTATATTTAAAAACAAAAACGTCATAAAAGCAACAAAATTGGATGTACGACTCTGAAATTTTGCACACTTTGCTTATTGGTGAGACGCTTTTTTGTAACGGAAAATCAATGTGCCACGCCCACTTTTACGCCCACCTCCCATATAACGTTTTACCCAAAATTCATATAATTTCTCAATTTATATAGATTTTGGAATAATAAAGGGCTATATTGAAACATCTCAGTTGTACTCATTCGAAAATACAACTTTGAAACGCCCACTATAACGCCCACTTTTCACGTTATATACCGTTAATGAAATTTAAAAGCTCATAAAACCGCCAAAATTAGAGGTATGATGATCAAATTCGCTACGTATATCCTTCTAGGCAATGTCCTTACTGTGTCAGAAAATTAAGGCGCCACGCCCACTTTAACGCCCACCTCCCATATAACGTTTTACTTAAAATTCATATAATTTCTCTATTAATAAAGATTTTGGAATTATAAAGGGCTATGTTGAAACACCTAAGTTGTACTCATTCGCAAAAATAACTTTGACACGCCTACTATAACGCCCACTTTTCACGTTATAGACCGTTAATGAAATTTAAAAGCTTATAAAACCGCCAAAATTAGAGGTATGATAATAAAATTTGCTACGTATATCCCCCTAGGCATTGTCATTACTGTGCCAGAAAATTAAAGTGCCACGCCCACTTTTATGCCCACCTCCCATATAACGTTTTACTCAAAATTCATATAATTTCTCAATTTCTCTATTAATAAAGATTTTGGAATTATAAAGGGCTATATTGAAACACCTAAGTTGTACTCATTCGCAAAAATAACTTTTACACGCCTACTATAACGCCCACTTTTCACGTTATATACCGTTAATGTAATTTAAAACTCATAAAACCGCCAAAATAAGAGGTATGATGATAAAATTTGCTACGTATATCCCCCTAGGCAATGTCATTACTGTGCTAGAAAATTAGGTTGCCACGCCCACTTTTACGCCCACCTCTCATATAACGTTTTACCTAAAATTCATATAATGTCTCTACTAATAATGATTTTCGAATAATAAAGGGCTATATTGAAACACCTAAGTTGTACTCATTCGCAAAAACAACCTTGACACGTCTACTATAACGCCCACTTTTCACGTAATCTACCGTTAATGAAATTTAAAAGCTCATAAAACCGCCAAAATTAGAGGTATGATGATCAAATTTGCTACGTATATCCTTCTGATCAATGTTATTGTTGTGCCAAAAAGTTTAGGTGACACACCCACTTTAACGACTACCTCCCATATAACGGTTTATCTTAAATTCATGTAATTTCTCTATTGACAAAGTTTTTGGGAAAATAAAGGGCTATATTGAAATATCTAAGTTGTATTTATTAGCAGAAGTTTTATTGACACACCTACTTTAACGCCCACTTTCATTGAAAGACTACATTTACAAAAGCATTTTAGTAGCATTTCGAAGTATCTGATGGTCCAAATTTTCAATGATAATGTTGATGCTCAATTGTTGGGCATGATGATGAGTCGAGGTTGACTGTTCTTTTGCCACACTATCGCAAAAAACAGCAATAGTTCCCATTCAACGAACTAAGAAGGCATTCACAGATTTTCTAACATTTTATACAGACCTGTTTTGCAGAAATTTAAATATTTTTTACAATTCTCCCGATTGTGGACGAATTTGAACGAATTTGAACGAAAACCTGAATAACTTTAACGCGTTGCTCATTTGCGTATCTTTCCACTGTTCAAATTGAGTTAGTCTGAGATTGAGAAATGTCAAGTGAAATGCAGAAAACAAATTTAAAGACTAGGTGTAGTTCACCTTTAATATGGGCCCTTAAAATGTAAATACCTTTTACAAAGAAAGTGATAAATATTTTATTATAAAGAGATTATTCCATAATGATTAACAAAATAATAAATATTGTGCTTTAAATGTACACAAAATAGGTGGTGGGTATAAAAGATTCGGCACAGCCGAATATAGTGCTCTTACTTGTTGATGTTGTTGTAGTTGTATTATTGCATGTTGTTTGTTGTCTTTATTAGTTGAATTTTGAGCCTTTTCGTTTTAAACTTAACATTTTTCCCTTGTTTGTTGCCTTTTGCTATTTTATTTTGTTTTGGGCTTGTTGTCCAATATTCCTTGGCTGCTATGGCTGGTGGTGGCCTACGATTACCAACTTGTAAACTTTGTTCTTGCCCAAAAAGCGAAAAACATGGAAAATGGTGGACAAAAAAAAAATCTTTTATGTTTAACATTTCCATATTAGCTGAATGAATTTTACAAACAATACCGTTTTATTACTAACGACAAACTTCGAATGGTGCAATGAAAAAAATCTCTAATAAATTACGAAAAATTCGTATGTCGGTCAATATGGAAATTTTTTTTTTTATTATGAAGAAGAAAAAGTGATGGAATTGTATAATTGAATTATTCAAATGGAAATTTTCTCAAGATGGTGTGCGATTTGATGAAATGAATAGCACTGAAATTGAATAATTTATCTAAAGGTAGAGAATTTATTACAATTAAAGTTTGCCTATAAAAGGGAAATGTTCAATGTAAGGGAAATTTTCCGATAATTTTTTTTATTTAAAGCTAATTTATAAAATGTGTTTGAAAATAATCTACATATGGGCATTTCCATGAATATGTCAACCACGAATGTAAAAATAAAAACTCTTGAAAGTTTTTCAATATAAGTTTATTGATAAAAAAAACATTCAAATTTGACTATGCGCAGGTATTAAGAGCTTATTAAATTATTTTAAGAGCAATAATAAGAGTTTAACTTGATTATCTGTTTGACTTATTTTAAAGAATTCCAATCAACTATTTTTTTTTTCGGCGACTAAATTGTAAAAATAAATTGTAATTGTAAATATGCTTTAAAATTAAGGTAACAATAACAGTTAACAAGATCCATAAGAAAAAATAAAATAAAGAGTATTTTTTGTTGATTTCCCTCGGGTGTTATTTTAATGTCACGTACGTAATGCAAAAACATTATTTGTCTCCGTCATTCGCATTTGAACAGACGAAGACCACCTAATTTAGAATTTAACTTTTTTTCTTAACAAAACATAAATATTATTACCTAAGAATATTATTAGAGAAAAATCTGTTACGATATGTCACGAACGATATTAAATTGAATTTATTATAAAATCATTTAAAGATTGTTTTAAATTAAGTATGATAGATTTAAAAAAAATAGTTGGTTTAATGTAAGAAATTAATAAAAAAGAAAAAATACCTCCCAAGATTCGCAGATTTTTTCATACTTGCATATATACCTCAAAATCACTTCTGTTTTATGTCACGTACGATATATTCTTATTTTTTTCTGGATATTTTAGACAACAATGATTCGAATATAATGAATTTTTTTTTAAATAATGTACCCTTTGAATGGAACATAAAGATCTAATTTTGTTTCAGTTACTCTTACTTTTGCAAAAATTTCTCCACCTTATAGGAGTAAAAATGTCACGTACGATGACAAAAGAACAGACGGACATTGATCAGTCGACTCTCCTACTTACAAGATTTCAGAAAATTTGTACTTTATAGAGTCGAAAATAAATAAATATTGTGAAAATAAAAAACGGAATGGCAAAGCTATATATACCCTTGGTACCACAGCTGATCATTTAAAATTCGTGTTAAACAAATTAAAAAAAAAAATTTTTTTAAATAAATTTTTTTATTCATTGTTTATTTTTAATTAAAAAAATATTCACAGATTTACTAGCAAAAAAGTATCATATTAATTTCCTTACAAATCAAAAAGTAAAATGTTTTTATTCTCTTAAAGTAATACTCTTTGTGTGGCCCCTGGACGTTCTATTATGTTTAAACAGGAAGTGTTGCCAAAGTCGGAACCGCTTTGCATATTTTTTTTTTTTTTTGCTATCTTTGAAGTAATGAAACCACTAAAATGTTAATCCCTTAATTATATACATCGAATTCCGGTACACATGATCTTTAATTTTATAATTTTAAAACCCAAATCACTTTAACAACAAACAATAAACTGTAAACCTAAAAAAATTACCAAAACTTTTAAATAAAAACAATATTTCAAATAAATTGCCGACCAACTGATCGACAAGACGAAATAAATTCAACAAAAATATTTAGACGCCGACTCAAAGTCTCAAAGATGATTCACTTTAATAAGCGTTAATAATTAAAACTAAACGAAAAGTCCCGCAAAATTATTAATCAAAGTTAAAGGCAGAAGCAATAAGCCAAAACAAAACGAAAATAAAATCTAAAATTAACTATAAAATCACTGTAAATTTAAAGAAATTTACCTAAAAGACTACAAAAAGGTTCACTCTGTGGTAGGAAGTCTTAAATATTTGTTTTTTTTTTTTAATTTGTGGGTTTCTATTTGTGTTTGTTTATTTAACAGTCACGTACAGAGAAATAGTTTTAATTAAATGAAATTTATACGGCAATAAAAGCTGTGCTATTCCACAAATCGTGGCTGTTCTCTCATCTTGCGTAGAGACACCGAAACTGCTGTTTCTTGTTTGTATTTAGATTAACGCTTCTTGTTAATTAAGTTTAATAAATATTTCACACTCATACACATTCACAGTTTACCAAAAATAGAAAAATATAAGCAAAAACAAAACATTTAATTTGTATTTGACCATTCAAGTGATTCAAACCATCAGACATAAATTTCTGTTTTCAAGATGTTACCCATCATCTACTTCAAACAAAGTTAATTTATTGAATAAAGATACAGACAAAATCCAACAGATTTTAAAATCGAAACGAAACTTATGGGTAAAACAACAACAATACGAGTATAATAATATCTATTAACATCGACTATTTATTAACTGCAGACGATTCTTCACTGAATTTGCGAGTGTGTGATTGTGTCCAAAAATTGTATCATTGTTATTTGGCATCTTTTCGAAAATTCCTCTAAACAATACACACGCGTATACATATAGGCACGAGGGTGGGCTGAGAAATTATAATTTTAATGCCAAATTTTTTTTGGCATAATTTACACAGTAAAAAAAATTATTAAAATTTTAGTGCAGCCATCATTAGATTACAAACTTAATTGGATTAGGAGGTTCTGGCTTTCCAAATATTGAGATTACTAGCCTTTAGTTTAATAAACAAAGGCAAGCCGGCTCTTGCTCTTCATTGTCATCGTTATAATGATACTTGATAGCCGACCGTTTGCTTTAAATAATAAGAGACCTGTGATTAAGTTTACTGCAGTTCTCACTTCTAATAGGCATTTATAAGAAGCTTTAATTTCCCTAATGGCGGAAGAATCGCCAAAGTATTTTCTCGAACACTGTGTTTCAAGGCTGTAGTCCAACAAATTATTCATTTGACGCTTGATTTGCGTTACAAAATAGTATAAGTGTTTTAATTTAATTTTTAATGGAATTGCATTTATTATAATTAATTAATATCTTTTTCAAAATATAAACTAAAGGATAAATATTTAATTGATTAATTTTTGTTTTAATTTACAAATAAAAAACTTTTTACAGCTCGAGTTTTTGTTAACAATAAAAACTTTTTAATTAGTGAGCCGTAAAACTCATAAAGAAAAAAATAATCAGGTGACTTCTAAGCACCAATTCAATTTTCTAAATTGTCAAACAAACAGCCGTTTAAATAATAAATAATAACAAATTTAAAAGTTGTTGTATGCTTTGACTTAAATAATTACGTTTGCATTAAAAAACTGTACAGATTTTTTATACCCTTCATAGTGAGTGTAAGGGTACAACTGAGATATGATGAAAAAATTTAGACCACCTCGCCCTTTCACACCAATACAAACAGAATGAACGTAGGTTCGAATACCAGTTAGAACAAAACAATTTTTTTGCTTATATTTTTTTTTTCTCTTTTAGTTTTAATTTTTTATTTTTTTTATGTTTTTTTATTTTTTTTAATTACTAGTTCTTATATATACTGTTTTTGTTACAAATCTGCCTACTCTATGTTAAGTGTCATTGCGTTTGTAATTTCGATAATATTAATTTCCGACCCCATAAAATGAATATTATCTGAAAGCTAATGATTAAGGGAGTGGATTGAGCAATGTCAGACGCTGTGTTGGTTGAAATCAACTTTTAGAAGGCCCCACATGTTTCACAGATCCATCTGTGGTACTTAGTTTTAGGAAATATGCGGGAATGAATCGCAATTGAAATTTAGTACAATGACCTTCTTGCGATATGAGCAAATAAACACGACTACCTCTGTTTTCTCCAAAATTTTTACCATTGAAATCAAAAATGTTCAGCCCTAAGATAAGACACGTTTGCTATTTTTTGTAGATATGGTATGCCTCTAAGGCTATTCGTAAATTTTTTTTGATAAATCGGTCAGCAATCGTCAAAGTTATAGGCTTAAAAATAAATATTTTTATAAAAATATATCAAGCCCCGAACTAAAGACACTAAAATATAGGTGGAAGCCTCAAAAACTATAACTTAGTTAAACTAAAAAATCGATTTGAAACTAACTGAGATATAAGCGCAAAACTATAAATGCTAAAATTTACTTACGAAAATCGATATTTTAGCTCCCGTACAATAGAGAGGAGCGATATTGGCATGAGAAGAAAAAGTTTGACTAGTTAAGTATAAGACACTATAAAACAAATTTAAAATCCAAGATGGCCACCACTACAAAATGGCGTAAATTATATTTATATATGGGTCAAATCCAGTAATTAAAAATAAACCTACTTTATCCCCCTCAATATTGGAATTAAATGAAAGGGCTAAATCAGTAAAATCGGTAGACTATGAAAAAATTCAAATCAAGATGGCGTCTGAAATGAAATGGCAGATTTATGGGTCAAATATATTAATAAATTTTGGTATTAAATGAAAGGGGTTGACAAGTAGAATACAGTAAAAATTCAAGATAGCACCCTAAGTAAAATGATGGATATTTTTTTTCTCAATTCGATCCACATGGATATTAAATGAAAGGGCTTGACTATTAG
Source organism: Phyto melanocephala (assembly GCA_941918925.1). Lineage (NCBI taxonomy): Eukaryota > Metazoa > Arthropoda > Insecta > Diptera > Rhinophoridae > Phyto > Phyto melanocephala. Next base: position 47,410,641 of record OW799233.1, on the reverse strand, counting down.
AAAGCAGATAATTATATAAAAATTCAAAATCAAAGTTGGCATCGGAAAATTCGAGTAAAATGACGTAAAACATTAAGTTTGAAATCTAGGGCAAGATTTGGTGTGATCACTATATCTATATACATACATGATGATTTTTTCACACATTTTACATGAGCTTTAAACTCATTTTTACTTCAAGAAAACTTAAAACTTAATTTCATTGAATTGTAACACAAATAGTAATCCGTAACTGGTTACGCAAATGCATTCCACTCGGCTAACATAATATTTTAAATAATAATTTTTAAAATATTCTAAAAATAATTACAATTTAATTTAGTAAGTGTTTTAGGAAATTAAATAATAATATTCAGCTCATCCTCTACACCTCTGCCAATAGAGTTTTAAAGCAGCAAACGAGCAAATGAACTTGAGCCAAAATAAAAATAATTTATAATAAATTTAATAGATAAAGTTCGAATAAAACATTAATCATAAAACTTATTTCCTTTTATTTTGGTTGCAACCCTCGTTTTTTTAGTTTCTCAATTTTTATTTCATTTTCATTTTGCAAAACAAACTATATTTTATAAATAGTCCATGTATTCATACGTTTTTAAAAAAACCACCTAAAAGCCAAATAAACAAACAAATTTATCCATTCATTCAAAACTAATATTTTAACGCGCCAACATGCTAAATGAAAAATAAAAGGCTTCATCACCTTCATCATCATAGTCACCATCACAATCAGTATCATCTCTATATGAATGTAGACTGTCACTTTAGTATCGGTGATTGTTTCTCTTGCTGCTGTAGGGTACTTTTTCGTACAATTGATTTCTCTTTTGTTATGACTTGTAAAACGTTTTGTCTTTAAATCTAATCATGCATTAAATTGCCAATTGTTTATTATAACCGTTTTATACAACATTTACTATTATTTCGGTTGTAGGTATGCAGTTGTTGCTAATAAAACATTTAAACAACTGAAATACAACAATGTGTGCTTGTTGTTCACACATTGAATTCGAACGCACTCTCTTACGTTTGTGCATTCGTTTGATCGTATTCATATGTTTGATTTATGTTTTGATTTGTATGATGCGATTATTAATATAAAATAAATTTAAACTTCTTGTAACAATTAATAATTGTTTGTACGTTTGATTCGCCTGACTCGTTATTTACTGGGTTGGATTAATGTGGATGAATGAATGGATGTATGATTAGAGTGATAGTGACTTCGTAAAGTGCATTTTCTTGTTTTCTACATTTGACTTTCAAAAACATTAGTTAATAATTCAAAATTTAATTTTTTTTTACTATTTTTAGTCACCAACTAAATTTGGCAAAAAAAACACACTTCGATCTACACACATAAGCGCGTTTTTGTATGCGGAAAATTTAGCAGTAAAAAGTTGTAGACGAGGAAGTTGTTTTTTAACTCGTTGATTTGTTGTTTGTAGAGAGGAAATGGAAAATGGATATGAAAAAGTTTTGAAAGATTAAAGAAATTAAAAAGTTATGGAAGTAAAGTTTTTTATGACTTTTTTTTACAGAGATTAAATATAATTTTTATTTGCAAAGAAAGCACAAAACACCATAAATATATTATAGCATAGTCCAACATCCTTTCCATTTCGCTGGGAATATATTGGCAGAAGGTCTATCCGTACTTATCTTCCATCGAAAAATGGGCATTCGCTGCAGCGAATTTTGCATACCATTAGAATGTTTCCATACGAAATTCAACTTGTCCAAGAATTGACAGATTACCAGCAACGACTTGACTATGCAATTAATTTCCAGCAAAAAGCACAAGAGAATCCCAATTTTATTCATAACTTAGTTATGAGTGACGAAGCCCATTTCCAATTAAATGGGTTCGTTAACAAGCAAAATTGTAGGATATGGGCTACGGAAAACCCGAGAGTACTTCATCAACGACAATTACACCAAGTTAATTGTCATTAAGTGTTAAGATCATTGGTCCATATTTTTTTGAAAATGAACGAGGTGTCGCCATTTTCATCAAAGGTGATCGATATCGGGCCATGTTGGAAAATTTTGCAAGGCCAGCCGTGGAAAACCATCCGCAAATATGGTTCCAACAGGATGGGGCCACAGCGCACACTGCGAGGGCCACAATGGCTCTTCCGCGTTCCCCGGATTTATCCGCTCCAGACTGTTTCCTTTGGGTTTATTTAAAAGGGAAAGTTTATGTTAATAAGCCTAGGACTATTGAGGAATTAAAAACCAATCTTCGAGACGAAATTAACAACATAACACCGGAAGTTTTGCGAAAGGTCATGGAAAATGTGTTGGAAAGAGCACATTTGTGCGAAGCAGAAAATGGCCACCACTTGCGGGATATCATTTTTAATAACTTATCTAAAAATATTCCCTATAAATTTACTGTATTTAAAAAACAAAAAATTAAAAAAGTATGTCTTAAATAAAAAGTTATAAAAGGAATTCACATCGCTTCGGTCTTTCTGAGCCACCCTGTACAAATATCATAATCCTCGATCTGCATCTTTTTCAGATGAAATTTGAAGTTTTCGTATCCGATAACCAAAGCATTTTTATCCAGTTCATCCTCTGCGAAGAGGGTTTTAAAGCAGTAAACGAGCCTTCCTTAAAGTGGTTTCTCCATTTTATTTTAGTTTATCCATTCAAAGACTCTCTGATTTATTGCCCGGCGTTCTGATACACTTAATGCTGCCAAAGTTCCCCTCTTGGCAAGCTCGTTCGCCGTTTCATTTCAATCAATGCCTACCTATCCCTTAACCCATATCAGAATATCCTTATTTTTAGAAGCACAAATTTTGAGCTTTAGAATGCATTCAAGCACTAAACAGGAGTTAACAGACGCAAGTTTTTTTCTAACCGACTAGTAATAAAGTGCAATGATAATTCTCTTGCCTTTTACTAGACACTGCAATATATGGTTTAACGCTTGCAGAAAACTAAGCATTTTTGTCTGATAGATAAGAGCATACTCCCCCAGACTAAAGCTATAGGATAGATCTAACTCAAGTTAGCACCTGAGCTACTGCCCACAAAAAAGTATTGTTAAAGATTTTGATGCCACTAACCATGCAATCATTGCGCATTGATCCATCCGCTATCTGCTTAATAGATCCCGGTAATTTCTGCTTCTTACTTTTCTAGAACATCCATCAGTTTAAAACTGCGCCTGGTCTGTGCGCTTAATTTGTCAGCAGTTAGCGTGCTCGATGTGGTTTTTTTTTCTTTTTTCAGTGAAGAGTATTTTTAAAAGGATGAATTTGGTATATTTTGTTTTTTATATTTTTCAATTTTTTTATTTTTTTTCTAGTTCTTACTTCACTATTTTTAATACACAAAAAAATATTTATATAAACAGTTTTTCAAAAAGTGTGTGGCGACCACCAAACTAAAGGATAGAACTTTATTGTCAAAATGTTTATTTGAGTGAAATCGAGATTTATTCCTGTCACAATTCTATATTAAAAACACTGGTCAGCAGCAAACTTAGCCTTTGAATAAAAATATGTAGACTGTAGAGGCTTTGACGCGCTAAATTCAAATCCGTTTTCAGTTTTTTTCTATCGGGTTTAGATTTCTTATGGACATGCCTAATATTTTTGTTCAAAGGGGCGTAATTCTTTTTTTTTTTTTTTTTGGAGACCAGTGTAATCGGCTGTAGAGTTTTGACCTTAAAATCAACATAAACTGAAGCCGTTGCTCATATTGACTCATCTATGCCACAGAGTCATTCAAGACATAAGATTCGTGACATTGTAAGAATCCCAGGCGTTCTTTAAAATCATAAAGAATTTCGTTAATACTTCACACAAAGCTGGTTTGATTTGTTAATCATATTTCTGCCCTTATTGGGAAACCCTATATTAAATCTTACTTTATTATTATTTCTCTTTATTTGTTTGGTTTATTTAAATTTTCTATTACATGTTATGCAACCACTTTTTGGGACAATCCCTCGTAAAATACACTCACTTGTTTTAAAAATATTTTTCTGAATGCCAATCCCTTCAATCTTGCCATATTATGTTATTAAAGTGCAATTAAATTAATATTAAACTATTAAGAGAAAATCACTAACAAGAAAATAATGAATAACTTTGGGAAGTTTTTTTAAATCTTAAATAGTAAAACAAACAGTGAGTGGGTTTAAATTTAGAAACCGAAACTTGTGTTTTATTAAATATCACAGCTCAATAAGAAAAATAATCTTAAAAGTAAAAAATTAGTAACTTTTGACACTATTGAACGAAAATTACAAAAAATTAAAAAAAAAATATTTGAATTACAAAAAAACTTCAATAAATAATTTTTCTTCGTTAAACTCGTATAAACTCATGCAAACCTCAAAACAACATCATCAAGAGCAGCATCGACGAAAAGCAGAATTGTATATCTATTTGTTTTTGCTTAAATAGTTAATAGCAAAAACAAAATACCAGACAAAATGATAAGCTCACAAAAAAATGGAAAAAAAGGAAACATCTGTGTACAAAGTTGAGATTTAACTTCGACATCAATCCCATACATTCATATCCATTTAAGAATCCAACTCAATACGGGGGGGAAAAAGAAAAACTCATTGAAGGCGTTGAAAATTGTCAAAGGCAGGCGTAACATGGCAAGCCATAAAATACATAAAATCTAGCTTCACTTTATTTAAGTCACAAACAGACAAATCAAAACTAAAAAGTAATTTTTTTCCTCTGCAAGAAAAAAATCTTTTTTTACCTCTAACTCACTATTGGTTTTTTTGTTTGTTCAAAATACAACTGAATCTTAAGCTGCATCTCACTTTGACGGACCAAACCTTAATCATACACAACTACAACACACGTAAAAAATATCAAACAACCATTCCAGCACTCCTAGAAATAAAAACCATAAAAAATAGAAATATTTTATTTTGGCGAAACAGGAATATCACTCAGTTGGAACTACGGGTTTTTCATTATCGGGATTGAGATTAAAGAATTTCTGGAACATTTGCTAAAAAGCTAATTAAAAGTGTGCCAAAATTGTGTAATATTTGTTTTTTTTTATTTAATTATAAAGTCCATAGAATGCAGCCAATGAAGTAATCGGGATTTTTACATCAATGGATTTGCCAAAACATATGCACTCTTTTTTAGAAGTTTACATTAATCAATCTGCATAAATGTGGCTGAATTTTGGTAACACAGAGGTGCATCTTAACATTTAACAATAGTTATTTTGTTAAGCCCTACTTATTTTTGATGAGGTTACATTAACATTTTTGCTGTTCGTAGGAAAAGCCCCTCAATGCCATTGTGTGTGAAATATATAACATCGTGCAAATGTTGGCCGAGGATGCACTCAAACTTTCGTGACTCTGTCGCATAAATCGGGCTAAGTTTGACTGATAGCATGAGTTAAGTTTCCTTTGACTACCATTGTAGTCTAAAGCTTATTAGCATAGAGTTGCAACTTAAAAAAAAAACACAAGAAAAAGTCTAACGAGGTCAAATATCACGATGTTGTTATTCTAAATAATCCATAAAGTCCATATCATCGATTTTAAGCGAAATTAAATTTTTATTCGTTGAACCATAGTGCACGCAATAGACTTTGATGGACTGACCAACGCCTTTCTTAAGAAAATATGCATCGATCAGCCCAAAATCTACACCTTACCGCCAAGAAATGAATTTCTGGAAATTCATTGAACGATCTTGGATTTTATGTAGATGTAGGATTAATAGTCTTATTGAAACCAGTGTTCTGCACATTAAAATCTTTAAGTTTTGGTAATAAATTGTTAAGTACCACTGCTTAATCATCGTTTAAGTCTTACTAAACAGCAACCAATTGGCTATAGGCAATTAAATATGAATATTTAGTGTGAAAATTTTAACGATTCACAAAGTGCAATGATTTATTAAAAAGTATTTCAGGAACCTCTCTTAAATTTTAAGCTTCTTGCATACGAATCTATGCTTCTATATATTCATCAAAATTTTCAGAGACAGTTTTGTTATTATCATTTCAGCAATTTGTTAGGCTCCACGAAAAGACCACCCTCCCCCCCCCCCCCCAATGAAATAACGCCCAGGAAACAACCCCCAATGAAGTAAACCCCAAAAAATTGGAAATAACACCCAAAAACTGTGAATGAAATAACATCGAAAAATAAATTAAATAAGCCCAAAGCGAAAACGAAACATCCTCCAATGATGAAAATGAAATAACCCCCAATGAAATAAGCCCCATCAGCAACAAAAATGAAATTATGACCAAAATTCATAAAAGAATCAGTTTCACTAAGGATTTCATGAAGTCAATATAGACCAACAGCAAAATCGCAAAATTATTGATATAAATCGTGTAGAGGCCCGCAGGCGTCTTCTTCATAATAAGGATATATGCAACTTCGAGAGTGTGCCAGCATTCATAATCAATTTTTTTTTGTTGAAGGAACATACAAACCTCGTTTAATAGTGACTACTTTTGGTTTTGTAAATGGACTAAGTCCAGTGCAGTTATTTTCCCTTTTACGATGGAAGCAATTTCTGATCATGCACCAACGAACTATCCTAAAACTTTCGAATGGCTTGAAAATCCAACACATGGGAGACGTTATTATAGTTACAATGTTGTAAAGAAGGCTATAATTTTCTGTAATGGAGATGTAAGGAAGTATGGACAAAGAATTGTTTAATATTTCCAATATATTTATTTTTGAAACCCAACTACCAAAAAATTATTTTCATGTACATACATAAATAATAAACTTAATACATTATACGTAAGAAATGGTAAAAAAAACAAAATGGTTGCTCATGAAATCAAAATGGAGAAAATATACGTTGTATGTACAAATGCTGCCAGTTGGTTACACTTTATTATTATGGACCTCCTTACTGCTTGGCAAAAGTGGAACCAACAACCGATTACTTTTGATTTAGGGAAAACAATCATTATTGCCGTCCGTAGACTTATTTCGTAGTCTGTCACGAAGGTCGCACCATCCAAATCCAGAACGTTATCATTTATGTATTTAAAAAGATATTGTAATATATTCACAAGCTAAAAGTTTTCTTGTAAAAGGCCTATTTTTATATAATTTATTTACAAGCACCCTCAAAACCAAAAGCTTTAAAAATGAAATAACCCCCGAATACAAAATGAAATATCACCCAAATTATACACGCTATGAAACAAGCCCCGAATTTAAAAATTTGTTGGGTGTTATTTCATTGGAGATTATTTCATAATTTGAAAACCCCAAATGAGAAATGAAATAATTTCCAAAAAAAAATGAAAAACGGCCCAAAAAAATTGGGAGTTATTTCATATGAAATAACACCCAAAAATGTATGAAAAAAATTTGGGAAATATTTCATTTTTCGTTTGGGCGTTATTTCATTGGGGGGCTTTTCGTGGAGCCAATTAAAAAAAAAAAAATGAAAAACGGCCCAAAAAAATTGGGAGTTATTTCATATGAAATAACAACAAAAAATTTATGAAAAAAAATTGGAGAATATTTCATTTCTCGTTTGGGCGTTATTTCATTGGGGGGCTTTTCGTGGAGCCATTTGTTATTGGATTGGTTTACTATTCCCATTATAATGGGCGTAAGGATCTTCGAGTCAACTCGCTGACGGCGAGTTATCCATCTAACTTAACTTATATCTAAATAGTTCAAGTTGTGAGAAATTTTAAATAATTTTTTTCGACGAAATTAACTCAATATTTTGTTGTAAATGTTATTACAACCCAAGCTTTGCTGCTTTTCTTAAAGAGGAATCGGTTTTAGCCGACAAAGCGTATTTTCGATGTTGTTTGTTCGCATAAACCAATATCTTTATGTAACTCTAGAAAAAAGTTCTAAAAATCTGGAATCGCACGATCTTGTAGACCAAATTACTAAAAAAAAAAAATTCGAGATGTTACGTGTTCGCAAAATATTTTCTATAGTGAGTCGATTGTTTGATTCGTTGAATGATCTGTGGTACCTTTCTGTTGGATATACTTGTTTTTAGACAACATAGCTTTAAATTTAGGTCTCGAATGTTTGCTTATTATGGTTTTATATCGTATCTCGTTTACGTCAACGTTCACGCAGGCCTCATTCTTAAACATTGATGATTTCATAGTCCCGTGGATATTCCTCTTTCCTGAACTGAACCACGATTTTCGTAATAAAATTGCAGCGTGATTCTAGCGTTAGGGGATTTTCGATGAAATGACAAACACACAAACAAACTGAGCCCAAGTGATGTAATAGAGTTCACAGCTCTGAAAAATAGTCTCATTCCGTATGACAAATAATGAACAAACACAAGGGTTCCTTATTAAAAAATGAGTGAGGCAAGGCGAGTTCATACAGGTGAAATTATCAGCCCAGCTGATGGAGTAGAATTTTGTCAAAATTTATTGAATTTGCCTTGATTTCATTTATTTATGCAGAGATGGAAAATGAGATTTTGGTTTCGGTATTAAACAATTAACTTGATTGTGCTGTTTTGATAATAAATGTTCTAAATTCATGTGTTTTTCTTGCTTTTGCACCATTTAGAATGTGTTTCACAAATAAATATATTTTTTTTTATCAAATTTTATTAAATTAAACATATGTATAATAATAACTTTTCCAACCCTGATATACGAATTGACCTTGACGAAAAACATCCCCTAAAAAGTTGCTTTGTTGTATCAATTTGCCGTTTAATTAAAAACAAAACACATACATTTAAAAGCCAGCTTAAATTTTTTATCATTCGTTAGAAAATAAAAATTTAGAAAATTAAATGTTTGAAAATGACATCATGTAATTGTTGGCGACGGCTACATCAGAGGTGGTTCGTTCGGAGCATTGTTGGCTTCCCAAGATTCAATTGTAGCTGGCTTATTCCTGAAGACCTCAAACTTTTCATATCCCCAAAGAAAATAGTCCAAAGATGTGATATCGCACGATGTACACGGCCTATTTCCCGTAGCAAAAAGGGAAATTAAGTACCGACCATAGTCCATTATTTCACACTCTATATGCCTCGTAGAGCCATCTTGTTGAAACCAGAGATCACTGAGACAAGGAAGCCCATAGTCCGTTTATATGGTGCAATAACGGTTAAGATTGACGGTAACATTATGATTTGCCTCATTTCTGAAGAAATATAGACCAATGATTCCACCAGCTCATGAACTACACCTTACCATTGCTTTAAATGTAAATAATGGAAGCCTTAGTACTTTTCGGGTGGCTTATTAGCCCAAATACGGCAATTAAGTTTGTTACTTATCCATTGAGCCAGAAAGTAGGTCGATTATGCGCACCGATAGTACCTCAAAGAACGATGTTTTTCCTAATACACCTGACCAACTTGGAGACGCTGTTTTGGTGTGAGTCTTTCCAAAATGACTTGCCAAACGATAGTGAACAAAAATGACAAAGCGGTTTGATATACATAAGTCATGCTTGATGAGTCAAAAAACGTCTATTGAAAATCAAACCTCACAATGAATCACTCATTACTTTTTGCAAAAATCGCTACTTCTGTAATTTTGAGCAAAAGTGTTCTAACTAGTTTTATTTTGTTGTCAATTATTAAAGTGCAGTATTCTGTAGGGTGTCTTTCGAATGAAATTTGTTTTATTTAGCAGTATTTTTGTTTGTTTTTAGTGTAATGGGGGGAGTATATAGATTTGTTGCACTAAATGCAAAACTGGTATTTATTTAGGCAACAATGTTGACATTTGGAAAATTTAATGATTTTTAATATAAAAGCTGTTTCTATTTGACTTTTTACAGTTTAATAGACTTTTTATCAAACCAAAACGCAAATGCATTTAAAACAATCAAAAGAAAAAATCCAAACAAGTGCCTGATAATTTATTTGGAGATTCTTCTATTCTAAGGTGAGGAAAACAATCTTGCAGATATTTTGATTTTATTATTAGTTTTAGCATCTATTTTCATTTTTATCTCTTTACAAGCGATTGTTTTTTCAAGTTTTCTTTACTCTCAAAGTACAATTTAAGGTTTTAAAAGGCTTTGTTTTTGGTTTTGTGTTTAACAAATTTTTGTACAAATTATTTTACCACCTTATAAATTGATCTCTCATTTATAATAAGATAAATAGTTAACCTTTTTTGTCGACTTGTTTTGGCCAATAATGCAAAGATTTATGGGTATCCCATGGAAACGTGATTGTTTTTGTTGTTGTTGTTGTTACTGATGATGGTTGCACATTTGGAGTCAACCACCAAAACTTGCTGCATCATAAAAAAGGCTAATAAAGCAGTGGCGAAGAGTAAAGAAATAACCTACACCTGTTGGAATTCACAGTCGTCATTCTTGTATGTATTGTACTCGTAATTCGTAATTGATTTTATTTATTTTAAAAAAAAAAAAAAAAAAAAAAAAAAAAAAAACAAATACAAATACAAATACAACAACAATATAAATCTAATGGTTGTCTTTTTGAAGACATACACTGATTCTTTGCTGTGGTAGCCAACAATAAATACTCACTGGGTCACTGGAACTCCTCTTGCCTTTTTTGGACCTTTTCCGATGACTTCAAGTAGCTTTAATGTTATTTAATGATGGAGAAAATGTAATTGTGGTAGTTAATAATAAAGCAGTTAGTTGAGTGTCATTGTTGCTTAATGTTTTTGTCAAACAGTTTTTATTGAAGGAAACAAAGTTGTTTAGAAGTAAAAAAACTCACAAAATAAAAAAAAAATATTATTATTTTTCCGAAATTTTATTTATTAAAATAAATAATCCTTTTTACCTAACTGCCGTATGTGTTTTTTTTAGAGAAAAACAATACACGAAATTCAAGTTGCAAATAATTTTTTTCTTCTCTTTTTTTTTTTTGCTTCAACTCCAGAAATTAATCTTTCGCTTAATTGTAAATCCCTTTAAAAAAAAAACTCTATTTGCAGCAGCTACATGTCAAGTTAATAACATGCAACGTAAAAATTATCTTACCCATTAAGGTTTGAAGAACAAAAAAAAAAAAACAAGAAGATGCAGCCAGCAATGGCAACAGCCACAGCCTGTCACCATCTAAATGGGTTTGACTGACTGATGTGGTGGAGTTTCAGATGCAAAAATCAAAAAACTAAAAACTTTGTCTATTTTGCTAGTTTGATGTTAATAATTTAACAATTTCCAACAGTTTTTCGTTTTTGTATAATTTTTAACATATTGTGGTGTGGCTTAGCAATTATTAATCAACTAACAAAAAAAAAAAAAAATAAAATTAGAGCCTCAGAAAAAAAAAGAAACCAATGAGGAGATGAGACATGAGTCTTTGCTGGAAGACGGGCGTTAACTTGCCACCAAGGGTCATAATATCAGCCTGCTTTAAAAACAAATTAAAGTAAACATGGTTAAGAGAAAAGTTTCATACCTACGCAGAGCTGGGAAAGTGTCGTTTGATATAAAAGTAAAAAAACACGTAATTAAATTGTTAAATTGTTTTTTAAGAAAATTATAAATATTCATTTTATTCAGAACTCCTGTTGTAACCCTGCAGATAACGCGACTATAAGGTGTAGAGTAATATAAAGTCGACTTATATTACATTGCAGGGTAGTTATAAGTTAACTATATTGTACATAATTTTATTTACATAAAAACACTCAATAAATTTAAGTTATCACTCAATTGGAAATTGTAACAACAAAAATATTGAAAGTTAATTTTAAGAACACCGTTATATTAATATAAAAACACAAAACTTTGTAAATAAAAACTATTATTCAATTTGCCTTAAAAATTGGCTTTTCTTTTAATAATAGCATTCAACTGCTTGATCCAAGGCATATAAATCTGCCTGGTCATAATTATAAGTAGGGCCAGTGGCGTTGATTAGCGCCGGCAAACTTTATTAGGGTCTATTAATTTGTTCACCCTCGTTTTTCAATCACTACAAAGGGATTAAAAAAAATAGTGATTATTTCGGGGAAAACAAAAACATCTAATTTTTATTAATGCTGCCAACTTGACAAAATTAATGCAGAGGTTTTTATTTTTGTGGCCACTTTCATGTGCAATTTTCAGAATAATTTTTTTTAATCGATATCAATCTAGGAATTTCTCCATAAATTTTGTTTTTAACATGTTGAAAAAACTTTTGTTTTATTGGTTGTTGGTTGGGTTTAAGCTGGTCTATATGTATTTCACTGGTGCTTATGCCAGATCATCAGTAGACCTTAAGTTTAAAAATGTTACAAGCTCTATTTAAAACTTTTATAAACAATATGAGAATTCTACAAAAATAAAACCAAAAACAAAATTAAACACTTCCTTATAATCCCAACCAACAATTTTATTCTTTTTAATTATTTTATATTTTTAATATTAAGGGCAACCGCATCTAGACCAGCTAAGACCTAACAACCAATAAAACAAAAATTTTCAAAACTATTGGGAGAATATCCTAAATAATTAGTAAATTTTTTATTTTGAAAAACCTTCGGAATTTCTTTTCAACAAAATTTTTCCAAAACATCATGATAAGAAGAATTTTAAATTTTTTTTCAATTTTGTTATAATATTTTTTCTAAAAAAAAAACTTATAAAAAACTTTACATAAATTAAAAAAAGTTTATAAAAAAATTTTTTTTCTTTATAAAATATTTTAAAATGACTTGCATTTTTGGTACAAAAAATATATATTCGAAAAATTTTCGTTTATTAAAAAATTTTTTGAATATATAGAATTTTTTGTTAAAAAATTATATATATATGTACATATATATAACAAATCTGCGATAAGCTTTTTTATTAATTATCAAAAATTCTCTATTTTGTTATTATACCCTTCACCTGTGGTGCACAAGGGTATATCGATGCCTTACTTCCTCAACCTCGTAACTTAAAAAATAGTGTTTTGACTTTTTCATATCAAACGATTGTTTTATACTTTAACTAAAAAAGATTAGTATATTATTACTACTAATATACATAAATACAATCAATTCTTAAGGATACGAGTTGAGGAAGCAAGGCATCGATATATAGCTTTGTCATTCCGATAGTAATTTCTACAATTTTCATTTCCGACCCCATAATGTATACATTTTCTGAAAGCTAATGAATAGTGGAGTCGATCGTCTGTCCGTCTGCCCGTGTGTTGGTTGAAATCAACTTTTGGAAGCAACTATATGTTCCTCAGATCTGTATATGGTATCAATCTCTTGGAAATATCCGGGAATGAATTGCTATTTAAATTCAGCACAATCGCCCTATAACTTTCTGAGATATAAGCAAAAAACCGCGACCACCTCGTTTTTTTCACAATTACAACAACAACATACATATATACTGGTTAGAGTAAACGTGGCATCGAATCCCAGTTGAGCCAAAAAAAATTTTTTTTATTATACATATTATTTATATATTTATTATTTTTTTTTATATATTTTTTTTTAATTTTTTAAAAATATTTTTTTTTAATTTTTTTTTATATTTTTTTTAATTATTTTTATACCCTTCACACAGTGAAAAAGGGTATACATATATAGGTTTGTCATTCCGTGTGAAATTTCTACAATTTTGATTTCCGACCCCATAAAGTATATATTTTCTGAAAGCTTATGAATAGGGGAGTCGATTAAGCGCTGTCCGTCTGTCCGTCTGTCCGTCTGACCGTCTGTCCGTGTGTATGTTGAAATCAACTTTTTGAAGCCCCCCGACATCGCTTGGACTCGGGTGAGGTATTAAAATATCAGAAATATTCGGGAGTAGATCGCTATTGAAAATCAGAAACATCGGTACATAAACAACTGAGATATGAGCAAAAACCCACGACCACCTTAATTTTTTTTTCACAAAAGCAACATTACAACAACAACATACATACATACAAACGTGTATACTGGTTAGAGAAAACGTGGCATCGAATCCCAGCTGAGCCAAAAAATTTTTTTTTAAATTTTTTTTTAAATTTTTTTTTTAATTTTTTTTTTTTTTGTTTTTTTTATTTTTTATTTAATATATTATTTATATTTTTATTATTATTTTTTTTTTAAATTTTTTTTTTTTTAATTTTTTTTTATTTTTTTTTGTTTTGTATATATTATATACATAATAATTTTTTTAAAAATTTTTTTTTTTTTTTAAATTTTTTTTTTTTTTTAAATTTTTTTTTTAAATTTTTTTTTTTTTTTTGTTTTTTTTAACATTCATACGTGAATTTATAATTTTACAATGGGACGTTTTTATATATGTATGTTTTTATATGTATGTACGTATTTCATATGGGATGAATGGTGACACAAACCACTGTTATTGCATGAATTCACGTTGTGAAGGGTATATAAGATTCGGCACGGCCGAATATAGCGCTCTTACTTGTTTATTTTTTTTCTATTTTTTTTTGTATTTTTTTTGTAATTTTTTTTTTAAAACATGCATACGTAAACTCAATTATAATTTTACAATGGTATGTTTTTTACATGTATGTACGTATAGGTATTTTATATGAGATGGATGGTGATACAAACAATTATTGCATGACTACACGTTGTGAAGGGTATATAAGATTCGGCACGGCCGAATATAGCACTGTTATTTGTTTTCTGCTCAAATTATGAGTGTGTTTTTTTTAATTATGAAAAAATCTCTACCTTTAGAAAGTTTCCGATGTGCAGAAATTTCTAAAATTTTCTAATTTTTTTAACAATTTTTCATACATTTTATTTTTTTTAGGAAAAAACATTCCTAGATAGTACAGACGTACTTTTTCACATGTGGTTATTAAATATTTGGCAACAACAACTACAGAACATAATCTCATTTATATTTTCAAACATGTTGTTGCTAATCATATGTACTTTTATTTCCAACGACTATGTTGCAACCTGTAACACTGAACTCATACTTGCGCAAATACAAGATTTGATATGAATAATGATGTACGAGTAGGGACGAAGAAAAATGTAGTATTTTTTTAAACATTTTATTTAAAGTAATTTTCACAATTTGTTTTTTATTATTTTTTCGTCTTGTTTGACTTAAACAAATTAGTAAGTTTTGTTAGAAGAAAAAAAACTTTTATTTTCGGTTCAAAATTAAAAGAAAAAAAATTTGAATTGAGGTTATGTAAATATCACTTGTTGATGTTTTTAAATCTCTCTTGGATTTTTTTCTTTTAAACATTTTTACAAAGCAATGTTTTTAAATCAAATTTGTAACTTGTTTGTTAAGATCTTTTTGTGTTGTTTTTGTTTTCTTTTCTACATTTAATATGGCATATTGTTGTGGTGTGAAGTGTTGAAGTCGTTGCTGTTGTTGACTGTTGTTGCATGGCTGGGTGAAGAAGTTAAAGCTGCCAAAGTTAAATATAATTAGCGAAAAAAGGTTTGGTTGTTTAACACCCATATGCAACAAGTACTTACTCACTCACTCACCCATTCGTACCTTAAATATAATCATCTAAATCATTTGATGTAAATAGTTTTTCAAACAAAATACTGTAAATATTTTTAGGTGGAAAATTTGTTTTTTTTTTGTTTTTAATTTGTGTGGCGTTCAGCCATATCGATTTGAAAAACATAAAACTGATTGAATTATAAACCAAAAAAAAAAAAAAAAAATACTAACCCAACCTTAAAATATATATAATTATGAGTTATGATGATGTCTATTAACATCATTGTTAAGTATTTTAGGAAAATTTGTTTTTGGATTCAAGTCATAATAAAAAGTGAATCTTTTTATTTGATTTTCAAAATTTAACTAGCAAAAATTCTTGAATTTTTTTATAGAATTTTATAGCATTTTTGATTTTTTTTAGAAAAATATTTCTTATATATGATTTTTCCAAGCTTGAGAAATTTTTTTAGTTTTTTTTATAAAAATTATTTATTTTAACCAATATTTCGCTACCAAACAATGGGTAGCTTCTTCAGGGTTAAGCTCTAAACACATAGACGACAGCAGACAGCAAGCAGCAATATGTCAAAAATAAAATCCATGTGTTTAAAT
Organism: Phyto melanocephala; assembly: GCA_941918925.1. Taxonomy (NCBI): domain Eukaryota; kingdom Metazoa; phylum Arthropoda; class Insecta; order Diptera; family Rhinophoridae; genus Phyto; species Phyto melanocephala. The sequence continues at coordinate 47,394,662 of OW799233.1, read as the reverse complement.
GAAAACGATTATTTTGAGGGCAGCACTTGCACTTGACCGATTTTTCTGAAACTTTGCACACATATTGAGTTGTCATGACTATACAGTTTCGTATTTAGAAAAGTGGGCAGTGCCACGCCCATAAAAAAAGGTATTATTTTGAGTTACTTGCACTGGACCGATTTTTCTGACACTTTGCACACATATTGGGCTGTCATGACTATATAATTTCGTGATTAGAAAAGTGGGCAGGGCTTGGCCCATTAAAAAAGTTTTAATTTTAAGGTACTTTCACTGGACCGACTTTTCTGAAACTTTGCACACTTATTGAGCTGTCATGACTATACAGTTTCGTAATTAGAAAAGTGGGCAGTGCCACGCTCATAAAGAAAAAGTTTAAGTTTTTAGCCTTGCACTTGATATTCGATTAAAATTTAAAATGCGATTAAAATTCATGAAGGGGCGTAGCAACGCGCGCCGGGCTTTTCTAGTAATCAATAAAAAATATCAAGAAATTTAGACGATATATTTGAAAAATATTTCTGATAAACTTTTCAATTTAAAAAACTCTGTATAAATCAAGAACTGTTTGTGTGTAAACAAAACAAAAAATTTGGATTCATACACATACATTATTTATAGGTTATTTATAGGTTATGATTTGTACTACGGAAACATAATTAACAATGATAATTAATATTGAATATCATAAATTGAAAAAGGAAAAAAAAAATAATATGAAAAGTTTCATTTATTTTCCGTATGAAAACAATTTTCTTTAGTAATATACTTAACCAAATTTGCAATAAATTTTTTAAGGCACCTTGTGCTTCTCGATTTATTTAATTTCTTGCGTTTATTGTAGGCAAAAAATTGACGCTGTAATATTTCGTAAAGCATTAATTATATTTAAACCACTTATAACCAGTACTTTAACTACAAGGGAATTTCTAGTGTTTAATATTTAATGCGGTTGTTAAAACAAAAATTAAGTTGTAAAAAACAAACAAATTTTATTAAAAAAAAAAAAAAAAAAAAAAAAAAGTCGCTGCATCAGTGGTTCCTAAATATATTTTTTTTATTGCAAATTTTCGTTTAAATAAAAATAAAATTTTTTTTTAATAATCTTCTATTAATACACTCGTACGAGTGCACGAAAAATTATCGCAAATATATTACAAACTCTTTATTAAATGAGGAAAATCAATCGTTAATTTTTGGCTTGTCGGAAGGAAAGGTGTCGTCTGTTTTATATAAATAATAGAAAAGCCCGGCGCGCGTTGCTACGCCCCTTAATGAATAAAAATGCATTCTGAAATTTAATTTAATATTAAGTGCAAGAAGCTAAAAATTTTAACTTTTTTAATAAGCGTGGCACTGATCACTTTTCTAAATTCGAAACTGTATAGTCATGACAGCTCAATATGTGTGCAAAGTTTCAGAAAAATCTGTGAAGTTCAAGTAGCTGAAAATGATAACTTTTTTCATGGGCGTGGCCCTGCCCACTTTTCTAATCACGAAATTATATAGTCATGACAGCTCAATATGTGTGGGCAAAGTTTCAGAAAAATCGATCTAGTGCAAGTAGCTAAAAATGATAACCAAATTTTATGGGCGTGGCCCGCCTACTTTTTGCCACCCATTAACACTCCCTTGAATGTGTGCAACAACTTGCTAAAGTTTGAGTCCGATAAAACACACACAGAGTTTCGCTTATATATATGTAGATAATGGAAAATATCCATCGAGAGTTTTTGTTTGTAACGAAAGTGTTTTACACATTTTTATTTAAATAAAAATGTATCGCATATATTTTTTTGTGAACTTTTTGTGAACAAAAATTTATAATTAATATTTGAATAAACAAATATTTATTGCAAATTTACCATTGAACGATATTTTAATCGGTAAAATTCTGTTTGTCGTCGATTTATTGTTAACATTTTTATCGATCAAAGTATTTTTATCAAATAAAAATTTATCTTCAATATTCTTTTGAAGAAAAGAAATTATTAATTTCTTTTGTATTGAACTGGAAAAGCCTACAGCTCATAATGGGAATCTCTGTTTTAACTCTTTTTTAACTAGAATTTAGTTTTAGTTGTTCAAACAAACTGTAAATTGATTGGGGATTTAAAAAGAAATCATTTTTAAACTTTAAGTTTTAAAAAAGTATTTAAAAAAATTTTTTTTATTGATTTACAGTCTGTGTGCGTGTGTGTGTGAATTACATATTTGTTTGCTTTCTTTGTATTGGTTTAAATTAAAGGTTTTCTACTTTTCGATAATTGTGTCCGTTTGTCTGTTAATTTTCATTTATTTGAATTGTGTGCAGAGTATTTGTTTTAGTTTTGAGGTGATGATGGCTTAAGTTTTAATTTATTTAAGTAAAAGGTTAGTGTTACTTTTGTTGTTTATAACTACAACTACACTTGACTGGCTGTTAATGCCGAATAAATATTTGATTTCATTCCTAAGGCATTCCAACATATAATTTTCTCACTTGAGTCGTAGATCAAAAGAAAGTTAAAGTTTGCTTTTAATGATTAGATAAATATGTACAAATATTATAAATATATCTATTATTATTATGTTTTTCGACTTTCATTTGAAAAAAAAAAACAGAAAGAATTTCGTTATTTAATTATGAAATATTTTATTACAACTTTCTTGCTGTCTTTCTTTACAGTGTAGTTGTAAGTAATGTAAACACTATAAAAAGAGTGTGAAAAGAGCAGGAAAAACAAATTTGGGTATTTGGTTTAGTGTTTAATATTTTGCAAACATTTAAAAATGCCCCTTTTTCATAAATGCCAGTGTCGTTTGACTTCCCAACACTAATGTAGTGAACTGTTTGCTTAATAATCTCCATATAAAATTCAAAATCTATAAATAGCAATAAACATTAACACACTTTAAAAAAATTCTATTAAAAATTTGTAAAAAAATATTTCATCGAATTAATTGTCTGCAAAAATATGTTGCATATCTTTTAAGGTATTTTTGTTTCAATAAAATCAACTTGCTGTTGTTGGCATTATATACGTAAACATATTCATATGTATATACATATGTACCAAGTCAAACACAGATTGTCTAAAATAAAAGAAGAATTGTTTAAACCAGACTTAATGTTGCAGCCAAGTGCATAATTGGTTTATTATTTCTATTATTTTAGTTTTTTTTAGCAGTTACACCAACAATAAAAGCGGAATGAATATTTTTAAAGAAAAACTAATACATATAACCAAGCAAACATTTTTGAGACAAGTTGTGAAAATTCGTTATTTGCAATAAAAAAAATCACTATAAATTTTTTAGTAAAAAAATCTGCAAAATGTTTATAAAGTTCGTTTTCTAAAAAATGTATAATAAATTCTAGTTGCATACAAAAGAAGTGATTAATTTGTGTCTTAAGTTAAAAATAATTAAGTAACATTTATTTTTACTGAAGATTTCTGGTAAATGATTTAAGTTTTTAAAAAACTGATTTTTAATTAACTTTAATAAAATGTACATTTTGAAAAACTTAATGGAAAATTTTCTATTTAAAGAACATTCTTAATTCATTTAATATATTTTTTAAATTAGGAATTGACAATAACTTTTCATTCTAAACAATACTAACACTCAAATCTTTATAAATAGAAATTTTACTTTATAGAAACTTTTTAAATTCTCTGGTCACAGTTATAAAAATCTTTGACTTTTACAAACTTTTACAAAAAATTGAAGAAAATATTTTGTTGGTCTGTCAGTAATATGAGTCTTATAGTGACAAGCACAATTGCTCCATAACTTTCTGAGATATGAGCAGAAAACCACGACCACCTCGTTTTTTCACAATTACAACAACAACATTCATATATGTGACAGCGCATAGAGAAAGGGACCTAAAGGTAAAAACAGGTTTTGTTTAGGAGAGCCATTTTAAAGATTAAATGATTTTTCTATTTTTTTAAATTGTTCATAAGGAAAAAAATAAATTTTTTGTTTTTTCGTAAAGTCAAGTTATTTTGTTAATTTAGTAGGGGAAAAAATGAAAATAAATAAATTTTACCGTTAGGTCCCTTTCTCTATGTGCAGTCACATATATGGAACTAGCCGCCCGGTACGTGCTTCGCTACATATCAAGTGAAATAATAAAAAAAAAACTACATGCATTAGGTCCAAAGATACAAAATGACCGATTTTACCCGTTTTTAGCCCTTTTTCCTCTAAATTTTAAAATATCGAAAAAGTACAAAAATTCATTATAGATTGTTTTAAGGAGGGTAAAACTACGCTTTTGCTTTTCCTATTGCTATCCCTCTCAAAGATAAATGCTGTTCAAAAAAGTACCAAAATTAATATAAATAAAAAATATTTTTTTAAAAAAATTGTTGCAAGTGAGTTGTGACTTTATTACTCACGAATGGTCTAACCGAATTTGATGAAATTTTTAGGGTTTGTTCCTATGGTCGTGTAGAGTGGTTTACGGGTAAAATCGGTAACACAGTATCTCCGGGCTTAAAAAAAGTTATCACAAAAATTCAGAAAGGATCAAGAGCCTGTTAAAAATAATGGGATAGGTGTCTGGTACTTTTTGGAAATTTCGAGTTTTAAGGGGATAAAACGGGTAAAAACTGAATTTTGGTACTTTTTTGAACAGCATTTATCTTTAAAAGAGGGACAGCAATAGGAGTAATAAAGTCACAACGCATTGCAACAATTTTTTATAAATATAGATTTTTGCTTTTATAGAAACTTGTTTAATTCTTTAATTTTTACAAACTTTACAAGAAATTGAAGAAAATATTTTGTTGGTCTGCCAGTAATATGAGTCTCATAGTGGAAGGCTCACAAAAAAAATACTCTTCTTTACTGAATCATGTCGCACGTTGTCTGGTTAATAGGAGAATCTTTTGATTTTCTTCGTTGCATTCCTATTGTTCACTATTCATAAACTGCAAGTGAACTAACGACTGATCAAATGTTCAACTGTTAAGTTTTTTTAAGTGAAGAAGACCCTACCCATTTGCAGCAGCAGCAGCAGCAACAACAACAACAACATATATCAAAATCCGCGACAACCATCAACTTTTAAAAAATGTATGAAAATAAAAATTAAAATAAAATCTTTGTCGTTTCTTGGCTCATTTTTTATTATTTTTTTTTGATTTTAATTTTGTTTGTTTTACTTTTAATTTTGTTTATTTTCTTGTGGTGGTGGCCTGTCTTTGTCATTTATTCTTCCTCAACAGTTTTTACCCGCAGACTAGACAGAGTTTAAGGTTTTTTTTTCTCCATTCGATACCATTAAGTTTCTTGGTAGAAGTTTTTCTTGTTGGTTTGTTTAAAATTTGGCTTGATGATGTTATGACTGATGGTAGAATGACTGAATGCATGACTTGATGACTGACTGAGTGACAGTTGAACAGAGAGACATTGAATTGCATTGTTTACGAGTTTTAGCACAATTCTGCTTGCTCTTCCCTTCAAGGTGACTGTTGTTATTAGTGTTGTGGTTGTTGCTGTTGCAGCTAAAGTTTGTTGCACAGTGTATTACAATCGCGTGGCTGCTTTTGGCATAAAGTTTAATAATGACGACGATGATGATACGAGTGCAATCTTTTAAAGTGTGGCATTGTTTTAGTTTGTCTCAGTTCTTTTTTGTTTAATGTTTATTCGATTTTTCTTATTGTCATTTTTGGAATTGTTAGTTTTTGTTCTTTGTTGCCGTTTAAGTTTATGGCATTTCTGTTTAGCACCACCATGCATATCATCATCGTCACCACCACCACCACCTTCGTCTTTAACATTGCTTTACAATCTTTTTCAAAAATGGAATATGTACATATTTGAAAAAATATAAGTTTAAAAAAAATGTTTGTAAAAAAGAGCATAAATATTGTAAATGTAGTGAAATCTGTCATAGTACCTTCGTCTATAAAGCAAAAATTTATTATAGATTTTCTATAAAACATTATTTTCATATAATCTATTGAAAACTTCCTGTTTTTCCTTAAATATTTTTTTCTAAAATTCATAAAAAAAATATTCACCTTGATTTAGTATGCCTTTGCTTTATTTAACATTGTCAATCATCATTGAAAAATTATCCAAAAAAGTTCATGTAGATTTTCATAAAAATTTAAATTATGAAAGTTTTCCACTACTTAAAATTAATAAAAAAAAATTCCCTTAAACATATGAATTAATCGAAATTTACGTTCCTTTTTTTTAAAAGCACTGTCTTCCGTCTTCATTGACCACCATCATTATTATTTGCCGTTGTCGTTTAGTCGTCATCAATACTATTGTGTTTAGTGTTGGCAGGTCTCTCCTTAAGCGTTCACATGATTTTGCACATGAAGCTTCAAATTACATGCAGTTTCAAATTTGTAACGTGTTAAGGTGTGTCTTATCAAAACGAAAAAACAAATACACCAAACATGTCTTTTCCTTTGTTTCCCGCAATAGATTTTCTTTTATAAAAAACTAAGATGAACCAAAAAAATTTTTAAACTTAATAAAATAAAAAAGAAACAAATGCCTTGTCGGGTTATAGGAAATTGTCTTAAACCCCCTCATTTTATAAACAACTTCCCCTCATTTTTAAAAATTTATCATCTATTTGGGGCGCTGGACACTATTGTTAATACCCTTACTTTAGAGTTTTTGGTGTAGGAAATGACGGCGAGGAGCTTAATTAGGCTAGGTGAGTCGGGATTGGGTAGAATACTTAAGATGGGCCACACTAGGATCTTATGGGAAACTGGTTTCCAGGACTTTATTCAGTGTCAGGAAATTGTGACAGACTATAAGGTCATGGAGATCAGTTTTTATAGGACACCCCTGCTAATAATCCCTAGAGGTTTATTTTGGATTGGATCCGACAGAATGTATAAGAGGTGTGTAGTTTTCACGAATGGATCGAAGATTGATTTAGGCACAGGGGCAGGTGTGTTACAGACTTCCTGTTAATTGTAGTGTCTTCTAAGCAGAGATACTGACCATCAATAGAACATATCCCCAGGGGTGATATTTACGTGGATAATTACTTGTCACTCAAGACTCTAAAAGGATATTATGTAAAATCTAGGCTGGTTGGGGAATTTAAAAGAGCTGTTGATGGAATTATGAACTTCTCCAGCATCGGATAGCGTTTGCTAACAGGGCAATATGGAGTTGTCGACAAAGATATTGCAGAAGAACTCGCGCATGGTAAATCGGCACTAGGGTCGATATGTTCATGGTAAGGTCACCGATGTCTGCTATTTTGAGCGAAGATATCAGACAGTACTGATATGGCATGGAGAAACAGGAGGGATTGAAGAGTGTCAAGAGCCTTATGGCCAAGGGTAAACTCGGCAAACTCATGGTACTGAATAAGCATGCTTGATAGCCAATATTGGAAATATTACGGAACATTGTCCAATAATAACTAGGATCAGTAAATGAGATCGCGACACTTTTGAATACTGTGGGATGTGTAAGGATGAGAAAGAGATAGAAGTGGTACACCAAGTTGTATGTTACCGTCCGAGACTACATAACCTCGGAGTTAACTAGTTAGGTAAGCGATTCCATGATAAATTGAGTAATTTCTCAGAGTGAAGACTAGAAAATATCATAGGATTCATCATAAGAATCGGGTGGTTATGGGAGAGCCAATAAGGGCTTTTAGACCTCGTTGTTACAGGCTTTCTTTTCAATCCATCTACTGTATTTCACTTTTACTTTCTTTGCTTTATTTTTAATACTTGCTTTTACTTTTCATTCTTTATGGTTTTTTTGTACCAAAGAGAATCACAATCAACCACATTTATCTTTGAGTGTGGGTATTGGTGGTGTTTCCTACCTTCCGTCATCACCCTCTTCACTTTCCTACCACATACTTCCACGATCAACATAATGTTTTTGTTCAATTTCAGTAAACTGAACAAAATCACACCGTTCAACAAAATAAGCAGCAAGTTGAGCATTTAATCTACTTTAGTAATAGACGGCCGAGTTAGATTTGAATAAATTTGTGTTGATCTAAAGTCATCAATATAAAAAATTGTGTTGTTTGTTTTGTTTTTTTATTTTGTTTTTTTGTATTTGTATATATTAAAATTATAAATTATTTTTCCCGTTCGAAATATTGACTATGGATATGATTAAGGACTAAAATAGGTGGCTTTACGCTTTAACAACTGTACTTTTGCAAACCTTTATACAAAATGTGTACTGTATTGTGAGTTTGATGAAAAGCAGTTTTGGCCGATATGAAGCACCCAGTGTGTAGGCACCATACATTAGTGCAAGAATGTCAAGAGCTGTTTGGTGCCGATTTTGCAGTGGCGAATTATGCCAACAAGCATGCGCTTCAGATCCATAATTATGATAATTTAATGGGTTGAAATTAAAGATATGAACATGGTTAATCGTTGATTTCCATCGATCTTTTGCACCCTGTTTTTACTAGACGTGATAGCAACCATCTTGTCGATGCTTATAAGTCACCTCAGAGCTGAGATTTGACTCATTTAGACTTTTTCTGAGGAGTTCCCGCTTAAGACCGTTGCCACGTTAATACTCGAGAAAAAAATGTACACCTGTAAGGCATATATCATTCAAGCAATTTTTGGGAGAGAACCAGAGATCGCCAACAAAGTATTGATAAATTTGACTGAAAGGATAAGCTACTGTGAAACCAACATCTACAGCTATAATTATTATTTTAAATAAATAAACCAGAGCTGTTAAATATGGATTACGATTAGTAATCAATAAGATTACATTTTAATAGGAATGGTATTGATTACATAATTCTATTTTGAACAATTCCTGATTGGTAATTAATTATGATTACAAATAATTCGAAAGTAATCAAGATTATTTAGGATTATAAGAAAATAATCAGAAATAATCAAAAGTTCTCCAAAAAGTAATTAACTACTTTCAAGGAATATTTTAAATTATTTTTGATTATTTTTTCAAAATTTTGAATTTACATCATGTTATATATACATTTTGTTTTGAAAACTTGCATTTACAACGTAAAAAAATTCTGAAGAAATAAAACAAAATTAAATAGATCAATAACAATTTTAGTACTTCCTACATCAACAAAAAATTTTGCCAAATAAAAAAAAAAAATAATCAAAAGTAACCCTTGAAAGTGGTCGAATTATTTTCTGAATACTTTTTATTATTTTTGATTACTTTCTTGTAATTTTTATAAATCTTGATTATTTTTGGATTATCTGTAATCGTAATCAATTAGTAATGGTGCGAATCTGAAAATAATCGTAATAAATATAATCATTACTTCAACTTTACTTTACGATTAGTAATCATTAATTAAAAGCTATGAAATAAACAAAATAAATTAAGTAAATATTATTAAATATAAAAAAGTGTCATGTTCCGGGTGGCTTTTTTACATGAATTTTTGTTCCCTTAAATAAAGTTTTTATTAAATTTAAAATAAATGGTTTCAGAGAGCTGCATCTATTACTGCTGCCTGCCTATTCAAGAAGACGTAAATTAGCGCTTTCTGTAAACTAGTATTTAGATAGAACAACCAACCTGTTTTCTGTAAACTAGTATTTAAATAGGATCAGACAATCTGTTTTATCAAAATTTCATTGTTTACAAATAGTAAAAAATATTAATAAAATATTTATAAAATTTTTTTTTATACATTTTTTTAAATATTTCTAATTTATTTAAATGACTTTTCATACATTTTCTTGTCGTATAAAACAATACAAATTGAATAGTTATTTTAATCAAACTTTTAATTACACAATTCGGATTTGCCAGAACATTAAATATGTACATCCTCTTTTCAGATTTCATGATTATTTTTAATTAATAAATAAAAAAATAAAAATATTGTATCATAAAATTTATGAATAAATTTAATTACAAACAAAGTTTTAGATAAAAAAATTTACAAAAAGAATAAATTTGTCAAATGCGCAGTTGTCTAATAGAATAGAGGGAAACAAAGTTTTTATTAGAAATTAAATTTACAAGTAAAATACATTAATTTAACTGTTTTTTTTTGCAAAATAAACTATGAAATTAAAACGTGAAGTATGTTGTTTAATAAATATGTAAGTCTATGACCAGACACCAAATGTTTAATGTACATTCAGTTTCAGGTGCGGAGGAGGAGACAAATACGGTGCTAAAAAGATTTAAAAATCAATGACAGTAACGATGCTCACTCATACCTTTTCTAGTTGTCTAAATTATTGGTCGCTATAGAGTTGTTGTTTTGCTAAACTGCTGTCGCTGCAGATGATGCACTCTTGCTGTTGTTGTTGTTGCTAAGCTTTTGGCTTTATTTTATTAACAACATGGTTTTAACCTTGTTGTGCATGATGCATGTTAGATGATGCATTTTATAGTTAGAAATAGCAATAGCAGCAACAACAACACATTTAACAGCACAATCATGATTAAACAAATAAAAGCGAAGCTACTTTAAATACTAGTTTAATATTTGTTTGGTGTTTGCATTTGAAAAAAAAAATACAATCACAATTAAAATTATGAGACTTCAAGTACACTCGAAGAAAAAAAAATAAGAAAAGGAAATTATAATAAAGCGTGATTTTTTAAGAGCTAAAGGAAAATTAAAAAAAAAACACATAAAATTCAGAAAAATGCATGAAATCTTTATTTGAATCGATAGTACGGTTCATATAATTTAATGTTTGAAGATTATTTCATACAAATTTTGACCGTGACTGCGCCTCAAATGGTTCATCCACATCGTCCAATTTTGGCATACTCTTTCCAACATTTCGGTTGGTATCTCATCAATAAATGCTTGAATGTTGTCTTCCAATGTGTCAATTAAGGCGGGTATGTGTGTATAGACATGAGCTTTAACATAGCCCCACAAAAAATAGTCTAAAGGCGTTAAATCGCACGATCTAGGCGGCCAATTGACCGGTCCCGAACGTGAAATAAAATGTTCACCGAACTCGCCTCTCAATAAGTCCATTGTTAAGCGTGCTGTGTGGCATGTGGCACCGTCTTGTTGAAACCACATGTCATGCAAGTCAAGATTTTGCATTTTGGGCAAAAAAAGTTGGATATCATCTCACGGTAGCGCTCACCATTCACAGTTACGTTACGATTCGCATCATCTTTGAAGAAATACGGCCCAATGATTCCACCAGCCCATAAACCGCACCAAATTATGACTTTTTCTGGATGCATTGGTAGCTCTTGCAATGCTTCTGGCTGATCTTCAGTCCAAAATCGACAATTCTGCTTATTAACGTACCCATTGAGCCAAAAATGAGCTTCGTCGCTGAACACGATTTTTCGATAAGAAGCGCGCGATGAACTTTCTTAACAGAGCACGCATTTTGATAATAAAATTCAATATTTTTTTCATGGTTAAATTATAGACCAAACTGAAGATGTTTGACAGTGAAACAAAACACGAAACGTGCGTCAGCTGTTTAAACCAGTGTTGCCAAGAAGATAATAGCTAAAGAATCACCCTTTATTTATAACCAACACGTATTCACTGATCAAGAGTGCTGATGATGAAATCGTAGCTGGTTTCGAAAATGCATTCCACTCGGCTAGTGTCGGTAAAACATACTTTTCCAGATTATTCTTTCATTAAGTATCACATGACTAAAAAATTCTTTGTATAAATAGAATGTTTAAAAATTTAACTCAAGCCTGTTTAAAAATTTGAATAATAAAAATGTTTCTCTAAGAATTAACTCATAAAAAACATATGTATGTATATATCGACCCTTGTGCGCGAAATTATCGTATGTTACAAAAACAAAATTTTACAGGAGACCGTTTTTATAACTTGTAAATAAACAAGTAAGAAAAAAAAGTAAAAAAAAAATAATTAAATTATATATAATAAATATAAAACAAAAAAAAAAAAATAAATAAATAAAAAATAAAAAAAAAATAAAAAAAAAATAAGAAAAAAATTAAAAAATAAAAAAATTTTTTTTTGGCTCAACTGGGACTCGATGCCACGTTTTCTCTAACCAGTATACACGTTTGTATGTACGTATGTTGTTTTTGTGAAAAAAAATCGAGGTGGTCGTGGGTTTTTACTCATATCTCAGTTGTTGATGTACCGATGTTCCTGATTTTCAACACCGATCTACTTTTGAATATTTCTGATATTTTAATACCTCACCCGGGTCCAGGCAATGTCGGGGGGCTTCAAAGAGTTGATTTCAACATACACATGGACAGACTGACAGAGCTTAATCGACTCCTCTATTCATAAGCTTTCAGAAAATATATACTTTATGGGGTCGGAAATGAAAATTGTAGAAACTTAACACGGAATGACAAACCTATATATACCCTTTTTCACTGTGTGAAGGGTATAATCAAAACGTAAATAACTCTGCTACATACGACAAAATGTACACAGAGTCATTTCCATAACTAAAACAGTTATCGCTATAATATTTTATCAGCAGATTTCTAAAAAAAAGGTGACATACGTTAATTTTGCGCACAGGGGCCGATATATTTGTATGTACATATAATAAAGAAAATTAAAATAAAGAAAACAAACTTTTCTTAAAATTGAGAAAGCTATAGTTTATAGTCAGATCTGGCCATAAAATAGCCTAGACCTAAACATATTTTCGTTAATTTATAAGTTGGTGTTAAAAAGCAATAAAATACTCTTTCAATAGCCCCCATCTAAAATGTCAAAATGTTAAAAAATTATATCAATATGAATAAAATATGAACAACGGGAATAATCCATTAAATGAAAACAATATTTCAAATTCGTGCAAACAAAAAGCAGAAAAAAGATAAAAAATGTTCTTCGAAAATTTGGGAATTGGTTAAATTATAAGTTTTTGTTTTTGTTGAAATATTTGATTATTGATATGAAATTCTTTGGATTATTCCTTTTCATATGATTCCGATAATGATATAAAAATTACACATTTATATTAAAAAGTATTTTGCTTTATTTCGTGTTCCTCACAATTGAAGTCCTAGAAAAAGGAAAAAAGATCAAAAAATGAAAAAAAATATTGTATGATTAAGTTTTACTAAAGTAAGAAGAAATCGAAGGAAATTCTGAAAATCAATAGACCAACACTTAGGTCACACGGAGTTAAGAACTCATCTAGCTTGCATGAGATTGTCGAAGGAAATGGCATGTGCAGCATGAGAGGAAGAGGACTATGGAACGCTATCTTTGTCATTGTTCTGCGAACTTGTAATACCTAAGGAACTCGAACTGGAGATCCATAAGGCATAACATTTAGGGAACTGGGTTCCTGAACTAGTCGATTTTTATGGAGAAAATAGGATTTTTAGGATTTTTTTCTACGCGAAATTTAGTTTCCACATAGAGCATGTGCCAATTGGGCACATATGTATACTTGTCATGGGTTTGGGTTTTAAGTGCTTCTCATTTTCAACCTAACCTAACATATCTATATTTTGTCTGTAGAATTATGGTGGTATCGAATTTTTTATGTCCATTACAAAAATCACCCTGATAATTATTCAGCATATCTACTTAACTGGCAGATATAAGCTTAAGTTTTGTCTTTCAAGTTTCAATGCAAGTAAACTTTTTTTAACTAATACATCCATACTTTGCATACCCGCCACCTGTGGTGCCCAAGGGTTTATATAGCTTTGTCATTCCATTTGTAGTTTCTATAATGTTCACTTCCGACCCCATAAAATTTATGTTTTTTGACTAGGTTGTTGGTTAAAATTAATTAGTTGCGTAGTGATATAATTAATATTAATCTTTTAGAAATATTCGGGAATGATCCGTTATTAAAATCCAGTGCAATCACCCCATAATTTTCTGAGATATAAGGAAATTATCACTATTACCTCTGGTATTCCTTTCACCACAAAAATTGAAATTTTTCAGTTCTAGGATAATTTATGGACACTTTTGTAAAAATTTATAGATCTGATATGGATCTAGAGCTATTCATACAAGGGCTTCAATAGTAAAATACAGCAAACTATGATAAAGTTAGAATCCAAGATGGCGTTATAAATAAAATGGCGAATATAACGGTTAAGTATAATAATTACGGCTTTGTACCCTGCAAATCTCACATTAGTGCTATCAAATGAAATTGTAAAATCTAGATTGCGATACTGTTTGAAAATTTTCTTATTATAAGCAATTCTTGTTTTAAAAAACATATGGCCGTTTCACTCATCTTCGCTACTGTTGCTCTAAGTCACTCCTATTTTAACTTTTCTATTATTTTATGCTCTACATTTATTTAATACCGGGTGTCCCAACTAGAACGCAATTTTTAAATTTTAAATAAAACACAGATATTTAAAAAAAAAAAAATCGTGAAACTTTATTATATCGTAAAGTAGACAGATTGAGGTTATGTATGGAACAATATATCGTGCAGATGGCCGCCGCAGATTTGCTGGCATGAAATTTTCAATGACCTTTTTGCATAAATGCTGCGGTATTTCATTAATGCAGCGTCCAATTTCCTCTTTTAAGGCTTGAGTCGTCGTCGGCTTATTCGCGTAAACCATCGACTTCAAAAAACCGCAAAGAAAAAAATCTAAAGTTGTTAAATTAAGATGGAAATGGGTCTCGTCACTGAAGATGATTTTATCGGTAAAATCAGCATTTTCATGTTGTCTCTCCAATACCCAATTAACGAACTTAACTTAACGAACCCTTCGCTGTCCATGGTCAGCTGGCTTTAGTTCATAAGTCAATTGAAGTTTGTATGCATGAAGATGCAAATCTTTCGTCAAAATTCGCTGCATAGTGGATTTGGAGACACCAATTTGCTGAGCTCGGTGTCGAATTGAGGTGGATGGAGTTTGAGCGACATCATAACGTACAGCTGCGACATTTTTGGTCGATAGACCTGGTCGAAGGCGCGTTGTTGTCTTTACATCACTAACATATCCAGTTGCGGCAAATTTATCCATCAATCTCTTTAGCGTTGACTCTTTTGGAGCATTATTGTGACCCCAAATTGATTGACAATTTTGGTAAAACAATTTCACAATGAGAATGCGTTGTTCATTCGTGTAGCGCTCCATTTTTACTAACCTCGTAGCTTCTACTAGCAAACAATAACAATTGTTCAAATGTCAAACAATGATACTTCTAATGGCGCCAAATTTAAAAATTGCGTTCTAGTTGGGACACCCGGTATATCTTGGCTTTAATTTGGTTTTCTCACATATAACAAAATCAAGAAGAACTGAAGTCGGCTATACTTTCATTTCTGCTGCCTGATTCCTCACAACCTTAACTAAATTATCGCAAATTCTTTTGTTAACTTAAATTGAAAATAAATTTATAATGAGTTTTTTTTTAAATAAATGAAGAGAAAAGAACAATACTGTCACTCTTTTTCGAGTGTAAAAATGTCTAAGCTCTTTATACTATTTTATCTTTGTATTTGTGTTAGTGTGTTCACACATTTATTGTTTTAGTATTTGCATGGCTATGTAAATTACATTTTAAATAAAATCTAATGTTTTTCAATATTGTGAATGTAATGTTGGATTTAAATAAAAAATAATTTTATTTTATTTTTCTAAACAAAAGACCCTGACATAGGTTTGATGGTGCATTATTTTGCTGCCATCCATATTTGTAGAGATGAGTTAGTTTGCATTAGAACTGCTACAAACATATAATTTATTTATATGTATGTACATATTTGTATGAATTATAAATAAACATGTACATCTATGCCTTGTTTAGCGAGGGACATAGTAAAAAATTTTTACAATATTAACTACTAATCATCCTTATAGTTTAATCATAATTTGTTATATAAAAATATTTTTGTAGAATTAATTTTTGCGAGAAATTTATTTATTTCTCTTTCAACTAGAACACACAAATGTGCTAATTATGTTGTTAAGCATTTTACTTTTTTTTTATTTAAATGTATAAGCAGTATTGTAAGTATCTAGTCTGAGTAATTCAAATGCAGACTACTTCGATCGATTCGTAAATAAAAGCTTTAGTGTTGTGGCGTTTCGTTTTGCTAATAATGTTAATTATTATTTCATTTTAATAAGTTCTCTATCTATGTATGATTTAATCAGAGATATTTGAAACTAAATACATTAATGGAAATTGTTCAGTATTTCCAAATAGGAACTAAGATAGGGGAAAAATAATGGATACATTAAAAACTTATTGAGGATAAAATAAATATTTCCATAGAGAAATTTTATAGAATTTGATCTTTTATGAATTAAGTTTTCGGGCTGGCAGCACTGGTTGGTAATTGTGTCCAATCTACATCTGTGAAAGTGAAAAGTGTTCAGTATACTCTGCCATTTCATCATGGAGAAACTCACAAACGAGCAACGACTGCAAATCGTTGAAATTTATTATCAAAATTCGTGCTCTGTGAGAAATGTCCATCGTGATGTCATATCGAAAAATTGTGTTCAGCGATGAGGCTCATTTCTGACTAAATGGATACGTAAACAAGCAAAACTGTCACATCAGTGGTGAAGAACAGCCACATGCCGTATAGGAGTTACTGATGCATCCCGAAAAAACGACGATTTGGTGTGGTTTATGGGCTGGTGGCATTGTGGAAGAAACGTTACCGTCAACAGCGAACGATATCGAGCCATGATACGCGACTTTTTTTTTGCCCCAATTGGCGGAGTTAGACTTGGTTGATATGTGGTTTCAATAAGACGGTTCCACATACCGCACAGCTCGTAAAGCAATGGACATATTGAAGGATAAATTTGGTGAGCAGCTTATCTCGCAAAATGGCCCTGTGATTTGTGTAAAAAAACTACGCTAAAAAATCGCGCTTTTTTATAAAAAACTAAAAAAATTTGCGAAAAATTTTTAATTTGACTTAAATATTTTGTTTTAAAATTTTTAATGCATTTTTTCTTAATAAAAAAATTTCGATACACTTCCCTTTTGTTGAAAGTTTACAATAATTTTCTATAGAATTATTTTGATAAAATTTCCTTAAAAATTTTTTTAAGAAAATTTCTTATAAATTATCTGCATATGAAAATTTCGAAAACGTAAAAATATTTGACATTATAATTCTTTTAATCGAAAAGTAATGTGCTGATGCTTCAATGTATAATGAATTTGTGTAATATTTGAATAAATTTACGTAAAACTCTTTAAGTTTTATTAAGTTTTTTCCGACTCACTCGTTATCTATAAAAGTAACAAACTTGTCTATGAATTATTCTAAGGCTGAAAATTTTAATTTTTATGGTAAAAATATGGGAATAAACAGTGGCAGTCAAGTATATTTGTTTATATTTGTTTGAAAAAGCTATAAAAAAATGGTAACTTTGGCTGTGTGGCACGTAGCGCAGTCCTGTTGAAACCAAATGTTGCCAATATCGTCCTCTTTAATTTTTGTAAACAACAATAATTCGCTCAACATGACCCGATAACGATCGCCATTGACTACGGCCATTCCTTGCTCATTTTCGAAGAAAGATGGACTAATTATGCCTCTGGACCAAAATCCGCACCATGGGTGTATTGAATTTTTAATGTATGCGTGCGGGTTTTCTGTGCCACAAATGCGACAATTTTGCTTGTTTACATACCCGCCAATATCAAAATAAGCTTCAACTAAAAAGATGATTTTTATTGGCAAAATCGGCATCTTCTGTAAGTCGATCGCAGGCCCACTTAGCGAAGTGAAAACACGTTCATATTCGTTCAGCGGAAGGATAAAACTAATTATCTGTCAAATTAGACATGAGCTTAGTGTTACCATTCACGAAATAAGCACTAGTTGAAAAAAAAACGTTAGATGGCGGACCCTTTATTAGAAAGTTATTGAATGATTGTGCTGGATTAAATTAGCGATTTATTCTCTCTCTCTCTCTCTGTGCAACATGTGGGGCTTCTAAAAGTTGATTTAACTTTACCAATGTAGATATATCTATCTATCTATTACACTGCTCTGCAGCAAAATCCTCCATTTAATAAAACTATGTGGACTATATGGATTTTGACGCGCTGAACTCAAATCCGTTGTCGGTTTTTTTCCATCAGATCTGGATTTTTTTTTATGGGCGTGGCAAATTTTTCCCCCTAAATTAGTCAGGTACGGACACATATTTCCTCCTAACTCGAGAACCAATAATCCGATTTTCAAAAATAAAACAGCAAAAAATGTGTTACAAAATTGCATTTATTAGTGGAATACAATTTTTCTCTATCTCTTATCGTTTTGGAGTTATTTAGAAATTAATGGAGAAAAAACAATTTTTTCGTGCAAAATTCGTAATATTTTTCAAATTAAAAATGGAATTAAAAAAAATATATAGCAAATATTCAACATTTTAAACTTTTTTCTGAGAGCTACTTATCTTGGAAATAAAAAAAAGCCATAAACCATAAAAATCGGTTAAAAAGTGTAGATTTTATTGTCAATTTACCGCAGGTACCCAATATTGTAATGCAGCCAGCCTTGCATATGATATATGCAACATTTCCTTGTGTGAACAGGTAATGGAACTAAAGTACAACGGTATTTTACATAGTTCTTGGAATTAATATTTATAACCGTATTTTTCAATTACCTGTGATTTTAAATTAAGAACATTAGGGTAGATTCTGGTATTTATTGTATATATAGAAGATAATGGGCAATAAGTAAGTCACTTTTAATTTGAATATCGTGCGGTTAAAATCGGCAACAGTCAATAGATCTTATAGTGTACTTTGTTATTGTGTAAAGAAATAAAGCAATTAAAGAATCCACAAACGCTTTCATATTACAAAATGTCAAGGATTTGTAACAAATCTCCAAATTTATTTTGTTACGTATGTGGCGATCTAACTTTAAGTTCTCAACGGGAGACAATATCTTTCAAGCTTAAAGATGCTTATTGCCGTTATTTTGGGTTTCCTGTCGATGATAGAGATAAAAATTGGCTGCCGAAAATATGTTGTAGTAGCTGTAGTAGTCTTTAAGAGGTTGGGTAAAAGGAAGACATAAGTCTTTATGAAGCCGTTTATGAAGCCAGCGATTTGGAGTAAACCACAAAATCATCAAAATGATTGCTACTTTTGCCATACTAAAACACGTGGGTTTAAAAAAAAACAAAACATAAAGTTACATATCCAAATACTTTATGCGTCAAACGACCAGTTTTCCAGTTTACAAGTAAATTTTTTTTTTTTTTTATTTTTGTAGCAGAAGAGCCTTTAAATCAAAAGGAACAAACTCTTCTCTTCATATAAAGCTTGGCCTAATGAAAAATTTTGTCAAAGCAATGAACAAGGATGGTGAAGTCTTTCTATACATTAAGAGGAAATTTTCTAGAATCAGAGATGCTAAAGTAAAAGAAGGCATATTTGTAGGTCCACAAATACGACAGCTTATGAAGGACGAGGTCTTCAGAACGAAATTGAATGATGTGGACAAAAGGGCATGGACAGCTTAAGCTACTTTTTTATTTTAACAATGTTTTCAAAATAAAAATTAATAATTATTAACAAAATTTTTGTGCTATTTTAAATAAAATAGTCTGTAAATATTTTAATTTTTTTTGTAATTTGAAGTTATCTACGGGTGACGACAGGGTGGGTGCTTTAAGCGAGGCGATGCTACAAAATTACAATCTAGCAAATTTTTTTTGCTTGTATTTGTTTTTGCTGTACGAAAATAGATAGAAGTAAAAAATTGTCATTCATTGTTGCTACAAGTCGCTTTAGTGCGCTCACTCTGACGTTGCTTGCTGCATTACACATATTTGGTCAATATTGGGTACCTGCGGTAAATTGATAATAAAATCTACCTTTTTAACCGATTTTTATGGTTTATGACTTTTTTTATTTTCAAGATAAGTAGCTCTCAGAAAAAAGTTTAAAATGTTGAATATATGCCTTATATTTTTTTTAATTTCATTTTTTAATTGAAAAATATTACGAATTTTGCACGAAAAAATTTTTTTTTCTCCATTAATTTCTAAATAACTCCAAAACGATAAGAGATAGAGAAAAATTGTATTCCACTAAAATAAATACATTTTTGTTACATATTTTTTGGTGTTTCATTTTTGAAAATCGGATAACTGTTTCTCGAGTTAGGAGGAAATAAGTCTCCGTACCTGACTAATTTAGGGGGAAAAATTTGCCACGCCCATAAAAAAAAATCCAGATCTGATGGAAAAAAACCGACAACGGATTTGAGTTCAGCGCGTCAAAATCCATATAGTCCACATAGTTTTATTAAATGGGAAGACAAAAAATTATTTTTTGCAGAGCAGTGTTATCTATCTTATTCGTAACCTATTCTAAAGACTCATCTTTCTGCCATGCATTTTTTTAAAAAATATTCGAACTCTTTATTTTTATAGTAGTATTCACATACATATCGTCGCTGATCTGCCAAAATCGGTTATGTGACAATTTTTAAAAAAATTTTTATTGCTTTATTTTACAGCTTTATTGTTTGTACATCTATCCACCAAACCGTTTAAGGATATCTTGATTGTTTCAAAGATAAACAAAAGTCAGTACGCGTAGTAGTAGCGACGATATATACCATCTGTCTCAAATTTATTGTTTTCAAAAAGGTTTTACAGAAATGTTCATCATGAAAGTTTTTTTTTACCAAATAGCTTTCGCACAAATCCTTTTTCCTTTTTTTTCGTATATATTTTTGCTATTAAAAAGATTGTTGAAAAAAGTTCTGCTTTAAAAATGTTGGATAATTTTTTGATAAATTTTCTTTTTATAAGAAATTTTCAATTAATATTTTTCTTGTATTCTTTAAAAAATATCACTTTTTGAAGAAATCTCAGACTTGTAGATTTATTTCAGGAATTATAGAGTTTAGGAAGCACTGAAATAAGCACTTCTATTTATACAATTCACATTAAGCCTGACTTTAGTTGGAGGGAGGCAACAAAATGTTAGCTCATACATCCGAGTTTGTTTTGTTTAACTTGGTGGTGCTAAACTATGAAAATGTGTTTCATTATTTAATTGCATTCACATTCACATTTACATATTTGCTGTATTAAGCAAACATACATTGTTCTTATATGACTTTGAGTGTGTATGGATGGGTATTTGTTGTTTTTCTAAAGAGGATGGTGATGGAATTATTTATTGTTTCAATTTTTAAATCGCATGCAGTTAAAAAATTGCTGTTGTTTTGTTTCTACAACAAAACCTTTAATTCTTTGTCATATTATTCACTATTTATTTAAATGTTTTTTTTTTTTCTAATCATTTGCTTTTATATCTATGCATTAGTCTAAGGGAATGTTGCAAATAAATGTTTAATAATAATGCAACTAAAACGAAATTACCATAAAGGTGACAACATCATTGTAATTTGTCACTTAAATGAAAAATCGTTAAAATAAACGCAACAAAACACTCAACACTTAAAAACAAGTGATTTTTTTTTAAACAATAAGCAGCCGACAATTATAAGTTTCATGGACAAAACTTTTAAAACGCCAAATGCAAAAAATGGGGTCAATTACAATGTTGGTCAACCATCAAGAAAAAATATTAAAAATAAGTATTAGAGGAAGTAATTTTTATATATTTTCAGTATCAATGGCGAAATATATAAAAATAAGGCGTGTTAGAAATTAACGCCTTTTAAATTAAGTGCGGCATGACATTTTAATACAAAAAGCTTAACCTCGATCAACATTTGAAAATTCATCAGTTGCATTCGAAAATCTATGTTTTGCGAGAGTTTTTTAAGTGATCTTTAAAGGAACAACTAAGTTTAGCCATAAAAACATTTTCTTATTAAAAGAGACACCAGACACTTGATATCGAACGATGTCTGCATTTAAGCTTGACATTTGCATTTTGTTTGGCATCAAATATTAAAATCTGCTCCTGCCATTACAAACAAACAAATCCATTAGTGGGGTGGTTTGAAGGTTGATTGAATGGTTCGCTAAAATCTCGATATTTGATGTCTGCGAAAGCATACGTTTTATTGTTAAAATTAGTTGGCGAGTAGACTATTTCTTGATATGGTTTTCTTTAGACCTATAGAACTTCCAAAAGGGATAACGGTAAAACTTACTGTCATACTAATAAAGTGTGTTTGACCTTTTTTCATTATAATTTGTCAAATTACCATGTTCACACATCACACATCTCAAAATTAAAAATCAGGTGCTTTCAATTAAATTGAGGATGAACCCAACTCTTTATAAAATATTTTTGATAATTTTTATTTTGTAAAAATAAAATATTTTTTATGAAAACCAAGTCCAGTCCATATCGAGATCCTAAAATATAAATTGCGCAAGATAAATTATACGCTTCGCAAATCACAAGAATTGCTTTAGACTAGAATCCCCATTTAATACATGTAGAGTTGAGTGCCTGTTGCACACACAGACGATAGCATGAATCGGAAAGTAATCCAATTGGTCAAAGATGGAGAGAAATTAAAACCCCTGCTTTAAAATTAATCCAAAAAAAAAAAGAGAATTTGAAGTGACTACTTGAAAACATAGGCTACAAGAGACTAAAATTTTATCTAAATTTGTATGTATTTGTTATGTATGTCGAGAACTTTGCAATAACTGGCAACATTTCAAAAGATTTTCTGTAAACAGTTTATCGATCACTTTGATAGTCATAAGATACATTTAAATTTGTTCCAAAACAATCTTTGTGCTGCACCTGCAATTAAATCTTAATAAAATAATATTAATTATTCTTTTTCTAAAGTTCAAAAATCATTTAATTGTTGGCCACTCATTCCAATTGAATAAATTTGAGTCTGCCCGCGGGGATGCCAACTAATTGAATAAGCAGCGCAAATACCATATTCAGGCCTTCATAAGGCAATAAATATCGAAAGATACAATATTCTTTTACTAACAACAATTACAACAACAAAATACATACATATCGATACGTATTAAAAAAACACCAAACTAATCGCATGAATGTATTGTATTCAATCCCTTCTGCATAAAGTTGTTAAAAAAAATAATTTCTGTAGAGTCAAAAATAAAAAAAAAAATCCTTTAAATCGCTTATGAATGATGTACTGGCTGTTTGCTGTTGCAACCAACAAGATCATCAACAAGTTGTTGATGACAGACGATAAAGAGTTTGTTTCTTCGTCGGTTTAAGAGTAAATCTCCATAAATTAACGATGATTTTGCATTAGAGTTGAAACTAAAATTTGAATAATAAAGATTTGGAAAACGGCAAACGACAGGTTGAATTGACGTTGAGGTGTATTACAAAGTGAAAATACAAATCACAGTTGGGGTAAGATTTGCTTCCCAAAAAAAAAAAAAATTATATAAAAAACAATTCAAATTCTTTAAATACAGGGTGAGCTAAAATGTCACAAATTTAATAATTTTTTGTTTAAATATATTTTATATTTTTTTAGATTAACTATTTTAAAGCATCGACATTTAAATTTTAGAATTTCGACATCTGACACAATGATTCGTTATTTACTAAATAGTCAGCACTAACATTACACCGTGATATATGTGCTTCGACCCAGTAGATCACGTTCGTAATTCGCACTGCGGAAAATATTGAACGTGTAAAGAAGCACCAGAAACATCTGCCAAAAGGCGTTTTGTTCAGTTAGGAATAGCTCGCGTGTCAGTATGGCACATTTTAAAGATAGACTTACCATTTTTGGCACAAAAGCTGCAATAAGTGCAAGAATTAAAACCCGCAGATAATTGCTAACGTCTAAATTTTTTTTAATGTTATATTTTAACAGTTGGCCCGATATGAAATCAACTTTAATGAAAAATTAATGTGGAAGTACCATGACCATAAATGAAGAGCGGTAGCGATTTGTAAATAAACTTTTTTGCGTCTTGCTTTTGAAAACAGACCTGAGATGTAGTTTCAGCTGTATGGAGCTACAGCCCACACTGCCGGAGATATAATGGCAAATTTAAATAACTTTTTTGTACAGTGAACAGTTTTCAGAGATTCGGAAATTATTTGGCCAGCGCGTTCGGCAGATTTGACAGCAGTCGACTATTTTTTTTTGGGTTTGCTTAACAAGCTCGAGACAATACTTTAACTCAAGTCCAACACTGTTGCGGAAATCCGAATTTTAATGTTATGGACAATGTTTTGAAACTATCCCATCTTTGCGAAGATATGAAGATGAATTAATTTAATGACATTATTTTCCACACTTAAGGTAAAACAAAGTTTTGCATAAAAAAATAAATAAATTAATAAAAATAAAAAAATAAAAAAATATATATAAACGAAAGTGTTATTCTATTTTTAAAGCCAATGGTAACTTTTGACCCACCCTAATGAATCTTTAAGATTAGCTTAAAAAACGATATTATTTGCTTTTAAAAAGATGTCTCAACATTTGTGCAGATTTTTTTGTATAAAGGTAGGATCACACGATTGCCGTAATGCACCAATTTTCACAATTTTTTGTATCCCAATCGTGTGATTGCACAATAAATCGGTACATGTGACAATCGCTGATAATATTGTGCTTGTTTTAACCAGTCAAATGCAACTCTGATGGGGCAACCGTGTGACCACTTTAAATACAGCAGAGCGGCAATAAAAATTTCAAAAGTGTGCCAATATTTATTGTGTTCTTAAGCGGCAATCAAAGTTTACAATACGCGCTAACATTTTATTTTTTTTGCGTGCTTCAATTATTTGTAAATAAAGTTTTTCTTTTATTCATAATTATACTTTTTAATTATATTAGTTTAAGCCAGTTAAGCTTTGCCTACCCCCAGCATATCTATTTTTCATTATTGAGGGTTCACATTAGTTATTGTAAGTATATTTCTACAAAACCATACATACATTTTTTTATACCAAATAAACACACAATACCAATAGACTTGCAAGATCTGCAACATTTGCATGATCTGTTTACAACGAAGGGTGATTTCCGCTAATATAAGATAAAATTTTCTTTCTTTTTAAAAAACAAACCATTTTTATGCACAAATAAACAAAACAGGGACAACAAATTAAGCTAGCGTTGCTACAAGCAAGAACAATCGTGTGACGGGAATGCGGCGATTTTTGTCCTTATAGCATTTTACGCCATCTTGTTACAATAAAATTTTTATAAAGTGAGGCAATAGTGTGATTACGAAGTATTTGATTGGAATAATCTCATTATTGTGCGCCAATTTAGCACAATAATAATTGTATCAGATTGGTGCATTTGCGGCAATCATGTGATCCCACCTTAAGAAATAACAACTTGATACCAAACTGTTTGCTTGCAACTTAACTAGTTGTTGGCAAATTGCATAACATAAATTAAGCTTAAAGCTATACGATTTTATTATCTAAACTTTAAAGGGTCTAACAGGATTAATGATAAAGGCAACTTTGGAAATGCGAAATTCTATAAAATTAAATAATTATTTAGAATTTTAATTAATTAAAGATTGGCAAAATATTTTCTTTAGTCTCAACAAATTAGGGTTCAATGAAGCTTCAAACTATAAACAATCTTGAATTGCCTGTGATGATATCGTGTAGACAGAATTGACCAAAACTAAAAGTTTTTTGTTTATTGATCTTAACTTAGGATCATCAACACACTTCTTGTTTACAAAATGTTTTTAGTGTACGAGGCTCTCATGCCGTTATTATAATAAAAGAGTAAAACAACAACATTTGTTTATTGTTATTGTTGTTGTTGATGTTTAGGACTGTCATTGTGACTGTGAATGTCGTTTATCTTTCAGGGTATTTTGTATACAAATACAATCAACAAATACAAATTAATAAACTTCAATTAATTTTTTTTTTGATTTGTTCAAAATGCAAAAAAAGTGTTTCCCAAAACAATGTGAAAACCACAAAATTTAAATAAACTTGAGTGACTCTGTATGCCTTTTTTGAATTTTATGTATCCGAAGAGCTTCCGCTTAATTTTATTCAATTTAACATAAATTTTCTGCAACATCTTATTTTAAAAATTATTTGTTTTGAATTATGTTTTGGACAACATTTTGTAGTCATTTTTTAAAAACAAATTTTTCAATAAATTTTTAAAGTAAATACAACTTTTTTGACAATATTATTTTGAAATAAAAAGATATTTTATTTAGTTCTCAATTTGAAGAATTAATTAAGTAGGATTTTTTGGAAAAATAATAATTACTTTTTATGGGCGTGTCGCTGCCCGCTTTTGTAACAGAAAATTTAGTTTTATAAAGACTCATGATTTCAAATATTTGAAGATCACTATTTTGTTCCTTTTTCTACTTAATTTTTTTATTGTTTGGTTGGGTGATCTTTGGCTGTTTACAGCGCGTATTTTCTTGACTGGTGCTCACTACTGATCATCATATTCATTATTTACCCTTAATCATCTGCGCTATCTGTCTCTTTTCCACTAAACGATCAGCCAACCATTAATCGATATTAATTATTAGTATTTATACTCTGTAGTATACACCCAGCAAAAAATTTCCACATATATAATCGAGCAGAGAACTAAGTATTTTCCAATAAAGCGATCCCCAACTGCATTACCATCTCGATTCTTTTTACAATGCATGAGACTAATTGACTGGTTTTTACGTTAAATGTGTATGTGTAAAGCAGAAGAGTAAGTTGGCAACTCGATATTTAATGCATTATTTGTCAATTTGCTCCTTATGTATTCTGCAATTTTTTGCTGGGCAGAATCCTGCATTTTGTATTGACTCTGTTGTCTTCACCGTTGATTTCAGATTACTGATCGTTGTTTGCAGGCCATGATTGTTTAGCCTGCAAATCATACTCCTATCCCATTGATTTTTGCGTGTTGATATACAAGTGGATTTTTTCCTGTTTCTTTTTGTTGTTTTAATTAGTTTTTGTCTCGTTCTCATGAGATTTATGTGTGGAAAACGTTTTTACTTATTTATAAATATTTATTTTTTGTTAATGATAATTAATTGCTGTGATTTTAAATTTAATTACATTCTGGACTTAATGAGCAAAACTAGATAAATATTTATTTAAAATAACGAAAAGGTAATGAACTTTATGAGGACTTTTGTTTAATGCTAGTATATATTTATGTATGTATTTGAACTGTTGATAGGTTTCCTTTTTCCATAGTTTCCTTAACTTATGCAACTATTTCTTTTCAATTGATTGATGACTTTTTGTCTGGCTGTTGTTATTGTTGCTGTACTCATGTCCTAACACAACAATAGCGATTTCCAAATAAAGCCTAGAGGGTTTTTTAACCAGCATTTAAGTATGTATTTATTTAATAAAAATGAAAAATGAAAAAATTCACATGCCCAGCCATGTACATACAACGGTCCAGCGACATCTCTGACTCTGCTGACAATAATGGTCAAAATGTCACATTAAAGTTTAAACCATGTTAAATCTGAGAAATCATAACAAGTTTATACAACATACATACAATACAACAACACGTTTAGTAAATTGAATTACAAATGAAGATTACCAAAAACAAAACGAAATACACACATACTTATAACGTTAACAAAAAAATAAATAATAACGATAACAGTGATTTTTATACCCTTCACCTGTGGTGCCCATTGGTATGTATAGCTTTGGCATTCCGCTTGTAATTTCTACAAGATTCGACTCCATTAGGTACATATATTAATATTTAGTGAAAGCTAATGAATGGAGAAGTCTAAAATGTCCGACTGTCCGTGTTGGAATAAATTTTTAGAAGCAGCCACATATTGCACAGGCCTATATGTAGCATTAATATTTAGAAAATATCTGGAGTAAAATCGCTATTCAAATCCACCACAATTGCTCGATAACTTTCTGAGATATGAGCAAACAAATAAGACTGCCTCAGTTTTGTTCCCCATATTTTTACTTTAAAAATTAAATCAGCCCTGGAATAATTTATAGACACCTTTGTAACTATTTGTAGATATGACATGCGTCTAAAGATAATCATGAAAATGTATGGACAAATCGGTTACTAATCGGTAAAGTTATAAGAAAAAATTTTTTTGTAACAATTTTTTTTCCAATATTTTACAATCAATCAATTTTCACCTTCTCAATTGACAATCGAGAGAGTCAATATGGATATCAAATTAAATGGCTTGACCAGCGCGATATGATACACTATAATAATTAAAATAAATGATAGTCGTCACTACAAAATGGCCGACAATAAATTTATAAATTGGTTAAATCTGGGTCAAATTTTAAAAATGTAACTCCATGAACACCCTCAGTATTGGTATCAAATGAAAGAACTTGACCAGTAAAATACAGTAACTAAAAACAAGTAAGAGCACTATATTCGGCTGTGCCGAATCTTTTATACCCACCACCAATTTTGTGTACATTTAAAGCACAATATTTATTATTTTGTTAATCGCTATAGAATAATCTCTTTATAATAAAATATGTATCACTTTCTTTGTAGAGGGTGGTTAAATTTTAAAGGCCCATGTTTAAGGTGAATCACATCTAAACTTCAACTTTTTTTCTTGTATTTCATTTGACATTTCTCAAACTCAGACTAACTCAATTTGAACCGTGGAAAGATACGCAATCGAGCAACGCTTTTAAATATTAAAGATTTTTATAAAAATGGGCGTTCAAATCAAAATGCATTTTGTGCACTTCGTGATTCTTTTGGTCAACATAATCGTTCGAAATCGTCCACAATCGTGAGAATTGTAAAAAATATTTAAATGTCTGCAAAGCAGGTCTGTATGAAATGTGAAAACATCTGTGAATGCCATCTTAGTTCGTTGAATGGGAAACATTGCTGTTTTTCACGATAGCGTGGCAAAAGAGCAAGCAACCTCGACTCATCATCGTGCCCAACAATCGAGCATCAACAGTGTCATTGAGAATTTGGACTATCGGATCGTGGTGTGCCGCCTAGGTTGGGGGGCCATTTGGCCGATATTTTATTCTATTCATAATTGAAGCATACAAATATTATCATTATAAAAATAAATGATAATAATTTCATAATAATTTTATTCAAAATCAACATAGTCCCTTAAAATTAAACCACCCATTATAACTTCGGTATGCTAGTAAAATGTTTTCGAAAATTTAGTCTTTCAATGAAAGTGGCCGTTAAAATACACGTGTCAATAAAGTTTCTGCTAATAAACATAACTTAGATATTTCAATATATATTTAGTATTCCAAAATCTTTATTCATAGAGAATTTACATGAATTTAAGAGGAAGAAAGTGAATTTAAGGTTAAATTTTAAGGGCCACAGGGTGATTTAAAATATACATTCTCTGCATTTTTCTAAAACGGGAAATTTATTAGTAAGATTTTGATTTTTAAACTTCTATAACATTTTGCTTTTAAAAGATTTTCAAACGAAATAAGTTTTGTATAATTTTAAAATTTGTTAGCCATTAGTATATGAAAATAAATTGTTTATAATGTTTAGAGACAATTTTTTTTGACTTAAGTCAAAATTTTCCTAAATTCTAATTTTTAATAGAGCATAACTTCAGGAGAACATAAGCATAAGTTGTTAGCATGCCATCTAGTATTTGCTAGTAGAGTCATCTATCTTATCATCTTTATCTTATATTTAGCTACAGTACAATAAATGGCGCAGTGTAAGATGAATAAATGCTTATATATATGACTAATATATTTTTATAAAAATTTAAGGAAAAAAGTGTGCGTGGCACATCTGTTTTCCGTTATAACGAAGACTTTGACAAAAAAGCCATGTTTGCAAAATTTCAGAATCGTACATATATACACTGTGCGGTATATATTTTCGTACATTTTTATCTATAACTCTTTTCCTAATTCATAGATTTAAGCGATTTTCAGGGAAAAATATTCTTTTGACTCGATAAATATATATTCGAAGTTTCATGACTACGTTTATGCGTCTGGACACAATTCAAAAGTGAAAGTGGGCGTTATAGTAGGCGTGTCAAAGTTGTTTTTGCTAATGAGTACAACTTATGTGTTTCAATATAGTCCTTTATTATTCCAAAATATTTATTAATAGAGAAATTATATGAATTTTAGGTAAAACGTTATATGGGAGTTGGGCGTAAAAGTGGGCGTGGCACCTTAATTTTCTGGCACGGTAATGACATTGCCTAGGGGGATATACGTAGCAAAATTTATCATCATACCTCTAATTTTAGCGGTTTTATGAGCTTTTAAATTTCATTAACGGTAGATAACGTGAAAAGTGGGCGTTATAGTAGGCGTGTCAAAGTTGTTTTTGCTAATGAGTACAACTTATGTGTTTCAATATAGTCCTTTATTATTCCAAAATCTTTATTAATAGAGAAATTATATGAATTTTAGTTAAAGCGTTATATGGGGGGTGGGCGTAAAAGTGGGCGTGGCGCATTGATTTGCCGTTACAAGAAAGCGTGTCACCAAAAAACAAAGTGTGCAAAATTTCAGAGTCGTACATCCAATTTTGTTGCTTTTATGACGTTTTTGTTTTTAAATATACCAAAAAATACACTGTGCGGTATAAATTTTCGTACATTTTGATCGATAACTCCTCTCCTAATGCATACATTGAGACAATTTTTTTGGGAAAATATTGCCTTTACACAGGAAATATATATTCGAAGTTTCATGGGTCTACGTTAAGGCGTTTAGACACAATTCCATTTTATTCGATGTTCGCAGGACACGGTTTTTTCGACCTACTCTTGCTTTTCGAGCTATAACTCTCTTCCTAATATTCCGATTTAGCCCATTTTCAATACCAAACAAACCTTGTCTATAAGAAAGATTCTGGCAAAATTTGAGCCCCCTAGCTTTTTCGGTGCAACCTCTATCGTGCTTTCAACAGACGGACAGACGGACGGACATAGCTAGATCGTCATAAAATCAAACCCCGATTCAGAATATATATACTTTATGGGGTCTAAAATGGATATTTCGATGTGTTACAAACGGAATGACAAAATGAATATACCCCCACCATTTTTTTGGTGGCGGGTATAAAAAGAAAAATCTAAGATATATGGATATATATCTGTGGTTGAGAGCTAAAGGGGCCAATGTCAAAATATTTACTTTTGAGAAAATTGCAATTGAACTTTAACTTTTACATATGCTTTCACAGTGACATTGGGAAGCATTTTATTTATGAAGCTTTTCTGGGTTAAGTATGACTTTAGCTGTTTTACCATAATGAAATAGAGCAAGAAAACAAATCTAATGGTGATTAACTCAAAAGAGCAAAAAAGTGACATTGGCCCTTTTAGCTCCAAGCCACAGATATATGGTAATAATGTCTTTATCTCTTTTAACCCCTTCAATATTTGTATCAGTAGAATACAGAAAATGATTTAAAAAGTGTAAAATCCAAGATGGCGGAATTTTTTTTAATCCTATAAGTATGAGTATCAAGTGACAGGGCTTGATTAGTAGAATACAGTTAACTACATACGTAAATTGTCAAAATCAAAGATGGCGTCAGAAATAATACAAAAAAACGGCTTATAAAATGAAATCTAGGCTAGGCTACGATGCGGTCACTACACGCAAAGAAAAAATATGGTTGTGGTAACCATAATCGAAGAGCAACATACTATGATTGAATTGTATGATTATGGTTAAAACATATAATGGTTACCAGTTATCATTATTATGTTTAATTTAAGTATCATTCAATAATCATATATATGACTACAATTGATATCGACAATCTTTGCTTTTTTACGGCAAATAATTGTCTTTTGCTGTAACATACACATATTGATTGTACTTAACTTTTTAATTGCAATCTTTATACCAATATTTTTTTATATTTTTTCGTTTATTTTTAAATTTTCTTTAATTTTTCAAAATTTTTGTTCCTTTTTTTGACATCTCAAACTTTTAAAATAATAAAAATTTATTCAGCAAGTAGAAGAACAGTTGAAATCAAATTATTAAATTATAGCTTGATTAATTTGTATTCATACTGTTGTCTCACCTGTTATTTAATGTTTTTTTATATTTTTTAATGCTTTTGAATATAATGCTATTTATGTCAGATTTTTTTTTTAAATCATACTATTTTTAAATGATAACCATTTTGAAATTTTTACAAAAAGTAATCATTAAATGTTAAAATTCAAACAAATGCTTGATTATCGTGACAAAATATATGGTAAAATGAAATAGAAATAACTATTACTTGCTTTCGACAACCAAATATTGTTTTAGAAAAAATAATATGACCGTCGTGATCATGTCGTAACCATGGTTTTTCCTTGCGTGTATACCTAAGTATGTATATGATGGTTAAGGGTATTATCAGAATCGGTATGGCAGAATATAACACTCCTGCTTGTTGCTTGTAATCTAGTTGTAATGGTAAAGAGCACTATGGGTTCTTTTATCTTAAAATATCAAAATTAAATTTATTAGAGAAATGTTTAACGAAAATCGCTTATAAAGAGCAAACTTATTAAACAATGAGGTTTGTTGATTTTTTCAACAAAATTTCTTGATAATTTTATAGGTCAGACAAGACGGAACGAAGAGCCAGTTGGTTACTCAGTTTCATGTCCATGAACATACACTTAAGTCAGCGATTCGGCTCTTTATTATATTGTTGAAATTACAGCAACAGAGTTCCGTGTACATTAGATCGTATCATATTATGTAGAGGCTTTTAAAGATTCGCAAGGAGTCTCAAAAAATTTTTAATTATTTTTTTTAGAACGTCATTTCTGCCTTCGAGGGAATCTTAATATATACTGGAAGTGGAGCAGGTTTTTCAACAAATCCCTGGGTATTGAAAAGTCGTATAGTCTAAGAGACCAATGTATTTTAAGTTTCAAACTTAAGGAAACTGGGTTAGGTTAGGTAGAACAGGCGGCTGTTGTGCAGCTCACTTGGGTCCATTATATTGATCCCTTTGTGATACCTGAATAGAAAAGTAAGAATAGAATAGAAAAGAGACAAGAGAAGCAGACAAGTCCAGAGTCTCTGGCGGGAATCAAACCCGCAACCCCCGAACTAGCAGACCAGCACACTACTGACTAGTCCACTGGGTTACGAAATGAATTAGCCAGTGAGTCAAGGATTCGAAAGTTTGCAAATATTGGCAAGAGCTATCTAAGGAGAATTCCTGGCAACGTAAGGTTGCTCTGGTTGTTGGAGCACTCTGGTATTCCTGGCAATATAGCGGCGAGGGAGCTGGCAAAAAAAGGCTATGAGATGGAAATTGCATTTGCCTTCTACACCAAGATTGAAGGACACTTTAAGGATTTCGGGAATCGAAACTGTACAAACGCTGCAAGAGTGAACAAAAATATTTTTTTCTTTAGAAAAAACATCTGTAGCTGGCATTTGACCTGTCACTGTGATTTTAGGCAACCGAACTAGACCGACTTCTTTACTTTCTGTAAGAACGAAGTGAAGATGATAGAACAATTACTTTGTCACAGCCCGGCACTAACTATGAAGGGTCTACTGCTCTTGGTTGAATATGTTATTGACAGACGTTCTCGACCGAAGATCCAAGAGCAATATTGACTTTTGCTTTGTGAAATATTTGTATTTAGATATCTAGCTTCTCTGCACTAGGACTAAATTCTATCTCTCTCTTCATTTCACTAAATTTATATTTCAGTTGAGTTTTAACCTCTGTTCTGAAGGACTATAACAATGGATTTATCGGTTTCTGGATGAAGAAGTAAATAACTGTGATTTATCGACACTATTGGCATGACCTTAAACCTAATATAAAATGGGCAGAAGTAACTATAGGTCTATGGCAGCTCAATATAGAAAAGAGTGCTGCATAAAGCCAAAAATTGTGCCAACCATTAACGTCTCTGGGTGCTGTTGCCTTAACCCAGTATTACTTAACGATTGTTCATGTCTATCGTAAAAGGCGGCTCGCAGTTTACTTGTATTTCCTAGCAACTTGATGCGGTTCTGTCACTGATAAGCCACATCCTCGCTAGAAGGGATAATATAGCCTGAACCTGTCATATTCGTCATATTCATGTATGAAAACTAACAGCCTGTTTTACTTACAGGGTGATGATTTAACGCATTGGGTTCAACTAAAGTGGGATTTTTGTCCGCAAACGAAAAGCCCTCATTGTATGTGTCCCCATCTGCGCTAAAGCTCCACATATCCGATGTCATCATTTTGAATGCAAAGAAGATTGTTTTAACACAAACATAATTATTTCTTTGGCGCTTCTTAAAACTAGTAAAAATTCTTAAATCAAATATTATTTCAAGGTTACATAAAATCAAATGTATTTGTATTTTTTAATTCATTTTACAAAAAAAGAATCACTGGAGCTTTGCAAAAGCAAAAATCCGTATTCGATTAAAATTGATAAGAAAATTATTTTAAAGTTAATGATCCCAAACGTTTAATTATATTTAATTTAATTTTAATTTTCTATTATTTTTAAATTTTAATTAATAAATAATTAATATTCAAAGCGATTTTAGATGAATAAAAAAATGTTTCTAAAATAAATAAAATTTCACAAACAGATTGTATTCGTCTTTTGGCCCACAATGAGTGAATTAAAAGTTATCGTTTGCGTTCTTTTGCTATTGGCTTTCGAGGGCGGCCGTCTTATTGAATGTTCTGTGGCTCGATTTACAAAGATTGAATGTGAGGTATTTGACAAGTCTTTTGTAGAATTTAAGGAGTGTAAACTTAAAATGGTGGGACGCAATAAAGCTGCCATGCGTATACATGTCCACATGCTTCAGTTACCTGTTACAAATGCTTCGGTGAGTTTAAAGTACAAAGAGAGTAGTTTTGCTTGTGAGTAGCGAAAATTGCTGGCATTAAGAACTTTAACACAAATTTGTGTTTGTGGCAATTATAATATAATAATGCTTATTTATTGGTCATACCTAACGCTCGTATATTTTATTGGACCATAATCAGTACATTTCACTGAAATTTTTTTAAAAAGCAGTACATCGATTTGGAGAAACAGTACTTTTCGCAGTATATACTTCATTCAGTATATAAAAAATCATCATCATCATCAACCATCTGAATCATTTCCATCAGAATCAGCTTTTGTGGTTGTTTTGTATTTGTCGTTTGGAGCAATTTGAATAAGCAATATCGGCTTCGTTTTGAGGTAGTTGCAAAAATCAACGCATTTGTACTTCATGTTATATTTGACGGTCAGAATCGCCTTCAATGTTGGCACTTCTAATCGGGTTTTATCTGACGTCCAAGTTTTGTTCACTGCAGAGAAGATTCGTTCCACTGTTGCTGAAGTTCCTGGCAAACATGAAATATATTCAACGATCGTGGCCATTTCTTTGAATTCGCAATCAGCGTTATTGAGATAAATAAATATCTCCATCTACCGATCTGCAATCGAAACATTGCCTTTTCTCCATTGCATAATTTGTTTGCTCGTACAATAGTTTTTGATATATCGAAATCGGGTGTGCAAATTTACCGCATTTGCATTGGCATTGTACAAATGTATTCGCTTAACTTGTTCATAACGGCTTCGACTTCATTCCATGTTGGTGTGTCTTGCAAAACTGCCCACGCAAAAAGTTTCAGTGGCTCGAACCGCCAACGCACAACAGAGGCAGTTGCCGGATGGCGACGAATCCGAGAAGAATGCTTATTTTTGAAGTAAACAATATTATTGCATGAATTCGCTGTTGGCCGTTTTTATTTCTATTATATATCGAAAAACAGTATTTTGAGGGAGAAAAGCAGTACGCAGTTTTTGATGTCGAAAATCAGTATGATACTGCGAAAAACAGTACAGATACGAGCCTTAGTCAAACCTAAAATTTAGGTTTGCAAAGGCAATGGGCTACCGCAAGACAACTTTTTTCTTTGTACGAAAATTGAAAGTATGAATTGTTTTGTAATATATTGTTTGTAATTTTATTTATTTTTACTATTGAACTGAAGATACATGCTCAACTCTTTCGCAAGAGTAACGACTTTCGACCATTTCTGTATAATAATACAATTGATGTGTGTGCATTTTTGAAAAATGTTAATATTCATCTATTTTGGAAAGTGATTTACAATTTTATTAAACCCTACACAAATATCAATCATTCCTGCCCTTACAATGTAAGTATAAAGAATCAAATGTTTTTCCTAATATTTAATGTTCCGATGGATAATTTTGCAGCACGATCTAATCCTTCAGGATTTGGTTTTGGATGAAGACATGTATAAGAATTTACCACTACCATCGGGAGAGTATAAAATACGGTTTAATGTGGCCGCTTACAATCAGTTTAGAGCGGCCGTAAGTGCTTTTCTAACACTATACAATAGAAACTTGTTTTAAAAATAAACATTATACACATAATTTTTATCAAATAAAGTTTTCTTGTAAAGGCATTCTACATCTATTTTTTTTAATACACACTTTTCTCACTACCCCATAGTGCCGATTAAAACATTTCTATTAAAGCCTACTTATTTATTTGGTGAAATCTCTATCGCAGTTTAAGTCTCACCCTCTACTCCTATTGTTCAGAAGACAGAAAAAAAAGACAATCAAACAAATGCGTATGACGACTATATAGCATTCACATCTCAAAAAAGGCCTAAAATAAAAACAAATCAGCAAAAATCAAACAAAACAGATACCAAAAAACAAAAAATTTAGAAAAAAAAACACTTCCAAAATCTTCTAAACATGGTCATAATAAGTTTGTTATACTTTCGTTAGCCAAAGCTACAGTTGATAGCCTTATAACAAGAGCGGTGCTATAAGTCTATACTGAGTTTGTGTGTAAATAGCGGTGACACTTTTTGCTACTAAAATGGTACAATATCTAACGCCAGCATTAAACTGATTACCATCACCACCTTCAAATCTTTAAAAATAGACAGACAGACAGACAGACAGACAGACAGACGGTTAAACTTTTTGTTTTACCAGTAGTTGCCTACAATTGAAAAAGGAATTAGACAGACCGAGAGATAGACGCATGGTGTTTCAACAGTTTTATGGTTGATACCCACAAACAGGTACTTAATGAGAGTGTGCTTTATGAAACTACAACTTCTTTTAGTTGAATTTGTATGTTTTTTTTTTATAGGATGGCATACCTGCTGTGTTTATCCATCTTTTCTGATCATTAGAAAGATCAATCGTTGTCGCCATCGTCATCACCATCGCCACTTAGTTTTGTTTTTGTACGTGAACTGGTGTTGGTGTTGAGTTGTTGCTTACAAAACTTTGTGAAACTTAAGAAAACCCAACAAATAAAAAAATGTATTGATCACTAGCAGTGTTGCCAACAGCGAAAGATTGAATGAAATAAAACGTGATATGGATAAGGTACTCGCATTTGTAATTTCTTTTTATTTAAAATGCCCATGTAGGACTAAATGTTATCGTTTTGAAGATAACAACACAATATCAAGAAAGAAGCGCTGTTAAAGCAAAGAAATCTGTGGCAGTAACCAGACCTGGGAGATTTGCATTATCACTCAATAAAAAATTTTAGTCCAAAAATTATTGTATTATTATTAAATTTAACATATACAGGGTGGGGCTGAAGAAAAAGGTATATTTAAGTTTGTCATTCCGTTTTTAATTTCTACAATCATAATTAGCGATAAGGTATATACATTTGGAATAAAGCTAAAGGAAATGATTTAGCCAAGTTCGTCAGTCCGTGTGTATGTTGAAATCAAATTTTATTAGTCCACACCTATACTTCTGACTCTAATGTAGTATCAATTTACCATATTTGCTTTCAGAAATTTTGCTATTGAAAATCAGTTATGTGGGCACGTAATGAGCTGAAATGTAAGCGAAAGAAAACGATTGCCTCTGTTTTTACCCAAACAACATTGAATTTTTGCAGCTGCTATGGAACTTTTGGCAACGTGTATATACAAAATATATTTCTTTTGCAATTTTTACATAAAATCTTAGTTAAAAAAGTGAAATATCGACAAAGATATTGGCGAAACACTTGCATGGAAAAAAAGTCAATTAAAAGTTTAAGTAATCGACTTCCTGAATACATTTTGTTCAAAGTTGTACCATATGATTGTCAGAATGTTTACTACATGATAATGCAAACTATGTGAAGAGCATATAAGATTCGGCACAGCTAAGTATAGAGATCTTTTAAAATTAACAACTGAACAAACAACCAAATTTTTAGACTTTAATTATTTAAATCAGGGATCAATAAGAGATTTGCCTCCCACCTGTATACCACATTAAATTCGCACTGCGGAAAATATTGAACGTGTAGAGCAAAGGGTTAACGAAACACCAGAAATATATTCAAAAAGGCATTCTGACTCGTACGTCACTGCGGTGGACTTTTTTTTTACTGTTAAGGTGCGATTGGTGTAAGAATTAAAACCAGCAGATCATTGGCAACTTCAATATTTTGCAGTTCAATTTCTGATTATGAGTGATGAAGATCATTATCGTTCGAATGGTTCTGTCAATAATGAGAACTGTAGATTCAGGGATACTGAAAAATCCAAGAGATCGTTATCGGTTAAGGAGAGAACATTTTTGTCTTCTGCTCTTGCCAACAGACCTGAGATGTGGTTTCAGCTTGATGAAGCTACTGACCAATAATTAATTTGCTAGCGTATTTGCTAGTTTTGCCAGCACCAATAATAATTTCTTTGGGGTTATTTGAAGGAGCGAGTAAATGTGCACAAGTTGGAGATAATCGTTGAACTCTGGACTAACATTATTGCAGAATTTCGAGCGGGAGTCATTTAAGAGGCATTGTTTTATATACTTAATATAAAAAAAAATCCATTTTGTGTATTTAAATCTCATGATGACTTTTGTTCCATTTTGTACCTTTCGTGCAATATTTTTTTGCATTACATAAACTTCATTTTGTAATAATGTATTTATATTTTCTTAACCGTTAATCGAGCTTTGTATCAAAAATGCTGTATGTATTGAGCCGGGCATAAGAAATTAAAAAAACTTAATAATCATTTTAAATGATTCTGCGCTGCTTCGAAAGTCATTTGTAATATGGCATTTCGAATTTTACAAATGTTTCTTGTGCGGTAACGCAGTATTTTTATTTGAAACAAGGGTGGTCCTAGATAATTGTACTTAACAAGGATTGCATTTTGAAATAATATTCGGTGATCTGTTTTACTTCTTTTTTTTTTTTTTCTACCACAACTAGCAATAATTGTAGTTGATTACTCCAATAAAAACGAAAAGCATTTATTTAATTCTAATCGCATTCAAATTGAGGGGAACTATTGGCAGGAATATACAAGTAGCGCTACTGATAATAGTTAAAAAATATGTCTATTTTTACGCTCATCAAATATTAAAATGTGACTTGGCACTATTTGTTTGATAAATATTACGGGCGATTAATATTTCGGGCAATTATTACTGAGAAAAAATTTTCATATAAGCACATAATTAAACACATTGATGATGTGCTTTTCAAACGCCCCCAGAGAACTGAATTGCCGCCTTTTAAAAACCTCTAGGAAAAGTGGTGTGAAATAGTTTTAACATTGCGTTAGGCTAATAATGATGTTACTGTAGATAAACAGTTACTGGAATTTAATGTTCGTCACTATATTTCTTTGGAAGCGGTGCGATATGATCTGAAATTTTGGTTGCTTGTTGATTTACGTACTTGCATAAAAATAAAGCCATACTTCGACAACACAATTTAAAGAAATTTAGAGAGCACTCAAGGAGGACATTTTGCTCTTCATTTAGTCAATGGATTAGAAGGTTACAATATCACTATGGACAAAAAAATTACAAAGAACGATGCATAAAAAAACAGCAGACAGTTGTCCGAGGCCTTCGGCACGGACTGTCCCTGCAGGCTGTGTCAGAGACACGGCCATTAAGTTTAACGTAGAATACGCCATCCGATAAGACAGAAAACATATATAACAATAAATGATAAATAATATAAGCAAATGAATTTATTTATTTGATAGTTAATCAAAACAACAGCCGAAGGCTTGTGTCCACACTGAAACAGCAGCATAGTATGTGTTCACGCTACAAACTCAAACACTCAACCAAACACCACACATATGTTTGAGTGTATGTGTTTAAACAATATTCATTTGAGAAATTTAAATATTAGGAAGATATCAACCAATATAAAATGTATATCAAACGAAAGATAACATCTTCATTTACCTACAAAAAAATTTTTAAAAAAAGTTATCTCGCCGTTTCCTCATAATCAATGAAATAAAGATTGCAACAATAACAATCTGACATGACTTCCTATACCGTAAAGTAAGACGTATTCTACGCCAAAAACAAAAGATAAATTCATCAAAAGCTCTTAGAATGCAAAAAAGGTAACGGTATGCATCAACTTTTGACTTTACTTCTGACACTACTCTCTCGACTTGTACATTAGTCATGAAGACAAATCCACTATTCTTATGCACTCAATGCATCACGAACGTAGTTTTGCAGACCATTCTAAAAAGTTGCACGCAATAAAATCTTTTAATTTTACTCGTCGAAAGGAGAAGTTGAAACGGTTGACAAAAATAATCGCTTGACTGGGGATATATTTTCCAACTTAATTGATATTTCTGCATTAAATGCTTATATTATTTAATGACATCTATTTCAATTGGATGCAAATTCGAAAACAAACAAAACATCACTCTTCCGTACATGAACACGCAGTATCATTGCTAACGCCCTTTATAGTTTAACTGAACAAACTTCAAAGATATAAACTGTTCTCTTAATTCAAGAGATTATGAAGTTGGACAATACAAAAACCAGAAAACCGAAAATAAATAAGACATAATGTATTATGTCAAATTTTCAAAATTTATCCATGTACATTGATGTACAAATTAAAAATTTGAGCGAAGTGTTTTAAAAAGTCAATTATTTCCATGAAGTTTAAAATGTATCAAAAACGTTGCAAAGCTACAATTATGATTTTTTTTTACAGCTCTAACTACAGTTAAATGTAATTCATTTAGCGTTAGCGTACAGTTATTAGCTGATTTCTTTGAGTATAATAAAAGTGAAACCATCTACAATATGAAATTATGGTAACACTGATTACACCACACTAAACTACGAACTGGCTCGATATCAGGTACTTGAGAACAACAAAGTTGCATGAAACAACAGTCAGCTACGAGAATATGTACTGCATGTTTCATTCCATATGAACTTAATCAGTGGTTTGCAAGCAGAAAATAATTATAAAGAAAATACTTTAAAAATATGAAATTTAACAATAGTTTCTTTGTTAAAGAAAATAATCAATGAATTTAATAAAATTCAAAAAAAAACCAGACAACTCAAAATGGGGGGTTTTTTTAAAGAGAGAAAGAATGGGAAATAA
This sequence comes from Phyto melanocephala, assembly GCA_941918925.1. Classification (NCBI taxonomy): domain Eukaryota; kingdom Metazoa; phylum Arthropoda; class Insecta; order Diptera; family Rhinophoridae; genus Phyto; species Phyto melanocephala. Next base: position 47,353,396 of record OW799233.1, on the reverse strand, counting down.
CGTCAAAAGATATAAAGAAAATTAAGCTTAATCATTTTAAAAATTATTTCTAAAGGGTGGTCCAACCATAATGCACGATGTTAATTGTGAATCACACCTTAGCGTCAACTAAATTTGTAATTTCTTCGAATCATTGGCAGCATCATCGGGCCTTACTTATTTAAAAAAGTACGTCTGGCAGGCAGTTACTGTAACTAGTGTTCGCTAACGCGAAATTACAATAGACTTTTTGTGAACAGAAATCAAGGATATGGACCTGGACGATATGTGCTTCCAACAGAATGGTTCCACTTGCCAACGAAACAAGGGCTCTTACATGAAAAATTCAATGGCCATGTTTTCTCATGTCATGGCAAAGTCAATTGCCCACAACGATCGTATAATTTGACACCGTTTGACTTCTTTCTTTAGGGATACTTAAAAGAAAAAGTGTACACCAATAAGCCTAGAACAATTCAAGAGCTAAAGGATGATATAATTAGGCATATTAACGACATTGAACCTCGATTATTTTTCAGTGTCATTGAAAATATGGACCATCGCATAGAAGTATGCCACCGAAGCCATGGCGAGCATTTAGATGATATTTTATTTCACACATAATTTTCATAGATCCTTCTATAATAAAATATAAAGCGTGCTTTTTTAAGCGTAGTTTTTTTTTAAATCTAATAAAACATTAAAATTTGCATCATATATTCAAAATTTTTATTGGAATCGATAAATTGGTTTTGGCCATTTAATTTTTAAAAATAACTTCATGTAAATGTTGCCCGCGGCTGCTATTTAAATGATCCATTCGTAAGGTCCAATTTTGCACCACCTTTTCGAACATTACGGCCTGTGTTCCATGAATAATACATGTTATGTTATTTTCTAAGGCTTCAATCGTGTTTGGCTTGTCCACAAAGACCAACGACTTCACATAACCCCACAAGAAATAGTCAAGAGGCGTCAAATCACATGATCTTGGCGGCCAACTCACAGCGCTATTTCGAGTGGTAAACTGCTCACCAAATTCATCCTTAAATACGTCCATTGTTTCACGAGCTGTGTGGCATGTGGCACCGTCTTCTTGAAACCACATATCAACCAAGTCCAACTCAGCCAATTGGGGCAAAAAAAAGGCGCGTTTCATGGCTCAATATCGTTCGCCGTTGACGGTAACGTTTTTTCCACAATCGTCTTTGAAAAAAAAATGGACCGATCATGCCACCAGCCCATAAACCACACCAAACTGTCGTTTTTTCGGGATGCATCGGTAACTCTTGTACGGCATGTGGCTGTTCTTCACCTCAGATGCCAGTTTTGCTTGTTTACGTATCCATTACGTATCTTACAGAGCACGAATTTTTATAATAAATTTTAACGATTTGCAGTCGTTGATTTTTTATGAGTTTCTCTACAATGAATTGGCGGAGTATACTGAGCACTTTTCACTTTCACAGATGTTGATTGGACACAATTACCAACCAGTGCTGCCAGCCCGAAAAACTAAATTCATAAGAAATCACAATTTTTATATTTCCTATTTTTTTTTATAAAATAATTATCAAAAAGTTAATTTAAGTCTTCGTGTTAGCAGAAAATTTAGGGAAATTTCTCTTTTAGTACACATTTTCTGTTGTATCATTGATTTAAAATTTTTCCTTTAATTGAAGATGTGTTGCACACTTGGCCACTTTGATTCTGTTGTTTGAGAAACACTGTAGTTTATGAAGGTTTTGCAGAAAAACAATCATCTTTTTATAGGCTTGACTTCCACATCAATGTTCAATGAGCAGCATTATGCGGGCGCTGTTTTTGTTTGTAATACCAAATATACTTCAACATGGCTGCTGATACTGCCACATTAAGATGGCAGCATGTATTATGGGCTGCATGAGATTTTAACTTCTATCATGTACTTATTGCTCTGATCTCTTTTTACAAACAATTATTGCCACATTAAAGCATTGTTTGTGCTGCTAAATACTATTAATGTTGTTGCCGTTTGCCAGCTTTTTTTTTTTTTAATTTATTTAGTTGTTGTCGCGACAATTGCTTCATTGCTCTAATTAATGAGGCGCACATAAAATTTTTTTGTTGCACCTGCGGTGATTGCTTCGAAATTTGTTTTATTTTTGTATCGTTTTGTTGGTGTCTCTATTCGTATGTGTCTTGTTTTTAAATGGCAGCAGAGTCTTAACAATTCCATGGCTACAGGTTCATTGGATAAGGAACTGAAAATGTGTACAAGTGTGTGTGCGTGTTGACCGTATGAGACATGCGTTTATTAACGATTTTGGATTTTTAATTGATTGATTGTAGTGCCAACCCTTTTAGGGCATTTGTAATTGTTTAGGCAGGTTTAATTTTTGGCCACATTTCCATATGTGGCTTAAATAAGTTTGGTTGTGGGTGTTCCCCTAGGGATAAGTTTACTTTCGATTTGTGTTTTTCTCTCTTTTTATGTCATGTTGAATTTAGTTGATAATTAAGAAAAATAGTACTATGATTGCTATTTGAAAGCAGGTGCATTTTATACTTAAAAGCTTTTCTTGCATAATTTTTTTGGTTTTAAGGAAAGCATTACAATCTGCACCACAGTTTAAAATCCATACAAATTAAAGAATCTTAATTCTCGAAATTATAAATTTTCCATAAAATATACGAAGTTGTAGTTAAACTATTAAATATTTTCGCAAAGACATGTTACCCTGGCGGAGTATCCACGCGTTAGTTTTACTGCTAGTTCGGGAAATATGGGTGCTACCAACACCTCTGACTGGGGCATAGGAGAAGGCTGAATCCCGAACTTAAAAAGGTTTGGAAGAGGCAAATAACAATGGAGTACATTAGTCGAGTATGTAAAGAGGTTAGGGAGACATAGATCTTTGTAGATTAAGCATACAGGTAAGCACACATTAACAGTGAATAGGGGACATTTGTTTAACATAGATGCTGGCGATTACGAAGGACGGTGCGATTAGAATTGTCGGCAAAATAAAATAGTAGTATTTTGCTTTGATATGTATAAATAAATTTTCATTTAGCTTAATGAAACTTCTTTATGGAACCAAGAGCTTTCATGAAACTGTTTTGCTTTTCTTTTAAAAATTTCTTAATATAAAGCTTAAAATTTTTGCTCTTGTCCCCATTCGTTAAGCACAAAAATAGGTTATGATATTCAAAATAATTTTTTATTTTTGACGAGTAAGAAGCCTAAACCTAAACCTTTTGTTAGCTAAAAACTCAAAATTTAAAGATTATAAGTTTTTTATAAATTATTATAACGTACAACTACTTACAAAAAAACTCTGTATTTCTTTTTGAAATTATCAAACTTAAAGAATCTTTGTTTTCCTAGTGAAAAAGCGTTTAAAAACAAAGTTTACTATTATGCTAATTTGTCTAAAATTTTTCATAAAAAACATTTAACGAAAATTTAGTTTCAAAACCAAAGGGTTAAGCATAAAAAATTACTTCACACAATTGGAAAAAAATACCTGATTTCAACGAATACATTTATTTGTAACAATTTGAAAAACTTAACGAAACTATATATTCCGGAGATATTTTTTGTTCTGAGTTTGATATATTTTTTATGGACTAAAACAAGTAACAGTGCAATATTCGTCCGTGCCGAATCTTACATTTCATCACAACGTGTAGTCATGCAATAACAATTGTTTTTATCACCATTCATCTCATATGAAATACGTACAAAAAATTTAAAAAAAAAATTTTTTTTGACTCAGCTGGGATTAGATGCCACCTTTACTCTAACCAGCATACTACGTTTGTATGTAAGTCGGCAATGAAAATTGTAGAAATTTCACACGGAATGACAAAATATTTATGTGACAGCGCATATAGAAAGGGACCTAAGGGTGAAAAAACAATATTCACTTTTTTTTATGTGGACAACATCTGAGCATCGAATGAGACCGATCCCATGCCCCAAAAGTGTTCCCTCCCAGAGATATGCGCGTTTTGTAAAAGTGAAGTCGACGATTCTAAGCGCAAATAGAAAGGGACCTAACGGTTAAATTTATTTTTTTTCATTTTTCCCCCTACTAAATTAACAAAATAACTTGACTTTACGAAACTACAAAAAATTTATTTTTTTCCTTATGAACAATTTAAAAAAATTGGAACTTGACGGTACCGGTCCTTTATTTTTTTCGATTTCTTCTTAACGTCTGTTGCCTCCACTTCTTGAGGATTGTCCACCCTTCTCCGAATCCTCCTCTTCGTTTCCATTTCCAGAGACCAAAGGGAGAGCAGCAACCGAATCTTTTTTTGAATCGTCAAAACATAAACCCCGGATCTCTTTATACAAGTACCAAGGCGAATTTATTTATCAGGTGGTGGTAATTCTACAAATACAACATTAAAAAAACCACATGGTTTTTTATTGTTGCTTCTGACTGTCGCACAGTGTTGCGAAACCAGAATTTTTTGGAAATCATATTGCCTAAACTGTAATTTTAATAGTATCGATGAGAAACTTCTACAGATTGGTCAGAATGAAATCCCAAACAGAATGAGTGAAAAAAAATTTACACCGAAAAAAATTGTTAGATCAAATTTTTAACAAAAGTAAAAAAAAAATTTATTTTAATTCTTCTTTTATTTCTGATAAATACCCTATGATTAGTTTTTAAAATAAATCATAGGGTGGTCCGAACAAGAATTATAAACGTAAAATTTTCATGATTTTTCGATATTTGTTGAATAACTCTGAAATTTTATATAAAACCAAAATCTATTTCATTTCTTATTTGAAAGGTGGCAATAAAAGCTTTAATTTGATACAGGTTTGAAGTCAATAGCTTCAGTTTTAAGAGAGTTATGCTCATTTTTGTGGAGTGCTAGAATAGATGTAGAATAAAAAAATAAGTGATTCCGAGAATTTCCGTTCTATTTCTATGGAATAAATACTGAGAGTGATATACTAAAATCGCTATAACTCCCAGGAGAGCAAGTATGGGCAGCTGATTTTTTCACAGTTCGTTGAAAGCAAATTATGTAACATTTCTGTAGTGGTTTGGAACTGGGAATCTCTAGGACTTTTTAGATATTGCTTACCTAACCCAAATGTTAAGGAAAAATGGACCCTTAGTCGGGGTTTCGTTCTAAAAATGGTGCATATGAAAATGTATCAAACAGCATTCCTTTTTTTACAGAAGATACTTGTCCGAAGGCAGATTTTTTTCCGAATCAAAATATCTGTCACCAAAATCAAATGAGATCATTTTGAATACAGTCCTGAAATCCCCTGTTTTCGTGAAAATTTTGTATATTTGACTTCTAAAATCAATTAAAAATCAACGGGCCAACATAAAAATAAGCTTTATATGTTTTTTGTTTACTTGGAATGTCTGTGACAAAATTGCATCATTAAAAACACTGAAAAAAATAATCGGAAAAAAGTTACTTTTCCACTAGCCGCAACACAGTGTGTCGATGTGTCAAAAACTACATGGTTTTTGTTTGTGTTTTTTGCGCGGGAAGGAGTAATCTATGTAAACATAAATAATATTTGACAATTCAATCATCATTTTTGCAAATAAAAAAGTAGATCAGCTGCGTTGTCAACACCACCTGATAATGAATTCGCCTTGTACAAGTACCATTGACGCTTCATCGATAACCTTGGTGACGGAATTATAACTGGTTTGTCATCGAAACTGGTATTGTTACTCAGATGTATGTTTTCATTTATGCTGGCTGAATTCGCAAACAGTTTACATTGCACTGGTGACTGAGCAATAAATACAAAGTGATGATACTTCGATATTCCAACTAAAGTTTTACATTTAGTGAAGAAGTACTCGTGCCATTTTCTTCACTCAACAACAGGCTCACTTGAGTTTGGAAGTCGAATAGGTACAGGAACATTAAAAGACCTTTAGACTATTTTTGTGAGGTTTTTTGAAAGCGAAAATGTACAGCAATAATCCTACAAGAACATTAAATCAGAATTATCGGGCATATGTCAATTATTGACAACAGCTTATGGGAAAATGTGATTGAGAATTTTGGTAAAAGATTGGAAGCCAGTAGGGGTGTGGTCTCACTTGACCGATATATATTTTTATTTTATTTTTTTTGATTTTTTAACCGAAAAATATTTTTTATAAACTAATAGGTTAGGTTAGATCCGGCAGCCGCCCGAAGGCATAGCTCACTTGGGTCCTCCGAGGGTCCCGTTGTGATACCGTAGACACCATCGCCCGTTCGCCTATGTCCTCAGGCCGTCGTTCCTCAGCCATCCTGTCCTGTTCACGAAGATATGGATCTTTCCCAGATCAACAGCGGAAAGACAAGTTTTACTTACAAGTATTCGTTGACCTAGAATCTGGCGTCTCAGGTCCCCGAATGCAGGACAATTGCAGAGAAGATGTTCAGTCGTTTCCTCCTCTTCCTCGTTATCGCAACTTCTGCAGAAGTCGTTGTAAGGGATATTCAGCCTTTTCGCATGTGTACCTATAGGCCAGTGTCCGGTAATGACCGCTATAAGGTTCCTAAGGTGGATTCAGAGCATATTCACTGCATATTGCGTCCTATGCATATCCATGTCAGGCCAGATCTTTCTGGTTTCCAAACAAGTGGGTTCTCTCACCCATCTTTCCTTGGCATCCAAATATAATCGATGCGAGATTAGCTGTTTACCCTTCGATAAGGGAATACCCAAAGCACAACTGGATTCAACCGAATCTAAGGTAGTACCGGCTTTCGCAAGTGCATCAGCTCTATTATTACCATCAATATCCCCATGTCCTGGAACCCACACAAGGGTAACCGTCGAATGTCTCGCTATCTCCTCAAGAGACACCCGGCATTCCTGGGCAATTTACGATGTGTTGTACACACTCTCAAGGGACCTAATAGCCGCCTTACTGTCAGTAAATATATAAATATCCCTGCCAGATATTTCATTATACTGAATCTCTTCCACGGTTGTCTTAATAGCCATTAATTCGGCCTGTATCGCGCTACAATAATCCGGTAGCCTAAGGGACAATTCCAAACCCAACTGGATCGAAAAGATACCACATCCAGTTCCAGCATGTGATTTCGATCCGTCAGTAAATATCTGGATGGCATTCTCCGGAGGTCGGAGGCCGTTGTCGTATTCAGATCTATCCGGTATATTCGTCACGAAACCCGGATCGAATGCTGGTTCAGGTACCTTGTAATTAATTTATTTATAAACTAATAGATATTAAAACATTTTTAATGTTAAAAAAAAAAACAAAACAAAAAAAATTATTAAAATTAAAATTATACCTCACATTTGGACACCCTATATAAGTTACTAAAAAGTGTCCTGTAGTAAGTGTGACAAATGTAGAAAATTTTTTTCTCCAAACTGGGACTGTTTCCGTCAAGAAAATAATACCATATTCGATAATATAAGTAGAAATTGTTTGAACGTTTGAAGTATGTAGCCTGTTGTCGTCAATTATTACAAATGTTTCAAGATTCATTTTAACAAAAATTTTTTTTAAAATTAAATAAAATTTATATTCTTTTTAACAAAACTGCATTGTTTAAAACAAACACGATTTTCGATTTATTTCTTTTTTTATAAATATTTTTATACTCTGTTTTAACTCGTATATCAAGCGATAAAAAATAATAAAAATTTATTTTTTTAGTGTATACACGTTTAATATATTTCCTTCGTGATTGTTTTTAAATCTTTTCTTTATACGTAATTCGTAGTTGAAATATTTTAACTGTCCTATTAGAGACCATTTAAGACAAATTAAATTTAGAAATTATTACACCATAAATAATCCCTTTTAGCAAGAACCTGTTGTTACCTCAAGTAAATATCAAAAATTATAAAGAAAAATTCATAAAAATAAAATATATTTTCTTTTTTTTTAAAAAGGCATAAAATATAATTTAATAAGTTGCCTTTCAATTGGCTAAATAACAAAATTATTTTACATTTACTTAACGAAAAATGAAAAAAAAAATAAAAATAAAACAACAACTACAACTGACCATCTTTCTGACGGTAACTCTTTTTGATATGATTGTTATTTTTATTCTTCTGCTGGGCTCCTTTGGATGGATACGTTTTGGTAGAATAATCCAAAACTTAAAAAAACAAAAAATTAGACTGAAATATTCTACGACATGCTGTGACCAGTGCATGGCATGTACAAACATTTTTTAGTGAAACTAAAAGAAAAACATGTGAATTGGTTGTACGTGACACGCAACAAAATGCAATTACAACAACAACTCAAAATTAATATATAAGGAATTTAAGGTTTTTATTGTTGTTTTTTTATTTATTTCAAATTTTTGGATGAACTCCCAACCCAACAATAAACATGTAGATTGTTAGTGAAACACATACAGAAGGATGCTCTATGACAGAGTTTCCTAATTTATTTAACAGATAAATTTTTACATGTGGCAACACTGCTTAGGGCAGACACTTGTAAACTTTAATAAATATTCAATATGTAGTACATTCTTATTTCATGAATCTTCGTTTTTTTAATATTTTTTTTTAATCTTTCTATCTTCACAAAATTGCTAAAGGAGAAAACATACAATCAAATTCTTTGCCCGTCAAATGGCTCAGTTCTTTAAATTGAACTTTTCTTTTGAGGTTATAAAGATTCTATTACAAGAATAATAATTTCTTAGTGTTGACATTAATGACGGATATATAGATATTCGGGAACGTGATTCTGCAAATACAACCATAAAATTTTGCTATCACAATTAAACTACACAATTGTCAACAATTCTGGACCCACAAGTCATACTGTTTTCTCTATGTGTAAGTCTGTCACTTCGTTTGTAATTTCGGCAATATCTATTTACGACTCCTAAAATTTATATCTTTAAATTCCACTAAGTAGATGTCCTTTATCCTTTAAAAATTGTTTGTGGTATTTTCCTCCGGTGTTACGTCATCTTTGGCAAGTGTCAGGTCAAGGTGTGTTGTCAGTACGTGGTAGAACAACATTTATGGTTTCTTGGAAAAGTTAAATTGTGGTTAAAATACATAATCACAGCTGATTAAAGCTTGTTTGGCGCCACGGGTATCATTAAGCTCCTAAAACTTGTTCTGGATTGACAATCGGTGAGTTTTTGCGGAGAGCACGTGATGGCAGTGGTTACTTTCAAGTAAACAGACTCGGAGGTTTGTTTATGGCTGATATTCGACCTTGGATGGATTTCGGGTAACCAATGATGTTTCTGAAGTGCTGTAGCCGCTTCAACAGAAACAGAGAAAGATGGTTCAATATAGTTGCTTGCAGACGTGGCTGACTTCAAACATATATGTATCAGGGTGCTGTTGCTTTTCAACAGAAGTAGTTAATTGGTGGCCTGCTCTTTTACTTTCGGAGCGCACATCCGATTTTGTTGCTGATCAATTACATAGCCCCGTAGCAAAAAACAAGGAATAAAGACTAGATAGACGAGCTTTTTAGCGAGGTACGTTTACATGTTGAGTGGCGTAACTTGATCACAGGGTCGGTGGTTGGAAGTCAGAAACTCAACTCAGTGGTAAGATTACCATCAAGTTGTAAAACATGGTGCGGGTGCTGACATTAATAAAACTTTGTACAGTCCGTATGGTGCTTGAAAACGATTTTCTATAGATTTTTGAAATTAAATATTTGCCATTTAATTTTTTCAAAGGGACATGTTGGCAACATCTGCTTAGAAGTAAGGCTCTTAAATATTGATTTATACTGATTCCAAGTGTTACAACGGTGGAAGGTAGGAAGTTTTTGGATTGATGAATAATTTCTGAAACACAAACTTGCACACATCTAATTTGGTTCAGTTATTCATAAGAACCCTCACTCTAAGAACGACTGTTAAATATCGTTATCGTCCCTCAAAATTCTGAAATCCAAAAAAAATTTCTTTAATCAGAAAGTTCGAAAGATTCCCCTTAAAATCAATCTAAAACAAAGTCCTTAAATTAAATTAAAACAATAATGCTGCTGATGGTGTCAGTAGAACAGTTTGGAGTACAAGGAACATAGGTAAAACTACCACAAAAAAAAACAACACAATAAAATTAAATAAGACTCATTGCCAGCGTTGGGAGGCTCAATGAAATTTATTTAGTGATGAGAACAACTGACAATGTTAAGCGTGAATTTAATGCCTGCTTTTTTAATTTTTTACCTTGCGTGTTGCTTTTTGAATAAATACTGAGACTCAAAGGTTGGCATACAACCATATGAACCTGTTCGTATAAATCCTAAAAAGCACGTAGCAGACTGGGTAGAACTTTCTGTACTACCATACATACATACATATATGAAAACATGCGCGTATGTATTTTCATTTAGGACTTCTTTTATTAAAATAAAAAAAATAATAATAATAATAATGTTAGTAAGACTTAGCAGGAAAGCCAGTCATACATAATATGTATGTATGTAGGTACACTTTTAAACTTAGTTATGTATGTACATCCCATACATCCCATAGATACATACTTATGCATCTTTGCTGATGCGTACACGGGTGATCAATTTAATCGTGCAAATAACACACGACGACGACACAATAAGTAAATATGAAATCAGCAAACCAACATCTGCACCATCATCAGCATCATTGTTGTTCTCATACACTCACTCGACGTCATTCTCATCGGTTTTGCAAGTTTAGTTGTTGTCCAACCTAAACATACACATCATCTTAACATACCAATAAGCAAAAAAAACGCAAAAAAGAAAAAACAACAAAGTTGCACATCATTTTCCCTTTATTGCACACTAACTAAATTTTGTGAGTGCAATGTGTTTGTTCGTTCCCTCGAACGTCATGCGAATCATTGTCATTATTATAAGCTGCTGTTGAAGCTGCTGCTGCTGCTCGCTCGCTCATCCTTATATTCTTTATGTTCATTTTTTTTTCTACGACTCCAACTAAATTTAATTTTTACAATTTTGACTGTTAAAGGTTACATACTCGCACATACCTCATATTCTCGCGGACTTACGACAATGCGAAATTGCATCAGAGCAATAAAGGAATGAAATTTGAACAAAAAATTAGTTTTTCTTTTTCATTCCATAATATAAATCACAAAGTTCAATTATTATAATACACAGTTAAAAACGCTTACGCATAGCCTAAGAATAATAATTTAATAAATACTCTGCACATTCTTTATACCCAGCAAAAAAAGACATACAAAAGAAATAGTAAATGCATGAGTTCAACCCATGATGAAGTGGTTCAATTTGTGTGAAACATGCATGATTTTAACATTAACGTACCACTGAAGGGCATGTGTTTTTATGAATATATCAACAATATTCACTTTATTCCAAAAAGTGCATCCAACGCACGTATAGTAAATGAAAAGAAACACATGTTTCATCACAAATGTTGATCTAAAAATTAGGTGCGGATTTCTGTAAGGAGGAGAGAAATTAAACGCTTTACGCAGTAAAAGCTGCTTACCACTTTTTATAAAACAGGTACAAATCAGAGAACATAATGAAACCATTAGCATTTGCTGCCTATTCATAAATTCATTGCTTTTGATCGATACTAAACAAGTGTGTATTAATATTTGCATACTCATTTCTTTTTCTGCTTGCACTCTCAATAATCTCTTTTTGTGATGATGTCATATGAAAGAACTGAAAACATTCCCACCTTTCGTTCAGTATTCGTTGATATTTGTGTGTATAGTTTGTAAACAACCAGTTTAGCTTATGTACATACATACATACATATGTGCATATGTGCATATTTATATAAATATTTTATTATATGCATGGACAAGGATACAACGTTTTATGTACATGCAATTCTTTTCATTCGAAAAGAAGTTTGCTATATAAAGGCATACTATATAAACAAAAACAAAAGCTTGTTCGCTCAGTATTCGTTGCTTATTTAATCAGCATTAAAACCATTCATACCATTCGCTCAGTATTCGTTGCTTTTGCGACTGTTATTTTACTTTTGTAAAAGACAAGCAATGCATGAATCGTTATTCTTTAAACTCCCTGAATCACGTCATGCATTGCTTTACTTAACAAACAAATACATTAAAAGAACATCAAGTATCTTCGTTAAGCAAGATGAAGAACATGCCAGAGATATAACTTTAAAACCATAACAAATTTGAGACAATAAAACAACATTGGCTAATCTTTTGCTTGCATAAGGGCAATTTAATATTAGAACAGTAGAACCAAGACATATTCATATTAGAACAGTAGAACCAAGACATATTCATAAGGTGTAAGCATCGCAACAACAAACACAACAATTAAAAAACACATGCATTTTATTTTTGTATACATTGTCTGCATTGTCATACAGTGTTTTTTTCTTGTCTTCCTTAATTTTAATAATTTTTGAAAAACTTTAATGCAAAAACTATTTATTCACGGCCTTGTATTTTTTAAAACCTTTTATTATTTATTGTAAAATAAAAATAAAAGAAAAAATATAGGTTTGACAAATGCACACATATTTAAAAAAAATGGTAGTAAATTGTATATAAAAAAGAAACAGTCAGCTGATTGTATACGATATTACGACGGTCCAATTATATAACAATATTTGGGTATGGAAAGGAAGTAATAGTTATTTTAGTTTTGTTATTTGGCGTTTCAGATATGCGATGGTCGGCCTGAACTGTGTCTGTGATGTGGGTTTCACTCTTTGTATTGTTGTGCTATGTCGCCGGATGGTTGCTGGTTAGCCTCTCACCACAGGCGAATGTTGGAGATTGTTTAGTGCAAATACACCCTTAGAATTTTGCGTAGACATTTGTTTTTTGAATGCATGATAATTTAGGTAAACGTAATAATGATAACGTACAATCATTATATGTTTCAACCACAATCATACAATTTAATTATAGTATGTTGCCCTTAGATTATGATTATCACAACTATGTATGTTTTTTCTTTGCGTGTACTAAAAGGTAGTTTCTTAGCAATAACAATTAATACATAAAACAAACAGAAAAGGACCCCAGACAGACCCCTGGGGAATCCCAGAGCAAAGGGTAAGTCTTTCAGGCATATGATTACTAAAGGCCACAAATTAAGATGTGCCGGAAAAATAGAACATTCTATGCCGACAAAAAGTTTTAGATAATAATAATTCATTTGAAAGTTTAAAACCATAAAGATTAAAATAAATCATAAAGATTAAATAAAATAGATTGACTATTGTCATTGAAATTTTCAAAAAATCGTGGATTTCTTAAAAAACCAAAATATTTTGTACAATAAAAATTTTTCATAATTTATTTTAATTGAAAATCCATTAATCCATTATAAATAAATGAATGTTTTCGATCTTTTTAATTTATATAAACAGTTTTTTTCCCGCCTTTAAAAAAAAAAATTTGTTTTTAACAAATCTAATATTTTAATTGTTAATTATTAAAAATTGTAAAAACTTTCCCTGAAGAAGCTACCCAATGTGGTAGCGAAATATCTGAAAATAAAATTAAAACTACTTTTTATTAAGAAAAGTGATCTCAAGCTCAATAAAAAAAAACTGTTTATGAAAATCCATTCTTAATTTTTCCTAAAACTTTTCGTAAAATTTCTAAAAGTAACAAAAAATTTTATAAAATTATTTAAAACAAAATTTTTCGTAAATTACTTACGTAAAAATCTAAGATAAACAATGAATTTTTTATAAATCGAAATTTTCTGTAATTTATTTATAGGTCGATAATTATTTGAAATTTTTTATAAAAATTTGCAACGAATTTTTCATTCAGTATTTCTATTAAAGAGTTAATTCCTTTAAAGTAGCCTTTGCATACATTGTTAGTGTGTGTAAAATGTAGAATGCTGAGAGTTATTTTAAACTTTAGGATAATCCAACGCAATGTTGGATTGTTGTTTTTCTGTTATTGTAGCTGTTGGTAACATTATCACTATGTTTCGATCAGAAAGTTTTTTTTTTCTTGTTATTCTTCAACCAGGAATGTGGCCAACAAGTAAAAAAAAGAAGAATTATATTCCTCCAACAATTTCATGTGTATGAAAAGTTGATATTTTCTTTCACTTTTTTTTTATTTTTATTTTTTGATCTGACAACAACATAAAGTTTTAAAGAAGGTAAAGTACACAAAAACTAACAACCATCAAGTAAAAACAATAACAAACATTCATATCATACTTAACAAAAATTGCACTAATTTTAGTTTGATCTCTATAAACTTAATAGTGTAAGAGTGACAGAGAGAGAGAGTAAAGAGCGGATAAGGAATGAGACTGAAAACAAGGATTATCGGCAGACATAAAACAAAAGAAACATTTAAATTTTTTTGCTGTCTTTTTCTTTAATATTAAGGAAAATTGTAAATTCCCACAAAAAAAAATAAAATAAAAAGTAAAATGTAAACCTTAATTGCCCTACCAAAACCTAAATAAGAAAAAAGAAACTATCGGCAATACTTACAACTAGATCTTAAACAAGAAAAACATTTCTTTTTTACGTTTCAATGAGTTCACACAAGCACACCTCCCAATTATTTGGCAACCTGTATGGAACAGTAAAAACGAAAACAACTGCAGTCTGTGAGAAGATACACATCCTTTTTATGTGACTTTTAGCCATATGTGTAATGTGTTTTAAGAGACGTGCCTCATTATTATTTACCACATGTTGAAATGTCACATACTTTAATACAATTCAAACTCAATAAGCAACCTACATGTTGGTATGTCACCACTACCCAACTGCAGCAACACCAACAAACTTTTGAAACTTTAAATCACACTTACAACAATAATAAAACAAAAAGTAAACAAAAATCCAAACAATCCAAGCTGTTAACATTGTCAGCTCAGTATCAATATCAAAAAATACATTTACACGGGGACTTGGTGTGTTAAACATGTAAGCAATACAACCCCTGCCACCACCAACAATCTACAGACAACGTCGTCATTTCTATTATCATCTCTTATTTTGGCTAATATTCCACATTTATGTTTTAGCAACGATTGGCGCTTATATTCAAACCATATTTGTTGCGAATATGTGTCACTTTTTTTAATTTTAATTTTTTTTGTTTCTCACTCTCTTAACTCCATCATCCAATTCAGTCGCTAATCAATTTACACCCGTCCAAAAACAGTTGGTTTCTACTTAACTTACCTGTGAATCCATAGTTGTCAATTGAATGCGATTTTCAGGCCGTTTTAGATTTTCATTTTATTTTATTTTTCAGTTTTCATCTAATCAGAAAAATAACAACATCTTAATCCAACAATGTCAATCATCATGTAGACAAGCATAGACATACAAACAGACAGACAGACATACAGCTAATGCAGCGCCTTTTTTCCACAACTTGTCGTCACAACACGCCACACACAATCCGTATATGTATGTGTGTGTGCTGGCATGTCTTTTCTTTAAATGTGTGAATCTAAACAAAAAAAAATTTTTATTTCCAACAACTTTCCAAAACTGGCAAATTCATGGTTGATCATTAAGTGATCGTTTAAGTTTTTGTTGTTTTTTCAGTCTTCAACACTAATCTAGAGAAATTGGAAGAATCGGATAAAAGGTTAGGCATTTTTCATAAAAAGAAAATTTTTTAAAAGGTAATCAATTCAACGATTATTATCTATAGAATCATCATACGAATCTCATATAAATCACAAATTCATAATTTCTATTTAAAAATAGAAAATCTTGAAAAAATTCTGAGAATAATGAAAACTAAACATATTCTGTACACACAGAAAAAACAGTACCGGTTGTGTGTAACAGAGTCTGACTTCGGTTATCCGAAAAAAAAATAACTCGAATATTTACTTATCTTTTTCGGTTATAAGTATAACCATGCATTTATCACAGAAAATAGCTACTCGTACATGCATGAATTGCTACGGTTACGAGTATATTTATTACTTATTTTCAAAAATACTCTCTATACATACGTATTATTCGGATATACATGTGCGAAAACAAATTACTTATAAGTATTGGCAAAATACTTATAAGTATTGGCAAAATACTTATAAGTATTGGCAAAATACTTATAAGTATTGGCAAAATACTTATAAGTATTGGCAAAATACTTATAAGTATTGCGACATACTTATAAGTACTTTTGAACAAAAAAACAAGTAAAAAACAAGTAAAAGTGCTTTATTCTGCTCTTTCATTTTTTATCAAACAAAAAGAAAATTGGTCAGGGTTGGAACTATTTGTATAGTAAATATATATAACATAATTTTTATTGCTTATTAATTTAAATAAGCAACCAGCTAACACATAATAATAAAATGTTTTCTTTAAATAAAAATAAATTTACTTATATTTATTTATTTTATTTATTTTATTTTTAGTATTAAGAAACGCAACTGTTATACCTGAAATTTGTATGGCTTATCAACTTAAAAAAAATTATTTTGATATAAAAGCAGAAAAAGATAAGTAAAAATTAAAGAAAATAAAAGTGAAAATTTAGTTGAATTGATACTGGCAATAGATATGTATTTAACAATGTATTTTTTATTTTGATTTACTATTTATATAATTACGTATGTATTTACATTGCTTTTTGTTAGGAAAAAATCTGTAAGAATTTTGACCTTAATTATTGAAAAAAAAAACACAAATTTCCAAGGAAAATCCATCATTAAGAAGGGTGCTCTTATACAGGTAGTGATGACAGCCTATCTATAAATTAATGCCAGAAAAAACCTGTAAATGTTTTTATGTTCTGGACCACATAATGGAACATTCATTGAAACATTTTTAAAACTTTATTTTTAAATCGAATTTGTGTTCACACAGTGAAATTTGAGAGTATGAATAATTATTATCATAAATTGTATTCAAAGTCAGATATTAAGCTTTCCATCCCTGCTTTTTATGTATAAAGATCTACTTCTCATCGTGAAGTGAGAGGTTCTATTACATCACAAGTGTTGTTAACTTTAAGATTCAAAAAACATCAAAACAGGAAAAAACTTTTGATTTTTAAGAATATGCGTAAAGTTTAAAATTTTGAATTTTCGATTTTATTTATTTTATAAAATTATAAATTTCGTTATTAGAACCTTTAGGCCTAAAATAAGTTTCCATATAATATCATTAATAATAATAATAAATTTTAAGTTAAAGTTGTAACTTTAACTTCACAGTTGGTCATATAATCGCTACTTTAAAAATAATTACAGCTTTTGGTTTTATGCATATCATTATTCTTTTATTTACTTTTATAAAAAGTTATGTTTGTGTAACCATAGAAGATATCAGAAACATATATATTTAAATTATAACTAATAATAATATAAAATATATAATCTATTTATACAGCTTTTTAAATGTAAGCTAAGGATCTTTATAACAAAAGCATTGTCTATTATTAATTCTTATCATTTTTGTTGCGTTGTTTCGTAAGAAATTTACCTTGCAAAAAGAATGCACTAAAGAATTTGAGAAATCACATCGAGCACTGACTCAAAATTTTTGCGCGACAAAAATTTAAAAAGCACAAATAATATTGCATAACGTCAAAGTTGACAACGCTGGATAGGAACACAACAAAGAGAGTGTCATTTTTTCTGTAAAATACTTGATACCCAGTAAACAAAAACACAAATATTAAAGTATTATGCCGTGATATACATTCTAAGCTAATATTTTAAGCTGTATAACGAGACAAATCAATTTTAAAAGGTTTTTATCAACCACTAAATAGTTATTTATAAGTAAATAAACATAATGCTATTATCTGATTATTATTTTCCCGCAGAAAAAAACGATATTCTGTTATTGTTTTTTGGAAAATTAATAAAGAAAAACAAACAAAAACCATATAATTTTTTCTAAAAAAGTCAATAAGAAAAACAATAAACAACAAATATATCTGTTAAAACTAATAAATATATCTTAATATAAGATATTTTTCTTTTTTATAAATTTAAAATAAATCCCACATGCTCGCTGGGCATTGCTAAAAAAATAACGCATGTCGTTGTTTTATCAACCCCTAAATTAAAAATCATAAAAAAATGTCTCTGTCCATAATTCATCTAGCAACCAGGGATGCCAGTTTAATTAAACTGGATATTTTTATGGTATAAATTTTTTTAATTTTGTGCATTTGTTTGCTTTGTTATGTTTAAGTTTTTGTAGAACAATATTTTTAGTGGTAAAACACAAAGTTCAAATAATTCGCCAATAAACATTTTAATTAAAAATCATATTTCCATTTAAGCGTCTTATTTTTTTATAAAAGTTACATGTTAAATAGTTTATCATATAAACTTGAAACATGGATTTATAGTAGATAACTTTTAATGCCAATGAAAATATTTTACAAAATAAAGAAAACAAACGCTGTAAGGAAATATGTAGAAATGCCTTCAATTTTGATATCTTAAGCCATATATTCTAAATAAAAGTTAAGTCAGGACATATATTCCAATTATATCAATACTTATATAGGAAATTAATTATGATTCGAATAAATTACCAAAGTAGTGGCATATACTTTGGCTTAGTAACACTTTTCTTTAAATATTGATGTAAACAAAACTGTATTTTGGATATTTCAAATACTAATTAAATAATATATATAAATTATTAATATATTAATTGGTAAATTATATTCATTTACTACCATTTGATTATTGTTTTTATTTTTTAAATATAAATGTTAGTATTTAGAAAAATTATGTGCAAAAATTGAAGTTTTTGGTAGATTTTAGTGCATTTTTTGACAAATTTGTTAGGAATAATATTTTTTGTGGCATCCCTGCTAGCAACTACGGCTGCTAAGCCGTATACACACAAACGATCATAAAAAAACAACAAATAAATGTATAACAATAATGTTAATGCATGTGTGCGTTTGTACCATAATGGTTGTGCTGTTTTCATAACCCAAGCAAGTGCATTTTTATTAAATCAAAACGCATGCATAATTTCTACTTGATGCTCTCGCTTGAATTGTAAAAACGGTTACTCATTTTACTCGCTTTTTTTACGGATAATCGATAACACTTAAGTACTTAAGTCCAATTTGTTGTACTGTGTACAATATAGAGTATTTATGCGAAAAATACTTAGATTTCGGTTACTTGTATATACTTATGCCGAACATCAAACGAGTATGTACGGATAGAGTAATTTTTTTGCTAATAATACTCAATGTATATCCGAAGTTGTAATCGTTGTCATTCACTGGTGTGTAATTCAATACACACAGAGAAAACTGAACCGGTTGTGTGTAATACAATTGTTGCAAATCGCTTAAGCAGCTAATACACGGCATGTTTTTTACATCTGAATTGACAAATTCCACACCGATAAATACGAACATGTCGTGTGTAACCTTTAAAACATTACTTCTGTAGAAAACATGTTTTGAGACATCTGACAAAATTTCAATTAGAGCGCGCTCTATTTTCTTCTGTCAAAACATGTGACATCAGCCGTTGGGAGAAATCTTTGCTACTGCAAAGCAGTCAGCGACGGTTGCCTGTAAAAGTACAGTTTTGACAGACCTGTAGATTTATATATGTCTCACAAATTTTAAAGTCATGCCGTGTATTATAGCCTTTTCCTAAGTTGTGAATATTAGAATTTTACGGCTGTAGCTACAGAATCTCGATAGGAAATGATTATTATTTTCTGTTTTTTGCAATTCTACAAATGCTGGACAACACATTATCTTAGAAACTGACATCAAACTAGGTCAGATACTTAGAAACTCAAGTATTTAGAAGAGTAAAACCCGATTTTTTCTTGGTCGCGGAATTGGGACATTCACTAAAGTTCAGCTGTCAGTTACTGGACGAATCACAGGTTGCAGGTTGTGACTCGACTCCATAGTTGGATTAGTTGCGGATATATTAAATAAGCCCTCCAGATAAGCAGCGGGTGACAGATAGGATGGTTAGATTGTAGGCTGTACATGAACCAATGAAATACAAAACTCATAAGTCCAAAATACCTTCAGAACGAGTCGATGCTGCCCTCCCAAATAAGCATTCAGCGTATATACTTCTCATCTGTTCCTGGTCCAACTCGACTTATTCAGCAAATAGGACCAGATAGATTATTGCATGATTATGGCTGGATTATGCAAAATAATGGTAGCGGTTGATCTACAAAAAGTCAACGGTAGAAACCATAAAATCCCAGGAAGTATATACCCATGATTAGTAGGTAAGAAGTGTCCGGCTGTGTTAAGTCTTTGATTGTGCTTACAAGTAATAAAGGAATCCTGATAACCAATCACAAACAAACATAAATCAAATACCCGAAAAGATAATTTACATTCCAGAAAGGCAAATCCCGTCACTTTGGCGGCAAGAACTGTGTGTCTAGGATGGAGTAGTTCGTGTTTAGAGCGTATTACAGAAACTCTATAAGAGGCTCTATGATCCGATATGAGTTAAGTGGATAGAAGAATGTCAATAATAATGAATGTAATAATAATTTTCTTGTGCCGTACTTCAGAGAGATCAAGTCGGGTAAAAGAAAAAATTAATACAGAATCTGAAATATGTTCCAAGTTTCTGACTTAAGTTCAGTTGTCCATGTGGGGAGGAAAATGTCAAAAACGAGAAATCGAAACTATTTATGAAATTTCCATGTGTCTGAACTTCCATTTCGTTAATCTTTTTTTGTTTTTATTACATCTAAATTATTAGACTACTGTTGTCGGTAACAAGATAATTGTGTCGCCATTTATCATTTCCTAAAAAAAAGGCCTTGTAATGATTGCATAGTGGTGCAGATCCTTGCTTTGTAATGTGATGTCTTGCAAAGCATTACTTTGCTCTATCGGTGATGCTTTCTGAACGTCCATATAATGCTGACCTTTCTTTGGTGCCAAGAGTGAGCTGAAACATCTGGGGTGCTTTTTTTCTTTTTGGTTGCATTTGTGTGGAGAGGAGTTGCAGTATGTTTATTAAAAACTCGAACACCGCGACAAAAATTTTTTTTCCTCCGTCAGAATTGGAGCCAGTTTAGTTCCGTTTTTGAAGTTTATCGCTCTTACCAAGCCATCCACTCGAAGCAATATTAAACAATATTTTTTTTAGAGACGGTGTGTTTAAAATTGGCAGCACTGTTTTCTGTGAGGTGTTTTGAGGTTAATTTGGTTTGTAAATTTAATATAAATAGGTTTACGCTTTAGTAACGTTTGCAAATTTTTCAAATTTATTTTGAAAGTTTTCAATCATTAAGCTTGGCTTAATCGCTATGCCTTTAAACAGCGTCTTCACATTTAAAGTGATGGTAATCCTCAAGCCATTATTAAAACATATTTTAAAAAACTCACTCTTTAGTGAGCTCTATGAACCGGTACAACCTTTGGTCCATATTTCTTCACTAACAACGATAGTGAGAATGGTACACACAACCGTGAGCGGTAAAAAGACATGCTATTAACTTGCTTCTGCCTCAATGAAAAAACAATCCTATTGCAGACATGTGGTTTCAGCAGGAAGGTGGCACACAGTGAACAATACAATTTACTGAGAGGAACATTTAATGAAAAAATTATTTAAAGAAACTGACTTGTAAGCTGGCCAGTTCTTTCAGATGCTTTGACACCACTAAGTTAAATTCTTTAGGGATTAGAACCAAGTCTATGCCGATAAGTCAGAACGATCAATCACTTGCAAGCAAGTATTCGCCATGTTATTGCCAAACCGTAGTCTGATTAATTTAAAAGGTGTGTAAAAATTAGATCTTTAGGTTTAATATACGACATGTACGCTAAAATTATGGTGACCATATGACCAAAATCACACTTCAACATTAATGCCATTAAATAATCTAATTGATAAAACTAATTAAATATAAAAATCCAAGTTTTCTGCTGTAAAAAAACACCCGTTAGTTTGGCAAAGTTTTTCTGTGTTCTGTGTCTACTAAAACGATTGATCATGTCATTCACAAAATAAAGATCCCTTCATTTTATATTGTTGATGTTGTTGTTGTTTATTGACTTCTTTCGTTTTCGATTTCATAACTTTTCATTTAAAAGTCGTTACCAACAGGTTGTTAATTTAAAAAAGATTTCTTCATTCAACTTTTTTTAATTTTTTCTCTATTCCTGTTACTGTGAGATAGATAAGTAAATGACTGGCTGACTGACTGACTGCCTGTCTGCCTGCACTGATGCTTACTTAACAATTTCTCGACATTGTTGTTTTGTTTGCGAACGAGTACTTAAATGCTTCATGCATATCAATCACTAAAATAAATCCGACAAATGAAAAAACCTCAAAAATTGATTTGACATTTTATTGCAAAATCTATTAAAAGAAACTTTTGCCGGAATAATTTCCATTTTAATCCACTAACAAACACTAAACGAAACTGAAAACTCTCTTTCAACAATTTAAACATAAAATAATAAAGAAAAAACAATTTGAAATGTTTAATAAGGCTGGCTTGGCAACTGGTGGCTGTCAAATAAGTTGATGACGATGATAGTGATGATGGTGATGACGTTACGATTGTTAGATTTAAATAATGATAGAGCAGATAATCGTATTAATTTTTTTTTTTTTTTGGTTTTTGTCTATTTGTAACCGTGATAGTTTAAGCTATAATTAGCTTAAGCTGGCGTTTAAAAATAAAAATACGCTCCAGGAAATGAAACAAAAAAAGTTTAAAAAATAAAAGAAAAGTAATTGAGGCTGAAAACGTCAATAACACTAATAAATTATTATTTAAGTTTATTCTCCTGAAAAGAGCCATTTAAACGGAAGCCCTAAATTAATAGTTACACGCGCTTTGTCTTTACGTGTGTAATTGTGTACGAGCTCCCTACAGATCATATTGGACTACGTGGTGCATTTTGATCTAAATGGACTACTTACAACATGGTCCTATGTTATGCAGTCATGGACCAGATCATTTTCAAACAAGAGATTGTAGCTTAACGACCAGTGTTCGTGTTTTAACGATTGCATACATTGCTGTCAAAACGTGTATAATGGTGGTGTAGGTGCTCCTCCATCGAGTAGTGACAAAGAGTAGTTTTGAAACTACTCTGAAGGGCTATATGGTCCAGCCCTAGGACATCGTAATGTTAAATCGACCATGTTTTCTCCATACATTTGGGTGATCTTTGGATTAGTCCTAGTTAGGGTTTGGGATTTCCCGGTCTTTTTATTTTCCCAGGAAACGGGAATCAAAAAATCGTCTTCCCGGGAATTCCCGGTTCCCAATCTCTAGTCCTAGTCCATTACATGCGTGTCCATTAGTCTTGTTATCTGCAGGGCTTTGCCATATATAAGTATGAGTGTTCGTTAAAAGCGATAAAATAACTTACTAAGTAGTAAATTAAAATTTAAAAAAATTAAAGCGCGTTTTGTATTGTAAGTACATAAATTAATTAATTAATTAGTGTCAAGGCATATTCATGTTTAATTTAATAAAATTTTATCAACAAAATATTATATATTTGTGAGACACATTATAAAATGTGCAAGAACAACAAATACACATAAATTTGGTACATTCAAAGAAGTACACACAAGTACAAGTTAATTGTTTAAAACCGAAACCAAAATCTAAGTTTCCATCCCTGTATTAATAAATGCAATCATGGCGAATTCAACGAATTTTGACAAAATGCTTCCCCATCAGCTAGGCTGATAATTTCACCTGTATGAATTCGCCTTGATTAGTTCTTTGTGAGAAAATTGTTTGTCAAGATAATTCTTTATTTCATTCTTAAATAAGTAATCGTTTTAGTAACTTGTTTAGTTTAGTTACTCGAATAACCGACTAACTCATTCATAATTTTAAAGAATAACACTATATAGGGTTCTAAAATAAAAGCCGGGTCGTTGTTGCCTTTCTGTTTCTGTGGCGACCATTGTGTTTTGGCGCTCTCTGTCAAATCTGTTATTTATTATTCTGTAAGTTAAGTCAAATCATTGTGGCAAATTGTACTAATTGACAACACGTTTAAATAATAAATTTTTATTATCAAAGTTTTCGTAAGTAAGAACGATGCAACCATTAAGCAGCAGATATGGCAACTTTTTAAAATCAATTCTACAATGTTCAGTGTACAAATCCGAGACAATTTGTTCGGCAAACCAACAGCAAAATTATATTTATCGATCGGACGTGAACATTGCCGTTAATCTTTAAAATATGGAAAATAATCTATGGCCGTCAATTTCTTGTAAATGTTAAAAATTTGAATTATCGCTGACTTAAAAAAGTCCATATAATTTGAAACTTCTTTTTTCTATTCTTTCTACTAAAGAAATAACTCAATTTTATTTACTTAATCTAATGATTCTTAATAAACATTCAATATAATAATTTATGTAAATAAAAGTTTTGAAATTTTTAATCTTTTAAATAAACGATTATTTTAATAACGGATTATTCGTAAAACCGATTATTTGAAAACCGAATTATTTTAAGATTTTATTTTTTAAAAATTTAGTTTTATTGGTTGTTGTGTTTTAGTTTTTCTCATTTCTAAAAAAAACTTCTGCATAAGTATATTTCAAACTCAATTCTTTTGAATTTTTTTCAATTATTGAAATAAAATTTTGTTCATTTTGATTATAATTATTTACTAAGCGATTATTCGACTAATCATTTGTGTAAACAAAATTTCGTTTAGAAAAAGAAGAACTAAAAATTTAATATTTTTTTGATCAATTAACAAAGATGATATAAAAATTTATATTAACAAAATAAAATTGTTTATTTAGGGTGTTTTTCTAAGCCCGATAGAATTTTAAATTGCAAAAAATAACACATAAAAGTAAATTTTAATCGATTAAAATAAAACTTGCAAGTATTGCTTGCCGTATATTAGGAATAACGCAAACTAGGTAGGCCCCCAAAACGTCTATGTTTGCTAGTGTTTATCAGAGAAAATCAATGACTTCAATAGTTTCCAAAAAAAAAAAAAAATAATAATAATAAAGAGCTGTCAAACCAATCCACCGTTTTAATTTCTCAAAATCGACTATTTGTTTAATTTTTGATTTAAAAAATAAACGATGGCTGCGATAGCCGTATGGCATGTAGTGCCATTCTGTTGAAACCGGGTTAATGTCATCGATTATTTTAGACAAAAAATATTTGACATGATGTGGTAATGATCTTCAGTGACCGTAACGCAAGCCTCGGCTTACAATAAAGCCACTAGCGTGTAAAAAGCACCAAACGATGCATTTTTCTGCATGTAATAGAGACTGCAGGTTCGCACTCCATATTCAACAAGTTTGTTTACTGACAAATACAATTTAGTAGAAATCATCGGTCAGTTTTAATTGGCCAAATATGGATAGCATTGTCTAACATTGCAGCCACACCTTCAAGTTTTTCTGCCAAGTTTTTCACACATACTATTTGTCAAAATTAATTTAAATTGATTGATGTGACGTAGGCTGCAATTAAATATTAAATAAAATATAAATATAGAAAATATTAAATTAAAGCAATTTTATTATTCAAAATTGTTGCTTCGCTATATGATGAAAGATTCATATTCCAAAGAATTCCATGGCTTCTGTATAGCTCAATAAATCGCAACACATCATTACACTTATTATTTTTATTCACAAATATTATTAATTATATTTAATTGAAATTGCGGCAGAATATTTGTAAAAAACAAAACAAAAAATTATGGCAGCAGAATATTTGTCAAAAAAAAAAACAAAAATTCGTCACAACAATTGCACTCAGCTGTTTTCTTGACTGTAAAGGTGAATTCACCCATTTGTTCTGAACAAAATTTTTTCCGGAGAATAACATTTTTTTCTGAGAGTTTTCTGCAGAACAGTTCACCCATTTAAGAAAATTTGTCAGAAAAAACAAATCTGCCATATAATATAAAAATGCAAACAGTTGTACAAAGTGGCAGCACCGATAGCAAACTATGTAAATAAAAACAAACGTAAATTATTTCATTAAAATATATGTGAAGAAAATGTCGGATAAAAGAAAACTAAAATTATTATTTTTAATTGAAGTGCATAAAGTCAATTTGTTTGCAAAAGAAATTTATAAAAAAAAATCGAAAATAAAATGAGTCGCAGTGAGAAAAACCCTGTTTTAAATAATTATTTTTGTATGCACTATTGCTCATGTCATACAAACATTCTCTTCCTGTTTTTTTTAATTCTTCTATTAATTTTTGAGCAATATTTTCATTAAATTCCATTTTAATTGTTAATTTTCGCCAAAAACAATGTTTGTATAATAAATGTACTGACACTGTGTGACGTAGCAACCAAATTCAATTTTCATGTAAATATTGAAAAAAGTGGCATCCCAATTTAGTTTCTTCTGAACCAATTCAAGAAAAAAACTTTCTGAACAAAATAATCTCTCTCTCAAAAGTAAAACATTAAACTCAATATAAAAAAAAATTTTTCTGAACTAAAATTTTATGGGTGAATACAGCTTTAATTGAAACATTCGATGGAAATGGAATTTCAAAAGCAAGTTCGCATCAAGTTCTAAAAGTATGAGTGTATTAGTAAAAAAGTGTAAGTGTATTGAAACTTGATCGTGTAACCCCTGTGTAAGCGTCAATCTAACCACGATAATTTGTAAGTGCATAATGATCATCGTTTGACAGTTAACATTTTTATAACTTTTTACGGGGCTTCAAAAACACTCTGAATTAATACAAAGCAATGTAATCGGTTACACGAATAAACTCATCAACAATAATCAAAAGTTATTTACTCGATTTTAAAATTGAATAATTTTTATTTAAATTGTTTTAAGTTTTCAAAGTGAGTTAAAGTGATTTGTAAAACAAGGGCGTTAATATTAAATATATGTTTTTGCAAAACAACAATATTTAGAATGATTAATAGTTAAACGAAAACAACAAATTTCTTAATTACCTCGTAATAGGCTTAATTTACTTTGTATTTGTATATCATTTAAAATTAAAAAATAAAAAATTTTATATAAAATTTTTTTATACATTTGGCTTTAGGCCATAATCCGTGTATTTTGTTTTTTTTTTTTTTGTGAACAAAACGATCGGTTAAACAAAACGATACAGATCACATTATCGCTTGATTAAATTACTATTTTTGACAGCCACAAAATGTGACTCATATATTGTGCTTCTAAACCCGAGGTTCTTATCAGACAAAGAGATCTGTGTGTGTGTGATCTTTGTTAACTGTTTAACAACAGGTCTGCCTCCATCCATCTATTCACTGGCATGTTGTTGTTTTTTTTCTATAAATTTTTTAATTATAATGAATTCTTATAAACAATTTTTTTTTTAATATTTATTGTAGTTTGTTGTCTCTTATTGTTGTAAATATTTTGTGGCTTTTCTGCTTAACTTTTTGTAATTATTTGCGTTTTGTTTTTTTCTTCTTCATTTTGTCTTGTAAAAATTGTTTCTGGGTCATTTGGTTTTTGTTGCTGCTGCGGCTTTTGTTTTAAGTGTGTGTTGTGCTAATGTGTGGGAAAATTCTTAAAGGTTTAAGTGTTTCTTTTTTTTTGGTTTGTTCTTGTGCTGTTTAAGGTTTTCGATCTTTTTGTAATTTATGTTTATTTGTGAAATAATTTATATAAATTTATTAAAGAATTTTGAAAAAGGAAAGGTGAGTCATTATTGCCTCTCATACTTTAGTAGAAACGTTTAATAAAAAATTAATATTTTTATTTAATATGCGAACACAATATTTTTAACACTCCTTATAAGACATTATTAAGTAACTTAGCGTGTAGGTATCATGATAAGGACAACTTACAACAAAATCTTGAACAATTTCAAAATGTCTGATCACATAGGTATTGAGTTCCCCTGACACTAAGCGCTACGCCCATATGAACTAAATATTATTTTTAAACATATTCTACTTAACCGATATCTAAATGCAGATTCCAAAGTAAGTAGAATGCTGAAAAAAGATTAAAAAAATTTAAAAGTATATTTATTTTTATTTTTTATTATTATTATTTTTTTTTTTCGTTTACTTTTCTAGGTTAAACAAAGGAAAAACTGTATTGAAATTAAGAAAAAGCAATACAAACAAGCTTTTATTGCAAGTTAAGCTAAAAGACCTAAGTAATTTTAAGTTTTTTTTATATAAACGTATTGTTAATTTTTTTTTATAAAACTAATAGTTTTCCAACGTGTTTTATTTAAACAAAATATTTAAGCACAAGCTGTTATAATCAAAAATTTAATTCTCCGACAAAGAATGATTGACAAAATTAACAACAGGCCAGCGGACATTTTTACTACTTGTCTGAAGTATGCGTATACCCCGATGGCATGGAGGGAAGCGACAGTCGTTTTCACACCGAAACCGGGAAGGAAAGCTAAGCAAATCCTAAAGCATATAGACCTCAAGGTAATTAAAAGGCAAATAGCAGAATTTATAAATAAACTTGAACAGCACTCCTATATTAATAAGGACAGATCCATTGAGACAAAAAAAATCCTTTGATCGCAAGTCTTATTGGTTGCTTAAAAATCGTGCGGTTAAATCGTACCCAGCAGGAAGCTTTCTCATTCCTGTTGCTAAGAGTAACCACCATACATAGTCTACTGTGAATTCTATCGAATTCCCATCTGTTACATCTATGATGTTGCGATGATAATAAGAGGGCAAACTCCTGACTGTTTATGCAGGAGAGCAACAGAAGCTATAATAAAAATATATATTACAACTGGGAAAAAGAGTGAGAGCTTAATCTCAACCCGGATAAGGTGAAAATCTGTTTGTTTACGAGAAGGTGGAAAATACCGGTGCATGGCTGTCCCGTCCTTCGATATTAGACATTTCAGATTAATAAAAGAGTCAAACACCTAGGACTTGCATTTGAAATAAGGCTATTCATGACAGATCACATTGAAATGAAAGAAGAGTAGAGAAAGCTCAAACAATTTTGACTTTTGCAAAAGGGCAATAGTACGAGCGTACTTTTATTTCAAAATATCCAAAGACAGTGTATGCGATACCATGAGGCCTTGACCGCTACTAGATTAGTAGCAATGGGCGAATGGCTTGTGAGAGACGATAACACCAAATACCAAAGAAAAATAGATTTCTTACCGATTGCAAAAAGAGGTAACATGTGACAAACTTCCAAAGATATATGAAAACACTAACTGCACATCTACAAGATAGAGGATGGGATAAAATAATTAGGGTAGGAAATACTAAGGCATTAATCTTTAAACACACGGATCGAAAATTGGTGGTTAAACTGAAATGGGCTTATATGACATGACCCGAAATAGAGGTGAATACTTTCGTCTACCAGATCACAGTACTATTTGCCAGGCTAAGATTGTGCTGCTTAATCTATGAAGGAGATTGAAAATGAAGCCTCGATTCGTAGCTCTACGGACCCTAATGGACGAAATAATTAATTTTCCGAATGTCTTGCGATGCAAAAATAATATAAGCTCTCATGCGAATTTAGAACGTCAACAGATAACATAGAAATCAGAACATCACGGCATAATAGGAAATAAAAAAACTGACAAATTTTTCGAAATGGGATAATTTTTGCATACCAAAGCCTTATATATATTTTATCCTGTAGTGCCTATAAGAAACATAGGGCCACCATAGCCTTGAAAAATGCTAAAACCTCTGACAGATTAAAAATTAACTGAAAGCTTGAGCGAGGGAGGAAAAAAAATGGCACAACACTAATGATACTAATACTGGGGTGACACAAAACGTGAGAAATTGAAGGAGATTCTGAAACTAAGTAAGCCAATACTAACGAGATTTACTAGTGTAAAAGCAAGTCACATGAAGATGCGACTGTCAGAGGAAACGATATATAGAGCATGCAAAGAAGATGATAAGTCATCTTTAGAACACTACCTTTGTCAATGTCCCGCTATTGGGCATATTAGTCACGAGACATTTAAGGTAGACTGGTATACTGAACTTAAAATAAATTAAATTAATTAAAGGAATTCAAATTGAAAGGAATTACTCTGTATGAAATGTGTTCTTGACTTTTTCAAAATATTAGCTGAGATTTTAGCTGGGATTTTTTCATTCCCTTAGGGCGCACAACATACCAAGTAAGAAAACGTATGTATATTCCAGTCATAAGTTTGGGCTTTTAAAAAAAAATTACAAAAATAAAAATTAATAATTTAAAAATTTGAAAATAAAAAAAGTATTTTATTTTTACAAATTAATATTTATTCGAACTTTTGATTCGATAATTTTTTATAAACCAGATTTATTCTGACTTTAGTTTAATTATTCTATTATTTAATTTCCTAAATTAAATATAATTGTAACCATTTAAAAATATTAAAACAAACTATTTCGATATTAGCCGAGTGGAATATTTACATATTCGAAACCATCCACGATTTAAACATTAGCTCTCTTTATCGGTATGCTCATATGGGCATTTCCATGTCACCGTACGTGACATTTGTACTACTATAAAGTGGAGTAATTTTTGCAAAAGTAAGAATATTTAAAAAAGTATTTAGATTTGTATGTTCCATTCAAAAGGTACATTATTTAAAAAAAAAATTCATTATATTCGAATCATTGTTGTGTAAAATATCCAGAAAAATAAGAATATATCGTACGTGACATAAAACAGAAGCGATTTTGAGGTATATATGGAAATATGAAAAAATCTGCAAATCTTGGGAGACATTTTTTCTTCTTTTAATTTTTAATTAAACCAAATATTTTTTCATTTAAAATCCATAATACTTAATTGAAAACAATCTTTTAATGATTTTATAATAAATTCAATTTACTGCCTGTTCAACGATGTCGAAAGAAAACACAAGCGAACTTTCATTCGTACAAATACGTTGAAAACAAAAACAAATTTTTAGTTTTTGTTGTTGTTTTCAATATATTTGTACGAATGAAATTTCGCTTGGGTTTTCTTTCGACATCGTTGAACAGGCAGTTAATATCGTTTATGTCATTTCGTACGTGACAGACTTTTCTCTAATAATATTCTTAGGTAATAATATTTATGTTTTGTTAAGAAAAAAGTTAAATTCTAAATAAGGTGGTCTTGCGACTGTTCAAATACGAATGACGGAGACAAATAATGTTTTTGCGTTACGTACGTGACATTAAAATTACATCCAAGGGAAATCAACAAGAAATACCGCTCATTGGACTCTATATTTTCTTTTTTCTTATGGATCTTGTTAATTGTTGTTGTGACCCATATGTAAGCTTTAAACTTCTATTTATGTTACAACTTAATGAAATTATAAATAGGAAAGCATAGTATTAATTTTTTTTAAATTTCCTATTCTTTCTTTCAAATGACATTTTTCTTCATGTTTAAAAAACAGATAATAATATTTAATTAAACTTTTTTTTTCTTAATCGAAAATTTAAATTTTTTTTTAAATATAATTTTCGAGCAATTTCCATCAAAACAAATTAAAACGAAAAACTTGTATAACAAAATTTTTCTGTGAAAAAAGCAGTATATTTTACTATTTTATCAAACAAATTTTTTAAGAAATTTTAACATTTAAAAAAAAAACATTTAAATTAAATCCCAATTAAACTATTTTTTACAATTTTTAATTAATAAATTTGTTTCTAGGCCACAAAAAATAATGCAAATAGTCTACAAAACTAAATTTATTTAAAATAAAGAAAACAATTACTATTAAGTGTAATTTATTGAAATATTTGATGTATTCACAAGGTTACCTGAGTGTCGTATACGATAATATACAATTTTTTATTGAATTTTTTTTTTAATTATAATATTATCTTTGTATGACCTAAATTTTAATTATGAAAAATAATGTCAGAGAGATGACCACCATTTTCATCGATGCACAATTGGGCTCTTAAATAGGCGTTTTGCATAACTGCACGCAAGGTTTCAGGCTCTATTGCCCTGATCTCAGCTTCAATGTTGTTCTTTAGCTGCTCTATAGTTTGAGGCTTGTTTACAAACACTCGTTCTTTGAGATAACCCCATAGAAAATAATCAGGGGCAGTTAAATCCGGTGAACGTGCTGGCCAATTAAATTCTGAATTTTTCGAGATAATTCGGTCGTCAAAAATTTCATTTAAAAGCGTCTTTGTGGCACGGGCCGTGTGTGCTGTTGCTCCATCCTGCTGAAACCACTTGTTGGCTGCCTCAGGGCGTACAAAATTATTAAGCATAGCGTTCTAGAGATGCCCAGTTGTCCAGAACGTCTTCGCGTTGAAGTTCCTGAATATTCTGCAACACTGACCCGTACACGATCAATGTTCACTTGATTCTGTATTATTCTTGGTCTTCCTGATCGTGGCAAATCTGACACTGCACCTTGTTGTCGGAACCGTGCAATTAAACGATTAATTGTGGTTTGGTTAGGTGCATTTCTGGTGTTGAAATAATTTCGATATGCTCGTTGCGTCAGTAAAATTGAGCTCCCATTGGAATAGTGTAACACGAATCGATGAATAAAGTCTGAAAAAAAAAAAATATTAATAAACAAAAAAGTTATTTAATTTTTACACGCAGGCGTGACTTTTGGTCCACCCTGTATTATCATAATGTTTTTACTTGCCAAAAGTTTTAAACTTAAGAAAAAGTATTATAGTAATTTTTGTAAAATTGTTCAAACTATTTAAAATTTTAGGACACCTTGTGAAATCACAAAGAGACAAACTATTGATTTTTTAAATAATTTTTTTTTTTAACTTGATTTCTTTATAGAAATAAGTAGGTTAGGTTAGATTAGGTTGAAAATGAGGGGCACTTATGTCCAATTGGCTTGTTGTGCGCTCTATATGAATAGAATAGAAAGAGAATATAAGAGAGGAGAAAGAAGAGCTGACCAGTCCAGAGTCTCTGATGGGAATCGAAGCCGCAACCCCAAAACTAACAGACCAGCAAACTACTGCCTAGTCCACTGGGGCACCCTAGAAATAAGTCAAATATATAAATTCTTTCATATTTTTAAAAAAAATTTTGAATTATTGTTTTAAAAATAAAATTCGCAAATTTATAATATAAACTTAGTTTTCTTTAAAAAGAAAACTAATCAACTACTTTTACATGGTCGAAGAATTGTTTAAAATTTTTAAAATAAAATAAACATTTTTCTTTTTAATTTTTTCCAACTACGTATCGATTTTACTGACTATTGTTTATAATTCGGAGATTGTTTGAGCCTATGGTACTTTAAATTAAAAAAATATCTTAACGAATGACTGCCTCAAATATTAATCCTATTTTTTGTATATTAATTTTTATGCAAATTTGTCGTCCGTATTTGGCTTGAAAGCAAATATCAATAGTTTGTTAAACAGGGCGTATGATTAATATTAATTTTCACTTAAATAAAACAATTTTTTATAACTAATTACAAGTCATAGAATCAATTGGGAAACGGCATATAATCCCGCTGGATATAAGCTGTTAATATACATAAATAAATATTCTTAATGTTTACTGTATTTGCAAAAATGACAAAATGTTTAACAGTTTTTAAATTGTTTAATGGTTTTATTGCTAATAAAATTATAAATTTTGTTAAACATAAAATTTAACATTTTCACACACATTTTATTGGCCATGTAATTACAATAACGAATAAAATTGAAATAAATTATAAAAACAATATGGAAAATGTGGCAAAATAGAAATAATTGCCATCTTCCGTTTTCATACACTAGAGCTGATTTGTTTCTTCTTCTTGGTCTAGCTGCACAAACAATGGGCGTTTACAAAATACAATCACAGTAGAGTTTGTGTAACTTAATTTTTTTTTTAAACAAAACAATTCAAAATACAATAATACCTTGAAAACCTGAGCGTCCATATGTCATTGGCAAAGGCCTTTCGATTTGCGACAGTCAGACAGACAGACCGACAGACTGCTTCATACAACACTTTACTTATGTAAAATTGCCAATAAAGCAGCCAACTTGTAGTATGTTTGCTAAATAAAACTCTAGATATTGTAAGATGTGTTGCATGTAGTATGTCTGTGCGATATGTGTAACACCAATCAATATAACCCACTACACACAAATAACTTATAAAAACAAAACAACAAATTTCTTATTTATTTCTAAAGCAAATCTTTAGAAAAAAAAATTAAAGAGAACAATTGCACGATCTTTAGTTTTTTTTTTTTGTTTATGCAGAAAAAAAAAATTAAACTCTAGTGATCAGTCAAGTGATCGGCTAAAGTAGCAACAAAATATTGCACTAGTTGCAAGTAACTTTGTACGTGTGTGTGAATATGTATGTAGGTATAGACGAACCTAAATATTAGCGGATAATATTTGGCATCGCACTAGATTGTTTTCACATATTCGTAATAAATATTAACTTGGTGTCTGCCAGCCTGTTGTTGCTGTTACATGCTCCATGATAATACTGATGATCATGATGCCACACCGCATGTCGCATAACGTTTTTGCCATTTTTTTTTACTTCTTATTTCATCAATTTTTTTTTCGCTTTTTTATTTGAACAAAGTATTTTTGTTGTCTAGTTTTGTTAAGCACGACGACATTTTAAGATTTAATGTTTTATAAACGAAAACAACAACGCCAGCAACAAAAAGAAGAAAAATACTGCATGCGACAGTTGTTGTCAGCCCATCACCATCATTGTCGTCGTCACCAGCCTCATCATTATCATCAACCTAATGCTGCTGCTGGTGCTGCTTATTAACAACATCTTCAATACATTTATTGTCGTATGTGTGTTCGTTCGCAAAATCAAAGCGAAAAACTTTGTTTAAATATTCATCAGTTTCATCTTCTTTTTTTAAATACAAAAAACCCTTCAGGAGTAGGGTATGTCAGGTATAACGGATGTAAGAAGTTCCATAGAAAATTTAATGAAGAATTTTTTATGAAAAAAGGTTCAATGAAAACTTTTTGCATATTAAAATTTTTTGTCAATTTCCTTACAAGTCTCTCGACTCATAATTTTTTTCTGAAATAAATGAATGAGATTTTAATAAAATAATATTTGTTGTAAATTTTTGTGAAGTTGATATTTTATACAAATTTTAATTGTTTAAAATAATAGTTTCATTTTCATAAAACTATAATGTCTCGCAAATTACACTGCTCAGCAGCAATATCCTCCATTAAATAAAACAATGTGGACTA
Source organism: Phyto melanocephala (assembly GCA_941918925.1). Classification (NCBI taxonomy): domain Eukaryota; kingdom Metazoa; phylum Arthropoda; class Insecta; order Diptera; family Rhinophoridae; genus Phyto; species Phyto melanocephala. Next base: position 47,318,300 of record OW799233.1, on the reverse strand, counting down.
TATGGATTTTGATGCGCTGAACTCAAATCCGTTATCGGTTTTTTTCCATCAGATCGAGATTTTTTTTTATGGGCGTGGCAAATTTTCCCCTCAGGTAGAGAGACATATTTCATCCTAACTCGAGAACCAGTCATCCGATTTTCAAAATACCAAAGCGCCAAAATAAAAGTTTTACAAAAGGTTCTTTCTTGTTTTTGACCTACTCTTGCATTTCGAGCTATAACTCTCTTCCTAATATATAGATATATCTGATTTCCAATACCGAATAAACCTTGTGTATAGGAAATATTCTGTAAAATTTTGGTACCCCTGACGCAAGGACGGACAGACATAGCTTGGTCGTCCTTAAATGAAACCAGTGGCCAAATTACGGCATTCGATCACTATCGAAATTTTACTCTAACGATCGAGTTCGCTGTGCTTTAGGTATATAGATTCTAATAAGAATTTTCAAATTTCGATCACGTTCGAATGCCGTAATTTGCCCCCAGAACTCTGATGATATATAAACGGAATGATAATTTATATATACCCCCACCATTTTTTGGTATAAAAATAAACCATGATTACATGATTTATCCGTAGCGTAGACTTGATTTAAGTTTAAATGATATACGCCATTTTGTTTTGTCTCCTTTTTGCTGTAGTCTAATTGTTAAGCTCTTTTATTTGATATTAATTTTTGACGGAATTGAATGGGGTACATTTTTAAAAACTTTTGTATTGTACGCCATTTTGGATTTTAATAATTCGTGGATTTTTAATTTTTATAGTGTATAAAATGTTCCTAGTGAATCCCATTCATTTAATACCAATATCGACACACTCGGTTCTCTGGAAGCTGAAAAAATCTATTTTCCTTTACACAATTTCAAGTGCTTATTTTGCAATTTGATGTTTTTATTGTTTACAAAAATTTTTTATGAGCTTTAGTAACTTGATGTGTATAAACAAGTAAGAGCACTATATTCGGCTGTGCCGAATCTTTTATACCCACCACCAATTTTGTGTACATTTAAAGCGCAATATTTATTATTTTGTTAATCGCTATGGAAAAATCTCTTTATAATAAAATATGTATCACTTTCTTTGTAGAGGGTGGTTAAATTTTAAGGGCCCATGTTGAAGGTGAACCACATCTAAACTTCAACTTTTTTCTTGCATTTCATTTGACATTTCTCAATCTCAGACTAACTCAATTTGAACCGTGGAAAGATACGCAATCGAGCAAAGCTTTTAAATATTAAAGATTTTTATAAAAATGGGCGTTCAAATCAAAATGCATTTCGTGCACTTCGTGATTCTTTTGGTCAACATAATCGTTCGAATTCGTCCACAATCGTGAGAATTGTAAAAAATATTTAAATGTCTGCAAAGCAGGTCTGTATGAAATGTGAAAACATCTGTGAATGCCATCTTAGCTCGTTGAATGGGAAACATTGCTGTTTTGCTGTGCGGTACAAATTTTCGTACATTTTGATCGATAACTCCTCTCCTAATGCATAGATTTAAACAATTTTCGGGGAAAAATATTGTCTTTACCTAGGAAATATATATTCGTTTCATGAGTCTAAGTTAAGGCGTTTGGACACAATTCCATTTTATTCGATGTTCGTAGGACACGGTTTTTTCGACCTACTCTTGCTTTTCGAGCTATAACTCTCTTCCTAATATTCCGATTTAGCCCATTTTCAATACTAAACAAACCTTGTCTATAAGAAAGATTCTGGCAAAATTTGAGCCCCCTAGCTTTTTCGGTGCGACCTCTATCGTGCTTTCAACAGACGGACAGACGGACGGACATAGCTAGATCGTCATCAAATCAAACCCTGATTCAGAATATATATATTTTATGGGGTCTAAAATGGATATTTCGATGTGTTACAAACGGAATGACAAAATGAATATACCCCCACCATTTTTTTGGTGGCGGGTATAAAAACGAAAATTTATTGTTACGTGTTTCTTTAACAAAAATATATCGTAAATTTTTAATAAAATAAGTTTTATATAAAAAATAAAAAGTTTATCGTAAATTTTCTTAAAAACAAAAATTTATTGTTTATTTGTTGTAAAGCGAATATTTTACGTAAATTTGTCATTAAACGACAATTGTCCGTAAATCTATCTATTTATCTATCTATCTATCTATCTATCTAGGTAGGTAGGTAGGTAAGGCTGGTGCAAAGTTACCCTCACACCTTCACTCGGAGACCATTACGGTCCATTGTGACGCCTTAATAGAGAGAAGAATAGAATAAGAATAGAAATATTTAGGATAGAAGAGAAAGAGAAGCAGACAATTCCAGAGTCTCCGGCAGGAATCGAACCCGCAACCCCCAAACAACTGACTTGTCCTTTTACTGACTAGTCTACAGGGACACTCATCTGTCTATCTACCTATCTACCTATCTATCTATCTATCTATCTATCTATCTATCTATCTATCTATATATATATATATATAAAAATCAATGTGTGCTTGTATGTTTGTTTGTGCTAGATCGATTTCCTTGAAATTTTCACAGAAGCTTTCTGTATGTCTGGAAGGAACTATAGGCTATACTTTGGTTTGAAATTGTAAGTGGGCGGGGTGCCACGCCCTATTAAATAATAAGTATTAAATATTAGATATCACGAAAGTTAATGCAGCTAGAGTCTTCAAATTAAGTACGGTAAACTTTGACATCCACACGAACTTTTGGGTAAAAAATGGGCGGACTTTCAATAGTAGGCGTTGCCACATGAATTAAATATTAAATTTCGAATATTTGGAAAACGATATTGATTAGAGTACTAAAATTTTGCAAGAGCAACTTTGACACCCAAATAAACTTTTCTGGAAAAAATGGGTAAGAAATAGTGGGCGCGGCAGCTCTCATAGCAATTGAATACTAAAATTCGTATATTCGGGAAGCGATAACAGTTAGAGTACCGAAATTTTGCACGAGAAGCTTTGACATATATATGACTATTTTATTAAGAAATGGATGCTTTAGTAATAGTGGCGTGGCACCTGTCATATGAATTAAATACAAAAATTCGTATATTTGGGAAGCGACAATAGTTAGAGTACCCAAATTTTGCAAGAGACACTTTGACGTCTATATGATTATTTGAATAAGAAATGGTTGATTTAGTAATAGTAGGCGTGGCACTTGCAAAATAAATGTATTTTTGAACTATAAAATTTTTATTTCATTTCGATGGGGGTGGCGAAGCATACCGGGTATTAGCTAGTATCCTATAAAATAAAATTTCACCGCATGTTTCTGTAAAACAAAAATTTTTTTTTTAGATTTTATATAAAATTTATCGGAAATTATACGAAATAAATTTATCGTAGATGTTTTGTAAACTAAAATGTATCGTAAATTTTCTAAAAACGAAAATTTGTCACCTATTTTCTATTATAGGAAAATTTATCATTTTTTATAATAAAAATGTATCGTATATTCTAAATTAAACAAAATTGTGTTGTAAGGCCTCTGTAACTGAAAAATGAAAGAAATATTGTACCAGTGTATCTAGTTCTTAAATTTGTAGGTCTTTCTGTTGTCGACCTTTTCAATACGTTTTGTTTTTTGTTTTCTAGTAATTTTTTTCTATTTTTATGAATTTTTATTATATATTAATGGCCGTATTCATAAAAAATATTTTAGGTTTATTGAAGGCTTAGTTGACAAATTTCTCTACAACATCTGTCAAATAAGCCTTTAATAAACCTAAAATATTTTTTATGAATACGGCCCTAAACACTCTCACATAAATACTCCATCAAAACAAGTTGAAGGAAAAAAATTTTTAAGAATTTTATGCTGTTGGTAACATTGATGACTTTTATGTTGTTAACAATTGTTTGCCTTCTGTTGATAGCAGCCGCAGCAGCAGTAAGTAAAATGCAATTGTTAATGCTACTAGTTCTGCAACTACTGTAGCAACAATAACTCCAATAAAAAAAGAAACCAACGTCACAGCTTTTGATTAAGATGAGGCTGTTGCATACTTCATGCTCCAACCAGGCCAGCCAGCCAACAGTGCGAGTGTTTGTTTGGTGGTGTTGATGATGAAACTGACTTTTGACGATGATAAATGTTTTTCTCAGCTGATTTATTTTTAAAAGACATTTTCGATTGGGCTTAAAAATACACACATGAATAATCGTTGTAATTGTTTAAAAAACTCATCTTTAAAGAGTTTTTATTGCTGCCTAGATGTAAGCGATAATCCGAAAATGTTTGAAGATCTCTGCAGTACCTTTGTAATACATTTTGATGTAATAGATATACAATTTTTAAGGAGAATATTTATCAGGTTCTATAAAATCTTACCTGTTTCGGATTAATTTAAGTCTTTTCTTTACATAAATTTAAATCAATTGGCAATTAAATCATTAAATCTTTTTATAAATCTTATAAAATGAAAGTGAATTTATGGCAGTGACCACAACAACTGAATCACACACACACACACACCACTTTTCCAAAGAAACATAAAACGAGGTCATAATTACATATGTCAGCGTTATCTTTTATATCTTTTATATCAGCATCCACAAACACAAACACATCCTCATAATCGTTATCGGCATAATTATTTAAATTTGTGTGAAATTTTTTTTAATTTTAAACTTCTTTTCTTTTTAACGGTCTTAAGTACCTTTTCTTTTGGACGCTTAAAGGCCTTGCTGGTCACTAAAGAGTGTGTTGTTACACTTCTCCTCCCTTCAGAATCAAAAATTTCATTTTAACTCTTTTGCTAAACTGAGCAAAATGCGTTTGAATTTCGACTTTGTCCACATGTTGAGTTGAGTTTGTGTTTGTTTGTGTGTTTGTATAAATAAACTGGGATTAAATGCAAGCGATCTTGATAATGACATTAAAAGATGCAAACGTCTTACAATTTTAAACGGACTGTCTGTTTAACAAACCAAAAAAGTGCAGGCAGCAAACAGCCAAACAATACGAATTTAAAAAGGCAGCCAAAAGGAATTTAGACCAGGGTTTCCCAAATTTACAAGCAAATATTTATTAGTAAGGCATTTTGAAAGAGTATAAAAAAGATTTGCGTTTTCAAAAAAATTTAAGATACACTTTTGTATTGTAAAAACAAAATATGTTAAATTTTTTATTTATAGGAAATATATATAAATGGTTAACTAACAAGAGTGCGCTAAGTGTCGTATTGTCATAAAGTCATAATTTAAAAAAAAAAAAAAAAATCTTAAAAATTGTAAAAATTTTAGAGCTTTTGCAAATTTTGAGGACATCTTGTGAATTAGCCAAATGATATTATTTATTTGTTTATTTTTTTTTTAATTTACGAGAAGAGTTCGATTGATAGGAAAAATGTATGACAAATTTTCGATTTTTAATAAAACTTACGATATAAATGTAATTAGAAGAATATTTACAATAACTTTTTTGAGAAATTTTTGATTTAAAGAAAATCCATCATAATTTTAACTTTATAGAAAATTTACGATAACATTTTAATGAGACGATAGTTTTTGATTTGGTGCATATTTACGAATAATTTTTTTAAATAAAAAAGTACAGTGAAATTTTCAGTCAGCGCATATTTACGGTAAATTTTTGTTTCGCTTACTTACCATCTAATTTGAACTCTGTAAAAAAATACGAAAATACGAACTGCTTAGAAAGTTGCAAAGATCCGTAGATAATCTTTTTTAAGTTGTAAAATTTTTAACATTTTTATACCCTTCACCTGTGGTGCACAAGGGTATATATAGCTTTGTCATTCCGTTTGTAATTTGTTCAATTTTCATTTCCGACCCCAACTTCAACTTTTAGAAGCAACTATATGTTCCTCAGATCTGAGTGTGGTATCAATATTTTGGAAATATCCACGAAATTCAGCACAATCGCCCCATAACTTTCTGAGATATGAGCAAAAAACCACGACCACCTCGTTTTTTTCACAATTACAACAACAACATGCATGTATACTGGTTAGAGTAAACGTAGCATCGAATTCCAGCTGAGCCAAAAAAATTTTATTTTACTAAATATACTATTTATATATTTTTTTTTAAATTTTTTTAAAAAATTTTTAAAAATTTTTTTTTTTGTTATAATTTTTTTGTTTTTAATATATTTTTTTTTATTTATTTTTTGTAATTTTTTTTTTAGAAACACATGCGTAAACTCAATTTTTAATTTTGCAATGTGATGGTTTTATGTATGAGATGATTGGTGATACAAACAATTGTTATTGCATGACTACACGTTGTGAAGGGTATATAAGATTCGGCATGGCCGCATATGGCACTGTTACTTGTTATACCCTTCACACAGTGAAAAAGGGTATATATAGGTTTGTCATTCCGTGTGAAATTTCTACAATTTTGATTTCCGACCCCATAAAGTATATATTTTCTGAAAGCTTATGAATAGGGGAGTCGATTAAGCCCTGTCAGTCTGTCTGTCTGTCCGTGTGTATGTTGAAATCAACTTTTTTAAGCCCCCCGACATCGCTTGGACTCGGGTGAGGTATTAAAATATCAGAAATATTCGGGAGTAGATCGGTATTGAAAATCAGAAACATCAGTACATAAACAACTGAGATATGAGCAAAAACCCACGACCACCTCGATTTTCTTTTCACAAAAACAACATTACAACAACAACATACATACAAACGTGTATACTGGTTAGAGAAAACGTGGCATTGAATCCCAGCTGAGCCAAAAAAAATTTTTTTTTATTTTTTTTATATGTTTTTTAATTTTTTTTTATTGTTTTATTATTTTTTTTCTTTTAACATACATACGTAAATTTATAATTTTACAATGGGATGTTTTTATATATGTATGGTTTTTATATGTATGTACGTATATCATATGGAATGGTGATACAAACTACTGTTATTGCATCACTACACGTTGTGAAGGGTATATAAGATTCGACACGGCCGAATATAGCGCTCTTACTTGTTATACCCTTCACACAGTGAAAAAGGGTATATATAGGTTTGTCATTCCGTGTGAAATTTCTACAATTTTCATTTCCGACCCCATAAAGTATATATTTTCTGAAAGCTTATGAATAGGGAAGTCGATTAAGCCCTGTCAGTCTGTCCGTCTGACCGTCTGTCCGTGTGTATGCTGAAATCAACTTTTTGAAGCCCCCCGACATAGGTTGGACCCGGGTAAGGTATTAAAATATCAGAAATATTCGGGAGTAGATCGGTATTGAAAATCAGAAACATCGGTACATAAACAACTGAGATATGAGCAAAAACCCACGACCACCTCGATTTTCTTTTCACAAAAACAACATTACAACAACAACATACATACATACAAACGTGTATACTGGTTAGGGAAAACGTGGCATCGAATCCCAGCTGAGCCAAAAAAATTTTTTTTTTAATATTTTTTTTATTTTTTTTTTATTTTTTATTTAATATATTATATATATTTTTATTATTTTTTTTTTAATTTTTTTTTTTTAATTTTTTTTTATTTTTTTTTTTTGTTTTATATAAATTATATATGTGTATAATAATTTTTTTTTAAATTTTTTTTTTATTTTTTTTTTTTTTTTGTTTTTTTAACATACATACGTGAATTTACTGTTATTGCATGACTACACGTTGTGAAGGGTATATAAGATTCGGCACGGCCGAATATAGCGCTTTTACTTGTTTTTCTTGTAGTGATTAGAAAACAGTATAAATTTTCGAAAATAGAAAAAAATCCATAGACCATATTTTTCGTTCTTTTTTAATATTCCATTAAAGTTAAAACATTCTTGAAGGTTAAGTAAATAATAAGAATTTTTCAAACCAATAGGAAATACTTATAAGAAAAGAATTCACATACACTGTTTTCGCACTTAGTTCTAAATATAGTTAATTAATACAGAAAAAATGTTAATCTCGTACTCCAAAAACAAAAAAAACGATTTTTTTTTCAACTGTTTTCCTGAAGCATGTAAGACTCAAGTACTTGTTTAGCCATTTTTACTTTTAGCGTCCGCTAGCGCCGCCAAAAAGAGTTAAATCTAAAAAATTCTTTAAAATTAATTTGAGCTATTTTGTTGACTATCAATTTATATATGTATGTGGTTTTATCTATAATATTTTTTATTTCTTTTATTTTTGTCAATGGGACACAGCACTGTGCTACGTGCTACCATGGCATAATGAAATAATCTTGTTTCAACATTTAAAATTGTTTTTTACAATAAACAATTTATTACTTTTAAGTTTTGGAAATATGCGATAACTACTTTTAATAGAAATTAAAAAAAAAAACTTAATGTACAAAATTTTTAATAAATTTCGGCATTTTTAGAAGTCTTCAATATAAATATTTTTTATTTATTATAAAACCATTTTTATTTTTACAATATTTTTTTAGAAAATTAAAAAAATGGTTTTGCTAAATAGAAAATTTACAGACATCTAGAAGATTCCTAATAAAAAAGTGGGTTTTTTAAAAAAAGTTGGGGAATCACAATCCTAAAATCTTGTTGAAAAAATTTGCAGAAGCTTCATTTCATTTCACATCAATTTAGGCACAGTACAGTCAAACGGCTAACGGCCGGCCACTTTGGTTTAAAATAATTTCTTCAGCACAAGAGGTCGTCCCTACGTTCGGCGTGCTATGATTTTTTGTGCTGCGGAGTGTTGCTAACTTGACAGCATAAAGTTCAACCTCTTTTACATACATTTTGGGGCCATTGTTAAACAAACCAGTCAACAACACCAACACTAACACCACTACCACCACCACCATCATCAACAGCATAATGCAAACATGCAACTTCAGAGGTGTGTTTTTTAAGATCCACAAGTATTAACATTTATTTAAGCAAAAGATAGAAGTAAAAGAAATATATATTTAAATCTTCATGGCATTTCTTTTTTTGTTTTAATTGCAATGCTGGCTGTTGGACGTTAAACTAAATTAAAAGAAACAAAATTAAATCTTATGAAATTGAAACGCCGCCTTTAAGTTTAGGTTTTTATATATTTTAAGGTTCGCAACCATCTCTCGAGGTATCAGACTTTTAAAGTCTCTTATCATTATGTTGGCTTTGAAATCTTAAACTTGTTCTTAATTAGGTGAAAAACGGATTATTATTATATATATTTTTTTTTTATTTTACTTTTGTTTGGACTTTTTTAATTTTTGTTTTTTTTCTCAAGTTTTTTTTCGGAGGATTTTGTTAATTATGAGAGTATTTTGTTAAGACATTTATGGGTTTTTTTCGGTATGTGTTAATCATTTGTCAACCAGTCAAGTTTCATGTTCTGATGGTGAGTTTATTTTTGTTACTTTGTTTCAAGTTGGCGTTTTAAACATTTTATATAAATATTTTTCATTATACATAATTTTATGGTTCTAAATTTAACAAGATTTGCCATAAATGTCAAAAATGAAAATCAAAAGCAACAAAAATACTTTAACGTTGTTTGTTGCTGTTTTTTTTATTTTGTTAACATGCTACAATATTTCATAAATTTATTAAAAAACAAATAATAACTTCGATGTGCCGTTTTTATCATATAAAACATTATTTATTTTTGGAAAAAAATTGTCAAAATTTTGTAAAACCAAAACTTTTACTTGTCTGTAACAAATGACATGAGTTAATTTTTTAAGAATATTTTTTTTAGTGAAAAATATTTTTTTAATTCAGTTGAACTTTACTATAACGATTTTCTCTCCATAACATGAGATATGAGCAGAAACACACAGCCACCAACGTGGTATACTGGTTAGAGTAAACGTGGCATCGAATCCCAGCTGAGCCAAAAATTTTTTTTTATTTTTTTTTGTATTTTATATATTATTTATATTTTTATTTTTTTTTTAATTTTTTTTTCATATTTTTCTTAATTTTTTTTTAATATTTTTTTCTTAATTTTTTTTAATATTTATTTATTTGTATTTTTATTATTTTTTTATTTTTTTTTTAATTTTTTTTGTAATTTTTTAAATTTTTATTTATTAATTTTTTTTTTAATATTTATTTATTTTTTATTTTATATTTATTACTTATATTTTCATTATTTTTTTTTTATTTTTTTTTTTGTAATATATTTTTTTTTTAATTTTTTCTTAATTTTTTTTTTAACATAAATACGTAAATTTATAAATTTAGAACGGGATGTTTTTATATATGTATGTATGTATTTTATATGAGATGAACTATTGTTATTGCATGACTACACGTTGTGAAGGGTATATAAGATTCGGCACGGCCGAATATAGCACTCTTACTTGTTTTTTTTCAGAAATGAATATTGTAGGAATTTACACGAAATGACAAACTTATATATATCCTTGCAGCAATTTTAAAATGCTTGCAAGCAGCAGGATTTATATAAAAACAAAGAAATTGGGTACCTTGAAAGATGATTTTGAATATCCGAAACTCTACATAAACTTTATAAAATCCGAAGTTAATTGAGAACTTCGTGTCTTCTACATGTATAGTGATAAAGTTTATTTTTGGTTAAATGGCTGCGTCAACATGCAAAATTACCGTATGTAGAGCGAGGACAATTCTCAAGCCGTTAACGAATCCCCATTACATCTATTAAAATTTACTATTTATAGCGATTTATACGTTTGTCCTTATTTAATTCAAAATGAAAAAGTCATAGCGCTACCGAGCTATGATTATTGAATTTTTTGTTTACAAAAATTAATCAGCTAAACATCAGCTACATTTGGTTTAAATAAGTTGGCGTAACTTGCCATACAGCGAGCTTAACAAACGATTTATTGCAAAATTTATTTGTTGCCACATTTATTGCCAGAAGTGGTCCTGTTTACTGGAGATTACTTTATATGGGGCTATGTTAACTCGTTGGTGTATGCCGACAAACTAGCAACCCTTAAAATATTAAAAGCCCATATTTAGGCCGCCATTGACGATATTCGGCAAGATTTTTAGGAAAATATGTCAAAATATGTACTGAAGAATGGACCATTTAACTCACAACCTGTGCTGGAATTTATATTTAAAAATATAAATGACCTGAAACTATCTAACCGATTATAATAAAAAATGTAATTTCAAAAATATTTCTGTTTTGTTTTATCAGTTTTTAGTTATATGCAGCTGAAAAAAACTCTCTATAGTTATTTCGATCGTTGCAAAATGCTCTCTTTGGGATACGCTTTAGTTTAAAACAGGGTATCCGATATCGACTTGACTTGATTTTAACCTCAAAAGATGAGAAGCTTTTTTGACGCAATTTTCTTTATTGTTTTGCAGTGTAATAAAACAAGCGACCATTTGTAAATTCCTCCGCATGAGTTAGACGCTAAATTTTCTAATAAAGGTGAGAAGGGATGGCCTGGTTGTCTTCAACCTCATCAAAGCTATTTTACTTTAAATAAATTGATTTAATACAAATGCTTTAAAATAAGAGCTAAAATTAAAATAAAAAATCCTACATTTTAATGTGATACAGCCAAACAACAACAAAATTTGGCAATTCATTTTCTTTAATAGAAATTTTACTTTAACATATATAACTATATAACAATAAAAAGTGTGTCTAGTTTGGGCAAAACCTAAGCATTCATTTTCTTAAGTCTAAAAACATTATTATGATTTAATCTAAACACACGAAATTCGTTATGGCATTAAATGAATGATTTGTTTTAAAAAAATTCTTGTATATTTTGATTTAATTTAGAAAATTTAAAGCACTTGTGAACCATAGTGCAGTAGAGATTTAGCTAAATCTTTTCTCACTTGTAATGCAGTTGTTTTGAATTTTTAAAATATTTATTTAGTTAGAGGCATAGTAGGAATTTATAGAAAAGGTACGAGTGTTACTTTTATTAATTTTAATGGAACTTTATTTATTGCTTAAAACAAAAACACTACTAAATACTTTTCATGCTTTAATTCCCCTTTAAAATTCGCCACAAATTTAAAAAATTTTAAACTAAAGTTTTTAATTTTAAATCATATTCCTTTGACTAGAACTATACAAAACAATTCCTAAGAACAATTTTCATATCATATTTAAAATATTTTTGCCAACAACAACATAAAAAGAAATTCTGAACATAACTTTTATACTCGCATTTAACGCAAGTGAAAATGGCCACAACGGCGATGACAACGAATACAACAATTACGTTGCTCAAATTGACGGGGATAATGACGATTAGCATCACCATTATTTCTAGCCCGTAATCAGTATCAGTCTCAGTCTCAGCCTCAGTTAGTACCGTAAAACGTTTAAATTCTTCAATTCAATAAAAATACGAAATAACAAATAATAAAATTAAAGGTAAAAAAAAAATCACAAATAATTGTAAATAGACTTCCGGTTGTCGCGTCATTATTGTCCATCAACTTTTAAACATAATGACGATGATGGTTTTTTGCCAGCCTCGATGTATGTAGTGGTGTTTTTGCTGCCTGTATGACTAACTGAGTGACTGAATAACTGCCTTCCAAGTACCTCCTTAATACTTACCTTTCTGTTGATTTTTTTTTTATTTCTATCATACATGAATATGATCATTATTTTAATACAGTCCGTCAGTCAGTTCAATACAATACAATTCATTCACACACTCTCCGCGCACACACACACATACACACATTGTACAGTTGGAGTATTTATGAGATAATATTTCTTATAAAACAATTGCAGTTTTACTTTATTGTTTGTTGCTTTTTATTTATTTTTTTATTTATTGATATTAACAACAACAAAAGATATTGATAAATGTGCAAGAAATTTTCATGATCACTTTAATGATCATTATTTGAGTTGTTACAAAAGAAATATAAAAAGTAAATATTAATATTAAGAAAAAACTTTAGTTGCATTTTACTTGAAGTTACTAGGAGCACAAATAAGTTTTTCCAGTTTTAGTACAAACCAGAGAATCAGAAGTTCATTAAGATGCTTTAAATTTATGGTTTAGCAAAACACAATCAGTTTTGAATGATGCAACATAATGATGTCCATGAACCACACAGCCAGCTAGAATCTGCTTGTATGGATGTTAATGTTGAGTTCACTTTTGCCAGCTCAACAACTGGGTTATTGTTTAGAATTTTGTTTTTGCCAATGTAACTTGTTAAATTAAAAGTTAAAATTGAAAATTTTGTGTACGAAAATACTGTGATGTTTAATATTATTATTTTTATTTTGCCTTAACAAAGTTGTGTATAACAGTTTTATCTGCAACAGGAAATTGTGAATAATAATCTTTTAAATAGTAACACATTTGAGGAATATTTTTTATATAAAATTTTTTTTTTAATATACATACATTTTTATAAAAAAATTTCTTGCACACAAAGCGTTTGTTATATAAATTATTGCGTATAACACTTTAAAAAATGTTTGTTTATACAAATATTTGTCTAATACATATTGCTTTAGAAAAACAATTATTTATGTACAGTTTTCAATCACACAGCTCCTTTGTATAACAGTTTGTTCTACCTAAAAAAAAACGAATGCGTCTTAATTTTTTTCATAGAAATAAAATATTTTTAACATTTATCCTAAAATCTTAAAAACAATAGGCAATATTTTGTTTAACACTTTTATGTGACGTTGCTGTATAAAAATAACAATTTCCAATTAAGTCTTATTTCTATTGAAAACATTGCGTATAACACTTTGTTTATATAAACAAAAATATTTGTAATAAGTCTTTGTCTAGAAAAATGTTTATGGTTAGCAATATATCATGAAAAAGATTTTGTATAACACTTATCCCAACTGGAAATTTTTTACAAAATATGTTAATACCCCAGTCTATTTTTAGAGTATAACAATAATTTGAACTCTTAAGGATTTGAACTTAGTAAATTTTGCGTCGATGCTTGAGCCCACGCCGAAACAAAACAACCTAGAAGCATTGACAAAAGGACACTTAATCGCAAAAAAAAAAGTATTTTAAAAAGCTAGAGGAGAAGCAATTGTAAACTCTTCATACGGTTCTAGAGCTGATAGTTTAAAGTTGGCTATTGGGATAGAGTCAACGAAATTTTTCAATAAATATGATCTTTATACAAATAACTTTTCAAATCCCTGGCAAATTCTTTTATACCCTTCTCCTGTAGTGGCAAGAGTATATCGATGGTTACAGGTAAAAAGGACCTAACTCAAATAATTGCAACTTTACAGTGGAAGATAAAAACGTAGCAGAGACTGTGTTATTATAAAGTAACTTCTTTAACAAAATTTCTTAAAAATCTGTTATTTTGAAAACTATTGCGGCAATTTTTTTTAACACTGAAAAACTCAATTTTGTAAAATAAACGAGTTAGGGCTTTTCTTCATGTAACCATTGATATATAGCTTTGTTATTCTGTTTATAAATATTTACAACATTAATTTTCGACCTTTTTAAGTATATGCTTTCTGAAAGTTTCTGAAAAGGAAAGTCGATTGAGTGATGTCTGTTTGTTCATGTGGAAGTCCCTGTATGTATCAATCTTTTTGATATATTTGCAAGGAAATTGGTACCGCTAACCAGCAAAATCGGTTTCATAAAACTGGAAAACGGAATGTCTGTTGCATGAGATTTTTTACATGAATCTGAATAGTTTTTTCACGCTGATTTCCAAAATATATGCCGTTTTCATGTAGCAGCTCTAGTTTTGGAGTTATGAAGTGACAGGATTTTTCATTGTAAATGCACATAGTTTAAGTTTAAAAAATGTATTAAATATATTTATTCAAAATAAAATTTTCTTTTTTTCGTATTTTCTAGAGTGCGATGTTATATGAGTACTATTTTGAATGCTCCAACAATAATCGGCCATCATATGTTCATTCCAGTGCCCCTGATACCTCTCCTCCATAATGGGAAATAAAAAATAGGAAAATAGTCTAGATGGCTGTGAAGGTAGTGAAGCTTAATACTCATGTTGCATCTAAGCCGCAGGAAGTGTATCAGCAACTGTTCAACGTGCTGAATGTAGTTGTCACTTTTGCTATTGCCCAAAAAATTCCTCACTACCCAAACAAACTCTTTCCATGCACATATCTCGACATGTTTGATGAAAATTTTATCATCTGTCAACTTCCTGATTTGTGGGCCATCGAAAATACCACCTTTGATTTTCTCACTACTCAATTTTGGAAACACTTTTACAATGTATTTGAAAGATTCGCCATCTTTGTTAAGAGCTTTTGCGAACTGTTTTATCAACCCCAGTTTTATATGCAAAGGAGGCAATATAATTCGGTCTCTGGATACTAGTGGAACATTAATTACATTTCGCTTGCCGGGAATCAATTTTTACAGCAATTTTTATGGTTTATTCCTATGATTTTCGTTACACAGAAATAGCAGTCGTCATGATGGTTGGATAGTTCATGCCAAATCATAGGAGCTTTGTACTTAAAAGTGGGTCTTATTTTGTTTGCCCACAGTCGCAAAGATTCAACACAGGTTTTACATACCAAACTTGGTTTTCCAAGGTTTAGCGTTTGATGGCAACGGAAACCCGAAGTAGTTAAAGTATGACTTTTTCACAAAGTTCGAAACATTTAAACGAAATTTTTGAAACACATATTCTAAACAAATAACACAAAAACAATCAGGATTATTTAAACACGTCCTTCTTGAGGAAGACATACTGAAATTTATAGAGGAACTAGTTAAGTTACACAGCTATTGATATAAACTATCGACTACTTATGTAAATTTAAGACGGTACCGGCATCTCACTAACTAGAGCAGCAACAAAAAATCTGAGGGTAGATTTGAAATCAGCGCACCCAAATTAGTAGACAACAGTAGAAAAACTTTATGCAACAAAAAAAGTGTTATTTTGTTGTTCTGTGTAATCTGCTGGAATAAAAGTAAAGCAACACTAAGAATTCACTAATTTTTTTTTGTATATTTTAAACAAAACAATTAAAAATTTGTCAACTTCTAGATTGTTTAATAAAGTGTGTGTTCTTTCTATCCAAGATATACTCTACTGTTGTTTATATAAAGTTTTGAACAAATCAATCACAATTATCGGCGAAGTTATGGGCAAGAATAAGTAGGTGATTAGGTAAATACAGACAGCATTGGAAAAATATAAATCAAAGACGCCCACTAAAACAAAATGGTGGATTTCCTCTTTTTTTTTAATACAAATATCTAAATAAATAACGTACAAAATAGCTTAATTGACTTGACGGGATACTTAAGTCGCTTTAGTTGTGCGGCCATGTCAGTTTAGCTGTGGGAGAAGACGCATAATTCATCGGCATATTCAAGGGCTAACCAACATTTTGCGAATGCTCCATACAATTTCTCAGTTGCCCAGAATAACATGTATAATCACGTTATCAGTAGGGACATCACACATCATAGACGAATGCCATTCTTAACTTTATTCTTATAGCTGAGCAAGCCACCATGTAAAATTTTGCAGCTTGTCGCTGTGTATAAAAATTGTATCAATTGGGTGAGTTTAAGTGAAGCTTCTTTTATTCAAGGCATTTCAAATAACGTCACGATGGGCCAAGGTATCAAATGCCTTCTCTAGATCAATAAAAATAAGGTACAGGAGAGACCTGCATTCAACTGACTGCTTTGCGATGACTCTCAGTGAGTTAATGTGGTCCACATATGATTTGTGGAAACAAAAACCAGCCTGCTGCATTCTTAAATCTGGCATCAGTTCGTCTGATATCCTAAAACAAAATGTCATATAAAAAAGTTGAAAAAGGATACATCTGATTCAGCAGGGTCAAATAAAAGACAATTTTATAAGCATTTTCTCAGCAGATTCTGTACCAATTTTTGCTATAAAAACGTAAGCAAGAGAAAAAAGTTTTGGCACTTTTATTTATGAATTTATTTTGTATAACACTTTTTCATACATAAAATATTGGATGCTAAATTTTTAAGTACAAATTTTCCCATAGAAGCAAATTGTTGATATTTTTTAGAGAATTTTTACAAAACCTTAATCTTAAAAAGATTAAAGCAGTTTTCTATAAAAATGTTTCTCTCCAACAAAAAGTTGTGTGTTAAATTCTGTATAACACTCTTATAGGAAAACTTTGTTTGTATAAGCAAAATATGTTTAAGATTAAAAAAAACATATTCTTATAATGTTAAAATATTGCTGCGCTATTTTACCAATCATCATATTGAATAGTTGAATATGAACTTAAAAAAAGTTTCACAGCTTTATTGTTTCTAACACCCTCTTTTTTCAAACAACAACATGAATGAGGTACTCCAAATTCTGCCTCTGAACTGTTAACTATTTTAAGGCAGCATAAACATCAACTTCCAAAATACTACTTAGCGATATGCAATAAAGTTTTTGATATATTTTCAGATTTTCTTCTAACTGGCTGTTTCTTCTTCTTTTGTTTGTGCCCAATCAAACTTTGCTACTTTGGCGCTGAAGCCATTGTAATATAAAAGAAAGAATTACAATTTTTGAATTCTTCACGTAATTCTTGGCAATTTCAATTACATTCTCCGCTATTTTTCTGCTCCAGCTACTTGTCGCTACTTTGTTTTTCTTAAATTTTTCTAGTTGTTGCCTTTGTTGTTGTTGCACTTTTTATGCACTCTCTTCTCGTAGTGTTTTTTTGCTGCATTTATTGCTATTGTTACGTACACGTACAACAACAAAACTGTTGCTTGATTTTGTTTAAAATGTAGCAGCAACAGCAATAACTTTTGAAAAGGTAGAAAAACTGCTCATCAGAGAAACAAAAAAAGAAGAGTTTTGTGTCTCACAATTGTCGCGACATTTTTCTTAGTAAAACTCACGATCAATTGGCGACACGCTTCTTCTTTTTCAATTTTCCTACAACAATAGCAACAATAATTGTTTGCTGCTTTTGTTCAATGTTGCTGTTGGTCTATGTAGTTGCTGCTAATCCACATCAAATAAATGGTTTTTAGTGTAATTTTTTTTGCAAAATGTTGTACGTTGTTTAATATGTACATTCGTACTAGCGTTTTGTTCATTCTGTTAAGTTGGATAGCCTTGATTTAAGTTTTTATATTGCTGAACTTGTACTGCAATTATATATGCAGAACAATAAAATTATTGAACTAAAGTTAAAAAATGTTTTATGAACACGTAAGAGCACTATATTCGGCTGTGCCGAATCTTTTATACCCACCACCAATTTGATGTACTTTTATAGCTCAAAATTTATTATTTTGTTATTAACAGCAATCGCTATAGAATAATCTCTTTATACTTAAATATGTATCACTTTCTTTGTATAAGTTCGATATGCTAGTAAAATGTCTTCGTAAATTAAGTCTTTCAATGAAAGTGGGCGTAAAGTAGGCGTGTCAATATAGTTTCTGCTAATAAATAAAACTGAGATATTTCAATATAGTCCATTATTCTTCCGAAAACTTTGTCTATAGAGAAATTATACGAAATTGAGATAAACCGTTATATGGGAGGTAGGCATTAAAGTGGGCGTATTACCTAAATTTTCTGACATAACACTGAGGTTGACTAGAAACATATATGTGGCAAATTTCATCATCATACCTCTAATTTTATCGGTTTTATAAGCATTTAAATTTCATTAACAGTAGATTACGTGAAAAGTGGGCGTTAAAGTAGGCGTGTCGAAGTTGTTTGTGCTTATGAATACCACTTAGATGTTTCCATATAGTCCTTTATTCTAAAAAAATCTTTATTCATAGAGAAATGATATGAATTTGAGATAAAGCGTTATGTGGGAGGTGGGCGTAAAAGTAGGCGTGTCAAATTTATTTTCCGTTAGATCAAAGCCTTTCACCAAAATGTAATGTTTCAGAATCGTTCATCTAATTTTATCAGTTTTATTTATTTTAAATTTTAAATGTACCTAAAAATACATTGTGTGGTATAAATTTTGATCTATGACTTCTTTTCTAATGCATAAATTTAAGCAATTTTCAGGAAAAAATATTTCTTTTACTCACGAAATATATATTCGAAGGTTCATGACTCTACGCTTATGCGTTTCGACACAATTCCATTTTATTCGATGCTGGAAGGACACTGTTTTTTTGACCTACTTTTGTATTACAAGCTATAACTTTTTTCCTAATATTTTGATTAAGCCCATTTTCAATTCCAAACAAACCTTGTGTAAAAGAAATATCTTGGCAAAATTTGTGCCCCTAGCTTTTCGGTGCGACCTCTATCGTGCTTTCAACAGACGGACGGACATAGCTAGATCGTCATAAAATGAAACCCCGATTCAGAATATATATACTTTATGGGGTCTAAAATTTATATCTCGTTGCGTTACAAACGGAATGACAAAATGAATATACCCCCACCATTTTTTTGGTGGCGGATATAAAAATTAGTATGGTGTATAACAGTATTTTTTAAGGAATATAACAATTTTTCTTTAAGAAATTATAAGTATTTGTTTTAATAGACAAACTTTAATTGCAATATTTTAATGCGTATAACAGTTTCTATAATAAATATTGTATAACAGTTTTTATATAAAATTTTTTTAATGTAAAATTTGGTGTTTATTATTTAGTTAATGTCTATAAGACTTTATATTATTGAAAAATTTATTTAACACTTTTCGATCAAATAAATTTTACATCAGTTTTCTCCAATCAGTTTCTCTTAATGAATTCAACCTTTCCTAGTATGTACATCAATTTACCACAATTGTCTTTAATGCTGTTTTTTTTAATTTTTTCCTTACAGATCTCTTGTGTGAACTTGTGCTCATCCTCATCATTATGATGAGAATGATTGTCAACTGCTTTATCTTTATGTGTGTAACGACGACAATGATAATGATTATAATGTTGATATGATAGCAAAATGATAATGACGCTGAACAACAAACAACATTAAAACGTTCAAGTATTTTGAAAATTCATTCCATAAAACCTGTCGCTAAATACACGCGTCTTAAATCTTCCTAACAAACTGTGTAAAAGGAAACGAGAATAACAAATGAAGAAATACTTTATAAAACATATACATACGAACGTTCATAGTTTGTTGTTGTTGTTGTTGTTGGTTCTATTTTTGTAATGATCTTGAAATCCAGTACATTTAGCGAAAATGCCATTTAACAAAAGCGACACAATCAGGAAAAAAAGGGGTGGTGTTGCGTTGTCGACTCGTGTGTGTTTCAAAGGTTGATGTTTGGGAATGTTGTCAAATGTGTGAGTGCGCTACAAAAACAGGGCTAGAAATGGTACTTTTTTGCGGACCTGAGTTTTTACAAAGTTAACAAGTAGAGAGTTAGAATTCCAGAGGCTTTGGAAAATTATTTCACTTTTATGTGCAGACAATTTTACATTTGTACTAAGTTTCCGTACTTTTTACTAAACGCATTTCCTCGTCTATAAATTTCTGTACTTACGTTGTAGTCACCTCTCGTTTTTTTTTTCAATCTTCATGTTGTCATTGTCATTCCCAATGATGTTTGTTGAATTGTTTTAAATTGTATGTATAGGATATGTTGTTGTGGTGACTGTTGTTGTTGTTGTTGTTTTTAAGTTCTTGCCATTTAATTCGTGGCGTAAATCTTGTAACATTTTTTTTGTTTGTTTTTCATTTTTTATGATTCAGTGTGTTGATCACTAGAATTCCTCATTATCGTGATCACTACCATTGTCACCACCATCATCATCATTATTATTGTTGTTGCCATGATCATCATCTTCACGATCACGTTGTTCATTATGAGGTTTCGCGTGTTCCATCCTTAACATCTGTTTTGGTCTTTTGGTTTAAAAAACTATTTTTGTTGTCGAGTTTTAAACTCTTCAACACAAATCTACTTCTTAGTTTTGCTGAGATTTGTCGCTAAAACAACTTAAATATATTGTGTGGCATTTTATTTTATTTGTTCTTTATATTTAACTTTGTTTTTAGTCAAGTATACAATTTAAGAAATTCATCTATGTCGCGAAATGTTTGTCTTATGTTGGTTGCGAAATTTTTTTTTGTGTGCAAATTCGCTCCCTCTTTGACATTCATTCGCTTGACATTACAGAAATTTATCAACTTTTGCTTAAAGAAAAATGTTTAAATCGAAATTTTAGAAAAATTTTCAAAACCCACAAGCAAGGAAATTTTTGTGAAATATTTTTGTATAGAGGATTCTAATGGGTGATTCAGAGTGAGGTTTGATTTTTAAGAGGCTTTTTTTGATAGATCATTCATGACTCATATCAATTTTTGTTCACTATCGTTTGGCAAGACATCATGGATAGACCCACACCACGACAGCATCTCCAAATTTTTCAGCTGTATTACGAAAAACAGCGTTCTGTAAGAAATCCTTTTAGTGAGATTCAAGAAACTTGCCGAGCGCATAAACGACCTACTGAAACCACTATTGCCAATACCATTTCTAAATTTGAATTCCAGTTTACATTAGTGGATGATACTCGTGGTTAGACCACATCTAGCTCATAATGAAGAAAATATAGCAGGCTGTAGATAAGAGTGTACTTGAATATCGTGCCGAATCGATTCGTCGTCGTTTGTCGTATTCGACAACTTGGCATATTTCACGTAAGAATCCCCGCCTAAAAGCATGCAAAATTTAACTTGTGCAAGAATTGAAGCCAGGTGACTTAAAATTTCGTCTTATTTTCTTTGAATGTGCTCTGGAAAAATTAGTTCAGTAATGAAGCGAAATCTGGCACCAAGGATACGTTAATAAACGAAATTTCCCCTTTTGGGCTGATGAGCAGTCCGAATAGTACCATGGGCTACCATTATATTCAACGGTATGCTGTACTGGCTGGTGAAATCATTGGTCCATATCTCTAAAAAGATGAGGTAGGTCAGAATGTAACCGTTATCGTTATGGACTAGCTGAGAAATCGTTTTAGTTGGACACCTAGATATTGCGATATCACACCTTAGAAATATTTTATCTGGGAATATGTAAGGGCCGAGGTCTTTAGGAATAAGCCAGCTACTATTGACACTTTAAAAGTCAACATTTCTATTGTTATTAGCTAGATACCAGTTGCAAAAATAGGATATTCCGAACCGATCACCTCTGGCCAACATTTACATGATATCGTTTTCCAAAAGTAAATGTCCTAAATTGTTCTTTTCACCGGTAATAAAAATTTCAACTTCACTTTCAGTTCTATAAATTAGTCCACAATTTTTTTACAGACTTTTTAAATTAACGGTCAAATTTATAAATCAAGTTTTCATAGAAAAAGAGTTGTATAAACGCTTAATAAACGTTTGTGATAATTTTTATGATTAAGGCAGTCAATTTATTAGTCGTGTAAAAAAATTATATAAATATTAATTTTAAAATATTCTATAAATTAAATTATATAACCCCATATTTGCAAATTTTTCTTAAAAAACATTCCAAATACATTTTTTTTTAATAATATAAATCGTAAAAAAAATTTAATTTTTTTTTATTTTTTTTTTACATATAAAAAACCTTATTTAAAAAATAAATGATTTTTTTTTGCACAATTCTTTGGCACTGAGATGCCAATCCGTTGATAAAAATACAATTAAAGTGCAACTTTCAATAGGATTCATGCGTCAAGGCCATTATCTACCGATGAGATAATCAAACAATAGAATCAAATAAAACCTGCAAAAAACACATCACAAAAATATATTTGATTGATGAAACCCTTGAAAGTACACTGAACAAAACAAACAAACTTAATGCAGTGGGTGACAAAAACAAAATTATGAGACTGTGTTTTAGTAATTATATTAAAATCGTTGATGAAAGTGTTATTAGGAGTTGTTCAACCATAATACACGATACTAATTGTGAGTCACACCTTAATGTCAAGTTTTTTGTCCAACTTAATTTGACATTTGTTTGTTCCAGTGTTTGACAAATTCAACCATGTAGAGGTACGCAATTGTGCAGATCGTTAAGATTGTCTAAGCCTTTTACGAAAATGGTTGAACGCCCACTTCGTGATTTTATCTACCAAATGTGTCCACAATCCAAAGAACAAATTGCAGCAAGTCGCGTCTGAAGTTACTGTACAAATACTTGTGCAGTCACGCCCAGTTCGCTTTGTAGAAAAAAATTGCTCTTGTTTGCTATAGTATGGAAGGACCTCAACTCGTCGTCGTGCCCAACAATTAAGCATCTCACGAACATCGAATTTTTAATAAAGATTTGAATTTACATGCTTATAAAGTTTAATCCACTTAAGAGCTGAATCCTACTGACCATTTTAAGCGTCGTCAATACGCCGAATGCTTGGTTGAACCCGAAAGAAGTGAATGGTGTCTTCACAAAAAAAATCATCAACGAGGCACACTTTCACTTCATTTAATTCGCTAACAAGCTGCTTTTAGGGAAATGAGAACCCACGAGTTATTGTTGAAAAGGCACTGCATCTACAAAGAGTGACTGTTTGTTCCGGTTTATGGGCTGACGGCTTCATCGGGCCGAACTTCTTCGAAAATTAGGTCGGCCAAGCAGTTACCGTGAATGGTGTTCGCTATCGCGAGATGTTAGCGGACTTCTTCTGGTCAGAAATTGATGATATAGATCAGGACGATATGTGGTTTCAACGGGAAGGTGCCACTTGCCACAAAGCCAACAAAACAATGGCTCAACGGCCGTGTTATATCACGTCGTGTTGATGTTAATTGGCCGCCAACGTCATGTGATTTGACACCGTTGAACCTCTTTCTTTGGGAATATTTAAAAACAGTATACGTCAATAAGCGAAGAACAATTTAAGAGCTAAAGGATAAAGTAATTTGGCAAATTAACGATACTGAACCTTTATAATATCTAAGTGTCATTCAAAATATAGACCATACGATAGAAAATTGAGAAAATAACTTTTCTGAGGTTTTCATTAAATATTAAGAAGAAAAAATACGACTTCTTTGTATGTACTAAACTGTGGCAGAAGTGTTGGAAGAATTACAGTTGCTTAAAAAATTGTAAGTCCCGAAATTGATCGCATCTGAAGAACAACTTAAAATATATTAAGTGCAAACAAAAGTTCAAGGTTAGTTAGACGCTGGTAGGCCATAATTGCCGTATTTAGAAATTATTGTTCAAAAGAAGGGAAACGGCAGGTCTGTCATCATGTAAGCAAAATGAAACGGATTTTTTTTTTAATTCATGCACCACGTATTTCAGCTCGCCAAAAAAATTCCAGCGCATCTATCCAAAATCAGTAAGTTTTGAAACTTCTCAAGCACCAGTCAAACTTTATAATTCCACCCTATTATTTCTTCCCATCTGCAGACACAGAAACAATTTGTAAGCAAAAAAGTTTAAATGCTCTGAATATAGAGGATGGCCATAACACAGACGAAGAAGAATCTGAAGGATATAATTTAACGACACTAAATAAGATTAACTTTACCATCACTTAATCATTGTTGATTAATTATAAAATCAATAATTATATTTTATGCATTGTATTGCTAAAAACAATATTAAAATCGTAATAAATACATTTTTATTTGAATTAAACTACTGTGTCTAAAACATACTTTCAACCAAGGTATACCTAGTTAAATATGCTTTGGTTGGAAGTCTCAATTCATCAGCTGTTCATCAGCTGCTACCTTTCATATGTCAAAACTTCATTTCATTTTCTCTCTTCTCCTATAATTTATTATTGTCAAACTTCATATAAAAAAGTTCTATCGAAAAGTCTTCCGAATTGCTATCACCTTATATAATTCCACCACTCTTCCAAACAAAATTTTTTTTTTTAAATTTTATAGGCAGTGCAGACTTTATGCCCTCACCGTATTGCATCCATGGAAATGCTACAATGCATATGAAAGCACCACAAAGCATGTCTTTTGTACTGCTAATTATTTCAGACGATGTTAAAATTATTTAAATAGTATTTTTTTATATTTCTCCCTTAATGGCTGCTACCTTTTCTTAGCAATTTGTAAGGAGAAGGCATGCTTAAGCTATTCCTGGTAGGGACTTAATTAGCGCTTATTAATTGCTAAGAAGAGACCTACGAATTGCAACATCGCTTATAAAAAGCAGGCCTTCTAGAAGCGCTCTTGAAAGCAGGTAAGCAATAAGTAGGCGATTCATTATACGCCTGAGTTGAAACTTCTTGAACTCTATTAAATGTTTTCAAAATTATTGTTATATTCTGCCTAATTTTCTTTTATTCAATAAAGCATTGTTGTAATTAAAACCGACATAAAAACAAAATATTTTTTTTTTATATTTGATGAAAATAATTTTGGCCAGAAAAGTTAGTTTTTTCATCAATGTGGTATGTGACTACGATGATCGATTTGGTTTTACAACCGGTGGAAGACCCGGTTTTTTTCCTCTTTCAGCTGGCGGTTTTTTCTAAATGTTGATTTTTCGAATATCGATTACACCGGTTTTTTTATCCGAAAAATCCGGTTTTTTATTTTTTTAAGTTTATTTTCATATATCTTTGTAACCAATCGTACCATAGTATATATAGTACGCGAAAAGTTTCTAAAAATCTGACAGTAAAAACTATTAAATATTCCTCAACAATAATGTAAAAAATTTATTTGTTGTTTAAAAAACAAATGTAAAATAAGAAAAATAATTGAGCTTCAAAAATGAACAGAAGAAGATACAAAAATTTATAACAGCCTTTTAAAAAGTCTTATTTGTGTATTAATTTATTGTATTTATTTATTTTACTTGTAAAGAGTACCTGTTGTCCTTAAATTCAAATAATTAAAACCAAATGGGTCAACTGCATTCATGTCAGTTATTGCGTTATTGCGTAATTGTGCAGCCAAACGTATATAAACTGTAAAAATTTCATATTTAGATATAATTTTTATTATAATCTTTTTGAACAATATTTTTTAATTTTTCTTTAAATATTATATTTTATATATTCGAACCGGTTAACCGATTTTTTTTAAATTTTCAAAATAGCAACCGGTTTTTTTAAATTCTAAATTTAAAAACTTAAACTATTTGAAAACCGGTTTCTTAAAAAAGTCGAATAATCGATCACCCTACATGTGATGTTTAAATATTGTCCATAAAATTTACATTTAATTTATCACTCACTGTGCAAACAACAAATATTTATCTTTTAGATTAAAAAGAGATTCAAATAGTTTATTTGCATTTGACAAATACAAGTGGACTCCAAGACGGCAAGACAATAACAATACATAAATCAACCAAAGTTTGAAAATTGTATTTTGTTTAAAACTCAGTTACTCACAGGCATTAAAGCCAACAAATAATTTCAACAAAATATGGAAATAAATAATTTTTTGTTCTGTTTTTCAAGTGGTTAATTGACCAAAAAATAAACAAAACAATTTAATTGAATTTTAAAAGATCTTCATCACCGAATCTTCACTCCAAAATGTCGGCAAACCCACAGACATACATGATGGTCATACAGGGTGGGCCAAAATTCATCATTGGAACTTAAAAGTTTCATAACTTTCTTGTTTTAAATTTTATTTTAGATTATAAGTTATAGAGAATTAAAATTTATTTGCATTTAGAATGGAATGGATCACTTAAATGATCCCCGTTTTTAGCTTCGCAAAGATGGGCTCATTTTACACAATTGAAGGATCGCCGCGAATAACGTTGCAAATGACAAAATAATAAATAAATAATTTTTCAGGAGAGAAAAAAAACGTATTCAAAAGGTTTGATTATCTCTTTTTTTAAAATACTTTTCCTTTTGTACCTCTGTTACACTTATCAATCATTTTCGACAATTCCGTTCGTAGACTTTTGTTTATAACTTACAACGTTCTTCCACTGACTGACTCATTGTAATTGCGTTTTGACGGTGATAAAATGCATAATTTTGATGTTTTGGTGTTTGAACAAATGTAAGAGAGTAATTTCAAGGGTAATCTGCAAAAAAAAAACAGGTTTTGCAAAATTTGTCTTTTACAACGTTATTCGCGGCTTTGCTTCAATTTTCTATAACATCTTTCAAAATTTGTGACTGTAGCACTTGAATTTTTGCAACAATGTTGGCCTTGAGTTCAAAGATTATCTCGAGCTTGTTCACATATACTCGCTGCTGCAAATAGCCCCAAAGAAAATATTCGGGTGCTGACAAATCTGGCAAACATGTTTGCAAATAAATTAATGAACAGTATTTTTATTCTACTGGAACCACATAACAGGTCTATTTTGACTTCTCCGTTTTGTTCACATATACTCGCCCTTTAAATAACTCCAAAGAAAATAATTGAATGTTAACAAACCTGGCCGACACGTTGGCCAATTAATTTACGAATTTTTAGAAAGTGTTCGCTTTTAAAATATTTTACTTAACAGTGGCATTGTATCTCAGGAAGTGTGGGCTGTAGCTCCACCCTGCTGAAACCACATAACAGGTCTGTTTGCGAGAGCAGGACGTGCTAAATGATCTTTCATGAATTGATACTCTTCATTTTCGGTTACAGCATATCTAAATTCATTTTCGAAGCAGTAAGGCCCAATGATATTTTCAGACGTCATGCCACACCATATGCGTCTAGTGCTATCGCCATGTTAAATTAATGTCTTAGATGACAAATTATAAGGTTTGAAGAACTCTTTTTATTTTATTACTTTCAACTTATTATTTTGTAATAAGAGTTTTGGCTGGGTAACTCTTATATACAGCTCAATTCATTTTTAAATTTTCTTGTAGAAAAATTTTCATATTTCTTTACAAAATTTAGTTCAATATAAAATTTCCTAGTAAAACCTTCCTTCTGTGGCAATGACTTGAGGTTCACTGTCTCTTTGTACTATTTTACATTTTAAAAATTCTTGTTTAATTTACAACTTATTTTGAAAGAAATTTTGGAATTTTTCCAGTTTATTTAACGAAAAATTTACATTCCCAACAATTTTGGTGTGAATTGGTAAATAGAATTTAATTTTCAAATAAAAAAATAGTTAAATATTTGCTCACGAGTATTCAAAGTAGTTTTTTTTTTGTTTAGGTGGCACATGTTCTGGAAGATTTTTTTCTGTTTCTTATTTAAAAGAAAACAAATAGAAGAAATATTTTCTTTGCGGGTGTTAAAAAAATATACGCACATTATGTATGTAGTTACACCAGCAACAGAGTATTGTAAAACGAAAAATTTTATTTTAAATATAATCTTCTTCAATTCTGGATTTTAACTCCAAATCGTCGGCTTTATATGAAAACCGGCTAAATTCACTTTTTAAGTAAATTGAAATTTTGATGCCGTACGCCTCGTCGACATGTAGTTTTTCTTAAATTTAAGTCTTGAACTGTGAAAAATGGTTTGATATAGAAAAACTGCTAAATCCAGTACATTATTAGTTCAGTGTGAGTGCCCTGGTGGACTAGTCAGTAGTGTGATGGCCTACTAGTTTGGGGGTTGCGGGTTCGATTCCCGCCAGAGACTCTGGATTTGTCTGCTTCTCTATCTATTCTAACTATTTCTATTCTTATCTCTATTAAGGCGTCACAATGGACCGTAGTGGTCTCCGAGTGAGGGTGTGAGGGTGTGAGGGTAACTTTGTACCAGCCTTACCTACCTACCTTAGTTCAGTGTTTATTACTAACTCCAATTTGTCGTCTTTTTTTTTTTTTTTTTGTTTTTTATTTTTGGAGGTTGTAGTCAGACATAAAGAATAACATTAAAAAAGCCAACTATATTTTTAGTTTTGCTCTCCAGCTACAAATATGATATATAAGAAGTTTTTTTTTTGTCTCTAGTGTAAAATTTGCTGAAAGGGAGTTAGCAGGTTTGCATATTAAGCCGACGAAATAATAAAAAAGTTAAATAATTAAAAAAAAATTATTTGGTAAAATTTTCAAGCAAAAAATTATTTCTATTTTAATTATAAATAAAATGCACAATTTTGTTTTTTTTCATAATTGATTGATATTAGTTAATTGTATTCAACATTTTGTTGGAGAAGACTAATAAAAATATCTCTTAATAATACCATAACTAATAAAGAAAACTTATATAGAGATCGCTGAAAGTGTTACGAGCAATAAAATAACGATTAGAATATGTACATAAAAGCCTTTTTTTCGACTTAAAACTGTCATACCATAAAAAAAATTACACACGCACATACATGCATGCATACATACACTCAAATACATAATAGAATTAGTCTAAATTATAGTCATAATTTATCAAAATTTCTTTTATATCACAGAAATAAAATCTTCTTAAAAAATTTTTTTTCTTTTGTTGTTAAATAGACATAATGTTGTTTAAACATTTAATTTTTTCTTCTCTCCACAATTCATCTGCAGATATTTATTCTTCTGTATTTTACTGCCCAGAAAAGAAAATTTAAGCTCCATCTCATTTAAATAAGCCGTTTTTAACATTGTTTATTAGCTGAGAACATTCAAAGCTGTCATTACAACAGACAATACGAACAAATAGATACGGACACATAAAGCCGAGAGAGAGACAGACAGACAGATCAAACAGGCCTTGCTGCATGCAATAAAAACACTATGCCATTGTAATCAATGATTATTGTCAGACTTAAATAGAAATTAAAGATAAAAACAAAAACAACAACAACAAATATGAAATAAAAACTACACTTCCAAAATTATAATGAAACTAAGCAGAAACAAGAATAAAAAGTCCATAAATTCCGGCCATAATAGTTATTGAGTAGTCAGTCAGTCAGTTATTGGCATTTAAAGCAGACATCAATTCATTTATTCTCTCAGGGTAACCAGACTTTTCCGTTAAGCCGTATCCCCATATTCAATGTTTTTTTATAAACACAAGGCTAAGAAATTCTTATTAGTTGAGCTAGAAGAAAAATTTTGTTTTTTTTATGTTTTTAGGGAAAGCACAGGGTTTCAAAAATTCTTTGATTTTATAATGTTACTTTTTTAATTAAGAAAATCAGAAAGAATACCAATAATCATGGAAAACTTTTGATTGAAAATTGCCCCCACGAATTCTTTTTAAAATGACTTCAAAAAAGTTAAGTATTTACATTTAATAAACATACATACCGGGTGTCCCAACTAGAACGCAATTTTTAAATTTAGCGCCATTCGAAGTGTCATTGTTTGACATTTGAATAATTGTTATTGTTTGCTAGTAGAAGGTACGAGGTTAGTAAAAATGGAGCTCTACACGAATGAACAACGCTTTCTCATTGTGAAATTGTTTTACTAAAATGGTGAAAGTTTTGCGGCTACAGTTCGCAAATTGCGATCATCCTATTTCTATCTTGATGGCTTCGTCAATAGGCAGAATTGTCGCATTTGGGGTGAAGAAAATCCTCGAGTGATTCACGAGAAGCAAATGCATCCTCAACGTGTCACTGTGTGGTGTGGTTTTTGGGCTGGAGGAATCATTGGACCTTTTTTTATGAAAATGAGGCAGGTCAGCGCAAACGTCAATGGTGTTCGGTATCGTGAAATGATAACCAGTTTTTGCTTGCCTAGAATTGAAGAAATGAATGTGGAGGGCATGTGGTTTCAACAAGATGGCGCCATATGTCATACAGTCAGAGAAACAATTCAATTGCTGCATCAGTCATTTCCCGGTCGTGTTATTTCGCGTTTTGGAGACCAGAATTGGCCGCCTAGATCGTGTGATTTAACACCGTTAGATTTTTTTCTTTGGGGTTTTTTGAAGTCGATGGTTTACGCGAATAAGCCGACGACGACTCAAGCCTTAAAAGAGGAAATTGAACGCTGCATTAATGAAATACCGCAGCATTTATGCAAAATGGTCATTGAAAATTTCATTAAAAGATCGCGTGTGTGCCAGTAAAGCCGGGGCATCCATCTGCACGATATATTGTTCCATACATAACCTCATTCTGTCTACTTTACGATATAATAAAGTTTCACGATTTTTTTTTTAAATATCTGTGTTTTATTTAAAATTTAAAAATTGCGTTCTAGTTGGAAACCCGATACATATAAAATTAATTCAGTTTAAGATTTAACAATAAAATAATGTTTAGCTTCTACCACCCCCAGGAAAAATTTATAGCTACGCCAATAGATCTCTTTTCTGAATGTATGAATGGATCGTAGATTAGTGACCCAATTGCAACGGCTTTATTTGACATAATCCGAAACAGAGGTAAATATATCCGTCTACCAGTTCACAACACAGTTTTCCAGACTGAGATTATGGCAATTAGGGAAGGCATTAAATAGATAAAGGAGACTAGCAGTGCAACTGCGATTCGTATTTTTACGGATAGCAAAACAGTTATGATGACCCTAATGAACGAAAAAGGTAAATATCGAAATGTCCTGCAAAACAAGAGTGAGCTAAACTCTCATAAAAATTTTGAGTTATAATGGATACCAGGCTATCACGACATATTCGAAAGCAAAGAAGCCGACAAATCTTATAGAAGTTCAATAAAGAACTTAAAGTTTGGGCGTGACAGTTCGCACAAACTTGAGAACTCAATATAGCTGGCATGGGTTGCCATCACATCGACATGTAGATCATCCAAAGAAGATTTGGAGACCTTGAAACACTACCTTTGTCCAAAGGAATTCAAATTCTAAACCCTTAAGCAATTGCATTGTGTTCTTGACTTATTCGAAATTATTAGTTGATTTTGGAATCATGGTTCCGTAGGGGAAGTTTTCAATCTTTTAAAGCACAAAACATGTCAATTGCGCATACATATATACCCGTTATAGGTTTGAGATTTTAATGTCACTCTCTTCAACCTAACTAACTTACTATTTTCTCTATTTTTGAAATTGTGAAATATATAATTTACAATTACCCAGCAAAACAAAACATACAAAATAAATAGTGACTGCATGAGTTCAACGCATGATGAAGTGGTTCAATTTAGGTGAAACATGTAGGATTTTTACATTAACGTGTCATTGGAGATCATGATATTTCATGATTTGATTTTATTTGCTTACATAAATTGCCTAAGATATTTTGCATGCATTTGCATGCATTTTAAACTAGCCAAGCCCGGCGCGCGTTGCTACGCCCCTTAATGAATAAAAATGCATTCTGAATTTAAATTGAATATCAAGTGCAAAAAGCTAAAAATTGTAACTTTTTTTAATGGGCGTGGCACTGACCACTTTTCTAATTACGAAACTGTATAATCATGACAGCTCAATATGTATGTGCAAAGTTTCAGAAAAATCGATCCAGTGCAAGTAGCTAAAAATGATAACTAGTTTTTTATGGGCGTGGCTCGCCCACTTTTTTCAACCCATAAACACTCCCTGGAATGTGTACAACAACTTGCCAAAGTTTGAGTCCGATCGCTTTTACAGTTTCGGAGTCTATAGCTAACACACATACAGAGTTTCAATTTTATATATATATAGATTACATCGTTTATGATAAACTATTCTTATCTTAGGGAGTCATATAAAAAGCCCACAATTGCACTATTGATTTCGAACTCATGAAAAATGTTATTCACATTGAATCAGTGCAAAGTTTCTTTTTTTGCTGGGTGGATTAATAGAAGAATATTTTTAAATTAGTATTCTTCAAAAAAAAAAAAACATTGATTTTTTCATCCTAAAAAAATCTCCCGAAATTCCAGTTTAAAAACTCCATAATCCGACAACGCTGCACATTCACTCGAGTGATTCAGTCAGCAGAATGCATTTTAAACATTTAAATATCTGATAGATTCAATACTCATATTCCCAACCATAATCGTTTACACATGTGCACATGTATGTATGTATGTGTTGCTCTTTGCATGTTTCCACAAATACAGAATGCTTACTTAAGCTTAAGCATACGTTAGTAATTAAATCGATTTGTATTAAAAAAAAAAAAAAGACACGAAAAGATTAAACGTAAATTCCATTCATGATCGTCAGACAAAAAAAACCGGGGGCTTGTAATTTGCCTTTTAAAAGAGAGAGAAATGATCAATAGAATTCATTAGAAACATCTGTAGAATAAAATTTATTAAATAAAATTACGGCTTTTAATATTTATGATAAAAGAATTAAATTTGGAATAAAAGAAAATAAAAAGTTGAAGGCTTGTAAAAATAAATTACTAATAACTTTTTTATAGTTTTTATTAATTAAGATATTTTATTGTGTAAGAAGGAAAATATACATATAAATTGAGGTCGTTTTTATCAATGTTTTTGTTAAACAACTGCAAAAAGTTATACAAAAAGTCAGTCTCATGTAGAAAGGCCCTAACTCGTACTTTTTACGAAACTGAGTTTTTCAGTGATTTCAATACATTTCACATAAATACACCTCGACACAAAAATTTAACGCAATAGCATCCAAAATATCAGTTTTACAAGCGATTTGACAAAAGAAATTACATTACGATAATACAGTTTCTGTTACGTTTTCACCTTATCCTGTTAAATTATAATTATTTGATGAGTTGGGACCTTTCTACATGAAACCGACAATATGCAGAATTATAAAGAAAACTTTTTTGTACGGCAAGTACAGTCGAACCTCTCTATAACGTAGCAGTTGGAGACTGTCAAATTTCTACGTTATAGAGAAAATTCGTTATAGCGAAACTGCAGAGAATTTTGACAACATTTTTTTTTATGTAGAAAATATATTTATTGGGACAAAAAAAATAGTTTTTACATGAACACATTAATTTTCTTTTATTAATACATACATATGTAGAAAAAAATTATATTTGGAGAACATTTTTTTCATAGTTACTGAAACATTGACTTCATAGTGACTGGATAAAATGCTTTGTAGAATATCTTCATCGGAAGGACACTCCATGGTGATTGTTTCGCAATCAACATTTACATAATCTTCAACCTCTACACCTTCAATATTATTGCTGTTTGCATATTCCAACCATAACTCTGACAGATGGGAATTATTTCCATCTACTATAGCTGCAGTTTCTGTGGAATTTACCGGAAATCCAGCTTTCTTAAAACATTTATAAATTGTTCCACTTTTGACATCTGAGTTTCACGCTCTGCTTAAATTGCGGTCTGCATCAAGTAAATTAATATCTACTGGGTCTTCATTTGCGTTGTAATTTAAAATTTTCTGTAGAATCCGTTTTCTGTATTGATGTTTTAAATTCTGAATAATTCCTTGATCCATTGGTTGTAAAGATGATGTCATGTTAAGAGACTGATTTGGAGTGTGCTGGACCGTTGTCAACAAAAAGCAGAATTTTCCTCTTTTGAGCAGCAAATATTTTGTCTAGGCTCATGAGCCATTTCTCGTATAAATCGGTAGGCATCCATGATTTTTGGTTGCTCTCATAGTCCACTCCAAGATTTTGTAGACTCTTAAAGCAGCGCGGATTTTTGGCCTTTCCAATAACAAGCAGCTTAAGTTTTTCTATCCCAGTCATGTTGGAACCCACCATTACGGTAATTCTATCCTTGCTCTTTTTTCCTTCAACACATTTTTCGTTTTTAAATGCAGGAGTTCGGGATGGTAAGCATTTATAAAATAGGCCTGTTTCGTCTGCATTAAATATATCATTATAATCGTATTGTTCGATTATGTTCGGCAAAACGTTATTAATGCAGTCATTACGAGTTTGAATATTCATGACACCGCTCTCTCCACAGACAACTCTTCCAGCAATATTGTGTCTTCTTTTAAATTTATCGAGCCATCCGATACTCGCAATGAAATCGAAATGGCCCAATGGCTCTGCAAATTCAATTGCCTTTTCTCGAATTATTGGTCCGGAAAGAGGAATATTTTTATGCCTTGCAGCTGTTATCCACTTAATCATAGCTTTGTCACCATCGGCATACTCACAGAATCTGGCTTTTCTAAATTTGCCATGTTCAATAAATGAGCTTCTAGCTTCTTGAAATTCCAAAGCAATGTCCTTCTTTTTTATGCCCTTCTCAACTTCAGATATTATAAGACACTTTTGTTCTAACGATAGACATTTAGGTGTTGCCATCTTTCAATTTACGTCCGATCAATACAAAAGTCACTTGAAACTGAGATGTTGTGTACGTACGTACGTAGTATGTATGTATGCGTACGTAGGTGTGTAACCTTATGCCACTGTTTTCTTTTTTATGTGACAGTCGTAGCAGGCGTTAAAAATGTAACGTCTTTTACAGTTATAATTTCTGTGACTAAATTTATACAAAAACTCGATTGTTAAAAACTTCGCAATAGAGAGATTATTTAGTGTGAAAAATTCTATTTAGGTCTTAAAAAATTGTTCGTTACAGAGAGAACTTCGCTATAGGGAAGTTCGTTATAGGGAGATCAAAATGAATGAAAATACTTACAAAAATGTTGTGTTCACGAATTTTATTTGTTATAGAGAAGATTTCGTTATAGAGAAGTTCGCTATAGAGAAGTTCGACTGTAATCTTATATATTTATCTTTAAAAAAAACAAATTTGTACATAAACTTTTTCTGAAAATAAATAAAATATTAATAAATAAAAATTTTCTTCTACAATTATCTTACAAACTTACGACTTTTATATACAACTTTCTTTTTTAAGAAAAAATATTAATACTATTAAAAAACTAAAACTATTATACTCTACTTTTTACAGAGAAAACTCTGGTTTATATCTTTTTTGATGAAACAATTTTTATGTCCAATTTATTTTATAATTGAAAGTAGAATATATGGCTTTCTATAAAAAAAACTCTTATACGCATTAATGTTTTTCTTATGCGTATTTATCTTATACTTATAAGAACATGTACATGTACATTAGGAGTTTAGAACAATACAAATGCATTAGCAACGTGACCGATCTGACGGCCTATGCCATTCCTGTGTTAACGTAAATAGGAATTGCATACAGACTTTGGATTGATCGCAGTAACATTATCATTGGTCTTATATTCAAGTTGTAAGTGATAGATAGGAATTCCATTGGGTATGTTTTATTCACTGCGTGTCTGCTTATTTATCGCTTTCACCGCCTACTCACTTTCGTTTCTCTTTGTGTCAACATTTTACTTATAGCAAACAGTAGTTAGTAGTTTTTCTTTTTTCTTTTTTTAATAAATAAAGACATTAATTTAAATTTAGAGATTTTAACTATAAAAACCTAAAAACTATAAAACCACATCGATCCATCATCAATATTTGGGTAGTCAGTCTCATCTTTAAGTGGACGCTATTCTTTGTGGTCGCTGTTGTTGCTTTTGTCAGCAATTTGAATTTGTTCTAATAAATTAAATTTCTTAAGGTCGTTAACATTTTTTATGTGTTTTTATCTCAGCAATTTAATTTTTCCCCTTTTATTCCAAACTAAATCGGTAGAAAGATTTTAAGCTTAAATTTTAAATCTTTAGTTTTTGTTTTTTAATGGCAGATGCTGCTGCTTTTTTCTGTTACAGATAATTTGTTTATTGTTACTGTTGTCGTTGGTATAATTTATTAAGACAACCAGCCCTTATTAGGTTTAAATTTGTAGCGTTTGTCGGTCTGTGAGTCAGACGGTGTGTTTAACTGTTGCTTTACTTAACATTTTGTTCTCGGCAGTCTTGTGTCTTACTGTATTGAGTTTGTTCTTTTAACCGTGTTACAAATAAGAATATTTTCTACCTAGTTTTTCATTGTTGCTGTTAGCTTTTTATTATGTTTAAATCTTGTTGTTCTTTTTGTAGTGTCTTTCATGCTTAAGTTCTTATTATGCAATTGAGATGACAATTTTTCCCAAACTGTTAGCAAGACACAACAATTTGTAATTCTTTTTAATATATGTATCAGAATTGTCAACATTTGCATGTTTAGGCAGAAACTGGTATTTGAATATTCAAAAAAAAAAATACATTTTCAAGATTAAAAACAAAAATCCTTAAACTAGAATGGACTTTAAAAAGTAAAAAAGATGTATATGTTCTACGTTGCCTATTTGGCAAAATATTTTCTAAAGGGTCCACCATCTAACGTTTTTTTTTTCAACTAGTGCTTAAATCGTGAATGGTACCACTTAGCTCATGTCTGATTTGACAGATAATTAGTTTTATCCTTCCGCTGAACGAATATGACTGTATACGCTTGAACAACGCTTTGCTAAGTGGGCCTGCGATCGACTTACAGAAGATGCCGATTTTGTAAAAAAAAATCATCTTTTCAGATGAAGCTCATTTTGATCTTGGCTAGTATGTAAACAAGCAAAATTATCGCATTTGGGGCAGAGAAAACCCGCACGCATACGTTGAAAAGCCGATACACCCAAAATTAGTCACTGTTTGGTGCGGATTTTGGTCCACAGGCATAACTGGGCCATTCTTCGAAAATGAGCAAGGAGTGGCCGTTACAGTGAATGGCGAACGTTATCGGGCCATGTTGAACGAATTTTTGTTCACAAAAGTTGAAGAGAAGGATATTGGCAACATTTGGCTTCAACAGGACGACGCTACGTGCCACACAGCCGAAGCTACGTTCGATGTTTTGCACCCTGTTTTTGAAGATCGCATTATCAGCCGCAGAGCTGATGTCGTTAGGCCACCTCGGAGCTGCGATTTAACACCGTTGGACTATTATTTGTGGGTGCCGTCAAAGATAAGTGTTACGCCAACAAGCCAGAGACAATTTAGGTGAAATACAGCTGCACACAATCGATAATGTGATTAAAAATTGGACCGTTCGTGTAGGCTACTGCATGGCTAGCCGAGGCAGCCATTTGAATGAAATTATTTTCCATTATTAACCGGAAGGATTGTACTTTCAAATAAAAATAGAAAAAGAAATTTGAGAAAATATTCATTTTTTTTTTATAGCATTTACAAACAAAAAGGTATTTGGAGGACCCTTTATATTGACCTCTGGAATTCCATTCAATAAGAAATTTAGTCCATTTACTAAAATCTATACAAACGAGAGAAATTTGCAAAAGAAGATAATTTTTGGCTTTTTACTCCTTCGCTTTAAAAAATATTCTAAGAGTACCATGTCGTTAATTCTCATTCTGTAAAAATCTGAGGTGCAAAAAATATAACCGTTCCACCAAACGGAAATTGATCCATAGATTAATAAAATAAGATGTTAAAATGGCAGTTAACTGACTTGCAGATTATATCCTGGCTTGTCATTCCATCTGGTGCAGGGTACAGCTGACCGGATTTGATTTCATGTGAGAATGTCCATATGAATTCACATTTAAAGTTATTTTAAGAAGTTTGACATTGTCACGTAAAAGCTAAGTAAGAATTGTAAGTACCCTTATCTAGTGTAAACACTACATAAAATTTGATCGATAAGATGAGACATTCCACTGTAGAGTTTATATGGGTACAAATGCAATAAAGCTTAATAAAGAAACTCACTGCAGATAAAAGGGCGATGGTTGAAAATTTTTTTCACTCAGAAGAGATTGATGACTACATCTACTTTACATTTTCGTACTGTATTGTACTGAACAATTTCCAATTACTCTAACCACTACACAGCCAATTTTGTCAAAAGACCTTCAAGCATACTTACGCAAGAGCTCAAGCCCGCTAACTTTATTTGGATATTTTTGAAAAATATTTTTAATGACAACTACATACGTTGATTCAATGTGACTTGGAATAAAAGAAAAAGAATTACATGATATTATAATTAAAAATTTTCGAAAAGTCAAAATTGGTACAAAAAATTGGCCAACGAATTTAAGGTCTGCCGTCAAAATGTTTTCAATGTTATTAAACAGTATTAGGAGTATTCGGGCATTGAGAGGAGACCTGGTTTGGAAAGAGTAAAAAGTTAACATTATATTGAAATGTAAAGAAAATTTCAAAGAGCTCTAAACACATCTGGTAGAAAATCTATCCGATTAGCTTGGTGCTCTGATTATTTGGTGCAAAAAGTTAAGGTCAGTACAGCTTTGAAAACATACAAAGTCCAAAAAGGTCCAGATAGGATTAGTGTAAAAAACTTAGAAGTTAAAAATAGGGCACGGAAATAAAAATTAAATTTTTATACACAAGTACTCATGTTGTATAATAGACGACAAAGCGCTTGTACAGGCAAATTTTTCGCAGCTTCCAGGGCGAAAGTTTTATTATGCTAGTTCTCGAGAAAATGTTGAAGATAAATTTAGCACCCAAAAACATATACAATTTTCTAAAAAATTTCTTAATATGTGAAGCTTTATGCAGTTGCGACAAAAGAAGCAAGTCATTTGTTACAGTGGGCTCTGTTAAAATCGAAGTAAAAATATTAAAGAGTGTTTGAAATAAAACCTTTTTTCTTTCATAAGAGAGCATAAGGTATCCACATATATCATGTCACTATACTTAGTATAATAGCTCTGGAGTGGCATTAAGACAATAACATAGTGTTTGTACCTAGAGAGGACTACTCTGCGAATTGTCCGAAGCTATGACCAGTGGAGAGATATTGGGCTCTTTTGAAGGGACAATGGTAAAGAACAAACAAGTAACAGTGCTATATTCGGCCGTACCCTTTACAACGAGCAGTCATGCAATAACAATTGTTTGTATCACCATTCATCTCATATGAAATACGTACATACATATAAAAAACTTACATATATAAAAACATCCCATTGTAAAATTCAAAATGTTAAAGAAAAAATTAAAAAAAAAATAAAAAAAAAAATTTTTAAAAAAATAATTAAAATATAAATAATAAATATAAAACAAAAAAAAAATAAAAAAAAATAATAAAAATATAAATAATATATTAAATAAAAAATAAAAAAAAAATATATTAAAAAAAAATAAAAAAAAATAAAAAAAAAATTTTGGCTCAGCTGGGATTCGATGCCACGTTTACTCTAACCAGTATACACGTTTATATGTATGTATGTTGTTGTTGTAACATTGTTTTTGTGAAAAAAAATCAAGGTAGTTTTTGCTCACATATCAGTTGTTTATGTACCGATGTTTCTGATTTTCAATACCGATCTACTCCTGAATATTTCTGATATTTTAATACCTCACCCGGGTCCAAGCAATGTCGAGGAGCTTCAAAAAGTTGATTTCAACATACACACGGACAGACTGACAGAGCTTAATCGACTGTTATATTCATAAGTTTTCAGAGAATGTATACTTTATGGGGTCGGAAATGAAAATTGTAGAAATTTCACACGGAATGACAAACCTATATATACCCTTTTTCACTGTGTAAAGGGTATAAAAGGTGTTCCACTGTATGGGAGATTTTAAAAAGAGATAGTCAAACTGTTCAAATAAAAGTTACTGAAATAACTATCAAATCTATAGTGGGTTTCTATAAATGGTCCGCAAATTTATAGGTAGTGGTAAGTAAAGTAAGCAAAATTTATATATTTCTCTGATCTGTTATACATAAAATATCAAGTAAATGAAAAAAAACAAGTAAGAGCACTATATTCGGCTGTGCCGAATCTTTTATACCCACCACCAATTTTGTGTACATTTAAAGCACAATATTTATTATTTTGTTAATAGCTATGGAATAATCTCTTTATAATAAAATATGTATCACTTTCTTTGTAGAGGGTGATTAAATTTTAAGGGCCCATGTTGAAGGTGAACTACACCTAGTCTTTAAATTTGTTTTCTGCACTTCACTTGACATTTCTCAATCTCAAACTTACTCAATTTGATCCGTAGAAAGATATGCAAATGAGCAGCGCTTTTAAGTTATTCAGGTTTTTTATAAAAATGGGCGTTCAAATCAAATCGCATCTTGTGCACTTCGTAATTCTTTTAATCAACATAATCGTTCAAATTCGTCCACAATCGGGAGAATTTTAAAAACTATTTAAATTTCTGCAAAACAGGTCTGTATAAAATGTTAGAAAATCTGTGAATGCCTTCTTCGTTCGCTGAATGGAAACCACTGCTGGTTTTTGCGATAGTGTGGCAAAAGAGCAGTCAACCTCGCCTCATCATCATGCCCAACAATTGAGCATCAACATTGTCATTGAAAATTTGGACCATCAGATAGAGAAGTATATTATCATTATAAAAAAAATGATAATAATATCCTAAATAATTTGTATTTTATTTAAATTCAACATCGGTCCTTAAAATTTAACCACCCTCTATAACTTCGATATGCTACTAAAATGCTTTTGTAAATGTAGTCTTTCAATGAAAGTGGGCATTAAAGTAGGCTTGTCAATAAAGTTTCTGCTAACAAATACAACTTAGATATTTCAATATAGTCCTTTATTTTCCCAAAAACTTTGTCAATAGAGAAATTACATGAATTTAATATAAACCGTTATGGCAGGTGCGCGTTGAAGTGAGCGTGTTACCTTTACATTTTGTGGCACAACGATTACATTGATTAGAAGGATATTCGTAGCAAATTTGATCATCATACCTCTAATTTTGGCGGTTTTATGAGCTGTTAAAATTCCTTAACAGTAGATAACGTGAAAAGTGGGCGTTATAGTAGGCATGTCAAAGTTGTTTTTGCGAATGAGTACAACTTAGGTGTTTCAATATAGCCCTTTATTATTCCAAAATCTTTATTAATAGAGAAATTATATGAATTTAAGGTAAAACATTATATGAGAGGTGGGCGTAAAAGTTGGCGTGGCACCTCAATTTTCTTGCACAGTAATGACATTGCCTAGGGGAATATACGTAGCAAATTTAATTATCATACCTCTAATTTTGGCGGTTTTATTAGCTTTTAAATTTCATGTACAGTAGATAACGTGAAAAGTGGGCGTTATAGTAGGCATGTCAAAGTTGTTTTTGCGAATGAGTACAACTTAGGTGTTTCAATATAACCCTTTATTATTCCAAAATCATTATTAATAGAGAAATTATATGAATTTTAGTTAAAACGTTATATGGGAGGTGAGCGTAAAAGTGGGCGTGGCACCTTAATTTTCTAGCACAGTAATGATATTGCCTAGGGGGATAGACGTAGCAAATTTGATCATCATACCTCTTATTTTGGCGGTTTTATGAGCTTTTAAATTTCATTAACGGTAGATAACGTGAAAAGTGGGCGTTATAGTAGGCGTGTCAAAGTTGTTTTTGCTAATGAGTACAAGTTAGGTGTTTCAACATAGCCCTTTTTTTATTCCAAAATCTTTATTAATAGAGAAATTATATGAATTTTAAATAAAACGTTATATGGGAGGTAGGCGTAAAAGTGGGCGTGGAACCTTAATTTTCTGACACAGAAATGACATTGCCTAGGGGGATATACGTAGCAAATTTGATCATCATACCTTTAATTTTGGCGGTTTTATGAGCTTTTAAATTTCATTAACGGTAGATAACGTGAAAAGTGGGCGTTATAGTAGGCGTGTCAAAGTTATTTTTGTGAATGGGTACAACTTTGGTGTTTCAATATAGCCCTTTATTATTCCAAAATCTTTATTAATAAAGAAATTATATGAATTTTAGGTAAATCGTTATATGGGAGGTGGGCGTAAAAGTGGGCGTGGCACATTGATTTTCCGTTACAAAAAAGCGTCTCACCAAAAAACAAAGTGTGCAAAATTTCAGAGTCGTACATCCAATTTTGTTGCTTTTATGACGTTTTTGTTTTTAAATATACCGAAAAATACACTGTGCGGTATAAATTTTCGTACATTTTGATCGATAACTCCTCTCCTAATGCATAGATTTTGATAATTTTTGGGGAGAAATATTGTTTTGACTCGAGAAATATATATTTGAAGTTTCATGACTCTACGTTAATGCGTTTGGACACAATTCCATTTTATTCGGCGTTTGAAGGACACGGTTTTTTCGACCTACTCTTGCTTTACGAGCTATAACTCTCCTTCTAAAGTTCCGATTTAGCCCATTTTCAATACCAAACAAACCTTGTCTATAAGAAAGATTCTGGCAAAATTTGAGCCCCCTAGCTTTTTCGGTGCGACCTCTATCGTGCTTTCAACAGACGGACAGACGGACAGACGGACAGACGGACAGACGGACGGACATAGCTAGATCGTCATCAAATCAAACCCTGATTCAGAATATATATACTTTATGGGGTCTAAAATGGATATTTCGATGTGTTACAAACGGAATGACAAAATGAATATACCCCCACCATTTTTTTGGTGGCGGGTATAAAAATAAAAGTAAAATCAATCGTTTCCAAATGTTTGACTATTTTAAATACTGAAACTTCTTCGATTTCCCTTCTTACATAATTTAATTTAAGAAATAGTTATTTATCAGAGGACAAATTACGGTATTCGTTCACGATCGAAATTTAACCCGAATATTTTTGCCTTATTTTTTTTGTATATAAAGTTTAACATTTTTAATAAATGAGAGTCATCAAAGAGAAAATTATTTTGGACTTTGAGAGCTGATGTTAAAATTAGTGAAGAAACTAATTAATTAGCTGAGGAATCAAGTCTGTCTAATTAACAAATTTGATCGGTTTATCTTAACAAAACATATGTTTGGATTTCACATGAAGTTTCAAATACTCATCATATTATGGTTTTTTTTTAAAATGGCAACCCTAATTGTCACTTTAGAATTTCGTACTTAATAATAATGAACTTTTTTCCGTTTATTTCAGAACTTTTAGTTTTTTGTTCACAATTTTTGTATCTCTTATTCAAATCTGGCCATAATTTGTCGTCAACTCGTTTGTTTGTCATTCTGTCTTGTTAAAAAGATATTCTTGTAGTCACTTAATTTTTATTGTTAAACATTTTGGTCTCTTTAAATCTTTTTTCCCTGCAACACTGTTTGCCTTAAAACTAATTTTTTGTTTAGAACCAACAGAGGGGAGTTTATTGCAATGCAATGTAGGATTTAAAAAAAAATATTTTTTTTAAATGATTTTTATTGTTATGTTTAATAATGATGTGAGAAAATGTCGCTTGATTTTTATTTACAATTTATTTTAATTGAGAAGATTTTTCATTGTGTAAAAGAGGCTCATTTACTTAAGTTGTTAACACATATTCTATATGGTGCGTATGTGTATGTATATTTTTAAACTAAATTAAGAAAATTTTTTATGTATTTAAAATTAATTCTTTATCGCTCTTATCTGGCAACCCCATATAAATTACGAATTTAATGAAAGTTTTTATAAATAAAGATCGCTACGATATACGAATATAATTTTTTTCGACTAAAATTGGAGTCCCCTTATAAAGAAGGGGCAGGGGAGTCCCCTTTTCAAAGCCCAATCAGCGAGCAAATGGGGTAATATATGCCATCATTACCTTAAAGGTTTTAGGTCAGTTGGATAGTTAAACTGTAGCAGTACTTCTGCACAGCGAAGAATCAACTGCCCTCAATTCTTCTAC
Source organism: Phyto melanocephala (assembly GCA_941918925.1). Classification (NCBI taxonomy): domain Eukaryota; kingdom Metazoa; phylum Arthropoda; class Insecta; order Diptera; family Rhinophoridae; genus Phyto; species Phyto melanocephala. The sequence goes on along the minus strand of OW799233.1, from coordinate 47,274,176 downwards.
ATACTTTAACAGACAGTATGTCATTACAATTTAAACAAGGATGGTCTTCACCTTTGGCATAATAGGTAAAATGATAAAAAATTTTATTGCCACCAAACAGAATTAAAAAAAAAATAACAATAATATGCATAAAATTAACTTATTGTAAGATTTAACAAAAAAAAAAAAAAAAAATTAAGCTTTTGCCAGCCTTATAAAAAGTTGCAGCTACGCCCATGGCTTTCAGAGATTGTTAGCACTGACTTCTTGTATAAGAATGACCTTTATAAGGGATATTCAAAAGAAATTCCTTAAATATTTACAAATTATTAATAAGGATAAATAGGGAGCTTTCGGAAAAACTCCAATAAATTCAAAAAATACAATTTTCCTTTAAATCAGAATTATTGAAATCATTTTATTACATTTTGAGTCTATCAAATATCACTGCATTTTTTGTGCTGATTTTTAATAAATTTGAAAAAGTTCTCACCATTTAGCTTTAATAATAATAAAAATTATTATACCCTTCACACAGTGTAAAAGGGTATATATAGGTTTGTCATTCCGTGTGAAATTTCTACAATTTTCATTTCCGACCCCATAAAGTATATATTTTCTGAAAGCTTATGAATAGGGAAGTCGATTAAGCCCTGTCCGTCTGTCCGTCTGTCCGTGTGTATGTTGAAATCAACTTTTTGAAGCCCCCCGACATCGCCCGGACCCGCATGAGGTATTAAAATGTTGGAAATATTCGGGAGTAGATCGCTATTGAAATTCAGAAAAATCGGTACATAAATAACTGAGATATGAGCAAAAAACCACGACCACCTCGGTTTTTTTTTCACAAAACCAACATTACAACAACAACATACATACATACAAACGTGTATACTGGTTAGAGAAAACGTGGCATCGAATCCCAGCTGAGCCAAAAAAAAATTTTTTTTATATATTAAAAATTTTTTTTTTAATTTTTTTTTAAATTTTTTTTTTTATATTTTTTTATTTTTTATTTAATATATTATTTATATTTTTATTATTTTTTTTTTAATTTTTTTTTTTAATTTTTTTTTTATTTTTTTTTTGTTTTACATTAATTATATATATTTTAATTATTTTTAAAAAAATTTTTTTTTTTTAATTTTTTTTTAAAATTTTTTTTTTAAATTTTTTTTTTAAATTTTTTTTTTAAATTTTTTTTTTTATTTAACATACATACGTAAATTTATAATTTTACAATGGGATGTTTTTTATATATGTATATTTTTTATATGTATGTACGTATTTCATATGAGATGAATGGTGATACAAACTACTGTTATTGCATGACTACACGTTGTGAAGGGTATATAAGATTCGGCACGGCCGAATATAGCGCTCTTACTTGTTTTTGTTGTTGTTGTTTTTTATTGTATTAACTTAATAAAACTCGCGTCTTTTCCCACCGCGAATGACATAAGCACCAAGTTGTTGTTGTTCTTGTTGTCAATTTTACAACATTTGTCTTCATTTGCTGCATTAAGAAAAGAATTTAATAAAATTTTGTTCAAATCAGCGTTTTAGTTTGTGTGTTTAAGTACTTCTTTTAATTTTTTTTTTTTTTTTTTTGTAATTTATTGACATTTTTCAATCAACTTGGTTGACTGTTTATGTTTTTTTTTATTTGTACAAAAGTATGGGTTCGAACTAAATTGTTGGCGATTATTTTTAGTCTTTATTATTCAACATTTGGCTGTTCGTGGTTCAATTGTTTCATTTACTTATAATTTTACTGGGTATTTAAATTGTTGTTTTATTCTTTGATTACTAAACGTTTTATTTTTTATTGCTTTTAATTTCAAATTAATAAAGCCAAATGAATATGAATATTATTTTAAACGTGTTTTTATTAACTCTTTGCTATATGATTCTGACACGCAAAAGATTTACTTATAAGAGTACTTTTCAGTAATGAATTAAATAAATTAATGATTTCAGCAAAATTTTAGCAAATAAAAAATTTTAAAGAAATGTAATAAAACAAAATGAGAAACACAATGAGGAATGACTAACTACCAACATCGAATTTTCGATACATTTTGTTTATTTACTGGTGCACCAGCTAAAATGGCGTATTATCATGTCATGTCATGGGTGGTCCAACTAAAACGCACAATGCTAATTGTAATTACGGTGCCATATTCTATCCGATGGCCCATATTTTCAATGACGTTGAGATATAATTGAGGTTCAATGTCGTTAATGTAACGAATTATCTCATCCTTCAGCTCTTGAAATGTTCTCGTCTTATTGACGTACCTTTTTCTTTTAAATATCTCCAAAAAATGATGTCCAGCCGTGCCAAGTCACATGTTCATCGCGACGATGTAAGATAACACTGCCATTGAATTTTTAGCGCCAAAGAGCCTTTGTTTTGTTGACTGTGTGCAAGTGCCGCCACCCTGTTATGACCACATATCGTCTAGGTCTATATCCCTAATTCCTGGCTACAAGAAGTCCGTTATCATCTCGCGATAGTAAACACTATTCACGTTAACTACTTGGCCGACCTCATTTTCGAAGAAGTACTGCTCGATGGCGCCGCCAGACCATAAACCGCACAAAACAGCCACTGTTTGGGAACTAACATATTGTTTCAGGCGTCATCTTGGATTTTAGATTTTTTACAGTTGACCGTAACTGCGAGGCTGTAAAGGGTAAATTTTTAAACACTAGATTTGACCCATACATAAATTTATTGAACGTCATTTTGTTATGGCGGCCATATAAAAAATAATGTCATTAAAACCATTGAAAAATCTTTTTTTGTTTTGATTTTAGGTAGATTTTGTGAAATACAACCATGTTTTCGGTGACTAAATTTAGTACTAAAACGTTGAAAAGATTATATATAGCTGATTTTGAAAAAAGTAGTTTAGCAAGCGAAATAAAACCAACAAAAAAAGTAATTAATGCAGCAACAACAACATCAAAAAAAGTATCTCCATAATTTTCAAAAACTGTCTCTCTTTTGAAGCCCATTGTAAAAATTTTTTAGTTTTTCAGTCAAACGAAAACAGCTGACATTAAGTGTGTGAAACAAATATTTTAATAAAAGTATTAAAAAATACTTCAAGAAATATACTTATTTCAACGAGATATTAATATTATTTTCATCAAATTTTTTGGACATACTCTGATTTAAAACCTGATTTAATTAAAATTGTAGTGTGAACGCAAAATCAGCTGGGGTGGGTGGTGGTTCTAATGTTAAAACCCGGTTTTAATTTTAAGTGTAAAAACAGTATTAGATTCGTATGATTTCATATGGACTGTATGGATTGTGTAGTTGTTAAAAAAATTGATTTTGGGTGAAATTTTTAGGTAAAACACCAACTAGTTGTAAGTGCTTATATCTCAGTTAGTTTTAAACCAAGTTGTTTGTTTATATATTGAATAATTTTGAAGGCTACGACTTGCAAACTTGGTGAGTTTAAAAATTATGTAGGAAAGTAGATACACAAAGAGTGTATCAATTTTTAAATAAATTTTACCTATAACTTTGCCGATCATATGCCCTAGAGACATATTGGATTGATAAATAAAAGAAACGTGTTAATGAATTTTTGCTAGCGCTAGAAAATGGTAAAAATATAGGATAAAAACAGAGACTGTCGTGTTTACTTGCTCATATTTAGAAATGTTATGGTACCATTGTGTTTAATTTCAAAAGCGATTAATTTTCAGATATTTGAAAAGATTGATGCCACATAGAGTTCTGTGAACATATGGGGGCTTTCTTAAGTTTATTTCAACTTACATACAGACATTACTTAAGGCTATAAGGCATGTTTTTTACATCTGACTTTAAAATTTGTGAGACATATGTAAATCTATATGTTTGTCAAAATTGTACTTTTACACTGACTGCTTTGAAGCAGCAGAGATTTCTGCCAACGGCTCACTGTGTTGCGGCTAGTGGAAAAGTAACTTTTTTCCGATTATTTTTTTCAGTGTTTTTAATGATGCAATTTTGTCACAGACATTCCAAGTAAACAAAAAACATATAAAGCTTATTTTTATGTTGGCCCGTTGATTTTTAATTGATTTTAGAAGTCAAATATACAAAATTTTCACGAAAAGAGGGGATTTCAGGGCTGTATTCAAAATGATCTCATTTGATTTTGGTGACAGATATTTTGATTCGGAAAAAAAATCTGCCTTCGGACAAGTATATTCTGTAAAAAAAAGGAATGTTGTTTGAGACATTTTCATATGCACCTTTTTTAGAGCGAAAACCCGACTAAAGGTCCATTTTTCCTTAAAATTTCGGTTAGGTAAGCAATATCTAAAAAGTCCCAGAGAGTCCCAGTTCCAAACCACTACTACTTTGTTTTCAACGAACTGTGAAAAAATCAGCTGCCCATACCTGTCCTCCTGGGAGTTATAGCGATTTTAATATATCACTCTCAGTATTTATTCCATAGAAATAGAACGGAAATTCTCGGAATCACTTATTAAATAATTTAATCATATTGGTTTTCGGGTGACAAAAATGAGCATAACTCTCTTAAAAAATGAAATAGATTATGGTTTTATATAAAATTTCAGAGTTATTCAACAAATATCGAAAAATCATTAAAATTTGACGTTTATAATTCTTGTTCGGACCACCCTATAATTTATTTTAAAAACTAATCATAGGGTATTTATCAGAAATAAAAGAAGAATTAAAATAATTTTATTTTTTAAATTTTTCGAACAATTTTTTTTTTATTTTTGACTTTTGTTGAAAATTAGACCCAACAATTTTTTTCGATGTAAATTTTTTTTCACTCATTCTGTTTGGGATTTCATTCTGACCAATCTGTAGAAGTTTCTCATTGATACAATTAAAATTACAGTTTATGCAATATGATTTCCAAAAAATTCTGGTTTCGCAACACTGTGCGGCTGCTGTCACATGTTTTGACAGAAGAAAATAGAGCGCACTCTAATTAAAATTTTGTCAGATATCTCAACACATGTTTTTTTACAGAAGTAATGTGTTAAAGGTAACACACGACATGTTTGTATTAGCAGTGGAGAATTTGACAAGTCAGATGTAAAAAACATGCCGTATATTAGCTCCTTTAATAGACTTTGTCATAAGCTATTAGAAAATATAAAATTTATGTGTTCGGAAACAAGGATTGTAGAAGACACAAACATAATGACAACGCTGTGTATACCCCTGACACCACAGGTGAGGAGCAAAAAAAGTCAAACACAGTTATGCCTATCAGAAGTGCTGCAAAAACAGCCTAAAATTTAAAAGTTCTTTAGTTACTTTTAAAGAAATTTGCAATCATCATTAAGTTATATTCACAATATTGTTGTTCAATCACACGTAACTTACCTGTTTAGATGCATACAAAGTCTTGTTTATAAAGTTGAAAGATTGTTGTACAAGAACGTTTGATAGGTTGGCTCAGCTCTTTTCCAGCGATGTTTTATCAATTTTTTAAAATTCATAAATTTTTTGCGATAAATTTATTTAAATAAATACTTTTTTAATTTAAAGTAATAAATTTTGAAAAATATGCAAAGTTTTCATTTGTACATTTTGAAAATATTACAAATTATTATGGGCTTTTTTCGATTTTGTAGTCATACATAAATTAACATCCGATTTGGGTCAGTAATTGTATAGTTATTTAAATAGTCCACCATTTGAAATACACACAAAAGAAAAATCAAGTTTAATCTCTTGTTAACGGATGGTCAGCTAAAAATACTAGTTTACATCTATCAAAACAACAACAAAAATACAAAGAAACTTTAACTATAGTAATAGTTAAAATACAATGTACAGACATCGTCAAGATCACAACAATACTTTTGACTACTACTCCCTCCTCAGATTATAAATGAAATAGAGACTCATATATACTACTGTAGTAACCCAGCGGTAAATAGAAGGGCTAAGTAGGCCAAATCAAAGGCCTTATTAATCCTTACCAATTGCATACTTATTTAATTTATATACAGGTTGGAATATATAGAAAGGGTGCCCCGGTATACTAGTAAGTAGTATACTTATCTGCTAGTCTGGCGGTTTCGAATTCGATTTCCGCCAGATACTCTGGACTTCTCTTTGTCTTTTTTTCATATTCTATCTATTCTATTCAGGTATCACAAACGGATCAATATGATGGACCCAAGTGAGCTACACTGTAGCTGCCTTTTCTAGCTACCCTTCCTGATAGAAGGAAAGGACTTCCATACTGGATTCTAATAACGGGTTTCTAGAAAACCATCGCATGAACGTTTTTTTTAAATCCTTTGTGTAAAGAATTGTTATGAAACTTTCTGATCTTAAAATTTTAACAAAATTTTTACTTGTTCCAATTTTTTACACACTTTATACCCACATTGCTTATACATATTTTTAATTATTTCATTTTTACCTCAGTGTTATTAAACTCAATCTTTAGAAGCAAAATACAACTTAATTAATTTTAGTTTATTTTTCAAAGTTTTTTTCTTATATTTTTTAATACTTTTATTTTTATATGGTTTAAGTAACGGTTCCTACGGAGTGCAATGCACGCCCTCCAAAATTGTTTTGCAAACCCTTCCCGAATTTGTAAAAATTATCTATTTACATTGAAAATACATAGAAAATGAACTAAGTTTAATATTTTGATCAATTTCCCAGACAAAAAAATTTAAGCAACTGAAACCTCCAAAAAATGCTATAAATGCAAAATTAAAAAAAAAAATCACACGAGAATGTACAATTTTATTACAAAACCGGGCGTAAGTATGACTATCAAATCATTAGAAGTAAGTTCAGAAGTGTTTAAGGGTAGACAGAGTAAAATAACATTAAAAATTGTCTTCCAGAAGGCCTGAAATAGGAAACCCTGTTGACTTTTAACGCTGGTAACCCCCACTCTGGGGCCAACAATAAGTACCCCAACTGTAACTACAAAAAACTAAGTTACAAGACCGACAACATGAGCAAAACTCACGAACAAAAAAAAACGTAGATTTTTTTACTCTGATTAAAAATACGAAACATTGCGCAGGGAGACAATAAAAAAATCAAAGTACAAGAACAACAAAAGAAACTAACCAAATAGACAGCAACAAACAAACCAACAAATACACTTTGACGATCATGACGACAACATAAGAAGATCAGCGAAAAAAAATTCCAAACAGTACAATTGAAGAAGTATTTAAAATAAAAACGATTTTCGTTTAGAAAAAAAAAATCAGAAAAATTCTTCATAAAGCGGTAAATACTGAATGAAATTCAGGCAAGCTTTAAGTTGAATCTAAGGAAAGACAATAGACCTCGAAATATATTTTAAAAAAAACGATGGTGCAAAGAACAACACTCAAACAAAAATGTATTAGATGTTATTAAACGTTGTTTGTTTTATTTAAGGGGCATCTTGTTTGTTTCTTTTCGTCATCTTTAAACATTAATATTCACATCCTACAGATTTTTTGAAAACAAAAAATTTAAAAAAATATTGTTTAAGGTGAACAATATTGATAAAAGCATAAACAAAAACAACTAGAAATTATTTTAAACAGAGTAGAAATATTAAAATCTATATGTGAGGCAAGAAAAATGTTCATACGCTAATGGGTCTTATGATGATTATAAATTATTGGTGAAGGGAAAAAGTACTTAAATCAAATGAACATATTTGAAAATTCAGTTTTTTTTTATATTTATGGTGAATTTTCCAAAGAACTTTAAAAAGATTTTTTTTGTGTTTAAGTTTTTAGAATTTGTTTTTAAATTTTTTATGGCATATTTTGCGAAATTAATTTTTTTTTAATTTCTTAAGAATTAAATCTGTTTACAATTTTTCGAATTTAAATATTATAGAGTTAAAAAAAATACTTTTTAACTTACTAATATAATAAATGTGAATGTTTGTATGTTTGGATGTTTGTACGTTTGAATATTTGTTACTCAATCACGCAAAAACGGCTGAACGGAACTAAATGAAATTCGGCACATAGATAGATAACAACCTAGATTAACACATAGGATACTTTTTATCACGATAACCAGGCGAACACGTTGGCAAACTTATCATCACAGCCTAAACGGGTTGTTTGTTTTGTAAAATTTTTATTTTTGTTGCAAGTCTTGACTTTTCTTTTTCATTTTCAGATTCAAATTTTCAAATTAATAATCCTACAAATAGGTATAATAAATGTGAATGTTTGGATCAATTTGACAAACATATAAATAACAATCTAGGTTAATACTAAGTCTTCCTTTTATCCCTATAACTACGCAGACGAAGACGCGGACACAAGCTAGAAGTAAATAATTGAAAAATTAGATTTTCTAGTGGTTTTTCCAAAATTTACTTTTTACAGTAAATTATTCGAAAATTATTTTTATAAAGATTTTTTTTTTAAATTTACTACTTTTAGTAATTTTTGCTTTTGCAATTTTTTATAGTTAATTTTGAAATTCAGGTTTTAGTGAATTTTTTTTAATATTCAGTTTTTAGTGAGTATTTCAAAAATTCAGTTTTTGCAGTGAATTTTTTAAAAATTCAGATTTTTAGTGAATTTTTTTTTAGGATTCAGTTTTTTTTAATTTGTCAAAAATTCAGTTTTTGAGTTAGAATATTTCAAAAACTCAGTTTTTTAGAGAGTTTTTCTTCATGAAATATAATTTTTTATACAGAATTATTTTAAAAATCTATTATAGTTATCCACTTTATAGTACAATTGTTGAAAAGTAATTTTTTTTTTCAAACCAGATTTTTTTTAAAAATTTCACTTTTTATGTTGCATTTTGTGACAATTTTTTTTATAATGATTTTTTTTTTAAGTTATGTTTTTTATTGAAATATTTGAAAGAATTCTCTAATTATGTTTTTTTTTTTTGATTTTTTAAAAATTTACAATAATTTTTAAGAAATCCACTTTTTACAGTAAATTTAAAACAATTGCCATCTTTTTTCAAATCATTTCTTAATTCATCACTTAGTTTTTAAATTCAATTTATATTTATAAGGAATTTTGTTTTAAATGATTATACAAATTTTTGCCCTGCACCAATAAATAAATAAACGTGGATCAACAGTGTCTTCTGTTCATTCATACAAATATTGATAAATAAATAAAGAATCAAAGAGAGAGAGAGAGAGAAGATACAAAAACTAGTGTTTGTTTATTATTGTATTAACATAATTGCATTATGTGACCATCCGTTTGTCCGTCCAACTGTCTGTCTCTTTGTTAGTCCATCAATTATTGTTTATTGTGTTTAGATGTTGGTGAATGAGTTAATTATGAAAGCGAGACGAAATTTAGTAGGTCTTATGCTTTGTGTGTGTATGTGTGTGACTTTATTATACACGGGCGGCCACATAAAAATAAGAGAGAGTGTGTTGTGATGATAGTGATATGTGCTGTTATATGACATTGATGACGATCACGATAGTGATGCTGCTGTTGCTGTTGTCGCTGATATTGGGCCACTTGTAGTAACGCCTACATAAACACAATTAAGCATTAAGCATTTCCAAACAAAAATATTTTAACAATACGACCTGCAAATGGCCAACTGGACGGACAGGCGTTTAAAGCAAATAGGCCTAAGAAACGCACTTTTAGTATGTCAAAACCATGGCAAATGAAGATGACAACATTTTTTGTGATTATGAGCTAAAGTCGTTACACTGTGTTTTTGATATTGGTTCATCATTATCATCGTGTCTTGTTTGTTTTCATCATTAAATGACCAACCAACACCATGACAAACTTTATTTCCTGAAGGTGTAAATACATGGGTTTTTGTTTCGATTTTTAGATTTCCCTCTAAATCTTTGAGTGCGCATTACTAAAACAAAAGCCAACAATATTTTAAAAGTTATTTCTTTAATAAAAAAAAAAAATAATATAAAACCAACGCAAGTGTTTTGTTTAAGATAAAGGCAATTAAAACAGATTTGACTATAAAATTTTTAACAAAGTGTTTTCACTACATATTTTTTTCTTTAAACATATAAAAAATGTTCGAATACATCTAAGCAACTGTATACTTTTAATGACCTAAAATGAACGATAAAATTTAAATTTGCCGGCATTTGTGCAGTTAAGTAGTGTTGGCAATCATAAAAAGCACTTTGTCAGGACTATTACTGGAGAGAAGAGCGCGTTTTTATGTTTAAAGTTAAGTTAAAGTTCGATAAACAAAAATTCAATTGGCATTAACACTTAGAAAGTTTCATACAAAATATGCTCTGAATATTGATTTAGTTTCTAGAACTTTATAGACTTTGATGTTTTCAGGGAGACGTAATTACCTATTGATTTTAACCAAAAACAAGCCATTTAAATGTCATTACCATAACAGTGCGCTAGAGTGTTGGTAAAAGCCTAGATATATCAATATGGCTAAAAAAAGCTTTCTGCATTGTTTTTGTACCCTTTACCTGTGGTGCACAAGCGTATATATAGCTTTGTCATTCCGCTTGTAATTTGTTCAATTTTCATTTCCAATTTCATAAAGTATATATTTTCTGAAAGCTTATGAATAGAGGAGTCGATTAAGCCCTGACCGTCTGCCCGTCTGTCCGTGTGTTGGTTGAAATCAACTTTTAGAAGCAACCATATGTACCTCAGGTCTGTATATGGTATCAATCTTTTGGAAATATCCGCGAATGAATCACTATTGAAATTCAGCACAATCGATCCATAACTTTCTGAGATATGAGCAAATAAACACGACTGCATCTGTTTTTTTTCTATATTTTTACCACCAAAATTAAAATTTTTCAGCTACTATTTGTGGATATAATATGTCTCTAGAAATATTCGTTAAAAATTTTGGATAAAGCGGGCTCTAATCGGTAAAGTTATAGGAAAATTTTTATTTTTTTTATATATGTATTCCAAAAATGTACAAACGAAATAAAATTTTTTTAGCTTCTATACAACCAAAGAGTCAATATTGGTATCAAAAATAAAATTCATGTTGGCCGCCACTAGAAAATGGCGGACAATAAATTTATATATGGGTCAAATATAGTATTTTAAAATGTAACTTCTTGAACCCCCTCAATATTGGTATCAGATGAAAGGGATTGACCAGTAGAATGCAGTAAATTATTGAAAAATACAAAATCCAAGATGGCGTCTAAAGCAAAATGGCGGAACAAATTTCTTTAACCCCATCAATATGGGTATCAAATGAAAGGGCATGACTAGTAGAATACAGTTAACTACGTAAAAATTCAAAATTAAGGATGGCGTCGAAAATAAAAAGGAAAAGTGGCATATAACATGAAATATAGGTTACGCTACGATGTGGGATTCTAACTATGTACACGATGGTGAAGGGTATTATCAGATTCGGCACGGCCGAATATAGCACTCTTACTTGTTTTTATCTGAAAATATTACAGTCTTCACACTAACAAAGTTAAGTTGACACAAGAACTGATGCTTTATTATCATCTATAGTATTCAAGGGTCATTGAATGTATCGGGTAATTCAGCATGAGGTTTGAATTTCAATAGGATTTTTTTGACAGATCACGCATGACTCATATCAAACCACTTTCTCGTTTTATTCAGTGTCGTTGGGCAAGTCATTATGAAAAGAGTCATACCACAACAGCGTCAGATTGATAAAAAAAATGCATAATTTACAAACGTTCTTGAAGTGCGTATCTCGTTATGTTAAATGGCATAAACTGATGTTTCAAGCTGTGAAAGAAATGCGAGGCCACTCTTATTTGAGAAATATCAAAAACAAAGTGCTTGTTCCTACTGAAAGAGCCCTTATGCAAAAGCTACAGAAAAATATATTTTCTTTGAAATTTTAATTTAATTTTTTGTTATAAAAATGTATAGTTGTCGCTTATTAGGTCGTTATTTTTATAGTTTTATATCAAATCTTGCTGCCCAAGATTTACCGGAAAATTAATGAATTTTCAAGGACTTTCGGGTCTCTATAGTATGATAGTTAGGGGAATAAAAAATGTTTAAGGTTTAAGGTCGGTCATTAATTTTCGAACATTATTTTAGAAAAATATTCCTTACACATACAGAGCTTAGGGGGACTCAGATGCCGATGGAGCGCATGAGATGAGTGAAAGTGGTTGAGGGGCTGCTGCGCATGCTCATAGCATGCAATAAGGACAGCAGAGCATTTGGGAAGTATCGGATCTAGTATTTGAAGATGTTAAGGAGACTCATATCACAGGTAGGCACATATTAAGTGTGAATACCAGAGTATGTCAGTCTAACGGGGATACTGGCGATTGGTGAGGACTGCGCGAATAGGATGTAAAATCGTTTTCTAGTTAAGAGAAAAGGCAGCCTCATTCCCAGCTATGCCCACGTGTCCCTTAACCCACATCAGCGTTACCTCATTTGTAGAGGCACACCTATTGAGCTTTAGAACACACTCAAGCAACAAAGAGGAGTTCAAATCTTTCCGCTGCATACGTTTTATAACCGACTGGTTGTCAAGTGCAATAAGAATTCTCTTCCCATACATTCGACATTCCAACAGGTGGTCCAACGCGTGCAGCAAACCAAGCATTTCTGCCTTATAGACTGACACGTACTCCCTCCGATTCTGGGTGCAGGATAAGTCCAACTCAGATGAGTACACACGAGCACCTGCCCTTCCGTCCATAAAGGACCCATCAGTAGAGATACTGATGTCATTCTCCATGCACTCATCGTACATGAATCCATTCTCTATGAGCGTGTGATGTAGCCTTTCGACCACTTTCACTCGACTCATGCGCTCCATCGGCATCTGAGCCTCCCTAACCTCTTTATCCACGAGGTCCAGGATTCTCCAATGCCCCAAAACCGATCCAAAGCGATACGAACTTGCGAAGAAGGGGTCTGAGGCTGCATTCTGCGGACCGGAACCCAGAACTGCTCTGGGTAATGGGTTAGTGCGGGCGAAGATCTTTCAATGGGTGAACTCTATGAACTTGCGAAGGTGGATGGAGAGAACCACGTGTAGACAGGCTCGTATGGTGCTCAGAGAGCCACTTGGCAGGGGTGCAGTGAAGATACTCGGTTTTAATCGGAGTATGATAAGCTAGATCACTGCGTTGATTACAGGACATGGTAACTTCAAATATCATCTGAAGAGGATGCAGATCGTGGATGATGATATTTGTAGAATGTGTCTGGAGGATGCCAGGCAAGCACACTTTAGGTGTGAGTGCGATGGGGGACCTTTGTCTGAAGGAGATGCTGGCGATTTAAAAGGACTGTCCGATAAGGATTGTCAACAATCACTAGTCGGCAGTGTGAAATCGTTTTCCTAGTCCAGAGCAAACGCCGGTTGTGGCGCGGGACTCAGTGATTGAAGGTATACTGATCGGTGGACACGAAATCACTGAGGAGCGAAGGGGGTCGAAAAGGGACCCGTGATAGTAGTGGTCTGCTTCGATATTCCCCCTACATGTGTATATAAGAGAAAAGGCCTTCAGCGGGGCGAAACTCAGTGAGGGATGCCGATTGATAGCCACGAAATAACATTGGAATCGAAGGTGGTTGAAAAGGGATCCCCAACACATACATATGTAGATAAATATTTCTTTCTTAATCTCCTTTGGTCCCTCACTTTGAAGCCGTTCGGAGAAAACGTTTTATTTTCTGCCTTTCAATTAAGTACTATTACTTGCACTGCTATTTGACAGTCAAAAATTAGTCATACTCTGATAGTTAGCATTTATATAATTCTACATTTACACCTACACAATATCTAGTACTTAAGGGATTTTGAGCGAAATCTACCAGATTTCCCATACAAAATGAAATCTACTTCGCCACTAGATTTTGGCAAAATCTACTTAAAATCTGGTACTACTTCGTGATGCAACTGTGGTTTTTATTAAATTGTACTAAAATTTACTACGCTGCACACAGAAAAATTCAATCATAATATATAAGGTGGTTGCAATTGCACAAGTACTTTATTGTTTACATTTTTTTTATATGGAGTTTGAATTTTGGAGAAGTAGAGCATAGAGAGCCTCTCAGACCACCTTGTAAATAAGTATAATGTTTTTAAAACGAAATCTTGCAAAATGTCAAAAAACAGTGGTATAAACGGTTTAGATTTTAATAAAGATTTTAAATCAAATCTACTAGATTTCGCTTAGGTGTAAATGTAGTATAAGATGTTGCTGAGACTTCAAGTGGTGCGTACTACAGCTGTCGAAAATATCTAAAAAAGTATCATCCTCAATCATCATTTTCTGTAATAATTTTTCAAAATATGTAGGTTTAGCAATTTTTTTTTAAATTTCTTTTTTTATGAGATATGTATGTATGTATTTGAAAATCTATAAACTTTAACTTTTCTGACATTATTTATTTATTTTTTCTCTAAAAAAAAATATTGCTTCATCAACACTCCTCCATAAATTTCGCTTGATTTAAGAATTCTTAAATACGAAACATTAATTTCGTAATAACTTACACATTTTTACGATAACTTTTGATTGAATTTAGTATGTATGTATGTATGTATGTATGTACATATTTACATGTAAAACGAAAACGACGACGAAGAAAAAGAAAAAAACCCACATACAATGTATTTATGACAGAGATGAGGTTTTTACCTCTAAACTATTGAGATGCACAACATCTTTTACTATCAGCAACATAAATTAATGTCTATGTATTGCATACATATGTGCATATATTAATAACTAATATATGTAAATACATATGTATTTTTAAATACATATGAATGTGAATGCATTATGACGCGACATGTTGCTCACATAACAAATATGTGGTAACAGCAACAATAACAAGTGCATAACTAGTTGCATTTTATGTTAAACGTAAAAAGCAGCAGCTTAAATCCACGGAAAACGAAAAACATATGAAATACTTTGGAAAACGACGTAACTCCCTCCCCTCTCAGCCATAACAGATTTTTCTTCATCAGCATCATCGCTTGCTGTTTAACAGAAAAGCTCATCTGCACTTAATAGTCATACTTGCAACACAAGAGTATTTTTAAATCACATAAAATTGTTGCACTACAATGAAATTGTAATTTGTAGCTGCCACTTGAAATTCTGTAACTGAAAGAGTTAATTCTTGGGTCAGTTTTCATCACCAAAACGAGTGAGTACTTAAACAGTAAATGTATCATGCAGTATAGGAATTGTTTCATGAAATGTGGCATCGCCCTGACTACAAGTTATTTACATCAATAGCAGCCAATTTAGGCCGGAAGAACTGTGCTATCAGCTTACTTTTGAAAAGGAAGGGCCCAATAATGCCTGCAGTCTAAAATTGGTAACAAGCAGTAACATTTTTTGGATGTATGTATTGTTCGACAATATTATTGAAATCTCTGAATTCACAATGCGTTCAGTTGGAGAATTAACAAAAACAAATTAACAAAGTGTTAATGTATAATTTAATGAACTTTTTTCGAAGTCTATAGTCATTACACAGAAGAAACAGTATTTGTTGTGAGTACCTAAATTGTTGCCAATCGTTTAGCCGTGAGAGCTGAAATTTATGGTTGTATCTACAGACTTTCGTTTTGAAATATCAATGTATAGTCAGCACTGAGAAATTATTATTTTTGCAATAAACATTTTACAGCCACAAATGAAAGGTCCATTGAGCCATTTGAATTTGATTGTCATTTCGTTGGAGTGTCGGTTTCAGTGCTGGGGTCAATTAAACTTTGTAGTAAGTTTGTTAACACTTAAGAGAGGTTCCTAAATTTAATTCTAAACTTAACACCATCACTATCATGCACTGCTTCAATATTGACATTTGAACGACTGGCTTCAATGATTCGTCGACATTTTTGTCACCTATTATCTCAGACGTCCTGGTGTTGCTGTGTAATTCAGGCTACTCAGCTGGGTGTTCGCCTTTTCACTCTATCAGACTAAAATAACTGGGCAACATTGCCGGCAACTAATAGGTAAAATTAAATGATAATAATAAAGCTTATCTAAGGCAAAAAAAAAAAGCTTAGTAACACAATTAGATTTCGTTCCGGAGTACGTCGAGGATGAGTAAAATCCCACCTGCTGTATAATTTCGTACTCGACATAGTAATAAGCAAGGCTACATATAATAAACAATGTTTCAACCATAACGCACGATGTTTATTTTAAATAAAACAAAAAGTTTATCTTAATATTTTTTATTGTGATGAATTATGTGTAAAATAAAATATCGGAGAATTGCTCGGCTTCAGTGGAATACACTGAGACATAATTGAGGTTCAAAGTCGTTAATGTGCTAAACTATCTCATCCTTTATTATTAACGTACACTTTTCACACTGTCCAAAAAAAAAATAAGCAATCACGAAGTACACGAAATGTCTTTGATTTGCACGCCCACTTTCGTATAGCGCTGCGCAGTTGTGTACCTCTCCATGATTGAATTTGTCAAACACTAATACAAAGAAATGTCAGATTGAGTGTGACCAAAAACTTGACGTTAAGTTGTGACTCAAAATTCACATCGTGCATGTTGTTTGGACCACCCTTTAAATGTGGCATAACTTACATGGAGTCTTTAGTGTGTAATGAAGAATAGATAGGGCTCAGCATGAATTTGAGCTACTTATACCGATATAGAACTCGTCGCTTTTATCAAAACGAAAAAAAAGAAATTATTCAATACCAACGTGAAGTCCGTTCTTTTATATGCGTAAGAGGAACAAGTAAGAGTGCTATATTCGGCCATGCCGAATCTTATATACCCTTCACAACGTGTAGTCATGCAATAACAGTAGTTTGTATCACCAATCATCTCATATGAAATACGTACATACATATAAAAAACATACATATAAAAAAAACTAAAAAAAAAATTTAAAAAAAAAAATTTAAAAAAATATATTAAAAAATGTTAAAAAAAATCATAAAAAAAATAATTAAAACATAAATAATAAATATAAAACAAAAAAAATTAAAAAAAAAATAAATAAAAAAATATAAAAAAAATAATAATAAAAATATAAATAATATATTAAATAAAAAATAAAAAAAAAATAAAAAAAAAAATTTTAAAAAAATTTAAAAAAACTTATAAAAAAAAATTTTTTTGGCTCAGCTGGGATTCGATCCCACGTTTTCTCTAACCAGTATACACGTTTGTATGTATGTATGTTGTTGTTGTAATGTTGTTTTTGTGAAAAAAAATCGAGGTGGTTGTGGGTTTTTGCTCATATCTCAGTTGTTTATGAACCGATGTTTCTGATTTTCAATACCGATCTACTCCCGAATATTTCTGATATTTTAATACCTCACCCGGGTCCAAGCGATTTCGGGGGGCGTCAAAAAGTTGATTTCAACATACACACGGACAGACTGACAGAGCTTAATCGACTCCCCTATTCATAAGCTTTCAAAAAATATATACCTTATGGGGTCGGAAATGAAAATTGTAGAAATTTCACACGGAATGACAAACCTATATGTACCCTTTTTCACTGTGTGAAGGGTATAATAAATGAATATATTGTTACAGATTTATTTTAAATAGCTTAATTAACATTATAATTTTATTTTAGTTGTAGTAGTTTAAGTTACAGTTGCTTTGTTTGTTTCGCTGGTTGTTCGAACATGATGTGAGTTATTATATGCAGCATACTCTTAGGCACTTTTATTATTCCGGCATATTACTTAACATTACGTCGTAATTTAAATGTAACGGTTTTCGAATGAACTAGTGTGTACATACGAGAACTTTGTCGAATGTTACCAAACACCATTATGTTACTATGAATAGCCGAACAAGACAGCTAACATGATCAGTATAACAGTAGAGCTTGTAAAGCGCGCATCAAAGTTTATAACAATAAGTGAAATAAGTAAAGTGCTATAAAACAATATCTGAGTGTGTTTAAGTAAATAAAGTGCTCTTAATTTTATAACTAATTTCAACTGTTTTTGATTGCAATAAAAAAACTCAAAATTTATTTAAAGGAAATAAGCCAACATTTATAAAAGGTATAAACGTAACAATATACATATAAAGGGTGACTCAGTTAGAGTGCATTTCTTAAATTTAGTTTAATTTTTTTGGGCAAGTGGTAACTCTGAAATTAGGCAGCTGTCATCGATTATTACAAATAAAGCGCTTTATGAAAGAGCAACTAGTTATAACTGAAAACTTATTACAAAAATTAGGAAAGTTATGCTAAGACCGCTCGTAGACTTCGAAGAATTTTCAATCGAAAAAGTGCACCTAATATGCCAACCATTTTAAAAGTTGTCAACAAATTTGGTTACGAAAACCATAAATACAGAATCGTTCGCGAATTTTGAAAAAAAAAATCTCTACCTTTAACCATTCAAAAAAGCTTACTCGGAAAGTCAAGCCAGCAGAACATGGAAAGGGCCGGCAATTCGTTCAATGAAAAATGATGCAAAGTAAAGTAAATTTCAATTTTTCGAAAAAAAATTCATCGTCTGCTATGAAGCTAGGCTGCGTGAATACACAAAATTGTCGAATTTGAGACTCAGAAGTTCTCCATGCATTCCATGAGAAACAAATGCACCCACAGCCAGCAACAGTTTGATGCGGATTTTGGTCAGGCGGCATGATTGCAGTGACTCTGAATGGCATTCATGGCAAGAACATCAAAACGAACTTTCAGTGGTCCCAACTGGACAGCAGGGATCTGGACGACATGTGGTTCCAGCAAGAGGGCGAAGCCTGGCACACCGCTAATAAAACAATCCACTAATTGCTGCAACGATTTCCAGAATAAATCAACTCAAAAAATTCTGATGCCAACTTTTGATTTAACACATACAAACACATTTTTAAAAATACTACCAAAAGGCTTGAAGGACCTTTACGAATTTGACATCAAGAATTTTGAAAACAAAATAAAAAAATTTTAATTTTCCATCCAGCTTTGTCTGCTGCTATTACTGCTCGTTTACACATACAATTTCACTAATCTTCCTATAATACTCAATGAGTTTTTTGATAGTGAGTAACGCCCTTAACCTGTCAACACCTTACAATACAAATACCAGCAGAGTTAATTGTGGTAAACCCTTTATTATGTATTTAAATAGTGAATTATAGAAAAATATTTAAAAAATTTGTTTTTCTTAATAAAGAACTCACTCTTTCGAAATTCTGCTTAAGGTTCACATTAAAGTTGCACAGCAATGGGCATAATATGAAGGAAAAAAAACAAAAACAAAAAAAAAACAAATAAGAAGATGCAACGAAAATTAATTACAATTTTTAGCATTAAATGAAGTAAAGTGCGTTTTAGCAAATCATAAAATTTACTCAAGCTTGCTGTTGCTGTTTTTGTTTTACAATAAATATTATGAGTTAGAAAATACAAAAAAAAAACAAAAAGAATGAGAAGAAACGTCTATTTTACTTTTAAGCTGATAAAACGAAGTATTAGATGCAGCAGCAAAAATAGCAACTGAGAAGCGACTGCAGTTAATGCTGCAAAACTTTAATTGTAATATTTGTTAAATGTTTGTCGGCCCATACTCATACCGTGAGGATGTTTTTGCTAGATGATGTGTTTGCCTGATTCTTAACAATACGAACAACATGTTTTAAGATCAAAGGTAAAAAATGCAGCATAAAATTCTGCTGCCAAGAAATATTATAAAACTTTAAGTTTTTTCTTTTTTTTTGGCAAACTACTAAACAACCATCATCATCTACAACACACCATGATTTTTATGGCTCAAATGGAGGCCACATAATAATGTTGGCTGATGATGTTGCATGTATATTGGAGGTAGCGAATGTGGATGAATTAGAGAATAAAGCGAGAAGGTTGAGAGGAAACATTAACATAATATTGTTAAATTCTCACAGTAATAAGCAAACGAAGTTATGATTAAATTAACAGTTCTTTTATTATGATTTTTTTTTTTTTTCATTAAATTTTTACTTTTTGTTTTATTTCTCTTCAGACTCATAAATAAAATAAACACCCGAGATTACATTTTAAACAGTAAAATAAACTCGCAACTTTTCTTACCATTTCTAAATAATTTTCTTTTGGTTTTCAAAAAAGAGACATGTGTGTGTGTGTGAGTTGTAAGTGATTATTAAAATGTGGGTTATAAAAATGGGTTTTTCTTTTCTTTACGACTCAATTTTATTTTAACTTCTTTTAGGCATCATACACATTTTCAGTGGGAAATGTTAACTGGCATATGGGTGTTAAAGACTGTGAATTATTATTTATTGCAAAAAATGGGGGAAAAAAATTATGCAAATAATGTGAACAGTTAAATGACTGATAGTTTAGAGACGATTACGTATAAACAGGGTTTTTTTTTAGTTATAAAGAATTTCTTACTAAGTTCTAAAAATAAATATTTTTTCATATTTTATATTCGCAAGGCAGTTTCTAAGAAAAAAATTACAAAACCGAGGGGTCACCCTTTTAAATGCGTTTAACTATTACATCTGTTTTTACACGGTTTTGATTTAACACGGTTTGAAAATAAACAAATACATATAAAATTTTTTTACACGATTTTATTTCATTTAGCAATATTTAAAATCTTTAGGGCTTAATTTTTTTTATACCCTTCACACAGTGAAAAAGTGTATATGTATATAGTTTTGTCATTCCGTGTGAAATTTCTACAATTTTCATTTCCGACCCCATAAAGTATATATTTTCTGAAAGCTTATGAATAGGGGAGTCGATTAAGCTCTGTCAGTCTGTCCGTGTGTATGTTGAAATTAACTTTTTGAAGCCCCCCGATATCGCCTGGACCCGGGTGAGGTATTAAAATATCTGAAATATTTGGGAGTAGATCGTTATTGAAAATCAGAAACATCGGTACTATAACAACTGAGATATGAGCAAAAAACCAAGACCACCTCGATTTTTTTTTCACAAAAACAACGTGGCATCGAATCCCAGCTGAGCCAAAAAAAATTTTTTTTATATTTTTTTTTGTTTTATATTTATTATTTATATATTAATTTTTTTTTTTTAATTTTTTTTTTAAATTTTTTTTTAAATTTTTTTTTATATTTTTTTAAATGTTTCCTTTATTTTTTTAACATACATACGTGAATTTATAATTTTACAATGGAATGTTTTTATATATGTGTGTTTTTTATATGTATGTACGTATTTCATATGAGATGAATGGTGATACAAACTACTGTTATTGCATGACTACACGTTGTGAAGGGTATATAAGATTCGGCACGGACGAATATAGTACTCTTACTTGTTAGTTCCTGAACTTGTCATAAGTTTTTTTTACCCTTCACCTGTGGTGCATAAGGGTATAAAGGGTATGTATATGTCATTTAATCAAATAAACCTGAATAGTTGTTCCTAAAAAATCCTTGTTTTTCACAAATTTCATTCGATTTTAGAGATAAGGAACCAATCACCTACTTTGCATACGATCAATGTCCTTTTTTACACGGGTTTTCCTGGAACCAATTACCGTATAAGAACAGAATTAGGTGAATAAGATTTATCAAGCCGAATTCCGGAAATCTCTCTTGTTAATTTTTGTACAGCCCTAATTGATTTTTTTTTAGAATTAGGCCGGATTTTTGTTATGTTGAAAACTTGTTCAAAAATTCGCAATTTGTATTACATTTTCAATTAATTTCTTATTGAAATTTAACTAATAAATTATAATAGAAGAATTTTGCTGTTTTAAAATTCATCATTGATCGTAGTAAATCTCAATCTCACGAAAATAATCGATGTAAGGAAGAATAGAAAATGGATCGAACTAGAATAGGTTTCTACGATTTAAGACTGATTATATACAATTTTTTTCAGGCCGAGAATATGTCAATTACGGAGATCATTTTCTGTTTAAAGAAAATTGGCAATAAAGACGCGATTCGCATTTTTGCAGAGAGCCAAGTGGTTGTCAGAACCTCAAGGTACAAAATTATTAAATTTGAGAATTCAACTGCCCTGTGTTTGGACGTATTAAATAGGAAAGATTTAATTTGGATACTTAAAACACCTAAGGGTTTGGGATTGGAAATCTCTGAGGAAATATCTTACTGATCTAGAAGAATTTATAGGATTGAGGCAACCACAGAGACCCAAAGAATCTACGATCTCACACAACTTCTCAGAAAAAGATTAGCCTTCATTAAACCTCTAAAAGAAAGACATGAAGGATTAGTAATATCAAAAAGTTATCAACTAGGGGTGTGGACGGATCACTACACGAAATTAATAAGTCTCACCTTAGCTCAAAGAGTACCCATATCCTAGTGCATACAACACACAAAAAAGCAGAACATTCCCATGGAAAATCCTACTCTATCCGAAATTGAAAACAACAAATCTTCTGGAATCGACAAAATATCCCCTGAGTTGTTTAAAGAAAGGTAAGAGGCCAACTCATACGCACAACTATAAATGAATTTTGGGCCACTAGTAGTATTGTAAGCGATGAATTAAAAGTTGGATTAGTCAGGACTGAGTACAGGAACTGGAAAGGCTTGCAAAAATACTAAACAGCTTCTGACAAATGCTCTCGCCAACTACATTCCCAACGAACAAGCTGGCTTTCGTCTTAACAAATCTGGAATTGACCGCGCGTCCACAGTTCACCCATAATCACAGAACAAACATTGGAATGGAGATTCGTTAACTGGGCGGCACAATAACAACAAAAGGAGATTTTAAAGAAGACGAATATAGTCAAATACGCTTAGGGTGGCACTGACGAGGGACATCCAACGTCTCTCCACACTTAAAATCTTCAACAGTTGTGTAAAGTCAGTTATCGTGTTCCAATGCGAATCATGGAATGCAACGCAAGTTTTTGTAAACTTATATCTTCGATGAATCCTAAAAATAGTTTGGCCAACTACCATTAGCAATACTCAACTTTGGACAAAAATCGGGCAGATTAAAATTCAAATATCAAAACGTTAATGTAGATGGATCTGGCATCCAATACACAGACGACAATCCGACATAACTAAAAATGCAAATGACTGCAATACTTGGCACCGATAACTGAATATAGAAACATCAACAATAAATAAATTGTGAATCGACCTAAACCCATTTGTAAGACAACAAGTAAGAGTGCTATATTCGGCCATGCCGAATCTTATATACCCTTCACAACGTGTAGTCATGCAATAACAGTTGCTTGTATCACCATTCATCTTATATGAAATACGTACACGTATGTATGGTAAAAAAACGAAAAAAAAAATTTTAAAAAAAAATTTTAAAAAAAAATTTAAAAAAAAAATTAAAAAAAAAATTTAAAAAAAAAATTTAAAAAAAAAATTATTATATATATAATATACATATATAAAACAAAAAAAAATAAAAAATCAATTTAAAAAAAAAAATAAAAAATAATTAAAAAAAAAAAATAATAATAAAAATATAAATAATATATTAAATAAAAAATAAAAAAAAAATAAAAAAAAAATTAAAAAAAATTTTTAAAAAAATTTAAAAAAATTTTTTTTTGGCTCAGTTGGGATTCGATGCCACGTTTTCTCTAACCAGTATACACGTTTGTATGTATGTATGTTGTTGTTGTAATGTTGTTTTTGTGAAAAAAAAATTGAGGTGGTCGTGGGTTTTTGCTCATATCTCAGTTGTTTATGTACCGATGTTTCTGATTTTCAATACCGATCTACTCCCGAATATTTCTGATATTTTAGTACCTTACCCGGGTCCAACCTATGTCGGGGGGCTTCAAAAAGTTGATTTCAACATACACACGGACAGACGGACAGACTGACAGGGCTTAATCGACTCCCCTATTCATAAGCTTTCAGAAAATATATACTTTATGGGGTCGGAAATGAAAATTGTAGAAATTTCACACGGAATGACAAACCTATATATACCCTTTTTCACTGTGTTAAAGGTATAAAAATAGAAATTTGAATGCAATCATTAAGGCCCCATGCTCCTTTTATAGCAACGAAAGTAATTTGTATAATATAAGCTTATGAATTATTGCTGAGAATTTGTCTTCTTTAAAGTTCTTTAAGGGGCGTTCTTTATCAACATTTTCCATGGTCTTTCCATATATTGAATAATTGAGTTACTTGTGAAAATATTTTTCAAATTTGTTCTATGTTTAGTTTTCAAAATTAATATATTCGGGGAACCTTTTCTAAAACTAATCCATTATTCAAACATTGCTCTAATGTTTTATAATGCATTATATATTTAGATTTATTGGATAAATCTGATACCATGTTTTCGCGCTTACTTTCACCAATCATTTTATTTTCAATACAAAACGGTCATTATGACGATCATGGAGACTAAAGAGATAAGACAAACCAACTTCATAAATGTAGCCGATTTCGGAATTCGGTAAAATATCTTTTGGCTGAATGAAATCGTTAGTCCAAGCAAACCCACCATAAGGAAGAGATTCAGACAAAGCCCAACAGTAGAGGTTATTTGCATTTAAATATATAATATATTCAGAAGGTTTTGTTTGATCATAGTTACTTAAATACTTGTGATTTGCTTTAGTATATCTCTACATTGAGTAAGACCACCTCAAATACCGAGTTTGATAAAATTATACATTTCTTAATCTGTTAATAGTTCTAGTTCAATTTTTGTACAGTATGGTAATGAAAAGGGTCTAAATTATAAATTCTTTCACAAACAAGATTCTAAAATTTTCAAAAACATCAGTAAGCAAGAATATCAGTCCTCAAATACAATTCCACATAATCTCTAATAGTATTGCATTTCCCATATTTTCTGCGCTCTAAATAATCAATAGGAGGTAATTTACCTTCATCTAATTTTTCAAATGTATTCATCTATCTATATATATAAAAATCAATGTGTGTTTGTATGTTTGTTTGTGCTTTATAGACGGTTAAACGGCTGGACCGATTTATATATCACGAAAGTTAATACAGCTAGAGTCTTCAAATTAAGTACGGTAAACTTTGACATCCACACGAACATTTGGGTAAAAAATGGGCGTACTTGCAATAGTAGGCGTGGCCACATGAATTAAATACTAAAATTCGTATATTTGGAAAACGATATCGATTAGAGTAGTAAAATTTTTCAAGAGCAACTTTGACACCCAAATGAACATTTAGGCAAGAAATGGGTGCATTATCAGTAGTGGGCGTGGCACCTACCATATGAATTAAATACTAAAATTTGGGGTGGCGAAGCACACCGGGTATTAGCTAGTATATTCATAAAGAAAACCCCCTTTCTTTGTAGAACGCCCCTACTTTTCTGCCTTAACTAGCAAATTTTTCGAAATTTATTTATCATTTATGGCTATTTTTTCGTTTATTATTTTTAAAACATTTCTTGAAATTGCATTATTTATGATGAGTTTTCAAATATTTTCTCATCTTTTCAATTTTTGTAACTAATACCATCCACGATTATCAACGTGTAATTAAATTTTTCTTTTGAACAAAATACTTTAATTGCCTGTGGCTTCCTATGATTGTGGTTTAACAACAGTTTGACGACAAGGGCAAACTATAAGTTTTGTTGATTTGTCAAAGCTTAAAGCCTAAACTGACAGTTTATTAAACATTTTTCAAGCCTTATGAAAAAAAATCAATCAATAACATCAAGATCAATTTTCATTAGCTAATAGATCGAAAGGGAAAAATAACACTTCAAATGTTTGCTGTTTTATTGCTAAACCTCAATGTGTATGTATGTGTTTAACATAAGCGTAGCTATAGCAATGCTAAGGGGGTTAGTTAGTGGGTCTACCGTTTCCCTTTTGAAAAATGTATTTATGGAAATACATAAAATCGTGTACTGATATTGTATCAAAAAAATATAATTTTTGGGGTTTGCTAAAAATATTCTTTGACATGCCTAACGACGCCTGCCATTGGCATGAGCTTAAATTTTTTTTGATGACAGAGATTAACAAAATTCCATTTAATAATAATTTAAATTATTTTATATGAAACCTTAATGGTGGTTTAAAGTTATAAGTGTAGAAAACATTTATCAAATATTTCCTTAAACTCAGGTCAACCAATTTAAATCTCTATCAAAGCCTAAAGGGTTCGTTTTTAACCCTAACAGCTACGCCAAGTAGTTATAAAGTTGTACGTTCAGTTATTTTAGAATCATAAACCATAGATTTAAGTCGATCGATGTTGGGTCGTCAGGTACTGTTGATTCGCCAGCTGATTATTTTTTTCAACACTTATTTTAAGTCAAAATGCATAAATAAAAAACAATTTTCTTTCTTATCTTATTTATTTCAAATGTCAAACTTCATATATAAAAAATATAAACAAAAAATTCTCTCCGAACTGCAATTACCTGATGAATAAATATGCCTTGGGTTATTTGTTTAAATTATTCAGTTTTGTTGTCAGAAGAGTAAATATCTCTACAGGTAGCACTATAGTCTAATCATATCTCACATATACGTACAAATTTCCGCTTTTCGTATGTCAACGTTAATCTCGAGAACTTCTGGATCAAACTATTTGATAGTTTTGGTTCTGATAGGTGGCATTGTACTAATAACGAAATTATTTATTTATATTGGAACCATAAAGAAAATTACTGTTTAAACAATGGAGCAGTGATTATCTCTGAATAAATTTTTAGCGAGCGCCCTCAGTAGGAGTTTGGAAATCAACTTTCGATACAATCTATCAGATAAAAAACAAGTCTTATAAAAAAGGTCGACAGATTTGCCACAAAACTCGAGAATATTTCAAAAGTCTATTATCTGAAAGCAGTAGGAAAATATAAAAAAAAAAATCTCAAATACTCGAACGAACTAAAGGGTGGTCCAACCATAATGCACGATGTTAATTGTGAGTCATACATTAATGTAAAGTTTTTTTGCCCAACATAACTTGACATTTCTTTGTTTCAGTGTTTGACACATACAGCCATAGAGAGGTACACAATTGAGAAGTGCGTTCAGATTGTTTGAAGCCGTTTACGAAAATAGGAGAAAATGGTCGGCATAATTTCACCTCATTGGATTCGCTAAAAAGCAGAGTTGCCACATTTGGGTCAATGAGAATTCACGAGTGATTGGTGAAAAGCCAAAGCATCCATAAAGAAAGAGTGACTGTTTGTTGTGGTTTATGGGCTGTCGGCGTGATCAAGCCGTACTTATTTCAAAAAGTTGAGCAGTTGCGGTGAATGGTGTTCGCCATCCCGAGATGATAGCGGATTTATTGTAGCCAGAAATAGAAGATATGGACATGGACAATATGTATATTCTACAAGATAGTGCCACTTGCCACACAGCTAATGAATCAATGGCTATTTTGTAAGAAAAATGCATTGTTATCTTACGTCGTGGCGATGTTAATTGGACATTACGATCATGTGATTTGATTCCGTTGGACTTCATTCTTTGGGGATATTAAAAACAAGTCTACGTTATTAAGCAAAGAACAATTCCAGAGATAAAGGATGAGATTATTAGGCACTTTAATGACATTGATTGAGGTTCAGTGTCATTGAAAATATGAACAATAGGCTAGAAGTATGACGCCGAAGCCGTGGCGAGCATTTGGCCGATATTTTATTTCACACATAATTGTCATAGATCCTTCTATCATAATGAAAATTATTAAGACATTTATGTGAAAACTTTTTGTTTTATTTACGATTAATATCGTGCATTTTGGTTGGACCACGCTGTAATTAAAATTATGTATTTATTACTTTAAAAATAATGTACAACATCTTCTTCGATATAAAATAAAAAATTTTTACACGAATGCTTGAGGGTATTGAACAAAAGTTAGCAACTTTTACATCCCTGACATGCACTTTTGCCACTCAAAACTCATCAGCTGATTCGTTACGTACGTATGCAAATCAGTCGTAATACAGCTCTGGTCGGGTCAAGAGCTCGCGCGTCATTGCCATTATCTCTTAAGGGCAATCAGGCCGTCCTTTTTATCCGGCTTCGAGAGTTTTACGTCTCACTCTCGCGTGGTTAATTGTGTGGCGTCACGTAACTGTGCTTTGGAAACAGTTTCCAGACTATTCTACAATTAACCGCGTGCATATATTTTAATTGGATTAACTGGAGGAGTGCCAACTAAACTCATAATTTACAAGTGGAGAAGTACCAACCAAACTAATTTTCATAACTGGTGGAGTACCAATTAAACTCAACGCTAACTGGAGGAGTTCCATAAAACTCAGTATAATTATTTGTTCAGATGTCTCCGACTGGAATACCCTGGCTATTTGGTTACGTATCTCTGCCAATCAATTTCAAATTAAAAAAAAAAAAAATACGTATGCAAATCAGTCGTATTACAGCTCTGGTCGGGTCAAGAGCTCGCGTGTTATTGTCGTTATCATTATCGAATAAAGACAATCAGGCCGTACCTTTTCATCTGATTTCGAGAGTTTTGCGTTTCACTCTCGCGTCGGGTAGCGGTACCGAGGTACAGTTACCAGGAGTCTCAATTAACCTCTGCAAAACTTTTAATAAGTATATTTTGGGCGTTTAGCTCCGACTTCCTGTATGAAGGTATAGGTCGACTTACGGATACTGAACCATCGTGGTATACCCTGGCTCTATGGTTTTAAAACCTTGGCGTGTAAATTAAATTCAAATAAAATAAAAAATACGTATGCAAATGCAACTATAGAATTACTGCAATCAATAATGGTGTTATCGAATAATATAATATGCTTGCGAAAGACTGTTTTTGCCTTAAGATTTAAGATCAGTCGTAATTTAGCTCTGGTCGGGTCAAGAGCTCGCGCGTCATTGTCGTTATCTTTTAAGATAAAATAAGTTGTATTTTTTTTATTTGACTTCGAGAGTTTTACGTTTCACTCTCAAGTGATTAATTACGTAATATTGCGTAATTGTGCATTGATGCAATTTCCAGACTATTCCATATTTAAACGGTTGTTTTAATTTGGATTAAGTAGAGCAGTACCATCTTAAGTCATTTATTAATATCCGGAGGAGTACCAATTAAACTCAATTACCTGTAACTCATAATAATTATTGTTCAGAGGTCTTTAATGGTTACGGTCGACTTAGGGAGTCTGAACCAACGTGGGATACCCTGGCATTTTGGTTATGTACCTCTGCAATTAAATTCAGATCTTAAGAAACAAAAAAAGATTTAAGATGCGCGGGTTAAAGAATTAAAACTTTTTTTTCTTATTTAACCACAATAGTTCCCAGCAGGTAAACAAGCAAGAGTATCAAGTGTTTGCTGTATGTCAAAGTGTCTTACAAAAAATGTTTTTTTTTTTTTTTGTTTTTATACGAAAACCGCCAATGTTATAGTTTCCACTATTTATTTATTTCTTTGTTTTGTTGGGTTGTTTTGTTTTTAATAAAACAAGACAAAGCATGTGTATCATTTATTATGATCTCTTCTCATTTTGTTCATTGTTTGGATTATTTCATCAGTGGGTGCATATATGTACGTAACATATGTATGAATGTGTTGTGTACATATTAATGGTTCCATATCATTTTGATTTCAATTCAGTTTCTTTTTTAGGTTAATTGTATTTAGTTATGCTGCGCCGAAAAGTTACTTGTATTAATTGTTAATTAAG
This sequence comes from Phyto melanocephala, assembly GCA_941918925.1. Taxonomy (NCBI): domain Eukaryota; kingdom Metazoa; phylum Arthropoda; class Insecta; order Diptera; family Rhinophoridae; genus Phyto; species Phyto melanocephala. The sequence goes on along the minus strand of OW799233.1, from coordinate 47,244,635 downwards.
GTACTAAGTAAACCTCAAGGTGGGTTTAAGACTTTAAAACGTTTTATTTAATTTTTTTTTTTATTTCGTGTTGATAAATGCATATCTTAATGTATTTACACACAGACAATACAAAATATATTTAATATGTTTATTAAACAAACCAAAAATAATAATAATAACTGTAATTCACTTGCGGTTTGTTACTGATTTAAATCATTTAATCTACTTTGTGTTAGCGCTGAACAATTCAAACCAACCATTAATTGTAATAAAGTCATTAATTATTTGAGGAAATTGGTATATTTTGTTTAAATTTCTAATTTATAAATTAAAAAAGGAGAAGAAAAAAGTTTTAACTTTTAAATATTTTAAAATAATTGTTAATTTGACTAGCAGTGGGTTTAAGAGGTGATTTTAACATAATTTAGAAACTTTTTTTTTTTTTTTTGACACATAATTATGTGGTGGGTGAAATGGTGGTAAATAGTGGGCGATATATGGAAAACGTATTAAGTCAAAAGAGTAAAAAGACAGTTCAGTATGTTTATCAACATTTGTTTGTTAATCAATTTTGACAAAAAAAAAATTCACAGTTTTACAGGTAATTACTTACAGATGGGCTTAATATTTATTTGCTCAATTCAGAAGCTGTCGTAGTAGTTGTACACAATTTTATACCCTTCACACAGTGAAAAAGGATTTGTCATTTCGTGTGAAATTTCTACAATTTTCATTTCCGACCCCATAAAGTATATATTTTCTGAAAGCTTATGAATAGGGGAGTCGATTAAGCTTTGTAAGTCTGTCCGTGTGTATGTTGAAATCAACTTTTTGAAGCCCCCCAATATCGTATGGACCCGGATAAGGTATTAATATATCAAAAATATTCGGGAGTAGATCGGTATTGAAAATCAGAAACATCGGTTCATAAACAACTGAGATATGAGCAAAAAACCACGACCACCTCGGTTTTTTTTTCACAAAAACAACATTACAACAACAATATACATACATACATACAAACGTGTATACTGGTTAGAGTAAACGTGGCATCGAATCCCAGCTGACCCAAAAAAAATTTTTTTTATTTTTTATATTATTTATATTTTTATTATTTTTTTTGTTTTATATTTGTTATTTATATAAATTATTTAAAAAAAATTTTTTTTTTTAATTTTTTTTTAATTTTTTTTTTTAATTTTCTTTTAATTTTTTTTTTTAATTTTTAATTTTTTTTTTATTTTTTTTTTTTTAACATACATACGTAAATTTATAATTTTACAATGGGATGTTTTTATATGTATGTACGTATTTGATATGAGATGAATGGTGATACAAACTACTGTTATTGCATGACTACACGTTGTGAAGGGTATATAAGATTCGACACGGCCGAATATAGCACTCTTACTTGTTCACTGTGAGAAGGGTATAAAAAGGGTTTGTCATTTCTTGTGAAATTTCTACAATTTTCATTTCCGACCCCATAAAGCTTATGAATAGGTAAGTCGATTAAGCTCTGTCAGTCTGTCCGTTTCTATGTTAAATTTTTTTAAAGCCTCCTGACATCGCCTGGACTCGGGTGATGTATTAAAATATCAGAAATATTCGGGTTTAGATCGTATCAGAAACATCGGTACATAAATAACTGAGATATGAGCAAAAGAACACGACCACCTCGTTTTTCACAACAACAACATACGTACATACATTTTATTTTATGACGATCTAGCTATGTCCATCCGTCTGTTGAAATCACGATAGAGGTCGGACCGAAAAAGCTAGGGGGCTCAAATTTTGCCCAAATATTTCTTATACACAAGATTTGTTTGGTATTGAAAATGGGCTAAATCGGAATACTAGGAAGAGAGTTATAGCTCGTAATGCAAGAGCAGGTCGAAAAAACCGTGTCCTTCAAACATCGAATAAAATGGAATTGTGTCTAAGCGCAATAACGTAGAGTCATAAAACTTCAAATAAAACTTACTGACATTACTGTTTGTCATTTGTGCATAAAAGCTAGCTAGATAACGCTACGCTTAACGTGCAGATTTTGGTTGTCCTACAATCAAAAGACCTACAAAAAAAAGCTGTTCAGAATCTGGCAAACTTTGCTTATTCGCTTCTACTCCAGTTGTAGTTGTAGTATTCGTCGTTGTTAATGTTTGTTTAAGATATAAAAGATGTTTTTTATTTGTGTTTCACAATTACGAATACTAAATTGGTGTCGAAGTAACAAGAAAGTGGTTTTGAATCAAAAAACAACAATGAGACATCGACAACGGAAATAAGGGCGATAAGGAAGAAATCTATGTTAAAAAATATGGATAATTCCATGTCAAATCAACCAAAGGGTGTACCTCACCACCACCAAATTATATCATAGAATTAAGAAAAATTAAAAGTTTAACGTCGTTAATCTCGATGCGTAAATATGAGCTTTCGAAAATCAGGGAAGACCAACAAAATCTATATATTCCCATTTTTTTGAAAATTATTACAGATACCTAAGTCAGCAGCGTCGCATTGAAAATGTAATCAGGTTACCTTTGAATTGTTTTACATGATTTTTTTACTTTGGAAACTTCGTAAATTTTTTTTCAATCCTCGAATTGTTCATAAAGGGTCCGCTATAAAAACTTCGAGTGTAGCTTCGTCTGTGTGCAACGTAGCGCCGTCCTGTTGAAACCAAATGTTGCCAATATCCTCCTCTTTAATTTTTGTGAACAAAAATTCGTTCAACATGGCCCGATAACGATCGCCATTGACTGTAACGGCCACTCCTTGCTCATTTTCGAAGAAAAATGGCCCAATTATGCCTCTGGACCAAAATCCGCACCAAACAGTGACTCGTTTTGAGTGTATCGGCTTTTCAATGTATGCGTGCGAGTTTTCTGTGCCCCAAATGCGACAATTTTACATACCTGCCAAGATCAAAAAGAGCTGATTTTTTGGGTAAAATTGGCATCTTCTGTAAGTCGATCGCAGGCCCACTTAGCGAAGCGAAAACGCATTGCATGGTCAGTTGGCTTCAACCATATTCGTTCAGCGGAAGGATAAAACTAATTATCTGTCATATCAGACATGAGCTAAGTGTTTCCATTTACAAAATAAGCGCTAGTTGAAAAAAAAAACGTTAGATGGCGTACACTTTAGTTCTATGATACACTTTATATTTACCAAAATTTTGCAAATTTGAAAACGGTGATATCGAAAACAGCCATTTTTCCAAGTTAGTTTGAAATGGTTTAATCCATATACCCCTCCCCTCTTGTTCTGTATTACGAATGTAGGGAATTTGTCACACGTGTCCGTTCTGTGTGTTCGTAATGAAATTAAATTGTTCGTTAATGCAATAGAATTGTTGTTATTATTATTTGAAACAACAACTCCGAATAATTGAATTCCTCTTGGAATACCGAACAGCCGCAATGGTATAAATGTTATAAACATTTCGATCACCTTAAATATAGAACAGGGACGTTTATGCAGTTTGTTCTTAACATTTGCTGTAAATTGAAAATTTCTTTAAAATTATTTGTATTGACTAGCTGTGGTATATTTTAGATCAAGAACTACAGGACTACGGGGTAAACCTCTATAAAGGCAAAAGAAAATGTTGTCGAAAACATGGTCCTTCGCAACGTTTAAACATGACTGTTTCATTGTGGTTAACAACTTTTACAAAAATTTGGTAGACATTGAAAAGTTTGCATTAACATTCTTAACTTAACTGAAACTTTTTTCTCTTGTTTTAAACTTTGCACTAAATTTGTCCGCTTTTATGCAAAACTTGATATTTTAAGTTGGTAACTCCATATTCTTCCACAATACTTAAAAAGAGTTTGGTGGTTGTGCAGAAATTGGGTTGACTCTCAGACGATCAAACTGGATGAGTTGACAACGACAATAGCGGCATTCATTTAAGGTTTAAATAAAACATGTACGAATTGCCACGAAAAATTATTAGTGACATCTTTTTCTTTAGAAAAACCTGTTAAACATTAAAAATAAGTCCGGTTTTCTTTTTTTCAATATTTTCAAATATTTATTTTTTTTAATTATTTTATTATTTCTTCTTTTTCATAGTTAAATATTTACATTTTTTAGTGGTTTTGCTTAAGAGTTTTTCATTAATTTTACATTAATTTTCAAGTTTTATATAATTTTATACTAATGAGGAACCTTTTGCTTTATGTTATCATTTATCTTTTTTTTAAATTATTTTCTTTTTTGTTTAATGAAAATTGTCTTCCCTTTTCGTTTATATAAAATTATTTTTGTTTAAACTATTTTTATAACCTTGAGATCATCTAAATAAAAATTAAGCAAAAAAATATAAAAAAATAACAACACAATATTTTTTATGAAGTAATTTGTATATGTATTTTGTTTTATAATTCCATAAAGATTTGAATAACTTTATCAAGATTTTTGTTTTCGTTTCGTTCAAAATTTCGTCTTAAAATTAATAAATTCAATATACAGCAGTTTTTTTGTTTGATTTTAAATTATATTTTATAAGAAAATAAAAAATAAGAAGTAAAACTAATAAAAATAATAATTAAAAAAAAAAAATAATAAAAAGTTTAAGAAATAACTATAAAAGTATGACTTATTTTTGTAAAACAAACAAACAAATTGGGGGAAGTCACAAAATAAAGACACAGGATTTAAAACGAATCTTAAGCAAAAGATATTATATTTCTTGCTTACGTAGTAATTCCTTGTACACTCTGCAACTTTTTATGAATTCCCGGTCTTGTTTTTGTTTTCTTCACATTTTTGGATTTTTTTTTTTATCTTATTAAAAATGTTTTTTAAATATAAATTTTAATTAGCGTTTGTTTTCAGGTTATATTTGTAATAAAAAAAATTCAAACAAATTAGAAATTACAAAAGAAAATGTTATAAATTGTAAATTTATCATAAAGAAATTGTAAAAAACTTTTAATTATTTTTTTTTACATATAAATGGTCTTTGTTTGTTTTGCAATTTTTTTTTATAAGAATTTTATAAAGAAACTAAATTAAACTATATAAAAATTATATAAAAATAAACTTTAAATACTAAAAAAAATAATTAATATTTTTGTTTACAAATAAAATAGATTTTAAGTCAAGGATATTTTGTTTTTCAAATTTGTTTCATTTTTGTTGGTTTTTTTTTTTTTAACTTAGATATAAATATGAAATTAAAAACTAATATGTATGTACAGTAAACAGCTCTTTGCATAAAAAAGAGCTCAATTAATTAAGGGGAGGGGCCAGAGGAAAAAGTGTATTTTAAACAACTATTTACAAAAAAAAAATATAATAAAAATAATAAAAATTAAACATATTTTTACTAAAACATGCGTCAAGTAAGAGTATACTTTTGTTAAGATTTCAGAAATTGTAAAAAAAAATTGAAAAAAACAACATAAATTGAAGCTTTGTCTTTTTATTTGGTATTTTTTTTTTGTTTAGAGAGCAAAAATGTCAATAATAAATTTTTACATAAAAAAAAATCAGCTTCAATTTGGGATAGGGGTGGGGGGCAGAGGAAATTTAAGTTAAAAGAGTATAAAAATAGAGCTAGGAATGTGTTTATTATTTTCTTCTTTTTTTTTCTTTTTTTTTTTTGTTAAAGTTAATTACTTAATGATTTTGTTTTCTTTAATATTTTTTTATTAATCATACACAATGTTTTTTTGTTTTTATTTTCATATAAATCAGTCCATTTTTGCTTTAAACTTATATAAAAAATAGTATCTGCTCTTCTTTCTGCAAATATACAAGAAGACAACAGAGAGGGAGAATTAAAGTAATCAAGAGTAAAAGTAAAGGGGTAGAAGGGTTAAGGGAGAAAAAGGTAGACAAGTTTAAAATTTAAAAAAAAGAGTGGTTTGTTGGGTGTGTGTGAGTGTGGAGTGTGGTTTCTTTATATAAAAAAAAAAATCTATAAAAATATTCAACAGCGCTTGGTTTCCTTAAATCTTGTTTACTTTTCTTTAACTTTACACCTAAAATTTGTTCCTAAAAATGATGATGCTCACACGTGGCGGACTCTATATATGAGGAGTACCACATACTATAGATCTTTGGGCCGCTGTTGGTACCGCCGAGGTGGTGGAGGAACCACAGCCACCGGCCACACCTTGGGCCGCTAGCGAGGGCCATCTTTGGGAACAGTAAGCACTTTCTCCCAGCACAGAGATGCGTTTGCTATTCTCTGTATTCGAAGAGCTGGCCCCGTAGTCTTTGGTAGGTGTATGCGTAGCGCTGTTGTGCGAGCCACCCACGGCTCCCATCAGCTGAGAGGCACGATGCATGAGGGAGGGATCTGTGTTGAGTTGCTTTTGTGATTTGGCTCTCTGCAAAGGTTGTATTTGTCCCACACCGCAGAACTCTGAATTGGCATTGTTGTCAGCAGCATAATTAGAGAGAGCACCGCCATACAAAGAAGTATTCATGAGGCATTCATCGGTAGAGGTAGAGCTGGCTATATTATTAACCGATTTATCCCAGGTGTTTTTGATAATATTTGGATTGGAGTTGTCAAAAGTCAGGCCAGAACTGGAACCACGCTTAACCCCCAATGCAGCCACCCCTACACTAGACAAACCACCAGAGTTGTGATGCAAAGTAGCCACCGCATTTTGTTCGTTTTGTTTGCGGGCCTCTGCATCGTCCTTTTCTTGGGCACGCTTTCGTTTACGCTTCATGCAGAACACCACACAGGCTGCTATCACCGCTACCAAAGGCATGGCTACCGAGAGTATGGCTATCAAAACCACCTGACCGCTAGTTAAGCCATCACTTCTGGCTTGGGTGGTGGCCTCGTATTGTCGGGCATCAAAGGTGGCCGAGGAATAGGATTCTTCATCACACTGCGTGCCACGAAAACCGTTAGAGCACACACAATGAAAACTATTGACACGATTAACACATGTGCCGCCATTATGGCAGGGCCGAGAACTGCATTCATCTATATCCACTGAACAATCTTTGCCGGTAAAGCCAGGACGACAGGCACACTGATAATCATTGTTTAAATTTGTGCAAGTACCGCCATTGGCACAGGGTTTGGTCAAACACAAATCCACCTTATCCGAACAGAAAGAACCAAAGAAACCGGGCACACATTGACATCTAAACTGGTTAATCAAATCTATGCAGGTGCCACCATTTTGACAGGGATTCCCCTGGCAATCGTCAATATTTTCCTCACACAAGACCCCATTAAAACCACTGGGACATTGACATTTTGGCGAGCCATTCGAGGTAACCAAGCAGGTGCCTTTATTTTTACAAGGATTCGGAGCACACGTATCCACATGAATCTCACACATATTACCGCTATAGCCATTGGGGCACTCACACTGAAAACCCTTGGCAGAGTCGCGACACGAACCATGTATACAGGGCTTATCGGCACAAGTTACGACCTTATCCTCGCACAAACGTCCCGACCAGCCTTTTTGGCATTCGCATTTATAGCCACGCTTCGAGGCCTCTTCTATGCAGGTGCCGGAATTTTGACAGGGATTCTCTTCGCTGCAGGAATTGATTTCATTTTGACAATCGGGACCATTGAAACCGGGTGGACACATGCAGGTGTATAGACCTTGGCCGGTATTGAAGCAGGTGCCGCCATTTTGGCAGGGACGATGATTGGTGCAGTAGTTTAAGTCCTGATTGCAAAAGAGACCACCCCAACCCTCGTTGCAGATACATTCCCAAGGTTTAGAGCATGTGCCATGCACACAGCCGGGATAAGCTTCACAATCACTACAGAGATGTCCTTTCCAGCCGGCTTGACAACTAAAAAGAGATGAGAAAAAACAAGTAAAATATAAGTAAAAGAATAGAAATAAAACTAGCAAAAGTGTTTTGAGAATATGCTACAGTTAGCTTTTAAACTTGAGTTAGAAAGCTGGGATTTCAACTAGAATTTTTAGTAGTTTTAAGACAAAGGAATTTGCCATAGAAACGAAACGATGCCGACAGTCTTTGGCGACTATGTTGTTTTGAAGGCGTCTGTTAAGCTGGCAATGCCTTTACCAAAAAATAATGGTTGGTTAATTGCAGAAAATTTTGGGTCGCGGCATTATTCGTTTGGGCTTTGAAGTTAGTTAGGCCATTACCGCAAAGGACGATAACCAAAATCCTTTAATCCAAATTAAACGTTATCAACATGAACGACATGTGACTTAGTAAGGCACTATTTGTCTTAGGGCGAACATCACGATTTGGGGGTCATTGTTTTCTCTAGCGGAAAAGAATGGACTTGTTATTCAGGATCGTGCCATAAAATTGTATTACAATTTTTGTTGTGGGTTTTTTTGCAAGTCACAGGAGGGTTTCTTCGTGAGTCGTTTCCAAAATAAATAAATAATTAAATAAATAAATTTTTTGTAATTTGAAAATGTTTTCTTTCGAATCGAATTACGGAGACACCCTCAAACTCAACATAACCCAGAGGCCATCATTCAAATTCGAGAGAAAGTATTTGTTTTCTTAGCGTCTATTGCTATCGCAAGAAGCCATAATTGACATTTTAACGATGTTATATTAGGTCTGTTCCACATGCATAACGAAACAGTCCGAACTTGCCCAAAGTTACCCAAAAGCGTTCCACATAACAATTTTTGTTCAATTATGAGAGTAATTGAGAGAGTAATTTTTTTCATTTCCTGTACAAATTTGCACGAACTTTTTCTTTGGGTAAGTTCGGACAAGAATTTAACAATCAGCTGGTTTTTGTTTACATATGAAACTGAAAATTAATTAAAAAATTTGCAAGCAAAAGAAAAAGTTTAGTTTGAGTTAAAAAATATATTAAAAAGCAAAATGGAAGGTTTTAATGAAAAAGTTAAAGTGGTAAATACATTAGTGAATAGATATCTCCCTTGTTCTTTAAATTTACACTGGCTCAGCTTTTCTTTCAGTTCTTTTTAAATTATTTTTAACATCTGATGGCAATGATGCAAATGTTTTGTTTTTATAATTTTATTGCTTTTAAGCGTCTAAAATTACTTAAATAGGTTTTAATTTAAAAAGTAAGCACCATTAGTATTACAAGAAGTCTAAAAATGTTTTTTTGCGTTCCAGCAATTTTGGGTAGTTTTGGCAAATTTAGAGAGTAATTTTCATTTTACTCTCATTAGTCCGAACTTGTCCGAGATCTTGTGGAACACACCTATTGTTAACTAGATGTAACTGAATAAAAAAAATATAATTACCATTTCAATCCTATCAATCCTATTTTACAACAACATGTTTAAAATTGCGACACTCTTTTAGAGTGTTAAAACTTATTTTTTGCTTGTCTTTGGATCAAAGCAATTTTATTTTTAAATTTCTATTGCGAATGTTTGACCTTATTTATTGCAAATTTTTTCAAAACAAAACTTATGATACATTCGATATGTTTGACATACATATTTTGAAAGTATTGCAAATTGATTTCTTAGCAAGATCACCGCTACAAACAACAAAATGTATTATGCTTCATTTAATTAAATCAAACTCCTTATGATAAAAAATAATCTAGTACAAAAAAACAACTTTAGCCGCCAGCTATTGCAAATATAAGAAACAAATACAAATGGGTATGCAATTTTCAAAGTGAATGGAGTGATTTTTGTTTAGCTCTTTCAGCTGGAGCAAAACGAATTGTAGCATCTCAAATGATCAGGCAGACGCAAGCGTAAGCGTTAAAAAAACACAAACAGTTACAAAAATCAATAAGAAAAAATATGCAAATAAATCACTAGAAAAAATGCGAAATCGTTTAAAAGACCCTTAAGGTGGTAAGAATGGGCCGAAAGCAGCACAACCAAACAACTGCTACGGCATTGAAGAAAACAAATCACCTGTTAAACAGATCTAAAAAGAGATCTTTAAAGAATTGTAAAAGTATTTGTTGTTGCATATGGCAAAAGAACGAACAATAAAACAACTCCTCTTGTTGCACATCCGCCAAACGAAATGAGAACAGACAAGCGTAAATTAACATGACAACTTAAAAGTCTTGTACAAAAAGAAAAAAATACAACTTTTTCCCAAAAAACAAAAGAAAAGGGGGGAAATAAGTCAGCAACTTAACGTATTTAAAGATAAAAAAAATATATTGTATTTAATCTCTTTCAGCAAATAAAAATTACTTTTAAAAGAAAATATTTAAATAGGTTTTTTGTTTTATGTTACAACAACAAAAACAACAAAGACAAAAGAAACTTAAGAAATTTTTACGTTTCACGCAAATGCACACTTTGCCGTTGTTGTTGTTGTATTGAATACTTATTTATACAAACACATGCACACACATGGGCTTCTTTGTTGAAATGTTGTTTAAATAGTAGTGGTGGGGGTCCAGGGAAAGCCCCACAGTTTGTCTTGTATGTGACCATTTTTGCAAATTATTTCTCACGATTAATTTAAAATATTTTAAAGAGTTTTTTTCTTTTTTTTTAAGGAAACCAGTCTCTATGTCATTTATAACTGAATACAGCAAAAATTTATTACTTTATATTGCTGTTGTTGTTGTTTTTGCATTTATTGCATTAAATATTTAATAAAAAAAAAAAAAAAAAAGAAAGAAAACTAAACTGTATTCTTGAGTTTAATTAAAAATTATTATTAAAATTAATTAAGCTGAGATAAAGAGTGGGTGTTAGAAGACATTTGTTTTTGAAATCGTACATATGTATGTGTTTAGTTGTCGTTGTTTTTGCATATTCCATATTTGAATATTAAGGTCAAAGGTTAATTAAAACAAGTATCGAAATTCTTAACATAATTGAGCTCACACAAATCACAGCAACAGAAAATTGTACACGAAATATTAAGAAAACCAAAATTAGGACGATTTTTTTTATTTGAGTTGATACTGAAAAAAAAATGTTGGATTTAATTTACCTTAACATTACTATCGGAGCTCGGTTTTGACGAATGATATACATAGTGTCAAGCTCCAAAAATATTTTCAAGCATACAAATGAATTTTAAGACACCAAATGTAAAGACTATCATCCAATATGAACATATCAATGGTATAGGTTGCCAGCGTTTGAAAAAAATATGTTGATTGATATTCAGCTACCGACAATCAATCACATTGGCAAGTACGACGATTGATGAGCAGCATGTTTGAATGATAAATCTTCGTAACAAAAAAATGGGAATTTATAAATGCAAATGGTAATATAGCGCCCTTGACACGAGAGTGCACATGATTGTACAAACTGTGTGAAGGGTATATAAGATTCGGCACAGTCGAATTTAGCACTTCTACTTGTTTTTGTATGAAATTTTGACATATGGAAAGTAGCAACCCAGGCATACATATATTTATTCATCAGTTAATCGGAGTTTTCGGAAAGAATTATTATGTTTATGATTTTATACCCGCCACCAAAAAAATGGTGGGGGTATATTCATTTTGTCATTCCGTTTGTAACACATCGAAATATCCATTTTAGACCCCATAAAGTATATATATTCTAAATCGTGGTTTGATTTTATGACGATCTAGCTATGTCCGTCCGTCTGTCCGTCTGTCCGTCTGTTGAAAGCACGATAGAGGTCGCACCGAAAAAGCTAGGGGGCTCAAATTTTGCCAGAATCTTTCTTATAGACAAGGTTTGTTTGGTATTGAAAATGGGCTAAATCGGAATATTAGGAAGAGAGTTATAGATCGAAAAGCAAGAGTAGGTCGAAAAAACCGTGTCCTTCAAACATCGAATAAAATGGAATTGTGTCCAAACGCATTAACGTAGACTCATGAAACTTCGAATATATATTTCGTGAGTAAAAACAATATTTTTCGCCGAAAATTATCTAAATCTATGCATTAGGAGAGGAGTTATCGATCAAAATGTACGAAAATTTATACCGCACAGTGTATTTTTCGGTATATTTAAAAACAAAAACGTCATAAAAGCAACAAAATTGGATGTACGACTCTGAAATTTTGCACACTTTGCTTATTGGTGAGACGCTTTTTTGTAACGGAAAATCAATGTGCCACGCCCACTTTTACGCCCACCTCCCATATAACGTTTTACCCAAAATTCATATAATTTCTCAATTTATGTAGATTTTGGAATAATAAAGGGCTATACTGAAACATCTCAGTTGTACTCATTCGAAAATACAACTTTGACACGACCACTATAACGCCCACTTTTCACGTTATATACCGTTAATGAAATTTAAAAGCTCATAAAACCGTCAAAATTAGAGGTATGATGATCAAATTCGCTACGTATATCCTTTTAGGCAATGTCATTACTGCGCCAGAAAATTAAGGCGCCACGCCCACTTTTACGCCCACCTCCCATATAACGTTTTACTTAAAATTCATATAATTCCTCTATTAATAAAGATTTTAGAATAATAAAGGACTATATTGAAACACCTAAGTTGTACTCATTCGCAAAAATAACTTTGACACGCCTACTATAACGCCCACTTTTCACGTTATATACCGTTAATGAAATTTAAAAGCTCATAAAACCGCCAAAATAAGAGGTATGATGATAAAATTTGCTACGTATATCCCCCTAGGCAATGTCATTACTGTGCTAGAAAATTGAGTTGCCACGCCCACTTTTACGCCCACCTCCCATATAACGTTTTACACAAAATTCCTCTTATTTCTCTATTAATAATGATTTTGGATTAATAAAGGGCTATATTGAAACACCTAAGTTGTACTCATTCGCCAAAACAACTTTGACACGCCTACTATAACGCCCACTTTTCACGTAATCTACCGTTATTGAAATTTAAAAGCTCATAAAACCGCCAAAATTAGAGGTATGATGATCAAATTTGCTGTGTATATCCTTCTAATCAATGTTATTGTTGTGCCAAAAAGTTTAGGTGACACGGCCACTTTAACGCCTACCTCCCATACAACGGCTTACCTTAAATTCATGTAATTTCTCTATTGACAAAGTTTTTGGGAAAATAAAGGGCTATATTGAAATATTTAAGTTGTATTAATTAGTAGAAACTTTATTGACACAGCTACTTTAATACACTTTCATTTCATTTAAGGACCGATGTTGTATTAAAATAAAACACAAATTATTTAGGATATTATTATTTCTTTTTATAATGATAATATTTGTATGGTTCAATTATGTATTTAACAAAATATCGGCCAAATGGCCCCCCGATCCTTGGCGCCACTCCTCTATCTGATGGTCCAAATTTTCAATGACAATGTTGATGCTCAATTATTGGGCATGATGATGAGTCGAGGTTGACTGCTCTTTTGCCACACTATCGCAAAAAACAGCAATAGTTCCCATTCAACAAACTAAGAAGGCATTCACAGATTTTCTAACATTTTATGCAGACCTGTTTTGCAGAAATTTAAATATTTTTTACAATTCTCCCGATTGTGGACGAATTTGAACGATTATGTTGATCAAAAGAATTACGAAGTGCACAAAATGCATTTTGATTTGAACGCCCATTTTTATAAGAAACCTGAATAACTTTAAAGCGTTGCTCATTTGCGTATCTTTCCACGGATCAAAATGAGTAAGTTTGAGATTGAGAAATGTCAAGTGAAATGCAGAAAACAAACTTAAAGACTAGGTGTAGTTCACTTTCAACATGGGCCCTTAAAATTTAACCACCTTCTACAAATAAAGTGATACATATTTTATTATAAAGAGATTATTCCATAATGATTAACAAAATAATAAATATTGTGCTTTAAATGTACACAAAATTGGTGGTGGGTATAAAAGATTCGGCACAGCCGAATATAGTGCTCTTACTTGTTTATGTTTATGTTTATATAAAGTTTGACATTTTAAATAAATGAGAGAAAAGAGAGAAGTGTTTTTTATCAATGTACTTTGGCAGCTGACGTTTAAAATAAGTGAAGAAAAAAAGAATCAGCTAACGAATCAAGACTACCTGATGAATAAATAGTTCTGGGCACAGCTGATAAATTAAGGCTACCTGATTTATTATACCTTCTTTCATGTGTCAGCTTTGATTATTCAAAATAAATCTGTGGCTTGAAGCTAAAAGGGCCAATGTCAAAATATTTACTTTTGAGAAAATTTAAATTGAACTTAAACTTTTATAGATGCTTTCATAGTGAAATTGGCCAGCATTTTATTTACGAAGCTGTTCTGGGTTAAGTACGAATTTAGCTAAAAAAAGAGCAAGAAAACAAATCTAATGCAATAATTAACTCAAAAGAGCAAAAAAGTGACATTGGTCCTTTTGGCTTCAAGCCACAGAAATATAACCTGCTGCAGTCTAAAACATTTTTCTATCGGCAAAAAATTGTATCCAAAAGAAAAAGGCTTTTAAAAATATAAAGGGTCCACGTTTTAGCTCATGTCTGATTTGACAGATAATTAGTTTTATCCTTCCGCTAAACGAATATGGTTGTGTATACACTTGAACAACGCTGGAAAATATTGCGGCATTACTTTGGTCGATTTTGTCAAAAAAATAAAATCATCTTTTCAGATGAAGCTCATTTTGACATTGGCGGGTATGTAAACAAGCAAAATTGTCGCATTTGGGGCACAGAAAACCCGCACGCATACATTGAAAAGCCGATACACCCAAAACGAGTCACTGTTTAGTGCGGATTTTGGTCCAGAGGCATAATTGGGCCATTTTTCTTCGAAAATGAGCAAGAAGTGGCCGTTACAGTCAATGGCGATCGTTAGCGGGCCATTTTAAACGAATTTTTGTTCACAAAAATTAAAGAGGAGGATATTGGCAGCACTTGGTTTCAACAGGACGGCGCTACGTGCCACACAGCCGAAGCTACACTCGATGTTTTTATAGCATTTTCAAAAAAAAAAAAAAAAAAGTTATTTGGCGGACCCTTTACATACTTGTTTGATTATGGTGTTTTTTTTTTTGCACAATTTGCTAAATTAATAAAGTAATTTGTTAATAATTTTTTTTACTTTCTTGCAGCACAAACAAAACAAAAAAGCTTGACAAGAAACCATTAAGTAGTTTTTTGGATTATTGTGGCACGAATGAAAATATTTTACTAGGGGATCATGATGAGCTTTTAAGGCCCTATCACCTCCCCCTCGCCCCTCTTGTGCTTTAGTGTATGTATGTGTGTGAAGTGAACTTTATTTAAAACAATATTAAAGGTTTTTAATGTTTTTTTGTTTTTGTTTTTTTTGCATATTTCTAATGCAACAAACATCAATAACACTCCTCTCATTAGAAACTGAAAATAGAAAGAAACAAAAAAAAATCAACAACAACGACACACCTTGTGCAGCAATTTTATCAACAATAACATAAAATTGTTTACTATACCGAGTGCTTCCAATGAAAAGGGCAAACACTTCTTGGTGCAAATAAATTGAAATCTACAAATAGAATTGAAAAAGTAAATGACAGTGGTGGCTGGTTTAAGTAGTTTTTGTTTTATGGCGCTCTTTTTCTTTTGTATTAAGTTTTATTAAATATGTATTATTAGAGGAGTTTCATTTTACGTTTTGCACAGAGGAATGTGTCTATAAAACGTTTTGAAAAGTTTTCTATTACAAAAATAAAAAATAAAATAAATTTTTTTAAATAATATTCCCATCAAAATTTTTTTTTATAAATTATAACATCAGTATATTAATTTATTAAAAAACCAAACAAAAACGCAAAAAGTATAACGGGGAATATGACTAAGTCTTTCAGGTGTAAATTTACACTTTGCTTAGCTTAGGATTTCTTTAAAAAATGTTGTAGAATTCAAGTTGATTTTGAAAAATGAAATGAAAAACAAATATTATATTGAATACAATGTTGTGTGTGGAGTTTTTTACAACAAAGTGGGAAGTTTCTTATTATTTTAATACGTTTTTGGTTGTTGTTGTTGTTGTTATTGTTGTTGTTGGTGAGTATACGAAAATTGCTTTAGTCAGCAATTTTGTGGTTTTTAGTATCTTTTTTTCTTCTGTTTGCATTAAAAACTAAAAAATATATGTATATAAATAATTGTGCTCTTGCACACACTCTAAGAGATGTCTAAGAAAACAAACTTAATTTCAAACGGAAATCACACATTAAGTTTAAATAATTTTCAAGCAATTTAATGTTAAACCAAAAACAATAAAAAA
Organism: Phyto melanocephala; assembly: GCA_941918925.1. Lineage (NCBI taxonomy): Eukaryota > Metazoa > Arthropoda > Insecta > Diptera > Rhinophoridae > Phyto > Phyto melanocephala. The sequence continues at coordinate 47,228,541 of OW799233.1, read as the reverse complement.
TAAATATAAAAAAAATTAGCAGACATATGGAGAAAAAAGTATGCTTCTTTTTTTTCAGCAGGTGTTATTAAAATGTTCAAGAAGAACTTAAATGCAATTTAAATAAATTTCCAATACTTTGTAAAAGAAAAAAAAAATTAAAAAAGAACTGTATCGATAAAAGAGCCTTCACCCATTAAATAATAGAAAGAAAAAAAAACTAAAATTCAAAATAATAATAAATTTTGTTTTACTATTTTGTATGCACATAATGCATAATGATGACGATTCAAGAAAAAAAAATTTTTTTTTTTTTTTGCAATATTTCCCACTAAACAGGCGTAGTTTTAAAAGACAATGAATGCACAAACTCACTCAAAACGAAACCAAATAAAAAACTTGTTGTTAAACCATATCACTACCATTTAAAAGTCTTTTATTTAATTTTTAAGTATAAATCGTTTTGACTGTCCGTCCATCGGTCCGTCCGTCCATTTGTCTTATGGAGAGTGTGTGTGCACAACATTTGTAAGTAAAGTTGTTTGATTTTATGACATGTTGTGTGTGTAGAATTATTAAAACATTCCCACACTTTGAATAATTTTTTTACATTTTTGTTTTCTGTTTGTATGTAGTTTTAGCCCAAACACACACACACACACCCATTCAGTCAATATTAATAAAACAAGACTACTTGGCAGTTGAAGAAAACGTACGTAGAATTGACTTAAAAAAAGAAGCTACGGATTCTTTGACGTTTAAACAAATAGACCACATTAAACCAAAATAAAAAAATAAATAAAATTAAAATAAAATAAAGGTAGGGAATTGTAAGAATGCAACTTAAAAAAAAAACAGGAAAAGTAATTGATTTAAGGCCGCAAGAAAAAGAAATTAGGAAAATAAAACAAATTTGTTTGATTGATTTCTTAATCCCTAATTTCATTGATCACCTGACTTCACTTTAAAAAAATTTCCATACAAATGTTTAAAGCAAATCTGTGACAATAAGGACAAACTGTTTATGCCTGTTTTCAGAGTTTTTTCAGAAAAAGCACTTTAAAATTTTTTAATTGATTTAAAAAAAAATGATTAACTTTAAAATAAATATTTTATAATTAAAGGAGCATAAAATATTATTGCATTGAAAAAATATGAAAAAAATTTTTTACGCTATAACTTCCTGTTAATTTGGTAAAAATTCGCCTGATGATGGTTTTAAATTACGGAATTACAATGGTGTTTATTATCTTAATTTTTGCTTATGTCGACGTTAATCAGTTAATCCTTTTTGCCACAGAAATAAAAAAATAATAGTCGGCTTAACTCGATCATGTATAAAATACTTTTTTCTAACTCGATAGAACTAAAATTTGTAAAAAATAATAAAAAAAAAGTTAATTTTAATCAAGCAATTTTTTTTTTAATTTTTGAAAAGTCCTATAAAGGGCATTAACATTTGAACATTAAATCGCCACCGCGGTTAAACTTGGGGAAGCACAAACATTTTTGGTGTGCAATTTGAGACCAGTAGCTAGTTTATCAGCATAACCCATGACTTGACATGGAACCACAGAAAATAATCAGACCAATTGACAGGTCCATTTCTCTAAAAGAAATTATCGTCAAAATGTTGTTTTAAAAAAATCGATGGATGCGGTTGCTGTATTGCACGTAGCCCCCACCCTGTTGAAACCACATTTCTCTTAGATCAATGTCAACCAGATTTTCAATTAAAAATATTATTAATCATGTTGCTACAACGATCTATATTGACCGAAAACATCTTTGAATAATTAATGTTTAAGAAAATGGTTCATTGTTATCGATGTAGTAAAGTCTGTTAGGATCTGTGGTGTGTCTATTTATTAATAATTCCGCTAAGCCAAAAATTAGCATCATCCCTTAATCGTTTCTGAATAAGATAATTTGACAAAAAGGGTCAAATTTCTCTCGAAATTGTTCTTACGAGAGAAATATATCGATGAATTTGTCTTAAGGATACCAATGTTGTTCACTAAAGACCATGACCATTAAGTCAAAGAATAATTTAAAAAAATGCGACACCTACAATCATGCGGGCACTACACTCGGCAGTAGGGTGATCGACTCGGTTTTACAACCGGTGGAAAACCCGGTTTTTTCTTCTTTCAGCTGGCGGTTTTTTACAAATGTTGATTTTTTGAATATCGAATACACCGGTTTTTTTATCCGAAAAAGCCGGTTTTTTTTTAATTTTTTAAAGCTTATCACAAATCTTTGTAACCAATCGTACCATAGTATATTTAGTACGCGAAAAGTTTCCAAAAATCAAAAAATAAAAACTATTAAATATTCTTCCATAATATTGTAAGAAATTTATTTGTTGTTTAAAAAACAAATGTAAAATAAGAAAAATAATTAAGCTTAAATATTATTTTTTTATAGGATAAAAAACTAACCTTAAAACTTAAAGGTAATTGAAGCATAAACTTAGCTGATCGATCACTTTTAGCTAAAAAAGTGTAGTTCAAATAAAGAAGAACCAATAATCTCTCCTTCCAGATCCTAATTTTAATTAAAGACATTGAGTGTCTGTCAACTTAAATTTCAATTAAACCATCGAACAAACTAGTTTATGTCTATATTTGTATGTCTGTCAGGGGTATAAGAAAGAATTTTTAAAATTAAATTTTAAAGATTTTCTCCCTAGCCTTTAAAATGTATTTTAAATTACAGAAATCATTTCAAACAAAATACGTTAGTGCATATTAGTTTAAAAGATCTATTTAACATTTAAAAAATAAACAGAAGGAGATACAAAAATTTAAAACAGCCTTATAAAAAGTTTTATTTATTTATTAATTTATTGTATTTATTTATTTTACTTGTAAAGAGTACCTTTTGTCTTTAAATTCAACTAAACCAAAAACCAAATTAGTCAACAGCATTTATGTCAGTTATTGCGTAATTGTGCAGCCAAACTGTAAAAATTTCATATTTATATATAAATTTTATTATTATCTTTTTTTACAATATTTTTTAATTTTTTCTTTAAATATTATATTTTATATATTCGAACCGGTTAACCGGTTTTTTTCTCAATTTTCAAAATAGCAACCGGTTTTTTTAATTTTAAATTTCAAACTATTTGAAAACTGGTTTCCTAAAAAAGTCGAATAATCGATCACCCTACTCGGCAATAAAAGCGATATGAAAAATGTTAACGTAGTTGTTGCAATACTTTTTTAGCAAAAGTTCTGGGATATTTTACACGGATGGTCGAAACTGGTGGTGTATTTAGAACCCATAGTAGTGTTATTACCTCGGGTATGTTTTTTTTGCCATTTACGAAAGAGCCAAAAAATACCTACACATTGAATAGATAAAGAGCCAAAAATGTTCCCATATCTGCTTCTTGTGGTATTTTATATAAATCTGCTGAACATCATATACCCAAAAAATACAAGGATCAAACAGTTTTCTATGCCTTTTCAGCATGACGCTATGAAACTATTTATAACAGCAACACTAAGTCGATTAGGAGCAATTAAATTCCATTTGCAACGTGGAAAAAGGGGCGGGGGGATTTATTAAAATTAAATATATACAAATTGTTAAAAAAACAAAAAATACTTACATGCATTGATTGGGTTTATCACAATGACCATGTTCACAACCTTTGGCACATTTGGCTGAAAAACAAAGAAAAAGTAAAATTAGAAAAAATTTAAAATTATAAATTTGCACTTAAAATATAGTAAAAATATTTTGTTTTAAATCTAAACTTTCCAACTGGATCCTAAAAAACTTCGATAATAAAGATTTGAAATTTTTAAATGCTTTAACAAAATTTTATACACAGAACAAAGCTTTTGTAGAAGAGATAAAATAAAAATGTATAAACTATTTTAACCATATTTGCTTTAAAATCCCTGTTCTCATGGTTTATGCTGCAGAAAAAAAAAAAAAATTAACAGCCAAAAAGGAATCAAACAAGGAAAGACCCAAGATAAAGCCAACAAACATATCTACAAACACTCTTACTCAATATTGTTAGCAACATATAGCAGAAAAGATCCCATGATCTTTTATGTTTAAAAGTCTCTATAGTTGATGTTGAAGTGGTAGAACGTAAAAAGACATTAAAAGAAACACGTTTAAAAGCATCTGTTTAAGCCCTTTTTCCACATTTTTCTTGCTTTTGCATTAAAGCCATAAACAGAAAACGTGCCGTAGAAACAGCAACAAAAAAAAAAAAAAAAAAAGAACAAATCAAAAAGGACTGGTTTTAAAACATTTTATAGATTTTCATTCAATAACAAATTTTGTTGTTTGATTTTTTGTAGAAAAAAAAATAGACGGTCGATGTGGCTAGAAAAGAAAATCTGTAGCAGAGGAGCTAAAAAAAATTCTTAAGAAAATTTCAGGTTTTCTTGAGATTTTTTCTTGTTTGGTTTGGGTTTTCTTTGCTTGGCTTTAAACTTTAATGCCAATAATGGTAAAATGCTTTTAATTTTTTTTTTTCTATAGTTACTTTGTGCAAAGTTTTTTTTTTTAATGTTCAAATAGAAAGTGAATACCGGTTAAGTGAGTTTTAAGACTGGGAATTTCTATTAATTTCAACACATGATGCTGAAACTGAAAAAAAAAATATTCACACGCCCTCAAGGATAAATATTTTCCAAAGAATTTAATAGTTAGACTTTCACTAAGATTATTTATTTTTTTTTTTTTAAACTTTTTATATAAATAAAATCACAAAAAAGTAAGGGTTAAATTTTACCATCATTTCAGACGTTTTAGAAAAATACATACAGTACATACATACATACAAATAGAAAACATATCTGTCAAGTCACTGTTATTTTGTATAATGATCACTTGAAAACTCAGAAGAAGAAAAAAAAAGAAACCAGCCAAATCAATTTAAGTGATTCATCAAATATTTATTTAAAAATTTCCTATAAACAAATTAAATAGTAATTATATGTAAAGCAAAACTAAAAGAAGAAAGAAAAGAATGAATATGTTTGAAGAAAGGAATCTGAAGCACCTAAGTATTCAATAAATATTAATAATGAATTATTAAACGATTTCAATAAATAAATTTCAATTGAAATTTTTGAAATGTCATTCAAAAGAATTTTTTTTTTGTAAGTTTTCCTGAGTAAAAAAAAGAACCGGTTTTTATTTGAAACCCTCAACAATCAATAATATTTTTTATACGATTTTTTCTCTCTTGATTTTTTTGGTTCAATATTATCATAAATTATACAAGAAAAGTTAAATTAGAATTAAAAAAAAAAATGATAACAAAAATTTATTATGTGTGAGAAAAATTTTACTTCTTTAAAAAAAAAAAAAAAAAAAAAAAGAAAATAAAAATATTAAACAAAATCTTTTAAAAGACAATATGAACGTAAAAAAAATCATAAAAAAATGATATAAAAATGAATGCTGCTTTATAAATATTAGAAATTTTAAACAAAAACAGCATCCGTTTGAATGATCCAAAAAAATAAAAGACCTCCAAACAAAGAACAAAAGAAATGCGCTATATGACTGCTATTGCTACCAAAAAAAATCAAATAAATAAATGCTGAAACTCTAATACTGCTAGAGACCATAGAGGAATATACTCTACAGCAGCACCAAAATAAAAAAAACCCATAATAAAGAACCTTTTTATTTATTTTTACTTATAAATACATAAAGTAAATGAAGTTTTCGAAAAAAAAACAAAAGTAAGGAACCTGGCTGGAGAGTAAAAAATATACTCTTTTTTTGAGTAGTACATATGTAGTAGTAGTGGTGTTGGTAGTCCATGCATTTAACTACAACAACACAAAATTTAAGAAAAGCAGTAAAAATCTTCCCACGCCAGCATTAGGGCCTGTGGAGGGTATGAGAGGCTTGCAACACAGGTAAAATCTACAAACACCAACAATCGAACAATTTCAATTTATACTACACCAACCCAACCACTACTAATACATACTACTGATGAGGATTTTATTTCTTATTTCTTAAACAGGCATTTAACAGGCATTTGTTGATGTTTGAACTGATCATGACGACGAAGACGATTATGTTGGTTCTGCTGCTGCTACTTTTACGATTAAATGAAAAGAACTCCTGAGGATAGTTCGATCCCTTTTCGTTCATACACACAAACATATCATGACGTAAAAAAATGCTATAAAAAATACCTGTTTGTGAAAAGGAAGTGTGTGTTTATCAACTACTTGAAGCAGCAGCAACAGCAGCCTGACTGATCATACTACTCTAGTAGACCCTTTTTTTTGGACACAGAGGATGAAGATTTTTTCGTTTTTTTGGTAATTTTGTGTGTATTTTTTTTTTAGCTGGCTGGTATTTGGGGTATTTATTTGTGTGTTCGTATGTGTTCAGGGATAAGTATTGGAAATTATCTTGAACTGAATGACGGATGTTGATTACACACCTCTTTAGATAGTAAAAATTTAAAACAGGTTTTTAAGCTTTTTCAAAAAAAAAAAAAAAAAAATACAGCTGCTTGTGAAACACAACTAAAATTTGTTAAAGGAACAATAAAAAACAACAAAATCAAAAGAAATTATAAATTAAAAAAAAACAATCTTTTTAAGGAAAGTACTAAAAATTAAAAAAAAAATCGAGAAAACAATAAAAATAATTTTTTCTAAACTATGCTCTTCGTTAATCGTTTACCCGTTTTCTCTTAGAATCAACGAAAATTTATGAAAAAAACTATACAATATTTTAAATTTTTAAAAAAGGTACAAAATTTACAAAAAGTACTATTTTGTTACATTTCTAAGTTTAAAACAAAAATTTATCAAATTGCTTGTGGGTAATAAAAAACGTATTTTAAAGGAAAGTACTAAAAATTTTATAAAATGGAGCAATCTATTAAAAATTACTTTTTTGGTACTTTTTAGAAACTAGTTTTAAGAGCTAGATATTTTTAAAAATTATTAAAGGTACTTTCTTTAAACAACTAAGGAAAACTGTTGCGATATTACCAAGAAGCAGAACAAAAACTTTAAAAAATTGTAATAAAAAGTAACAAATATTTTATTTTGAAAAAGTACTTTTTTAGTGTTTTTTTAATTCTTAAAAAAATTTAAAAAGGATTACAAAAATTTAAAAACAGCTTTTAAAATAAAACTTTTTCTTTAAAAATAATTTAAAGTACTTTTTTTAGGTACTTGGGTAAATTTCTACCCAAAACTGCACAAAGTAAAGTCGAAACCTGTGGGTAAATTATGGCATTCGAACTCAATCGAAATTTGAAAATTCTTATTAGAATCTCTATACCAAAAGCACAGCGGCTCGATCGTTCAAGTAAAAGTTCAATCATGATTGAATGCCGTAATTTGCCCCCTACTTAGAAAGAGTACAAAAAAATGCAAAAAGTACTTATTTTGGTACATTTTTTAAATGTTAGCAAAAAGTACAAAATTTATTTTAAATTTTTTTGTTTTAAATAACAAAAAATTATTCTGTATAGTAATTTAAATCATGGAATAGCTTAAAAAAAGTAAAATACAAACAATGCAACAAGTACTTTTTTGGTACTTTTTTCAAAATCTTAAAAAAATCATACATTTTTTTCTTTTTGTTTTAAACAAAAAAAATAATTTTTTTTTGTAAGTAAAAACCCGGACCACAATTGAAATTAAAAAAAAAAAAAAACTTGAAAAAAGTACAGTTATACAAAAAGTACTTTTTTTTATTATTATTTTTTTTTTCAACAAAACCCCGGACCATAATTGAAATTAAAAAAAAAAAAAAAACTTGAAAAAGTACAGAAACAGAAAAAGTACTTTTTTTATTACATTTTTTAATATTAGGAAATAGCATACAATTTAAAAAAAAAAATATTTATTCTGTAAAAAAAAACCCGGACAAGCATTTAAATTATAGAAAAACTCAGCAAAAGTACAAACATTAAAAAAAAGTACTTTTTGGTAATATTTCAAAATGCTTGGAAATTAAATACAATAATTTTTAAATCTATTGTTTTAAATCAAGAAAAAATAATAATAAAATATAACATTTATTTTAATCAATACTTACGTTTATCACAATAATCTCCTTGCCAACCTGACAAGCAGATAATCTCGCCCGTTTCGGAGCAAGTGTAATGACCAAATTGATCATCCCTGGGCCGGCAGAGATTAGCACAACCCGCACCATAATAATGAGGATCACAGGTAACACGAAAATCATATTCCAGCCATGTGTATTGTGATTCAGATTTATTTGTTTTCCATTCGGGTGATACTTCTAAAACTTGTTGCACTGATAAACGTTGTATCAACAAATCTATAACGAAAAAAAAAAAACAAAAAGAAAGACAAACACACATTAGTAAAAGAAAATGGACTAACATTGAGGGCTTTGCTTAAAGGTATAAAATAAAGCAGGTTATTTATACAATATACATAGACATGCATAAGTATGTGAGTTAAAATGTATGCAAGATTAATTTAAAAAAACAACGTTAGGAATACACGTAATGAGTTATAAAGTAGTCGTAAGAAGAAAATAAAACAGCATGTAAAAGAACAGACCCAAAAAAAAAAAAAAAGTGGGCTGGCCTTCAAGAAGTATCATCAGTAAGAAATGCTGGCAAATGAAAATTTTCGAACAAATTGTTCAAGAGGTACGTTGATAATCTTTTCAAATTATTAACTAAATTATGAAAGAAGAAAAGCATTTAATAGAAATTAGATAAAAATCTCAAAAAATAAAAAGGGAAACATTTCTTAATGAAGATATAAAATGGTAATAAAGCTGAAGATGGTGGCATTTAAATGGTAAACGCTTATATTGTTGCTAATTTTGTAAATTAATAATTTTTTTCTTAAATAATTTCTTTGAACGTACTTTAAACACACTCTGAGCACACGAGTTTTCAAAAGAATTAGCCACAAAAAAAAAAATCATTAACCCTCTAACTGGTAAGACCGTCTTAAGACGGTCTTCGCTTTTTGGGCTGTAGTGCTGTATTTTACATTTTTTAGCTTCAAAATAGTAAATAATGTATTTAGAAAACATTGTTTTACATTTGTTGTTCTGCACAACACATTCTGATTAGTCGTTTTTTAGCTGTGATCAATCAAGTGCAAAAAGTAAGCAAAATAGCATCGAAAATTATTTCGTAAATTAATTTTTTTGCTCCAATTAAAAAACCACATTTAGAATAAAGTGATCGACTTCAAAATTTTACGGTAAGTAGGTAACATATTATACTTTGGTTTTATTATATACTGGAAGTAAAAAAATAAAAATAATTGTACTTTCAAGCTGAAATAGTGAAGGCAGTCTTAAGACGGTCTTGCCGGTTTGTGTGTGCAAAAATGTTCCCCTTTTTTCATTATTGCTTGTATCTTTTGTTCATGAAAACACGATTGTTTTTATGTTGTTCTATTACTTCTTTCCTTTCATTTTACCACTGTATTAAAGTTGGATCCTACTAGTCGTCCTTATAAGAAAAAGATAAATTTAGAGAAAATGTCTGATGAAGAATTGCTCGAGCTTATCGATTGTGTGAAGAGTTCTATAGAGAGCGTAGATACATGTTTTAATACCGATGACATTATTGCTGATCCTACTTGTGTTTTTGACAATATCGAAAGCGACACTTTGCCAAAGGATACGGAACAGGTCGCAAAAGAATATGTTCACAACATGGGTAGAGCTGAGACTACGGATGTATGTGTAGAAGCAATAAATTCTTTACTGAATATCAGCACAATTGACATACCATCGCCTCTTTAGACTTCTGTTGAAGATGTAGCAGATGTCAAAACCGTTGCGACGCTAGAACCGTCCAATCAACTGCAACCACAAAAAGATGCTTCAAAAGTAAACGAGCTCGATCTCCGTTGCCAACAGCTGAATTTACTGGAATCGCTGTGCGCTGGAGAAAAATATAAACACAAATTTCAGCACAAATTCCACTGAAATAAAACATTATCGACTGCCCTCTGATTTTCCGAGAATTCAATGCTCACATGGATCGAGTAGATCTTATGGATGAACTGATGGGTCGATATCACATTCGAGCTTGGACTCGGAACAGTATGCAAAGATTGTTCTACCATTTTGTGGACATGGCCTCTACAAATGCATTTATTTTATATAAACGTTTGCATTCCAAGCAGCATGATTCCAATAATGTATCTGATGAACAACTACTTTTAAAGCATCCTGATTTCCGTGGAGAAATAGCTGCTGGACTCGTTTCTTTAAAAAATAAGTGGACTGTAAGACGGCCATCCCTTGGTCAAAATCTTGATGAGCCCTTATCAACACAGCCTGAAAAGTCAAGTATTGGGAAAAAAACCTGTCCATCCTGTTTTTAATGTTCAATTTGATTGTGTCGATCACTTTCCTATTTGGGTGGATAGAAAAAGCAAAAAAAAGTGTAAAGATTAAAAAAAATTGACACCCAAATCATTTGTTCGAAATGCGACCTGCATTTACGTGGTCAGATAGATTGTTTCTGGGACTACTACCATAAAAAAAAATATTTTAAAGATTTTTGCTCCTTTCTCTTAATAAAACTTTACTTTTAGATAAAATTTACCTCGCATATTTTATTACATGCAAATCGGTAAGACCGTCTGTAGACGGTCTTCCCTATTTTTTACCTAGCGTAGGTCCAGAATGTTTTTTTGTCTGAAAATTTATATTTACGGTCCTCTTGACTATATGTACCTGAAAAAAAAAATTATTGGCCTTGTCCGGTCATTTTTACAGTCTTGCCTGTTAGAGGGTTAATAAAATGGAAATGAAAAAAATGACTAAAAGAAACGAAGAATTATAAAAACGTTTGTATGGCATACAATTTGCAACCAACAACAACATGTTTAAATATATAAACAATTTTTTTGTTTTTGTTAAACAAGCGATCGACAACTTCAAAAAACAAAAAACTAACAAAATCAGCAATAATCGTTACATACTTGTATAACAAACATTTAATATTATTCAGGTGTAGTTTATTCCCTCATTTCATATATAAGATTGCGGACTGACTGTATGCACCAGGATAGAGAGCGAGATTGTGAGGCAAAGAGAGAGCTAAAGGTAAGTAAATTTTTAAGTCATTTTTATATTCAACACTCTGCGGGCATGTATAGATGATCATGTTGCTGTTATATTCCGTATGATGTTGAAGTGTGGTGGTTTAAGGTTTTTAATGGCAAAGCGGCAGTAGAGGCAAGTTGTTGTTGGCTTTGGCTTGCCATGGTCTATAAAGTAAATTGCAGGTGCATGACTGGTTGAATGGTTGCATGTGGTATATACAAAACAACAACATGAAAAACAATATAAGATATGCAAGAAACAAAAACAACAAAAATACGAAACGAAACAAAATAATAATAATAAAAAACATAAGCTAAGGCAAACTGTAGACTTTATATAAGAAAAAAATAATAATAAGCAGCAAGAATAGCATAAATCTCCCGCAATGTTAAAGAGGCTTAATATATCGATCATAATGTGGCAAATAAATAAAAGAGGCAAAACAAATTAAAAAAAAAAAAATATTAAAAAAATTTTAATCAAAAAGATAAGATAAAGTTCTTTAATTTTATTTAACAATTTTTGGTTTATACTCCTTTTTAAAGGATATCTTCTTTTACATGCTGCCAAAGTCGATAAACGGTTGGGCAAATTATAAAAATTAAAAATGATTACAACATTAGGTAGGTAGGTAAGGCTGGTGCAAAGTTACCTTCACACCCTCACTCGGAGACCACTACGGTCCCTTGTGACGCCTTAATAGAGAGAAGAATATAATAAGAATAGAAATAGGTAGAGTAGAAAGAGAAGCAGACAAGTCCAGAGTCTCTGGCGGTAATCAAACCCGCAACCCCCAAACTAGCAGGCCAGCACACTACTGACTAGTCACCAGGGCACCCGATTACAACATTATATATAGATACAAAAAAATATATTTTTCTAAAAACGTCCCCTAAGATTCCCAGCAAAAAACTAGGTAATGACAGGCTCTTACTAAACAACATACTTTTCAATGACTATTACATATCGTCTGTCTTACTAAGAAGTGTTTAAGTTGTGACTTGATTTTTAATGTGATAAGTAAGTTCATATTTTCAGACTTTTGCCTAGATACACACACAATACAATTTCTTGTTGCGAAATTTGCTAGAGGCCATTCAAATATAAAACTTTTTATAATTCTCATTTAGTTTAACACGCTTAGGGTATAAGTAGTAATTATTTTGACAACAGCGGCAAAGCATTTTATTAACAAAGTGATAACTTTTAAATTTTCACTGATTTGTTAAATTTCAAATTAACGTATCGCAGAGTAATCTTCCCGAATGTTCGTCCTTAAAAGAATCGAACGACTTCTGTAATTCCATAATATAAATGTGTTAATTAGGTTATTTAAATCATGTACTTATTTATGGCTATAAAATAAGTGCTAATTTTAGTAACTATTTAAAAGCAACCGTTATAAGTACCTATACGAGTACCTACTTGTTAGCGAGGGTGGTAATTACTTGCCTCCAATGACATCGCCGTGTTAAAATAATGGGTTTAGATGCCAAATTGTAAGTAGTAAAGAAATGTTTTCTACTACTTTCAACTCATTATTTTTTTAATGTGTTATTTTGCTGTGTTATTATAAAAATTGATTAAAAACTCGTAGAAAATTATTTAAAAAAAGAATTTTTCCTCACCAAAAAACTGGTTTCACACACACATTGACTTAAGAAATCTTTGAAAGATTAACTAATGTCTTTTAGGTTAACAAATTCTATATTATCCACCTGTTTTAAGTCACAAAAAGAGAACCAGGTTTTAATCTCCAGTCACAAGAAACAGAAAAATAAAGTAACACTTATGCATAAAATACGAAAAATACCAAACCAATTTATAAGCTGCGTTTGTTTTTCTTTTTTCTTCTAAGACAAATATTTTTGCGTGGCATTTTTTTGCAATTGGGTGCTCTACGTGTGTGTGTGTCTGTGCCAAATTCAATTGAATTTTTGCAGTATTGGTGGTTATGTGGTGGTATGACAGGTTATTAGAAAAAAAATAAAAATAAATTAATAAAAGAAAAACTAAAATATGTTATTTATTTTATTTTTTTGTCGTATAATCTAATGTGCCTTTAGAGTAAGTCTATTATATTAAATTAAATAAATTTTACGTTATCTCTTTAAACATTTTTTAAAGCTTGACGCTTGAGTGCAAAAATTAACACACATGCTGGTTTTTCAATTTCAATTCTTTTTCCATTATTTTTCCTTTTACCACAGCTAGTTGGGACAGAGAGAGGAAAATAAAAATAACGCACTTTTCTGTTAAAAAACAAGTAAAAAACAGCGTTAGAAGTATAATTATAAAAAGTTGTTTCTAATGACAGTTAAGTCTGTCAGCCAGCTTAAAAAAGATAAGAGACTGTGTGTTGTTGACTCTAAATGAAATAATTAGATAAATTATAAAATAAATGCAAAAGAATTTTTGCCATAACCCTTATAATACTTACGAGTAGCCACACACGAAAATATGCCTTTAAAAAACGACTCATGCCCAAAATAAAAATTAAAAGATAAGCATTTAACACGACCTAATACAAGGCATCTTTTTATAAAAAAAAACACACATACACACACACATTACATCGGTGTCCATAGTGCGGGTTTAATAACATTATTGGCAATGGCCAAGATTAATTGTTATAATGGTTATAAAAACCAAGAAGATGCAGTGTAACACACACATACAGAATCTTTATCTTTAACTCGCAGGATATTTAATGGTTTAACGATATTGTTGAAAAAAAAAAATAAAAAATTTTTTGTACCACAAACTTGTTGCAGACAAACAGAGTTCGACAGGCGTAAACTTGCAAGGCAGCTTTACAAATAAACCGAATAAAAAATATGCCAAAAAAAAACCAAAAACTAAAGACTTAAGCAACAAACCTGTATGTGTTCAACAGTCTGGTGATGCAGTTGTTAAAAGAGTTTTAAAATCTGTTCATTTGTATGTTATATGCGGGAGATCTAAACATGAAAACGTTTAAAATAAATGAAATTAATCCTTGACAACACGTATAACAGGCCAAAACAGACAAAGAGATTAAAATTATTTGCAGTATTACATCAAAGTAACAAACTAACAAACCAGCTCAGCAACAACAAAAAATCATGATAAAAATCTTGAAAAAGATGTAAATGAAATAAGAAAAATATTTTAAAGTATTTGGGTAAATAAAGTACAAACTAAAAGACAGCAGGATACCTTGCATGTTATGCATAGTTGCTGTTTAAAGAAAAGGGAGGAGGGTTTTGAGAAAAACATTAATTTAAATTAAAGTTCTTTAAAAAAAATTGTTTTATTGTTAAAGAAAAATTAAAACGAAAGAATTGTTATCACTTTCAAACGAAAATTAACAAGATTTTATGGCAAAAAAAAATTTCCCAAAAAAAAAATCAAAAGGGAAATTTTCAAAAACCTAAAGAAAAATAATAAAATTAACTCAAAAACCTGAAAAATGTTTTGAATAGAAAAAAAAAAATTTAGCAAACAAAATTTTATGGCAATAAAAAATTTCCGAAAAAAAACCCAAAAGGGAAATTTAAAAATAATCTAAAAAAAATAATAGAATCTTCTAAGAAAACAAAGCTATTTTTAATATTTGCCTGAAAAAGGTATTGAATAGAAAAAAATGTTCAGCAAACAAATTATACTTAAGCTTCCGTTTAAAGAAGAATAAGGTTTATCCCTAAGAAAGATATTTAAAACCTTACAAAAGGCCGGAAATTTCTATACACTACATACAATAAAAAGGGTATTAAACATGCAATAAAGAGAAGCAGGCACAAGTGTCAACTGAAAAATATTAAATTACAAAAACAAGAAAAAATATCAAATTTTTGTTATACTACAAGAAACAACTTTAAACGATAATAACAGGAAGCAGGATATGGGTTAAAGGAAGGAGGATATAACAAATTATCAATAAATGCATAAAAGTTATAATGAATACTTACTGCTAGATCGAGCATTGGCCGAATTGTTGGTGTCATGTAAAGCCTCTACGATTAAAGTAAAAGTACCCTGAAACACACAAAAAAGAAAATTTATTAATTTAAAAAACATAAAGAAAAAAAAACAAATTTATGTAAATTTATTATTGACGCCTTTACACAGAAAAAAAAAGTTTCAATATTACAAAATATTTTACAACCAAACGCCTACATACATGAATAGTAAAAATGATAGCAAACTTATTTACAAAAAAAAAAAAAAAAAAAAAAAAAAAATTAATAAGGGAGAGGCAAAGTGGTGGCGGGCTTATCTACTTAATAACCAGTAGAGAAGTGGTATCAAAAAACGTAAGCTTTTTGCTAACACGGTCGTCATCGTCATCATCATCATCTATATCAATAGTCGTCGTTTTAATTTTAGCTGCATTTTTAATATGCAAATGAAATACTACACAATACAATAAACATAGACTAAGAGACTGCAACTGCAAGCTCTCTACTACATTTACAAACAGCGCCCTCAATTCACACTTGATTACAGCTTATATACATGTGAGTGTGAGTGCATGTGTGTGCTTGTATCTATTGTATTGAATATGTACAATAATAAAATGTTTAAAGATGACACCATAAAAACCAGACTTTGAAAAGGCAGACAAATAGATAGCCATAAATACACACACACACACTCTCATTTCTGTATTAATGTATAAAACTTTGAAACAAAAGTAGCAATAAAATGCAGAGGTGTCTTGTAGCAAGCAATAGATAAAGTATTTTGTAAAAAGTTGTTTAAAAAAAAAAAATAAATAAAAACAAAGATTGCATTTAAATAATGACAAATATACTGGGATCTTTGTTTTGTAAAAAAGAAAAACTTTCGTTTTTCATTTAGTCGATGATGATAACAAATGAATAAGTGTGGGTTGACAAATAAAAAATTATAAAAAAATATACAAGTTTAATGTGTAAAGGCGAAATAAAATTAATGATTTTATGTTAAACAACTGTTTCGAGTTATAAAACATTTTAAAAATTTCACCAAAAATGTAAAAAAACTAAGGTGTTTGGTTATAAAAAAAAAATATTACAACTTTTATTGGAATATTTTGGAAATTTTTTATACATTTAAAAAGTTTACGCTAAATTTTATACCAAAAAGGAAATTTTAAAACAATTTGTAAAAGAATTTTAAAGCAAAATTTATATTTTGTACTATTCTTTAATTAAAAAAAAAAATCCCAAAAAGGGATATTAAAAAAAAATCCCAAAAAGGGAAATTTTTTTAACTTGCTTAAAATTTAACTAAAAACCTTCATAGAATCAATAAACTTTTAAAAATTTAAAATTTTCTTAAAAAAAAAAAATTTCCCTAGATCAAAAACATTGGATTTTGCTTATACATTTTAACGCCTTATTTCCTTTTTTACTTGCAGCAATTGTCATCCAAAAAATATTTATATATCAACTACGAAGAAAAAATGTATTTCCTTTCGTTAAGCTTCAGTTAGTTATTTTTCTGTTAAAAAAAAAAAACAGCAACAAAAAACTCCCCTTAAAAAACCAAACAAGTAACACACAATTTAAAAATTATTTTGTAACAGCACGTGTTGCTTGGCTAGAAGATGTTGCACTTAAAAGAAAAGCCAAGCATAAATTTAAGAAAAAAATGTTAACGCTTGAGTGCAAATTGTCTTTTAAAAGTCAAGACTATATAAATAAAAATTAAAATATGTAGTTCTTTAAAAAAATTCAACACAAAAAATAAAATAACCGGCAAATTTAATAATATTTGTAGCAAGCAAACAGCACCTTGCCCAAGTGGATAGAAAAGATAGTTGAGGATCTAGTGCTATTTCATACGGTAGCCATTAACTTTTTAACCGTTGCACACACATTAAAGATTATAAAATTCACTCAAGCTTAACTTAACTAATGAGTTCTGTTTTTTTTTTTTAATTTTTTTTCATAACGTATTTTTGTCCGTCTCTCTGTCTAGTAGTTGCTGAAGGTCTACCTACAGCTAGTTGTTGATAATGGTGGTGCTAAAATATCATATAAAATATAATTATGAATTGGTATAAAAAGATGAAAAGAAATTCTTAGAGAATTAATGCCAAGTCATTTTAAAAGACCAACATAATTGTATTGTCATCGCAAATACAAGAGAGCTGACAAAAGCCCCTTAAGGTGTTTCGTTTCTATATTTTAATTATAATTGTACGCATGTGCAACAGCATGGCTAGCGGGCCTTTAATTTCAGAATACCTTAAGTCCAGAGCACGTGTTTTTTTTTAAATATTTTCTTTTAAATAAAATTAAGCTCCTTGACCTATTATCTATTAAAAAGAAATCTGTGTAATTATTTAGCCCTTTAAATTTCTAGAGAAAAAGAGCTAGTGAGATGCAGTGTAAAAATCTACAACAAAAAAAATCTATTTATAAAAATGTACAATTTTACTTTTAATTCATATGGAAGAGAGTCGTCCGCCGGGGCCATGCTACAATAAGGGAGTAGGAGATAGAGTAGGCAGCAGAAGAAGAGGGAGTTGCAGTTTGCAGTTGAACTTTACTCTTAAGTGTATTTTAAAAATGATTTACATGGTTGGCATGATGTTTTTCTACATGTTACTTATTTTTGGAACGTATGACGACTGTCTCGGTCTCGGCATGTTGGCAGCCATTATTTTCATTTATTTTATTTATTTTTTTTTTTTCAATTTATTTGTAAGGGACTAAGACTGTTGTTGTCTGGGATGAACACTGTAGCATTTTAGTGTCATTGATAATTTAAAGCTCCTGCTGTCTTGGGCTCATTTCTTTTTTTGTTTTACTAAATTTTTTTTTTTTTGTAGTTGTGATGTTGACGCATTGATATAGCATCTAGAAACACGCGATCATTTTTTATTTATTTATTTTTTTTTATTTAAATTAAATATTTTTTTTTCTTTAAAAATAACTACACTTTTCATTACACCACATCTCCAATAAAATGACGCAAAAATAAAAGAAAAACAAAAAAAATTTTAATTTGTTTGTTTTCTGCTCTTCTCTCAAATGTTTAAAAATGGCAATAGTTTTTGCCAAAATAGTCTGTGGCGTTTCCTGTCAAGCCCATAAATATTGCTTTTTTATATAAATATTCAATTAGATTTAAATCTAATAAAAAAAAGTGCTAAAATTGCAATAAAATCTTGCTAGGCTTCAATAACTTTTTGAAAACAATCAAAAAACCTTTCAAAATGCATAACAATTAAAAAATATATACGAAAATAACTGAAAATATTGTAAGCGTAAAATAAATGAAGCAATTACAAGTAACAGAAATACATATGTATTGAATAAATAATTACAAATTAAAACGTATAAACAAGAAAATTCAAAGAATTTACTTTTAAATTGAAAACGTTTAAAAGAATTTAAAAAAAAAAAATTATCACGTTTTTTTAAAATCCGGTCGGCCCAAAAATTATTTACAAAATTTTTTTATTAATATTCTTATGGGAAAAGTTTTAAATTTCCATGAAATTATAGGATAACCATAATGATTACACAAAAACTATAAAAACTTTTACTATTTCAACAAATTTAAAAATTTCAATTCAGGAAAATATTGTTTAAAAGTCATTTATCGTTTTAATTTTTATTTAAAACGTTTGTTTTAACTAATAATTGTATTAAA
This sequence comes from Phyto melanocephala, assembly GCA_941918925.1. NCBI lineage: Eukaryota > Metazoa > Arthropoda > Insecta > Diptera > Rhinophoridae > Phyto > Phyto melanocephala. Next base: position 47,209,851 of record OW799233.1, on the reverse strand, counting down.
AATTTAAACAATTCGTAATTTGTTTTGGGGAAATTTCTATTAACGTGAGTAAATTGAAATAGAACATATATTTTTCTCTGTGGATTCATATATGTGTCTTGGCATAGTTTTTAGAAAATTTCCCTTAAGGGAAATTTTTATTTTCAATCTAACTTTCAGCTTAAGTTAAAAATAACCACAAAAAAGTAAGAATTTTGAATTTGCATACAAAAACAAAAGGGAAATTTATGAAAAAAGCTATCTTTAAATAAAATTGGAAACTTATTTATAAATCGTATTTCGTTAGTTCTTGTAAGAAAAAAAAGTAACGTATTTATTTTTTTGTTTTTTTATACGAAAAGAGGGTTGAAATTATTTTACAGTATCGTGCACATCAATTTTAACGGTATTTTACCAGTGCCTTATATAATTATTTATTCTATATTATTATTAATTATCCTTATATTTTCTATACAACTTCATATTTGGTTTTTAAATCAATTGCAGTATTTAAGTATTTGTCAAAGCAATGTTATTGTTTATAACAACAATGCTTTAGTAATTTCGATTAATTTCATTCGAAATGGAGAACAGGGAGGATTTTATGCGTTTCGATTTTCTATTAGTCAACTCAACAAAATAAAACAAATTTTTTTAATTTTGTAAATAAAATAGTTTAAAAGGTTTTCAAAATTTTTAACAATAAACATGAAAATGTCAGACCAGCATGTTGAATGCTATTAAATTGCACGGTAGTGTCGGTAGTGTACAATATATGTCATTTTTAATATTTACATTATAAATGCGCGCACGCGCTACTATTACCACCACATTTTTCTGCTTTCCAGTAATGTTTGAACTGTATGGTTATATAGAGTACGTCGCCGTAAAAGTCGTCATCGCAACTTTTTTTAAAACTAACTTGGTTTTTGTTGCTGTTGCTTAATAGCTGACAGATGTTTAAAAAAAAAAAAATATATATGTGTACACTTATATTGAATGCTTATATTTTAAGTAAATTTCAACCCTGTTGGTTTTTCAAGTCACTTCCCCATGGCTTTTATTTCATATGTTTGGTTGGTGATAAAATGCTGGTGCAAATATTATAGAGGATTTTTTTTCCACTACGCATATGCTTTTTTAAAAAATGAAGATACAAGGACACCACACACGTTTTAAAGTAAACAAATTGTTTTATATAAAAAAAAGTTATTTTTATCAATAAATGATAAAAAAAAAATATTAAAAAAGAAAAAAATTAAGAGCAAATATTTTATGTAAAATAAAGACGCTGTCGTAATGATTTCAGAAAATTTATGCCTGCTTACTTGACAGCACCCAACAGGAGGGGAACACAGCACTAAACATACACTAGCATGAAGTGAATTTTGGTGCTGTAGAATTTACTTTAAGGGAACTATATTTAGAATATTTATTTATAAGTTTTTTGATTTTATTTTTTTGTAGAAATTCTGCATTGGCGTTTTGTTAGAAATTAGGTTATTTTTGTACATAATATTTTCATGTGTTTTGTGACTCTAATAATACTTACCGGCCATGCAAAATTGAAAGCAAATTGTATGGGATTTGTAAAGTCTTTATTTTGTAGTGCTTGCGAATTGGTTAAATTTACAGAATTCTCACCCAATATGGGTGTTACAACATCACCATACGTGCACTGTGATGTTGTATCGATTTTAGCTTGATAGTGTTTTAGACAGACCCGAAACCGTGTTTTACAACCACCGATACAGCTACCCGCCGAATCCGATTGACCACTACAACAGTGGCCCTCGCTATCGCGACCGTAATCGTTTTTAAAATACTTTAAACGCAATTCAAATAAGCCGGATGTGTTGACCTGAAAATAGACAAAATAAAGCAAAAGAAAACTTAAGAAATTTGAAATTACACAAAATGTAAATATAGTTTTGAGTTATGCAGTTATATAAATGGAGTATTTTGAAAAAATATAAAACTGTAATATTTAAAAGTTGTATAAAAATACTTTTTCTAATAAACAACTTTTAATGTTGATGTCTTTAGTTAAACAAACAATGAAATGTTATATTTTTTTAGACTTAAAACTTTTTTAAAAGTATGTATGTACTTAAAAAGTCCTGTTTTGAAAAATTTTAATAGAAATTCTTAGAAAAAAAAACAAAACTTTAAAGAAAACAAAGCAATTTTTAAATTGTAGATATTAAAGCTTCTCAAAAGACCTTTCAAAAAGTACCTTACTTTTTGAGGTTTCTAGAAAATTAACTTAAAAAAGCTTAAGAAACCTCCGTAATGATTTGAAAAAAAAAACATAAAATTAGGGGTGCAATATTCGGACATGCCAAATCCTTTTAATACCTTTCATAACGTGTATTCACCCAATAACATTTGTTTGTTTTACCATTCATCTCATATGAAATACGTACATACATATAAAAAACATACATACTTATGTATGTAAAAACATTCCATTGTAAAATAATAAATTTACGTATGTGTGTTAAAAAAAAAATTAAAACAATATATTTATATAAAAAGATCGAAGAAATTTACATAATATTTAATATAAAAAAAATTAAAACAAAATAAAAAAAATTAAAAAAAATAAAAAAAAATAAAAAAAAAATAAAAAAAAATAGATATAAAAAATAACATAAAAAAAATTAAAAAACTAAAAAAACTAAAAAAAAAAACTAAAAAAATAAAAAAAAAATATTAAACAAAATAAGAAAAAAATAGAAAAAAAAAATTAAAAATAATAAAAATATAAATAATATATAAAATAAATAAAAAAAATTTTTTTTGGGCTTAGCTGGGGTTGGATGCCACGCTTACTCTAACCAGTATACCACGTCTGCATATATGAATGTTGTTGTTGTATGTTATTTTGTGTTAAAAATAAAACGAGGTGGCCGTTGCTCATATCTCAGTTGTTCGTGTACCGATGTTTCTGATTTTCAATACCGATATACTCCCGAATATTTCTGATATTTTAATACCTCACCCGGGTCCAGGTGAAGTCGGGGGGCTTCAAAAAGTTGATTTCAACATACACACGGATAGACGAACAGAGCTTAATCGACTCCCCTATTCATAAGCTTTCAGAAAATATATACTTTATGGGGTCGGAAATGAAAATTTTAGAAATTACAAACGGAATGACAAACCTATATTATATACCCTTTTTTACTGTGTGAAGGGTATAATAATATTTTTTAAAAAATCTAAAATTTTTGATAAAGCATATTTTCGGAAATTGTTAAAGCTTAAAAAAAATAAAAATTTAACAAGCAATGACAGTTTTACATATTTAAGCTTATTAGGAAAAGTACATAAAAAATTAAAAAAAGGTTAAATGTAGTTAAATAAACCTTAATAAAAGTGAAAACTTTTATTATAATTTATAGAAAAGGCACTTTTTTGTTTAAGCAAAAAAATGTGAAAAAAAATCTTAAAACTTAGAGAAAATCTTTTTACGGCGAAGATTTAAATTAAAATCAATATCATTTAATTTATTTTTTGTAGATTTTTTTTAAGAATTTTTTTTTTAATGTATGTTCTTTACTTTTTTTTTTTGGTTAAAAAATTCTTTTAAATTGCCAGACACATGGTTGTTTAAATGTTTAGTTGGTCTTTTACTTGTCGGATTTCAAGTTGCTGGTGTGTCTTGAACAAACAGACAAAAAGTTTAAATAAAAAAAATTACAAAAAACACATACAGCAACAGCGAAAAAAATTCCAGCTTCTGCAACAAGACGATAAATCTTTCAATATGGTATTTAACACAAAAGGAAAAAAAAACCTGATACAAAACTGCAACACAGCCCAAACAAAATAAAAAGAACCAGCCAAACAGCCACCACCACAAGAATCTACCAACTAACAAACATTTAGTTTTTTTCTTCTTCTTAAATTGTCGAAAAGCAACAACAAAAACTGTTTTCAGTTTTAAATAAAATTCCTTAAAAGATTTGTAAATCATTTATTAAAAAGGGATTTCAAAAGAATCTTCAATTTTGCGCATTTTTATATTCTTGCTCAGTTCTTATTCTTATTCAAATAAATATTTAAATACAAAACGTTTTACAGTTTTTTTAAATCACTGCTTGTTAAAATCCTATAAATTTTTGGACAAAGTCGCTTTAATTGTGACAACATCATAAACAAGCCGTAATTTTGTATATAAATTATCAATAATTTAATAACACAAAACAAAAAAAAAAAACTTATATAAATATGATAATTAAACGAAAATATAAACACATAAAACTTTATAGCGTTCGAATACGCTTAAAACAACAACAAAATGTTTAATGCGAAAAAATCAACAGAGATGGTTTAAAAAGATAAAATAATTAAATTATTAGATTGAAAGAAAAACGCGACAGAACATTTAAAAAAACAACAAAAACAACTTGTTTCAGCCATTTTAAGAAGATCAAGGAGACAGTCAGAATTAAGATTTCATAACTCACTAGTAAATTTTGTGAACACACATCAAGAAAGACCTTAAACTTCAACAACGAACAAGTAATTATGACACTTTAATAAATAAAAAAATAAACGTTTGTTTGTTAGAAGTATTTAAATGGTTAATTAAGTTAAACCAAAAATGGTGGGCTCTATTTCATCACGAACAAACAACACAACCAACAAGTGTTTATTTGTTAATGTCAGTTATTGTTAAGAGTTTGTACGAGTACATAAAAGTAGAAAAGGCCTAACAAGACTAAATTGTTTAAGAAAAAAAAAAAAAAAAAAAAAAGAGTTAAATACTCTAGTGGCTACACGTTCAAATCTAGCCATTTGTGTTTAAAACAGCAAAAAAAAAAAAAAATTATAACAAAAATTTGTGGTAGGTATGTAAGTACGTATTTAACTGTTTTTTTTTTTAACAACAACACACATCATAATGTAAAGAAATAATAAAATAGATGACAATTAAAATGTAAAGAGAAAAAGTTGTTAACATTTAACTACTTAATTCCTTTGTCTACTCTAAGAAAAAACAAAAGGAACAGAAATGTAGGTAGAGATGAGACCTTTTAGAATTTAAATAAAAAACTGCATAAAAATATTAAAAAAAAAAATAAAACTTAGTCTTAAAATACAAAAGTATTCTCCAATAAGCATTTTAAGTAAACAATGTAGTGTTTTTTTTTTCTATAAAATGTGAGTTTTTTTACTACTTTTTATAAAACAAATTCGGTGTAATAACCCATTTTGGACACTACCGTTAAGTGAACAATGCCTTTAAACGGACGCGGTTGGCCGGTGCGAGCAACGTCCCTTCTATTCGACTGGACAAGCAAGTTCCACCATCCTGTTGAAACCAAACATCGTTCACATTATTATCATGGTGCGATAGGTGTCTTCATTGACCGTAATAGTTGCACCGTCGTCATTTTCAAAGAAATATGGGCCAATGATGCCTTCGCTCCACAAGCCGCACGAAATAGTCACTCGGTATGAGTGCATTGGCTTCTGTAAGAGCATGTTTGGGAAATTTTGCTTATTACCGCACCCACCAAGATGAAAATGAACATTATCCATTATATGCATATGTATGTATGTAGCAACCTACCACATTCTAACAAAAAAATTTAATTAGAAATAGGTATGTAAAGCGTAATTTTTTAAGAGTTATAGGAAAGTTAAAAAAAACACAGAAAAATGCATAAAATCTTTATTTCGATCGATGGTACGGTCCATATAATTTAATGTTTGAAGATTATTTCATGCAAATGTTGACCGTTACTGCGCCTCAAATGGTCCATCCGCTTAGTCCAATTTTGGCATACTCTTTTCAACATTTCGGCCGGTATCTCATAATTAAATGCTTCAATGTTGTCTTCCAATGCGTCAATTGAAGCGGGCATGTGTGTATAGACATGAGCTTTAACATAGCCCCACAAAAAATAGTTTAAAGGCGTTAAATCGCACGATCTAGGCGGCCAATTGACCGATCCCGAACGTGAAGTAAAATGTTCACCGAACTCTCCTCTCAATAAGTCCATTGTTAAGCGTGCTGTGTGGCACCGTCTTGCTGAAACCACATGTCATGCAACTTATAAAACAGATACTTAGTGTCTATCGATCCGGGCATATTTATTAGACAAGTTAGATTTAAAATCGTAAAATTATGTAGGTAAAAGAAAATTGTTTTAATATGCAGTCAATTTGTAAAGAAGAGCGCTTTTAAATTTTGTTAATATATGTAGGTATGTGTACCTATTTAATAAAGGATCAAAGTAGGGGACGTGGTACACACACACCTACCAAAAAATACATTTTATGTACCTACCTAACTTCTGGAAAGCTGTAATCTTTATTTGGTTTAAGCTTAATGCGAGCTAATCTTGATAACAATTTCCTAATTAGAACCAAATCGGAGAAGGTTATGTATCTGACAGATAATATTTCAATCAAGGTTGGTACCTAGTATTTCCTAATGAGTAGGTACCTACCTACAATACAAAAGCTTTGTAGGGTAGGTACCTATAGCACAGCAGCCCGGGTTCTGCTAGTAAATATTAAACTGCTTTGGCGCTAAATGCCTTCCTATGTAGGTACCTACGTATCTAGGTGACCAAGGCGAATTTAATTATCAGGTGGTGGTAATTCTACAACAAATACAACATTAAAAAAACAACATGGTTTTTTATTGTTGCTTTCGGCTGTCGATGTGTCAAAAACTACATTGTTTTTTGTTTGTGTTTTTTTGCGCGGGAAAGAGTAATCTATGTAAACATAAAGAATATTTGACAACTCAACCATCATTTATGCAAATAAAATAGTAGATCAGCTGCGTTGTCAACACCACCTGATAATGAATTCGCCTTGTAGGTGACCCTTAAGTCTTTATAGGTAGTGATGGCTTGGCGTGTAGGTACCTACCTACCTACCAATAAAACATAAAAACATATCATACCTATAAGCATGATTCATTAGCTTTGATACCTAAACGGAGGCAGCGGTGATGATTTAGTTGGTGTTAATTTTAAAATCGTAACAAATAAAAAATAAAAACAACAACAACAACATAGGTAGATTAAAAAAAGCTTTTATTATAAACCATAGAGATTATAGCTGAAAGGCCTTTTTTTTATAACAAAAATTAACCAAATCATAAGCAAAAAGAAGCACAACTAACTCCCTTTTTTCATAAAATAAAAAAATTTCATAGGTAGGTACCTACCTACTAACAACAACATTAAAATAGAAGAACACAGCCAGCAAAACATGGTTAAACATTAAACTTAACAGAAGTATCGAAAAAACAAATCCAACTGGGTACAAAAATTATGTGTAAAACTCCTCGATTTAAGGCTAAAAACAGAGAAAAAATTATAAAAAAATACCTATCTAGGTAGGTACCTACCTATGTATGTATGTACAAAGAACTTTTAAACACATACAAATGTATCTAAATATCTACTCCTAAAACTATAAAAGACAGACAAGGCAACTAAAATAACACAAACATTATTTAATGTTCATACAAATGTATACACACTTTTACACAAACTACAAATATGTACACCAACAAGTATGCATACATACCACATACAAACGTTCATATGGAAAAGAAAAAATTAAGAAAAAATATACTCAAATAAAAATAAAAAAGAAAATATAAACTCTACAAACACATCATATTGCTGCTTTTAGCTTAAGCACAACAAAGCTTAATAGCAACAACAACAGCACACACAGCAACAACAAGCTAAAATAAAAAAATGTTTCAAGTAAAACCGAATTGTTTCCCACGGCATACGATTTGCCGGTCAACATACATATACACTGACGTTATAGCTATGACAATGATCATTGCAATGATGACGACGACAATGATCATGATGATGGTGATAATGTTGTTAATGGTTTAGCACAGGCGGCCAGTCGTCATACTGTCAGCCAAATACGTTAACCAAACAGAGATGTGAAATGAAAATTTTTTTTCTTAGATTTTTTTACTTTTTTAATAATAAGAGATACAGACAGAAATAATGCTAAATCAAACAATTTATTAATTTTTTTTTTATAAAATAATTTTTACGGTTATTTTGTAGGTAGGTACCTACCTTTTTAATATTTAAAGTCTTTAAATGTTTTCAGAATATTATCTACCTATATTAAATTTTTAAGAATAATAATTTTCTAAATAAAGAGCGAAAAATCTTCCAAAAAAATTAATTGTAAAAAAAATTAAATTTTTATATAAATAAAAGATTTAATGGAAAAACATTTCGCATTACAAATAGGTATTTAAATTTATTTGTATTTAAACTATACATATGTATGTATACAAATGAAAACAAATTTAGACAGATGCCTTAAAAAAATTCCAAGATTTTAAATCACCGTCTGAATTGGTTGTAACAAGGTGCACGCATTGGCGAATTCAACCAAATTCGCTGGCTCTTATCCATGTCATTGATAGTAGTAAGCAAAAATCGACAGCTGATCAGTTTACCCTTGTTATATAATATATAATAAACTTTTCCATCCCTGCATAAAAATATTAGTTTTAGTCATAAAGCCAGAGCTAGAAGATAAAAAAATATGCACACAAAAAATAAGAGAAGCTTAATTTACAATTTAATAATGAGTAAATTTTGATCATCACCTTAATGAGATACAAAATATAAATGATCATTAAAGCGAAGCAGGCACTTTATTAACAACATCATTGTATCAACCATCGCCATCATCATTTTCTATAACTTCTTTTTACAGTAAAGTGATGGGGTATTATTGTACACGAGTAGTATGTCGTCCATATAGAAAAAAAAAAAAAAAAAAAGTAAAATAATACACTGATGGTGATGATGATATTCTTCAGCACACAACCAACTTACAACAAGAAATCAAGAAACGAAAACAAAAGCAAAAAAAACAAGTTTTGAGTAAAAATTCAGCCGCTCTCTTATATAAAACAAAATCAATTATTTGTGCTCACTCTCACCATGTGTTTCTGCAAACTGCAGCAAGCTTTTTGCTTTTGTATTTTAAATTTATTAAATGATCATGAAAAATCAACACACAAAAACAACAACAATGAAACGGTGTTTTTTGTAAAGCCCTAAAGCTATATATTAAGCAGTTATAAAAAGAAAAACAGCTGTATTAAATGTTCATGATGCGAAATTGTGTGTGAGGATACGATTCTTTAATGAATTGTGGATAAAGTTTATATTAATTGAGAAGACAAAAAAAAATATATATAGAGGAAAATAATTATTAAAGAATAGGTAAACAAAATAGACAGGTATTTTCGAATAAAATTCAAATAAGATTTAGGTAAGTATGTAGGTACTTATGTCTGTATGTTTTTGCCAATTACACATTGGTACCTATTTTTCATTCAAATTAGTTTTTTTAGTAAATCTATTTAGGTATAAATAAAGTGGAAATAAAATGGAAGAGTAAATACCTACCTTCCTACCTATGTAGTAAAATAATAATAATAATTAGTAGATACCTACCTACATATGTATGTACCTACCTAGCTACCTACCAAATGCCAAATAAGAAATGAAATTTATGCAATAAAGTCGGAAGTAGAATAATTTGGGAATTCATTAGTAAAAAAAATAGGCAAGTAAAGTCAAAAATTAGTAAGTGTGTAAAAAAATAAGGCAAATTTAGCGGTTTTATTCAAGAAATTAAAAAAGGAAATGTAGGCACCGAGTACCTATGTACATGCCAAGGTTCTGATTTTTTTACTGCGATTTAGGTACAAATTGTCAGTTTTAATGCCTACCCAAGAAGGTACTAAAAAATATCAAAAGTTTTTTTTATACCCTTCACCTGTGGTGCACAAGGGTAATATAGCTTTGTCATTCCGTTTGTAATTTCTACAATTTTCATTTCCGACCCCATAAAGTATATATTTTCTGAAAGCTTTTGAATAGAGGAGTCGATTAAGACCTGACCGTCTGTCCGTCTGCCCGTGTGTTGAAATTCAGCACAATCGCCCTATAACTTTCTGAGATATGAGCAAAAAACCACGACCACCTCGTTTTTTTACACAATTACAACAACAACATACTTATATACATACATGCCAAAAAAAAAAAATTACAAAAAAAAAATATATTAAAAATAAAAACAAATTATAAAAAAAATTACAAAAAAAAATTTAAAAAAAATTTAAAAAAAAAATTTAAAAAAATTTAAAAAAAATAATAAAATATAAATAATATCTTAAATAAAATAAGATAAAATTTTTTTGGCTCAGCTGGGATTCGATGCCACATTTAGTTTAACCAGTATATACATATGCACGTATTTTATATGAGATGAATAGTGATACAAACAATTATAATTGCATGACTACGCGTTGTGAAGGGTATATAAGATTCGGCACGGCCGAATATAGCACTGTTACTTGTTAGAAATTGCTTTTAATTCCAATAAAATTTTTTGCTACTTGAGTTTTTTATTAAAATAATTTTGAAAATGTTTAAAACATTTTCTAAATTTTTATTTTAGAAAGTTATTGTTGTTATAAAAAAATTTTAAAACTTATTCCTTTTTTATAATTATTTTCTTAATAGGTACCTACCTAAATATCATTTCAAAATGGTTCGAATACGGAGCTAATGCAAACATTCTTATACGAGTACATTTTTATTAGGACAACTGATTTTTTATTGGAATCTAAGAAAAAACGAACTTTAGTGAATTTAGGAAAACTGGGGCCAAATTACGGCATTCGATCTCGATCGAAATTTTACTCGAACGATCGAGTTCGCTGTGCTTTAGGTATAGATATTCTAATAAGAATTGTCAAATTTCGATCACGTTCGAATGCCGTAATTTGTCCCCTGTTCCGGATTTATTTCATTTATTTGATGATATCAAAGCAAAGAAATGCTTCTTGTTCAATTATTAATGTATTGTAGAAAATTAACTATTAAATAAGACAATTAAACAATTGAAGTAGTTATAAGTTATAAGTGGCTCCCTCGTCATCTGAAAATTGAAAAACAATTCCATAATTTAATAAAACTGAAGAAATATATGTACATGGTACGCAATTTTAAATTATCATTCAATTTGCATTCAAAAAATTTGGAAGCAAGTCATTTACAGCAAAAACATAACAAACAACTTTTCTGCCAAGATTATCCAAATTGTATGCCCAAGAACGAGAAAAAACCTCAAGATCATGATTAAACTGAGACATAATCAGTGAATGAGCTAGTCGATATCTAGACGTGCATGGTTTTCGTGAGATTAGTCTTTTAAAGCAAGGTAACAAACTTTATTAAACAAAGAATACAGCTATATAACAATAAAAAATTAGACAAGGCCTTTAAGTGATCCCGATACATCTAATAGAATCAACATAGTCAATCACTTGTTCATTTATAGGTTTATAGGTTAGGATAGAATGCAGCTCGCATTAGCAAATGAAAGTTCATTGCCGTAGTCTTATTAGAATTAATCTCATCCAATTGGATATTGCATTAAGGATGTCGTCATTTGCCCCACTTCTCAAAAAACAATCCATTTGACGACATTTGGAAGTAGATAGATAATAAAAAGTAAAAATTAGAAGGATAGGTAGGTATAATGAGATTAGTCGTAACCTTAAAGACAACATGAAATTTACATTATTATCAAAAGATCGCTGTGAGTATAATTTGTTTTCGTTACAATAACAAAACAGGGGCCAAATTACGGCTTTCGAACGTGATCGAAATTTGAAAATTCTTTATAGAATTTCTATACCTAAAGCACAGCGAACTCGATCGTTCCGAGTAAAATTTCGATCGTGATAGAATGCCGTAATTTGACCCCAGGTGTAAGTGTTTCACTCAAAGCGATGTGTCTGTCGGATCTTGAAAACACGACATTTATTTCAGAATTTCTTTTGATTTATTGTAATCTGTACTCAGATTTTAGCAAAAACAACTCATGTAATGAATATTATTTGCTGTAAATGACACATGAGAATTATAAACAAAAAGAAGAAAAAATGTAAAACAGAATTGTAAAGACAACAAACAGCTAATAAACAACTAAGTTTAATGTTTACCTTTTTTTCTGCAGATTATTTATAACAATTTCTATTACAATAACATAAAAAACCGAGAAGAATACGAAAAAAAAAGAGTGCAAATCACTCAAGCTCGAAGTTACCAGTTCTTAAGTGAAGTAGGTACCTACGTGTGATGTGTAGTGTATACGTGTATGTATGTATACTTATCCATTATAAAAAAGTAACTGAATTACCCACATACATACATATGTACCTACATACATATATGAATTAGGTAGATAAGTGTATTTAAAAAAATGTGACAGGTTGAATAAATACCTCCTTTTTTATAGTTTTTTTAAATACATTTTCTTTGCTATGTTTCTACATACTAACACACATCAAGTAAACAAATAAGAAAAACATAGATTATACCGATACAAACATACATACATACATACTTAGGTACCAACATACAATGTACATTAACAGAAACAAATAAATATTAATAATAATTAGATACATATGTATGTATGGATGTAAGTATAAATAAGACACAGCAAATATATTGCATTAATAATTTATTACAATAAAAATAACAATAATAACACAAAAAAGTAGGTACATATACAAATGTAATTAAATTAACAGTTATGTGAAATTAAGCCAAAAACTTACATATGTATGTTCCAATAGGCACCTAGTCAGAAAACAATTAGCAATAAAAAAAAACATTGACAATTTAGCGCTTTTTGCTCTAGATTTCAACAACCCAACAAACGAATTTTTTCTGGGCCAGCGATTTATTTAAAAAAAATTCGCTAAAAATAGAACAATCGAAACAATCTAATACTTCTATCAACATTCTGGTACAATTGTGTTTTTCTGTACAAATCGTGTCTTTAAATGATATTTGTACACTAATGACTTATTGTCATTACAGATCGCCAGTCAGAAGTTAACAACATATATGAAAGAAGTTCATGAAATTATAAAACAAACTTATTACTTTAATATATACACTTATTTATGTAATAATATATAAAAAATGTTATTTATCTTACCTGCTATAAAATTTGCTAGAAACATATACAAGGGTTGCAATTATATTTCGGGATTGGGCAACCCCAGTGCTGCAATCTGGCAACAATCGTCGCTTTAGCAAAGTTTGACATTTTTGAAAATAAATGTACTCGCAAAATTTTGAAAATGTATGATATTTGTGTTGTTTATTACATTAACTTGAAAATTTCATATCGGCCAAAAAATGGAATTGAATCGTGAACATATTCGTTTAACAACATTCGATGTGGATTAAATCAACAACAGTGCATTGATAAACTAAATTCGAGTTTTAGTGATGTAGCATGGTCGAGAACCAATGTTTATCGATGGTATACTGAATTCTATTGTGGCCGTAGTTCACTTAACGACTAGTTTCGTTATGGTTTCGTTTTAAAGTGGTTGTTTCGAAAACCATTGAGGTTGTGCGTGAAATGATACTGCAAGATAGTCATGTAACTAATCGTGAGATTGAGGCAACCTTAAATATTAGTGGGACCAGCAGCCTTTTTCTGTAACCCGTGATTGTTGGTTAATATATACATATTCTCTAAATATAGTTTTTAGAGTTTTAGCGATAGAGATTTAGCTTAAGCGAGTTACAAAATAAGGCTCCAGCATACATTCAATGTTGCTTTAACATTTGGATGTTAAAAAGATTTGTTAGCGTTAGATCCCAAAAAATTTTACAATCGCTCAAAAAAAGGCTCATGTCAATAAGTCGCAAAAAATGCTTACGTTCGCAGTGCTGCAAAACAAAGTCCTACAAAATTCATTCAAAATGCGTTAAAAATGCATGTTTTGGAGGTTCCTTAATGGGAATGGAAAAAATGCTTCGAAAATTGGTTCAATGTATGTATGCAAAAGTGCATTGATCTTCATGGAGAAAACTAATAAAGCCATTTTCGATAATTAACCCCGAAATATAAAGGGCAACCCTCCTAATATTTATTTTTGCTTTATGAAATACTAATACAAAAACAAAATCACCTAAACCAGTTAAAAAATCACAAAATAATCGTATACAATAAATTTAACTAAATTTATAGCACTTTCTAGCGTGTTTTAATTTTTGTGTATAGAAAAGCTGGCATCACTGCAAAAAGTTCTTACGACAAAGAGAACGATTTCAAAAGACAAACATTGATGTAAATAAGAGACAATGGATAAAAGAAATATAATTGTTTTTTTTTCTACCAGGAATGGATAAGCTGGTAAATTATACTACACATTTTAAAACTCAATAGGTAGGTACATGTTTTTGATATTTATTAATAGCGTTTGTTGCCGATAATTAATAATTTTTCTTTCATGTAAATACTTCATAGTTTTAAAGGATTTATAAAAATGAGATGAATTACTTTACTGCTATTCAAAATTGTGCAGTTAAAGTCTACGTTATAAGGCTGAGAAAAGAAATACAAATTACTCATATTAAAGAAATGTTCTGTTGTTCGTGCTTGTATTGCAAAAGGCTTAATTTCGGAATTATAAAAATATTTTATACTGTTCGAATATCTGCTACGCAAGAATATTGAAATTTAGAAACAAAGTTTTCTAACTGAGATTTAATTGTTGAATATCTCTGTAGCGAATTCTTATTAGAACTTGGAAGATTTTTCCACATTAATTTTTTTAAGTTTGTGACCGATTATGGCCTAGAGGCTAAGTTACCAAAATTTTAAATGAATAAATAAATAAACAAAAATATTTTTGAACATTATTAGAAGAAATCTTACTCTAAAGTGGAGTTTCATAATTTTTTTTTTATTTTATGGACAACTTTGAATGAATTTTAGTTAAAAAAAAAATAATTTTTAAGAATTTTAACGAAAAATAAGTAACCAACAAACCCCCCCAATTTTTTTTGTAAAAACACTTTAAGAAAAGCTTTATGTAAGTCAGAGATGGGTTTATTAAATTGTATTTCATTTTTCACTGCTTTCAGTGGTAGTAAAAATTAAGCGCACTAAATGACGCGATTTCAATGGTAGTAGTCATTTAGTGCACCGGATTTATAGTCCGCTACCATTAATTAGAAAGTTAGTGTTTTTTTTTATCTGCCACTAGTGGTGACTGCAATTTTGCTGCATTATTGCTAAGTCGTTTAGTGGTAACGAAACGATAATGCATAATAAATATAATGCAATTAACCCAACTCTGATATAAATAAATGCTAAAAAAAATAATATTTGCTATTAAACAATAATTTATTTTCCATCCCTGATTATTTAAAGCAGAAATGGAAAATCAAGACATTGAAATGGTACTTTTACTTTATCACAAAAGTACTTTTTGAAAATTTTAAGTGTGCACTAAATAATGACTTTAATATCCTTATTAAAAAGGGCTTAATGGATTGATTAATATGTATGTAGTTGCATATCGTTGGTCACAGGTTAAAAAGCCCGAACTCAAAGAATTGCAACTTTCATTTTGTAAAATAGCTTTTAAATTTTTTTTTTTTATACTTTTTAAAATGTATAAGAATCACTGAAAAACTTAAATTCGACAAAAATACGTGTTAGGGCATGTCTACTTGAGACCAGGGTATCAATTCTCGTTCTATGAAATGTACGAAATGAAAAGTTTTTGTGCGTAATATCATATGGTGCAAAAACTTTTTCATTTCACAGTTTCACAGAACGAGAATTGAGTCCCAGCTATTTATTCTTCACAGAAAAAAAAAAAATTGCTGCAATATATTCCTTAATTACTATAAATAAATAAAAAAAATTATGGTTAAACATCCGCTTTTTTAACAAAAAGAAAAGAAAATTTTAAATACCTAAGGCTTTTCTTTTAATTTCTACTGTAACAAAGCTTAAACTGTGGTTTGTTAAATATTCTCCTTTTTTTGTTTTAAAATAAAAATAAAAAAAAACATCTGTTTTGAATTGTGTTTTTTTCTTAAAAAAATTATTTTGTTAAAAAAATATATAATTTATTTTTATACTTAAAATTCCAGCTGCCTGTTAAGAAATTGTGATATAAGACCGCAGGAGATAATTTTTAGCCTGCAAAAACAACAACATTAACAACAACACAGACCTCATATAGCACAATTAAGCAAGTTAAGAAGTGTCTTAGTCCTCTGATGTGCTTAAAAAATAGCAGCAGTCTGTGTGAAGATCAAGCGACACATTGGTTGGAACAGGCCTGTTTTTTTTTTTTTGTACAAGTACTACTTCTGCTTCTTCTTCTTCTTGTTATTATTAGCATTTTTTAAGGTTAATTTTTTTTTGCAACAACCAGGCTCCATTTCATAGTCTTAAAAAGAAACACATGCAAATTTTTTGTTAAAGCCTTATGTTTAACGAAACAAAATTTTTTTTTTGTATTTGATTAAGACGATGACCTACGCAAAGCTACCAAAAAAGTACATATGATAACAACAACAAAAAACTTTAGCTTAAAAGAGAAATGAAAGAAGGAAAATGAAAATAAACTTCATACTATTACAAAAGAAATTAAGAAAAGCAGATGTTTTTGAATTTGAATTTTTTTTATGATAAATGAAATTTTGCTTTTTTGATTTTGAATATGAAAAGTAAACATGTAATTCGCTCATAGAAATTAAAGTAAAACCAAAAAATAAAAAAAAAATACATAAAACTAAAAAGTTGATTTTGAAAATTAAATCCATATATTTTTTGTAGAAATTTATGAAATTTATTTAAAGAATATGGGGGAGTATTTAAACATTTTTAGATATTTTTTCAAGACTACCTAGGATTTGGAATAGAAAAAGTTTAAGGAATTATTAAATAGGAACATAGGTAGGTAGGTAGGTAGGTACATACCTACATACACACAAACGTTTTAAAAGAAAAATAAAATTTTGATTAGGTATGTTTTTTTAAGGAAACTAAATTAAAACAATATAAAAAAAAGTAATATTATAATTCTGCAGGTTTTTGGCAAAACATCTTAAGTCAAGATAATAAGTTTTTCTAAATCTAAAAAGTAAAACGTTCCAAATGCTTTATTTACATTGTTTTTCGCCTTTTTATGATGGTGAATGATATAATTTTTTGAACCAAATAACTAGTGTAGAATTTTTAAATAGCTTAAAAAAACAAACAAATAATTTATTTTAAACATATTAAGATATAATCAACTATTTTTTTTAATTCCTGCATTTTTTGGTAATTAAAATTTTTTGTTAAAGGTCCAGAAAATTCTGATTCTTTTACACTTACTATGAATTTTAAGGCAAGGATATAATATCAAAAAGAATCAATTTGAATTATTTTTCATTCGTTTTTTTTTTCCTAATATATTAAAAAATTTGACGTAAGCTGTTTTCTCAATAATTTACAAAATTGTACTCTAATACATCATTGGTACGAAAACCGAAGTCGTGTGTGCTAAATGTCACACAGAATACCTACAGCTTACCAACCCATCTAAGTTATATAAACAATATCTGGTCCTTCATCTGATAGTAATTTTAAATAAATATTTCAATGAAATTTTGTGTATACCGATCTATACCTAATTGGAATTACCTAAGAAAAACAAAAAACCTATACATTTTAGTTGTAATCAGTCTTTTTCTCCACTTAGCCCATCTATAAATGTCCTGCCGAAATTGTACTTCCAATTTTATTAAAGAATTAAAATTAAACGTAACAGAAATCTGTTTTTTGTTAACTTGTGTTAGCTTCCAGAGGTCTTCTTACAAAAATCGCGAAACAAAATTCGCTGCAAAAACAAGCTGTAAAAAAAATTAAAATTTTTCTTATAAAATTTGATAATGAGAAGGCCCATAACTGGCACTATCTCTCTAATAGGTATATATATTGCTAAAATCCCTTAACAGTAATAACAACGTTGAAAATAAAGGAATTAGCTAATTTTAACACAAAACAAATCTTTACTTCTAAGTTATTTATTTACTGCCTGTTCAACGATGTCGAAAGAAAACCCAAGCGAAATTTCATTCGTACAAATACGTTAAAAACAAAAACAAATTTTTAGTTTTTGTTGTTGTTTTCAATATATTTGTACGAATTAAATTTCGCTTGGGGTTTCTTTCGACATCGTTGAACAGGCAGTTATTTATTAATTCAAATATGTAGTAATAAAAAACCTATAAGGCCAAAATATACGTATTACCTACATGGTAATAAAAAATCCTGAAATATTAACTAAATAAAGTACCTAGGTATTCAAAAATAAAAATTAATACAGGTAGGTAGGTAGGATACTTATAACAAACCTTCGCCGAAATTCACTTAAACGTTCTTCGCCTGACTTACTGTCCAAAAATGTTGGTACCGAAGTTAAAAAATTTGTTTAAAAAATTAAAAAAAAATTGCAGATTTAGGATTGACCGACTATGATCAGCATTGGATTTGAAACAACCACAAAAGTTACATTTATGACATGAATTTTAAAAATTCACTTTTATGCTCAAATCAAATACATATGTAGGTATCTACTATTTTGAATTTTAACATAAAATATATGAACATACATAACTAAATATCAAAATTCATGTCAAATGCATTTGTTTTTTTTGTTGTTGAATGAAAAATTTGAAGCTGAAGGCAACCAGCTAAAGACCCGGATAGAGCCATTTTTGTAAGCAAATATCGGTTACTCGCAAAAATGAGACAAATATTCCCCTGGTCTCTATTTCGAGTGAAATCAAGTTGTTCGGAAATATCATTGAAATCTTGTTTTTAATTAATGAATTAATTTTTCTCCCAATACAGAACAAGAAGGGTTACCTATAACAATCAATATAATTGAAGCACAGAAATATAGCGTGTTCGAAGCAGATATTTCAGATCTTTAAAAGAAATTTCTTTAAAGCAAAATGGTTTTTTATTTTTATATTTTACTTTTAATTTTTTATTGGAAAAATTTTAATTTTAATAAACTGTTTTTCCTGTGCATACCTACTACGTACATAATATCAGCCAGTATACTGCTGCTTTTAATTAAAAAAAAAACTAATTGTGAACGAAAAAAAAATTGAATCTTTTTAATATTAAATTTTGGCCATACTTAACTAATTACAGGTTGCTATCTTTTTGTATGGATTTCAAAATCTAAACACATGTTCTCTTAAAAATAAAAACCAACAATATCGAAACCACCCCACTTCATAAAATTTTCGGGAAGAATAAAAATAGAAGGAAAATAAGAAAGTAGGTAAATAAAGTGTAACATGAAAAATAGTAGAAGTGGTAGAGGTTGCTGATGGTGGTGGATTTTAATGGTGAATTGATCACCATTAAAAAAATGTGAACAGATATTTAAAATATACCTACTCATAGTAAGAAACTTGATCTGTTAAACAAATGTTACTAAATAAAATATTTCGAGATTTAAAAAAAAAAATAACTTACCTCCTCAATAATAAGAATTAAAGCGACAAACGCGCTTAATAATAATTTAATCCAATACATTTTGGCTTTTAAAGTTTTTTTTTCTGTAAAATTAAGGAAATTTGGTTTAGGACGACACTTAAGTGGGGAAAATTTTAAGGTTGCAGCAGCGTTTAACAAGATGGGAAAAACTTTAGTAATCCGTGTTTTTCCAAATCTTATCTGGATCGTTAGTTGGTTGAAACGAAAAGTTTTTTTTTGCGACACGAGGTGTTCTTTTTTTTAAAAATCTACTTTTTTGTAACCAAAAAAAGTAGTAAAAAAGTGTGTTTTTAAACAAATTAATTTTTTTCGATTTTTCTTTTACTTTAGTAAACCGCTAATATTTCAAACAATTTCTTGAAGTTTTATAATTTTTTAAATTATTAAAATTTTTTAGCATTTTTAATATATAGGTGTAACGAATGTAGCAGCAAAATAACGTTATTTATGAAAATTAAATAAGCAATAGCACATGCTTTTTGGCATTTTGTAATTTCTTTTATTTTCCTTAAACTTTTTCTTTGCTTTTAAGTAACGGTATTGCAGAATTAAAACTGTCAAAAAATTTTGGGTTTTTTGCTATTTCTCTTGATGTGTTTAATTTTTTTTTTTTCGCAAAAAGCACGTTCTTTTCTAATTGTTTATTTTCTTTTTTTTCCAATTTGTTTTATTGTAACTACAATACTATTTTTAAAGGGAATGCATTTTTTCTATTTTATTTACTAAAACAAGTTTTTTTGAAGTTTTTAAATTTCTTTTCAACAATAAAATATTTTGTCAATATTTTTACACTTGTTTTCCAGTATTTATTTGTATTATTGTAAAATTTTTTATAATTACAATTTTTATTTATTACAAAAACAAAAAACACAAACTTCTCTTTGTTATGGTGGCTTCACGACCCGACGACGTTTACCACACAAACTACAATTTAAAACTGCCGCTTTGTTAAGTTCTGCTAACGCTGTTCGGCCACAATAAATTGTTAAAACATGTTTATTTTTCGTACACACTGTGTAAAATGCATTTGCGAACAAATAAAAAACAAAGAAAGATGCGCTCATTCATAAATGTCTGCTCAAATTGTTGATGCACTTTGTACCTAACACAAGCAACAGAAAGAGAAACACTATTCTATATGGTATTTAGTCATGCTACTTACACTTGTGTTAGTTAAGGTAGTTTCAAAAAGCAGATGTTTTCTTTACTACTCAGTTAAATGAGTAAAATTTTGCTTAACGCTCTTTGAATTTGTATTAGCCTCTTTAATTTGCTTTTGCTGTATTTGCTCTCACTCTCTTGTGGTTTTTAATTTTTACTAGTTTGTGTTTTTGTGTGGATTTTATTCATTTTTGCTTTTCATTAAAGGAAAAATGAACTGTGTTTTGTTCTTGTTGTTGCAGTGTTTTTTAATTTTTGTGGATTGGAATGGATATAATAAAGACTGTGTTTTTTGTAGTTGTTATTACTTATGCCGGCTGTGTGTTGATGTTGTTAGTGTATTTTTGTTTGTTATTAATTTTTTTTGGTGTTTTTAAAAAACTATATCTTCCTTTAATGAGTGGAAAATCACAAAAAATTTTCCCTGTGGAGAAAAAATTTAGGAATACCTATTTTACATTTGCTTAGATAAAAGTAAATATCGATATTTAGTTTAAAAAATTTCGATATTAATCGCCGATATTTTAAATACCATAATATCGCTACATCGATATTTATTTACTAATATCGGAGCCGATATTATAAAAAGTTTTCCAAAAGAAGGTACAGCAGCAAAGGCGAATTTAGTTTTAATTATACTAGTATACTTATTATCTACTTAGCCGTATGGGACAAATCTCTCCTGGTGCAAGGTCAACTCAAGGAGCACCAGAAGAAGATTATGGTTCTTCTATTTGGTCTGGGCATGAAAACCTCTTAACCTCAAACACAAGTATAGGACCGGTTCCAAGTTCTGGTTCTGTTCTCAATGAACTAAAACAATACTTGGATCAACCACTTTTAGAAAGAACTTCAGATCCCATACAGTTTTGGGTGAATTGCCGCCATTTTACGCCTGTTCTTTCAAAAATTTCTCTAAAATATTTGATCTGCCAGGCTTCTTCAGTATCATCCGAAAGGGTTGCTTCAGCTGTTAATTTATCAGTACCAGATAATAGAAGCAGATTGACAGGAGAGCATATAAGACAAAGAGTGCTTCTGATGTCCCTATCTGATGATTACTGGTTCGAGTAAACATATATACATGTAAATATTTTAAATTGAGGTTGTTGTTTCTCATTTGATAACATTTTATTTCTTTCAGAATTCGTTTTATAGATTTGATGTAAACAATACCTCAATTGTTAACTTTAAACTTAAGATTTTCTGTTGAAGTTTTGGTTTATTTTCTGTTTTTTTGTTTGATCTAGTCATATAATTGATCTCATCCTTAATCGAAAATATTTTTTCAGAATTTATTTTATAGATTTGGTGTAAACAATACATCAATTGTTGACTTTAAAACTTAAGATTGTCTAATGAATTTTTGGTTTATTTTTTGTTTTTATGTTTGATCTAGTCATATAACTGATCTTATACTTAATCGTAAATATTTTTTCTTTTTTTCGTTTTTATAAGCTCACGCATAAGAGCAAGCATTTATACTAGAAAATAGAAAATATTCTCTCTGAGAGGTGAGAAGCGAAGAAATTCTCTCTGAGAGACAGTATGGTTAAAAGTATAACATGAACAATTTCTTATACATAGGAAACAATTGTGTAAAGTCATATTATTTTTTTTGTATGGAAATTACTAACAAAAATTTTAGGCATGCATAAAATAATATGAAATAGTACAAATATGACTGATATGCAACCACTTTGAATTGGCCCACTGCTACATACGATAAAATGTACCTACACAGTGTTATTTCCATAACTAAAACAGTTATCGCTATAATATTTTATCAGCAGATGGATTAATAAATGTAAAACCAATTTGCATAAAAAAGTCGATTTCTAAAAAAAGAGGATGAGACTTTGGAACAATACCTTTGACAGTGTCCTGCGTTTGGACGTATTAGACACATAAACTAAAAAGTGGAATACCACCTAAGAAATTCAAATTGAAAATCCCAAAATCTTAGATGAGTTTGGGATTATGGTTCTAATAGGGGAATTTTTATTTCGGATACCGCATAACACGCCAATTTGGGCATACGTGTGTCATTCTGTGTGAAATTTTTACAATATTCATTTCCGACCCAATAAAATACATATTTTCTGAAAGCTTATAATAGGAGAGTTGATTAGGCAATATCCGCCTAACATCAACAAGTCCCGTGCTTGGTATCAAAAATATTTAGTAGCAGATCGGTGTTGAAAAACAACACAATCGCCCCATAACTTTCAGGGATATTAGCGAATAAACACGATTGTTTTTAATCTTATTTTTATCTTTGTCACTATTTCTTGATATCATAAGTATGTCTCTAAAAATAGTCGTTTTTTTTTGCCAAATCGGCAAAGTTATAGGCAAAAAATATTTGGAAAATTATTTTTAAATATATAAATATTTTCAAGCTCGTAAATAATTTCCGAATACGTTAAAACAACTGATTATAAGTCGTAGCGTCAAAAATTATTTCTGTAAAAAAAAACTAAGAAATTGCATTTAAACTAACTGAGATATAAGCACCAAAATAAAGCTGCTTCGGTGTTTTTCCTAAAGTCTACAAACTAAAATCGATGTTTTCAGGTTCTATACAACCAAATGAAATTACTTGAATAGCTTAATGTTATACACTATTAAGAAAATTAAAATCTATAATGACCGCTGCTACAAAATGGCGGTCAATAAATTTTCATATGGGTCATATCACAGGTATAATATATTGTGGTCACTTGATCCACTACAATATTGGTATCAAATGACCAGTAGAATAAAGTTAACAATGTAAAAATTCAACATCAAAGATGGCGACGGTATTATTAGATTCGGCACGGCCGAATATAGCATTCTTACTTGTTTTACTTAATAAATGTTGTCTTGCAAATCCATATATGTACATAATGAGTAATTTGGAATAAGTTTTGGCGCCAAAATGCAAAAATCCATTTCAAAGTCATGCAAATTCAATATTTTTAAAAATTACTTTCTTTAACTCCATACATACAGACAACGTATCACTTTTTTACAAAACTAAAAACACATAACTTATTGTACATTGAAAAATTTTTTTAAAATGGCATCAGCAACAACAAGACTCGTTATACAAATAACAATAATAATAACAATAAGCAAATCCTTTTGTATTTAATTTCCTGTTTAGGGTTAAATTCAACCCTTCCTTTACTTTGTGTGCTTTTTTTTAAATTCATTTGTGTTAACAAGGATAAGGGATATATTAGTAGTGTATGCAAAACAAAATATGTAAAAGGATTATGGATGGGCATTATTAGCAAGTCAAAGGGAAAAGTGCGTTAGCAGGAGAGAGAGAGAGAGAGGAAGAAAGTGAATAAGAGATGTTGAATGATATGCAAATATTTAATAACGAACATTTTTGTTATTATTTTCCTGTGTCAAAACATGGAAATGAGCAAATTTTGGTGTTTAATTTTTAATAAATACACATTTGTTTGTATAATGTAGGAGTTATTTGTTAAGTTTTTAATGCAAAATTAATTTAGCATCCTAAAACTGGTTCCAAATTTAAACCGTCAAAGCAGTAAATCTTTGCCAATCAAACAAATTGTCATCTTTGAGTTTAGGGATATAGCCGTGCATCATTAACAAAGTGTCGCTTTTAAGTGCGGATTTTGTGTTAGAGATGTCCGTAAACTATATAATTGATCAAGTAGTGGCTATTGTGTGGTATTTTATAGTGGATCCCATGTGGTTGCTACAAAACATTGATTGCAACGTTGTCAAACAGTTTATGCAACAATTGATGGCTTAAAGGGATTTCCAATAACAACGGGACGATGTTGAAATTAATTGAATCAAATGATGTGTGTTAGAATAATTTTAAATTTCAAATTAGTAAAGAGAAAATGTATGCAGCATTCAGAAAAAACTGAAAGTCATAGAAATGTATGGTGCGGTCTGCCCACTTTTCTAGTCACGAATCTGTATAGTCATGACAGCTCAATATGTGTGCAAAGTATAATCATAAGAGCTCAATATGTGTGTGCAAAGTTCAAAAAAATCGATCTACTGCAAGTAGCTAAAAATGATAACTTATTTCTAATGGGCGTGGTACTTCCCACTTTTCTAATCACGAAATTGTATAATCATAAGAGCTCAATATGTGTGTGCAAAGTTTCAGAAAAATCGGTGCATGTTCAAGTAGCTGAAAATGATAACTTTTTTTCATATGGGCGTGGCACTGCCCACTTTTCTAATAACGAAATTGTAAAGTCATGACAGCTTAATATGTGTGCAAAGTTTCAGAAAAATCGGTTCAGTGCAAGCACCTAAATATTGTAACTTTTTTTATGGGCGTGGCCCTGCCCACTTTTCTAATCATGAAATTATAAAGTAATAACAGCTCAATATGTGTGCAAAGTTTCAAAAAAATCGGTCAAGTGCAAGTAGCTAAAAATTATATCTAATTTTTTATGGGCGTGGCCCCGCCCACTTTTTTCCACCCATAAACACTCCCTGGTATGTGTACAACAACTTACTAAAGTTTGAGCCCGATCGGTTTTACAGTTTCGGAATCTATAGCTAACACAAACACAGACAGAGTTAGTTTGGAAACAAATCTAAACCAGGACTTTGTATTAACTTTTTTCTCAAAACATGTACGCTCGTGTATAGTCAGTGTTTCATCTCTGGGCTTAGCAACGTTTTGATCCTATCGCTTTCCTACAAAAAGCTCAATTCTTTTGGGGTTTCTCCTCTCTAATCCCAATGTTATCTCTCCGGAATAGCTTTCAAACAAAAAAAAACATCAAACTTTTGTTTGAAATTTCAAAAAAATCTTAAAGTTATTCTTTTTTATAAAATATTTTCGTTTATTCCATTTAAATGATCTTGAAAATATTTATTTCAATAATATTTGTGCACTTTTGGAAAATACTTGAACGTATGTACGTACATTTTTGCTTAATATTCTAATTCTGAGAATTTTTTTTTGGCAAAACAAAACAATTGAATTAAATAAACTTAAATGATTTTAATCAAATTTATAGGTTTTCATATGACTGAAAGAAGCAGCAGCTTCCGTACTTGTAGATTTTTTTATATAAAATGCTTGAATGTCATTTTTACTACTGAGTAAGCAGCCTTTTTGTGAATTTCTTTTTGTTTTTTTTTGCTCAGGTTGTTGAAATTTATGGCCCAGAAGTACCGAACTGTTTCATATTTCAAATTGTAATCCATAGTGTTTCCAGTTGTTTTTTCTTCTTAAAAAATCCTGGCTGTAGAAAAAATACTTTAAAAAGCGGAAATGTCCGCAAAAGCAGTAAAAACAACACAAAACAGGAACAACAAATTCATAAAACAAAACTAAAAATATTTGTACGAGTGTGTATTTTTATATGTATGTGTGTAGGTTTGAATGTTTATACGAATGTATGTGAAATGGTATACAAAAACAACCTGCTGCATGTTGCAAGCATACTTGCTTTAACATAACACAGACACACACTTAAAACACAGGACTCTCGAGGGACATACTTATAATCACTTACTCATACATTTAAAGACAGCTTTTGGCTGAGCTGGAAAACTTATCGTACGTCCTCGTTCATACATTTAAACTTGTCTAAATGATAAATGTGTGTTTAAGTGTTTTATGCTGACAGTGCTCGCAGCAGTTGTATAAAGTTGATTTTTTATTTCTCCGGCACTAGTATTTGCTAAGCGTCCGCATGTGAAATACAAAAAAAAACCGGAAGTAGACTCCAAATGCATACAAAGAATCTGCTCGTATTTTGCTTTCATGTTTTTCTTTATATTTTGTTGTTGTTTGTTTTTGTAAATGAAACGAGTGTCGAGGTTTGATGATGCGTAGCAGCGCAATTTCTTTTTCTATAGACAAAAGAACAACGAATTTAAATATATTTTGTTTTTTTATCTAAGTTTTGTGTGAATCAAGTAAACGGAAGCTGTATACAAGGATTTCCTAGAATTCTCTACGATTTATATGCGCCTTGTGCAAACGTTTCCGTTTTTAATGTACTTTATTTCCATGCGAAAAAACACACCAAGTAAGATAATACTTTCCTTTACAAATGTCCTTTGAGCCCTCAAAAGGATAAACACATTCATTTATTTGGCAGGATTTGAATTTCGTTTTAGATTAGAAAAACGAAAAATATTTTAACGAATTCTGAGAATTAAAAGTGCACACAAGAAAAGGAAAGAAATTATTTTTAGGATTAGGTTAAGCTTTTTTGGCTTGATTTCGAAAAAAATTTAATATTCACCCATATTCCATTTCGCGTCACCTAGATCGCCATCAATATGGAGACAACATCACTTTAATACAACGTCAATGTTAATTTGGTATTCTCTTACTTATTTAAGACAACGTTGACTGTTTATCGATTGGTAATTTAAATTGTCCATTCTTTTATAATATTTTAACTCTAATTCTTTTTCTTTATTTTTGTTTAAACGCAACACTAAAAAGTACAAGGACTAAATCAAAGTCAATTTAAGGCAACATCAACGTCAAGGTTTTTTTTTACAGAATACCGAACACGGTGATATTGACATCGGGAATACGAATTTACAACAACTGATAACAAATGACGTCAACGACGCACAGATGAGTAATTGGCCTAAAAAGCTGGCCAAAAAGGCAAAACTGAATTTTGAGAAATCTTAAAAACTAAGTACGCAGCTCCACAGACAACAATGTTTTACATTATATTGTAAATTTTTAAGACTTTTAGTTGCGATTTGAGGCTCTGAGACCCTGCTAAAGTCAGGAAAGTGAAGAAAATTATATGAGATTTAAATTTTTGTTCGGTTTCTGGATGTTTTCATGATATTTTTTTTACGGCTAAACAAATAAAGGTTTAACAATGATTTTTTTTTCGCTGAAAGGTTTTATCAAAAGTTATTTAAAAAAGAAAAAAAATTAAATATGTTTAATATTCAGGTTAAAACAATTCGTTCAAAAGCTAAAAATAAAAAAAATTATACACTTTTTTTTGAAAAAAAAAGAAAAAGAAGAGGTTTTTGAAAGTGAGGTTAGCATCTCTACGAGTTATGTTTGACACCACAATAAAATTTGGAATCTCTAATTTTAGAAACAAAAAAAAAAAAGTGTGCGAAAGTTGCGCCATTATTTTTGACGATTTTTTAAAATTTTTACATTTCTTCCATTTTTGCTCATCAGGCACTTTTTCTTATACATTTGTATCGTCATAAACTTTTATGTATTTTGAATTATTGATTTTAACTGTTATTCACATCACTTTTAACACTTTACAATGTTAACACCTGCCTATAATTATAAATTTGAAAAATTCTTTATTATCGCTAATAGTTATAAGGGAATGTCACACACATCCCCATAAAGGATATTTTTATATACCTGCTCTACAAAACATTATTTGTTCAAAAATATATATATATATATTCGGACCTAATAAGAATAATTATTAAAAGCATTAATCACAAAAATAAGTTTACAAAAAATGAATACTGGTACATAAAAAATACATGGGCACCCAGGTATCAGGCTACCATCCAATTGTCAGAAGAAGCTGCCGAGGCCAGAAATAAGCACTTACGATAATATCGTACGAATTATTCGAGGAAATTTAGTAGAAGCGATACAAATCGAGATGTCTTGAATAGGTTATTTCTGAGCAGTGACCCTTTTATAAGCTGCAGTACGCAAAGAGAACGGATTAATAAAAAAAAATGTTTCATCAGAAACCATCACACTTCTTCTTCCTGACACCGACGATGCATCTAATAAGGATATACATACGATATGATAATTATTAAGGAATTTTTATTAGTTAAACTTTTCCGTATATTAAGTATTAAATAATATAAAATAAATATAATAGAGCCTTTTTTCATAAAAAAATACTGTTTTATAAGAGCCTTACAATTTTCAAAAATTTTCTCTTGAATTAGGCCGTAAATCATATGTTTGCATGTACATACAGTCTGTCAAGAATGAGTTTAAACCTTTAAAATCAACATTTGTTAAATGAGTTTTACTATTAATACTGTCTTTTATTCCTTAGGAATGTGGCTTTTGGAAAAATCTTAAAAATTTGAAAACAAAAAATTTGACGAATTTTGCAGAAACATTTTTTTTTTTTCGCCATTAAGTTTTTAATAACTCCGAAATAGTAATAAATAGAATAGGTTAGTTTTAGCAGAATTTCTCGGTGCATCTTGTGATCCCCCTGGTATTAAAATCGGAGAACCCGTTTTCAAGTTATGACAAAATATATTAGGCAACTCAACGACTTAGGGGGTGAAATATGCCACGCCTTTAAAATCAAATCCTTACGTACTAGAGTAAAACGGAAAACAGATTTGAATGGCATCAAAATCAATATAGTCCACATACTTTTATTTCTACGTAAACAAACATTTTTTTTTGTTGCGCAGTGTACTTTTGTTGCGCAGTGTAATTTTTTTAGAATCTGCCACTAGACTTTTTGTATCAAACTACATCTAAAACTATCAAAAACCTAGAACTTTAATTTAAAAACCCGTTTAATAATTTGGGCCAGCTTTTCAGGCCAAATACTCCTCTGTGCGACGCCTAACAGAATAGGGGTGATTGCCCTAAACAAACTCTTGTTTAAAATTATGTTTTTTATATAAAAAAGTGTTTAAAAAAATTACCTTCTACTTAGAAAAAATTTCTTGTGTAAAAAATAGATTTTTTTTTTGGAAAAACTATGTTTTTTGTATAAAAACAATGTTTTTGTGTTAAAACTATGTTTTTGTGTAAAATATTATGTGGAAATCGTTACTTATGGGAAAAGCAGAATGGTCTCACACACACCCTTAAGTATACCGAACAACTTGAAGTTATTGTCTGAATCTAATAAGAGATGTCCTTTCGTTTGTCTTTCTGTCTGTGTAATTGTTATCCAAGTACAGGACACAAAAATATAAAAAATAATAACAAAATAAAAATTATTATAAACAAATTTAAAGTTGGTAGGTCAATGATATGAACTTTAAATTAATTAAATATAATCCTAAATATTTAACTCCCCTCTACCGAAATATTTTTTATATTGACGGGTCTATATTTTGACGCTTCCACTGTTGTGTAATATAGTGCAGTGTAGATTAAGAAATGGATATCTTCGTTTTATCAGGATAACTACCTTTATCTTAATTTTTCTAATCAAAATTTGGTTAAAATACTTTAAAGCATACAGAGTCTCATTTAAAATCTACATTTTCTTCGCCATTTCAAAAGATAGAAATATTTTTTTCTTTAAAAAGACAATTCTGTTTTTTTTGCGTATAAAAGAAAAACATATAATTTCCTCCGATTTAAACGAAAGTTGCAGGTTAATTTTATACAATTTTCCCATATAAAAAAATGAAGTTTACAGAAATGTGTTAAAAGAAAAATAATTAAAACAGAGAAGAAAATATTCCCACAATTTTGAAATGGCAAAAGAAAAATGAAAACTCTTAGAAAACAGGATGCAAATGTTGCATACAAGACTACAATAATAACAACAACTACAAGAGTAATATCAGCTGCAGGCAGAGTAAAGAAAAAGAAACTCTGTGACACTTGCTGT
This sequence comes from Phyto melanocephala, assembly GCA_941918925.1. NCBI lineage: Eukaryota > Metazoa > Arthropoda > Insecta > Diptera > Rhinophoridae > Phyto > Phyto melanocephala. The sequence continues at coordinate 47,179,699 of OW799233.1, read as the reverse complement.
ACGTAAACAAAAATCTTAAATATTTTTTGTTCAAAGTGGAAAAAAACTGCTCTAAACTAAATATGTAAAGGGAAACAACAAATTGGAAAAAATATTTTCTCACAAGGACATGGTAAAATGCACCACCACACAAACACAAACATACATAACATAAATACAGATGCACACTCACTCACTCGCATAAATGTGAAGAGATTTGTGTTGAAAGAATAGATGTTGGTTTATGGGCAGCATCTTGAATAGCTAAAATAACAGCAGGTATTCTTGTCTTGTTGCTGTACTTGTTAAATCTTCAGCTGGGATTCTTAATGTTTTTACAGTGTAACTGGACGGACAATAAAGAATCAAAAACATTTTTAATAAAATTAAAATAAAATAAATTTTTTTAAAAACCTTGTATACAAACCGAGAACAAAGAATGTTTTCACTTGGTTCTACCTTCTTGCAGGGATTTAACTGTCATACGCTTACCATACTGGCAAGTCTATTATCGTTTGTATTGAATTTGGTTTGACATTCTATCATAACTAGATGTCAGAGTCAAACTTGCAAATTGTGCGAATGTGTTTCAAAATCAATAATTGAGTGTAACCTTGCTTAATACAAATAACTAATATTGAGGTCAGACATGGGGTTTATATTTGGATATACAGAAATGGAAAAAGATAAAAGCCTCAAGAGATTCATTATTTACAAAAAAAAATAATTGCTGATTATTCGGCTTACGGTTATTTACAATCCTTGGTTTGTACTTTTTTTTTGGAAATTTAAAAAAAAAAATTTTCGGTCTTTAAATAAAATGTTGGAGACTCCTTTTGGAAAAGTTCTCTTTGAAATAAATCCCTTTTACAACTTTTGTACAAGTTCTAAGTATTCAGTTCAGTTTTTTGGAGGTTATAAGCTTTGAAAGTTGCTGCTAACACAAACATAATTAAAAACAAGTAAGAGTGCTATATTCAGTAGTGCTAAATCTGATAATACCCTTCACTATAATGTACATAGGTACAATAATCAAAGCGTAGGATAGATTTCAGATTTAACGCTATACGCCATTTTGATTTTTTATTTCCGAATTCAACATTGATTTAAAATTTTGTGTTCTACTAGCCAAGCACTTTCATGCGACACCCATATTTATGGGGTTATAAAAAAATTTTCCTTTAAATTTTGTTTTAGATGCCATCTTGGATTTTTACTTTTTCTTAGTTTACTTTATTGAAGAGCGTAAATTTTCCAGTACTTGGTTTGACCCATACATAAATTTAATGTACGCAGTTGTAAGTTGATGCTTATATCTCAGTAAGTGTTAAGCCGACTGGTAAGTTTTTCTCAAGAATAATTTTTAAGACTATGGCTTGTAATTTGGTGTCTTTACCATGCTCTACTTTTATTTAGAAGCTTGTGTTACTAAATATATTAAAAACAGGTAACAGTGCTATATTCGGCCGTGCCGAATCTTATATACCCTTCACAACGTGTAGTCATGCAATAACAATTGTTTGTATCATCATTCATCTCATATAAAATAAGGACATACATGTAAAAAACATACTAAAAAAAAATAAAAAAATATATTAAAAATAAAAAAATTACAAAAAAAAAATTAAAAAAATTAAAAAAAAAATTTTTTAAATTTTTTAAAAATTTTTATTATAAAAATTTTTTAAAAAAATTATAAAATATAAATAATATATTAAATAAAATAAAAAATTTTTTTTTTTGGCTCTGCTGGAATTCGATGCCACGTTTACTTTAACCAGTATGTATGTAGGTTGTTGTTGTATTTGTGAAAAAAACCAGGTGGTCGTGGTTTTTTGCTCATATCTCAGAAAGTTATAGGGCGATTGTGCTAAATTTCAATAGCGATTCATTCCTGGATATTTCCAAGAGATTGATAACATATACGATCTGAGGAACATATAGTTGCTTCTAAAAGTTGATTTCAACCAACACGCGGACAGACGGGCAGACGGTCAGGACTTAATCGACGGAAATGAAAATTGTAGAAATTGCAAACGGAATGACAAAGCTATATATACCCTTGTGCACCACAGGTGAAGGGTATAAAAACATTAATTTTTTTCCCAAAAAAATGTTGCTTATAACTTCGAAGATCGATAACCGCTTAGTCTAAATTTTTTAACGAATATCTCAAGAGGTAGATTGTATCTATATAGCAACAAACATGTCAATAAATTTACTTTGGGTAGAAAAAGTATGATTTTTATGGTAAAAATATGGGGAAAGCAGAGGCAGTCGAGTTTATTTGTAAATATCTTGGAAAGTTATGGGACAATTATGTTAGATTTCAATACCAAAATTTACGAAAGAACTTATGATAAATTAATACTATAAACAAGTCCATGGGAAATATCGGGGATTCAAAAAGTTGATTTCAACACTTACTTGGTTTTAGCTTAGGAATTAGAACTTTGAGGTCACAATGAATACCGAGGAAATTACAAGCGGAATGACAAACTCATATTTATCCTTTCATGCTTTCGTGAGCCGGGTACAAAAAATGATTATTGTCGATTAACTTTGTGAAGAGATTTGTTTACTTTAACATTATTTAGGCCCTTCAAAAAGGGCTTGAGAATTCCCAGTATGGGAATCTCTGCTGTAGACACTAAGAACTTGTTGTAAAAATGTTATGTTCTTGTAAATACATAAAATAGTTTGTAAGAGTGCAAGATGTATTGTATATATGCAACAAGGCACAAAAGAAATGAACATTAAATCTTTGAACAACAAAAACATAAAAAAATAGAAAAAACATTAAATAACAAATCCTTGTAAAAATATTTATTTGAAAACAAAAACTACTTGTTTCAAAAGGAAAAAAGAATGCACTTATAAAAGAAAGAAAGGTGCATGATGGAAATTCTTCTCATGGCAGTTAAACTGGCATCTATGTGTGCATATTGTTGCATGCAACCAAACTCAAATGTAGTCCGACAGATGCTTTAGAACATTTCGAAATGCACATTTCAAGGATTATTTTAATTTCGACCAAACAAAAAAAAAAAAAAGAAGAATAAGATATTCGAGATATGATTTCAATATCAGTGTATTTACGCCAAAGGACTTGTTCAGAAGAAAATACGCACACACATACATACACAAATTTCTGTATTTTTGCATTTTCATGTGAATTTATGTCTTTGCTACAAAAAAGAAAGAAAGAAATAAAACAAATGTCTCACATGCTTGTTCGCATATGGTTTTTCATTTTGCCGTTATTTTAAGTATGATTGTTTTACAATCAAACTTGATTATCCTTCATTTTTTTAAAGATAATTTTTGGGATTTATAAAAATATGAAATATGAATTGTTTCAACGAAACATGATTTAAAAAAACAGACAAGATTTTGCTACATTTTAATTGGCAGCAGTTGCTTTACACCCTCTACTCTAAGGATATTTTATTTGTGGAGCATCCTGGGAACGGAAGTAGTTGCCAATAATAAATATCTACATATGTTTTGCTTATAGTTTTGTATGTATGTTTGTTGTATTTCAGCATCTTTAGCTGTATTTGTTTTGTCTTGAATCTGCTATAATCTCTAACAGGTTGTGTTTTAATTTTTTTTAAATTTCAATAAAATTATTTTGATTTTGTTTGATTTTAAGGGTGTTTATCTTTGTCTGTGGGAATTTCATATTCCCATTTTTTGTGAATTTATCAGTTTTGTTTGATTATTTCCGGAAGTCGATCAGGTGTACATATACATACATGTGCAAAAACTATAATATTCTATGCGCCATTTTGTAGTTATTTTATTTTAAGAATTGTGGCAAATACACACTCACGGTTTTAAAATTGGTTTTGGAAAGGTGGGGAAAAATACTCATGCACATACAATTTGTACGAAGAAAACCAAAATTAGAAAATCAAATTTAAAAGTTGGCTGCAGTACAACCGAGGCAGAGGCATTGACGAATCGATCCAACAAAGCATTTTTTAGTGGATGTTTCTTGTTAAGGCGAATTCGTATATCGGGGATGGAAAAGTTTTTATAATCTGTTGATTAAAAAGAAATGATATACATATAAGTTCTGCTGAGGCCAATGATAAAGGTTGTAAAAACAACAAATACATATACAACAATTTAGTACATTCAATACCGAAAAGAAAATATAATTTTCCATCCCTAAGTAAAAAAATTAAATCACGGCAAATTCAACAAAGTTTGACATTATGCCTCCCGATCAGCTGTTGCGTCAAGGTTACCTGTATGAATATGCCTTGAGCATAACTGTTGTTGTTTTTTGCTTTTTTAATTGTTGAAAAGTAATGTAAATTTAGCTATTTTTATGTCAATTTATCACTATTTTTATCTCTATTTAGTGGGTTTATTATAATTTTCTAATTTTTATAAATTTTTTTAATAAAGAGTTTCCTTTAAGATTGACTCCATGTTGGCAGCAGACAAATTATCTTAATGGTTAAACATAATTATTAAAGTGTACGCAAGTACATAAAGCCTTTAGTATACGAAATGTAAAAAGCCACTTGCACATGTGAGTCTGACGTTACTGAAATGTTCAGCACTTTGGTCCATTTTGAAAATAGTCGTAGTGGCTTCATGCGGTAAGATTTTGATATTACACGAAATGTATTTTAGTCCAAAAATGCATATGAAACACATATGGCCAAAGCGGATATATTTATGCTTTATGAAAACGTCATAATTACGTCACAGCCACATGCGTATATGGGCTTTTACATTTCGTGTACTACAGGCTTAAGTGCATAGCTGAATGTGAGCACTAACTAAAACGCGTATCTAAGAAAGTTTAATTGATAGCTGAAGACAATTTTAAAAAGAATTCCCAAGTAATTATTCAATTGGATCAGAGTTTAATCGCTATCCTGTTGATTAAGATTTTAACCTTGTGTAGATAAAGTCTAATGTTCATATACCGGGTGTTTTTTTATATAGAAGTAAAAAACTTTAAATTGGCAACACTTTTTTAACTGGGGGATATTTTGTCAGCTGTCAAGTGATATATGTTTAGTTTTGAGTCGTATTACAGCTCTGGTCGGGTCAAGAGCTCGCGCGTCATTGCCATTATCTCTTAAGGGCAATCAGGCCGTCCTTTTCATCCGTCTTCGAGAGCTTTACGTCTCACTCACGCGTGGTTAATTGTGTGGCGTCGCGTAACTGTGCTTTGGATACAGTTTCCAGACTATTCTACAATTAACCACGTGCATTTGTTTTAATTGGATTAACTGGAGGAGTACCAACTAAACTCAAAATTTATAACTGAAGGAGTACCAACCAAACTCATTTTCGTAACTGGAGGAGTACCAATTAAACTCAACGCTAACTGGAGGAGTTCCATAAAACTCAGTATAATTATATGTTCAGATGTCTCCGACTTCCTATACAATGGTATAGGTCGACTTGCGGTGACTGAACTAACGTATTTTTTAACTGGAGGAGAACCATAAAACTCAAGATTTAATTATTGTTCAAGTGTCTCCGACTTCCTATACAGAGGTATAGGTCGATTTACGGAGCCGGAACCAACGTGGAATACCCTGGCTATTTGGTTACGTACCTCTGCCAATCAATTTCAAAGTCAAAAAAAAAAAAGAAAAAAAAATATGTTTAGTTTAATTAGGCATTTCAACATGAACAGACTGACGCTTAAACAATGCTTCAAAATTGTGCAAAATTTAAATTGAAAATCATAGTTCTGTTCGAAATATGTATCGCTCACTACGTCCATTTTACGGTCAACATAATCGCCTATCGTCCATGTTTAAGTGAATACTTTACTAAGCAAAACTGTAGTATTCGGAATGAAGACAATCCTCAAGTGTAGGTTGGGACACCGTTACAACCAGAAAAAGGGACTGTTTTGTGTTCTTGTGATCTGGTGAAATCATTGGTCCGTATTTCTTTAAAAACAGTGCTAGCCACAACGTTATAGTCAATGGTGATCGCTATAGAGCCACGACTACTGACTTTTTCTTTCATCCATTAAACAACCATCATGTGCAGGAGCTGTGGTTTCAACAAGACAAAGCATTATGTCACACAGCTACTGCCACAATTGATTTTTTGAAGTAAACGTTTGGTAATCGTATAGTTTCACGTTTCGGACCCAAGAATTGGCCTCAATGATCGTGCGATTTAATACCACTAGAGAATTTTTAGTGGGGATATGTAAAGTCAATGAAGTACTTAAGCTTATAAGCCCAATACGATTGACCACTTGGAGAACAGCATTCGCCACGTTATTGCCGATTAACGGCCATAAACGTCATCGCAAGTTAGACCTCCAAATTAGACTACATCCATGTGGTTTATATTTTAATTATAATGCCATAAGATTATCTTTGAATAAAGTAAATTGCATGTCAATTTGAAACAAGTAAGAGCACTATATTCGGCTGTGCCGAATCTTTTATACCCACCACCAATTTTGTGTACATTTAAAGCACAATATTTATTATTTTGTTAATCATTATGGAATAATCTCTTTATAATAAATCATGTATCACTAACTTTGTAGAGGGTAGTTAAATTTTAAGGGCCCATGTTGAAGGTGAACCACATCTAAACTTCAACTTTTTTCTTGTATTTCATTTGACATTTCTCAATCTCAGACTAACTCAATTTGAACCGTGGAAAGATACGCAATCGAGCAACGCTTTTAAATATTAAAGATTTTTATAAAAATGGGCGTTCAAATCAAAATGCATTTTGTGCACTTCGTGATTCTTTTGGTCAACATAATCATTCGAATTCGTCCACAATCGTGAGAATTGTAAAAAATATTTAAATGTCTGCAAAGCAGGTCTGTATGAAATGTGAAAACATCTGTGAATGCCATCTTAGTTCGTTGAATGGGAAACATTGCTGTGTTTCACGATAACGTGGCAAAAGAGCAAGCAACCTCGACTCATCATCGTGCCCAACAATCGAGCATCAACAGTGTCATTGAAAATTTGGACTATCGGATCGTGGTGTGCCGCCTAGGTTGGGGGGCCATTTGGCCGATATTTTGTTCCATACATAATTGAAGCATACAAATATTATCATTATAAAAATACATGATAATAATTTCATAATAATTTTATTCAAAATCAACATAGTCCCTTAAAATTAAACCACCCATTTTAACTTCGGTATGCTAGTAAAATGTTTTCGTAAATTTAGTCTTTCAATGAAAGTGGCCGTTAAAATACGCGTGTCAATAAAGTTTCTGCTAATAAACATAACTTAGATATTTCAATATAGTCCTTTAGTATTCCAAAATCTTTATTCATAGAGAATTTACATGAATTTAAGAGGAAGAAAGTGAATTTAAGGTTAAATTTTAAGGGCCACAGGGTGATTTAAAATATACATTCTCTGCATTTTTCTAAAACGGGAAATTTATTAGTAAGATTTTGATTTTTAAACTTCTATAACATTTTGCTTTTAAAAGATTTTCAAACGAAATAAGTTTTGTATAATTTTAAAATTTGTTTATAATGTTTAGAGATAATTTTTTTTTACTTAGGGCAAAATTTTCCTAAATTCCCATTTTTAATAGAGCATAATTTCAGGAGAACATAAGCATAAGTTGTTAGCGTGCCATCTAGTAGTTGCTAGTAGAGTCATCTATCTTATCATCTTTATCTTATACTAGCCAAACCCGGCGCGCGTTGCTACGCCCCTTAATGAATTTGAAATGCATTCTGAATTTTAATTGAATATCAAGTGCAAAAACCTAAATATTATAATTTTTTTTATTGGCGTTGCATTGCCCACTTTTTTAATCGCGAAATTGTAAAGTCATAACAGTTCAATATGTGTGCAAAGTTTCAGAAGAATCGGACCAGTGCAAGTACCTCAAAACTATAATTGTTTTTATGGGCGTGGCCCTGCCCACTTTTCTTTTCACGAAATTGTAAAGTCATAATAGCTCAATATGTGTGCAAAGTTTCAGAAGAATCGGTCCAGTGCAAGTACCTCAAAATGATACCTGTTTTTTATGGGCGTGGCACTGCCCACTTTTCTAATCACGAAATTATTTAGTCATGGCAGCTTAATATGTGTGCAAAGTTTCAGAAAAATCGGTTTAGTGCAAGTACCTCAAAATTTAAACTTTTTTAGGGGCGTGGCCCCGCCCACTTTTCTTATCACAAAATTTTTTAGTCATGACAGCTCGATATGTGTGCAAAGTTTCAGAAAAATCGGTCAAGTGCAAGTAGCTAAAACTGATAACTAATTTTTTATGGGCGTGGCCCCGCCCACTTTTTTCCACCCATAAACACTCCCTGGTATGTGTACAACAACTTACCAAAGTTTGATCCCGATCGGTTTTACAGTTTCGGAGTCTATAGCTAACACACACACACACACACACAGAGTTTCACTTTTATATATATAGATTTAGCTACAGTACAATAAATGGCGCAGTGTAACATGAATAAATGCTAATATATATGACTAATATATTTTTATAAAAATTTAAGGAAAAAAGTGTGCGTGGCACATCTATTTTCCGTTATAACGAAGACTTTGACCAAAAAGCCATGTTTGCAAAATTTCAGAATCGTACATATATACATTGTGCGGTATAAATTTTCGTACATTTTTATCTATAACTCTTTTCCTAATTCATAGATTTAAGCGATTTTCAGGGAAAAATATTCTTTTGACTCAACTTAGGTGTTTCAATATAGTCCTTTATTATTACAACTTAGGTGTTTCAATATAGTCCTTTATTATTCCAAAATCTTTATTAATAGAGAAATTATATGAATTTTAGATAAAACGTTATATGGGAGGTGGGCGTAAAAGTGGGCGTGGCACCTTAATTTTTGGCATAGTAATGAAATTGCATAGGGGGATAGACGTAGCAAAATTTATCATCATACCTCTAATTTTAGCGGTTTTATGAGCTTTTAAATTTCATTAACGGTAGATAACGTGAAAAGTGGGCGTTATAGTAGGCGTGTCAAAGTTATTTTTGCGAATGAGTACAACTGAGGTATTTCAATATAGTCCTTTATTATTCCAAAATCCATATTAATAGTGAAATTATATGAATTTTAGGTAAAACGTTATATGGGAGGTGGGCGTAAAAGTAGGCGTGGCACATTGATTTTCCGTTACAAAAAAGCGTCTCACCAAAAAGCAAAGTGTGCAAAATTTCAGAGTCGTACATCCAATTTTGTTGCTTTTATGACGTTTTTGTTTTTAAATATACCGAAAAATACACTGTGCGGTATAAATTTTCGTACATTTTGATCGATAACTCCTCTCCTAATGCATAGATTTAGACAATTTTCGGGGGAAAATATTTTATTTACCCAGGAAATATATGTTCGAAGTTCCATGAGTCTACGTTAAGGCGTTTGGACACAATTCCATTTTATTCGATGTTCGAAGGACACGGTTTTTTCGACCTACTCTTGCTTTTCGAGCTATAACTCTCTTCCTAATTTTCCGATTTAGCCCATTTTTAATACCAAACAAACCTTGTCTATAAGAAAGATTCTGAACCCCATAGCTTTTTCGGTGCGACCTCTATCGTGCTTTCAACAGACAGACAGACGGACGGACATAGCTAGATCGTCATCAAATCAAACCCCGATTCAGAATATATATACTTTATGGGGTCTAAAATGGATATTTCGATGTGTTACAAACGGAATGACAAAATGAATATACCCCCACCATTTTTTTGGTGGCGCGTATAAAAAGTATTTTAATTAATAGTATTTATTTCGTAATTGAAATTTATATTTATTTTTTTCTGTGTAGTGTTGATTTGTTAGCTGTCTAACTCTATAAATAATAAAAATTCTTATTTCGAATGCAAAACTTTATATTAAAAATTTAAAACAGAACCAAACCACGATTACTCGATAAAAATACATATATGACCTGCGTACACAACTCTGTACGGGCGGTAAAATAAAACGCAGTAAAAAGTAAATAAATTTGTTTTTAGCATATTTCTGTGGCTTGGAGCTAAAAGGGCCAATGTCAAAATATTTACTTTTGAATTAAAGTTTTACTTTTATATATGCTTTCATAGTGACATTGACCAGCATTTTATTTATGAAGCTGTTCTGGGTTAAGTATGATTTTAGCTGTTTTACCATAATGAAATAGAGCAAGAAAACAAATCTAATGCAATGATTAACTCAAAAAAAAAAAAAAACAAAAAAACAATTGACATTGGCCCTTTTAGCTCCAAGCCAGAGATTTATGGAGATATTTTTGCAACTATTAAAAAATATATCGTAATATTTCCTTATATGTGTAATTGACATGTTATTAAAAATTAACAAGAAGTGATAAAATTTCATAAAAAGCCTTCAAAAAGAAGCAAAACATGAGGGTCTAGAAAATTTAAAAAACAAACTCCAAACTTTAATAAAGAGAAAAACAAAATACCGCAAAATAAGACCCGCATTTAATTTTTTTTAACAATTTATATTCGAAAAAGTCTAAACAAGTATTTAGTTTGTAATAAGCAAGTATTCGCATAAACACCAAAAGCACAAAAACTTAACGGGCAGTTTTGTTTTTCTTTTTTAGAAATTACTTTTCTCTAATAAAGTTGCAGAGAATTGTAAAAATCACGTGTTAGGAGATCATGGGTCACATGTGGAGTGCTGGCAACAACAGGTTGTGGTCAATCAGAGACTCATAATGATCATGGTCAGCAAACAACACTAACAACAATGTTGTATACAAAAATGTTTATTTTTTTAATTTTGCCAATTTGACATGCACTTTAAACTACACACAATTGTGTCAAAGACACGCGCCTTAAATATTAGCATGTCTTTGCCAGTTTGTGGAGCAAAATGTAAATCAGGATTATGGCAAGAGAGGAGGTTTTCGTACCCCTTTAAAATATTATGGTTTTATATAAATAAAAGAAATTTAGGAAAAGAAATCTTTTTTAATAATATTTCTACCAAATTTTTGTACAGGAAGGTAAGTATGAACGCAAGAAATTTGAATAGTTTGTTGTAGAGTTAAACATGCTTGTCTTTGGCACAGAGCAGTTAACAAGACCTAACCAACTAAAAGGACCGACAAATGGACGGACGGATGGACAGACAGCAAAAAAAAAAACCAAAACCAAACACCAAATGTTGCAAAGTGCAATGGCTTCTTTTACATGCAGCCGACTGGGCAACAGACTCGATTTGTTAAAAAATAAAAAAAACTGCAAGTGCACCAGAGTTGCCGAATTCAAAATTAAAAAGAAATTAAATTGAACAATAAATTTCTTTAAAACTTAAATTAAGCGAAAAATTTTTTTAACAAAAGTTTAATACAAGTGTTTAGTAAAATAATAAAATTTGCCTTAAAAACTTTTTGGGTGTATAAATGTGGGATTCACAACAAATGGTTCATGTTATGTCATTTTGAAAGGTACAGATCTGCCACTTTTTTCACTTGCATAGTTATTGAGCATTATAGAGTGAAAACAAAGTCTAGGACTTTGTGACAACAAAGCGTCATATGTGGAAAATTTTGCTTTTCGTCTTTAATTTGATATTTGCGATTGATCACCGCAGCTTATGGTGAATGTGTTCCATGGTTTTAATGTGTGAGAGTATGTTTGTGCGGTTTTTTAGTGGTGATTTTGACATGGAAGACAAAGATTATCTTGGCCAGCCAACAAAATTTAAAGACCAGGAATGGCGGCAGGAGAGAAAACAGGAGCTTGAAAATTCATTGAGAGCTACTAAAGCAACAATATTAAAACGTTAGCGAGCATTGTGATTCATCCAAAGGCAGGGATATTTAGTACCACATTAATCACCGAGAGGTCTTTAATGACCATTTGTCATGTCCAAATGCAAATAATTTTTGCACCAAATCACTACTTGCAAAGAAAAATGAATCCATTGCGGTAAGTTAAAGCATGACAGATCGTATGTAAGGCCGAGAAAAACAGCTGAATCCACACCAAAGTCAAATATTCATGACTCTAAGGTAAAATCTAACCAGACTTTCACAGGGAATCAGTACCGATTGCAACTAATACATTTAAAGCAGACGTAGGCGGATAAACCGCCCATAATATGAGGCTAAATATTAACCCATAATATTTCAATATAATAACGCTCGATTACATATTGCAATACCTACTAACTATTTAGAAAGAAGTGATCGGGAAGTTTTGTCTGGCCCGCCTTAAAGTCCAGATCTAACACCGTAAGATTAATATTTGTTTCGATCGATAAAGAACTCTGTTTTTTTGGAATATACTTCACTTAAAAATCCGAAATTGGCTTAATTCATTCTTTGCCTTAAAGGCTGAGAATATCTTTTGGCGCGGCTTCCACATGTTGTCGGAGAAATGCTAAAAGCTCATAATTACACGGGACAATACTCTAAATAAATTTATATTTTATAAATGTTTAAAAAAGGTAAAAGTTAAAAAAAATATTTAATATTATATATCCAATATATAAATCGAAACATTTTCTTTAAAACGAAAGACACTTAGTAAAATTTTACCAAAACACACTGGCAACACTACCTTGTGAACATATAGCTGTTCAAGGCGTTTGCTTGTTTTTTTTTCCTTATTTTTTCTCAGCGTTCAACATCATATAGAGTGAAAGATGTTCTTTGCTTTTTTTAAAGCAAAACCAAAATTAAAAAATCGACTGGCAAACTAATTTTGTCAATCCGTTTGTAACACATTAAAAAATTGGTGTTTAAATGGTAGACTTGCTTATAAGTGGAAATTTCAGATACAAATTAATACACTTTAGCCTTAGATATGAAACATTATAAAGCTGGATATGAAGCGCCCACTATTTAAGGTCACTTTGGTAAATATAGAACAATTTTACATAAATACAATGTTGACTATGAGAGAAAATTAGGTGTGGTTGCATAAGATTCGGTAGAAACCAATAACTGGCTTTTTTTGTTGTTGTTGTTTTTTTTTTTTTAATTTTTGAAGAATTTTTTCTTTTAGTTATTTTGATGTTTTTGCTGTATTTTATTTTTGTTGGTTGCACAAAGCATATTTCAAATTTATTATTCATGTTGTTTTTAATTCTTTGTTTTTTTATGTTTAAGCTCATTTTATTTATTTATTTTTTTTAATACCTGTGCAGCCTGTGCTATCAAACATTTTATTGACTGGCTGCTGGCTTGCCTGCATGACTGACTGACTGACCGACTGATTTGGTTGTTTGGATACACAACACGTACACAAAAGTTTTTTAATATTTTTTTTTTACATACTGCATGCAGCAGGTTTCCCAAAAAAAAATATATGTGTTTCCACCTCTCTGCATTAACAACAACAGCAGCACAAGCACCAGTGTATCCACATTTAAAACAAAAGAACTTTGTGGCACGCAAAAAGAATGTATGTGAGAACATCACTTAAAGAAAACAGCAAACAACACACGCACTGCACAGTGGCGTGCAAAGTTGGACGTTATGAATTGGCATACAACAGAAGTGAAAGGACATCTAAAGATATTGTACATCTTATCCCATCTGGGAGAGTTTGGACCTAGGTGAAATCTTGGACAGATTAAAGCCAAAATTACTTTAAAGTTGGTTCCAAAAATGTATGTAAAACAAATAAACACAAAATTGCTCACCTGTATATCGGTAACAAGTTATACATATGCAAATACGAGGGTTGTTTTTTTATATTTCAAGATTAGAGATAACAAAACATTGAAAAAAAAATTATCGAAAATGGCTTTAGGGCTTTTTAAAATGTTCTCCATTAAGAACAATGTACTCTTCAAAATGTGTGAATCAATTTTCAAAGCAGTTTTTCCCATTCGATTAAGGAATCTCCAAAACATCAATTTTGAATGCAATTTTTATGATTTTTGCAGGGATTTGCTCATCTTAAAAGACACATACAGACGACTCTCGGTCTCTTACGTGTAGATTTAGTGTTTGTCACCCGTCATCATGTTGTTTACATGTTTTGAGGCACTGCGATCGTGAGCATTTCCTGCGAATAATTGAGATTGTTAAATTATGTGCGATCCAACGCGAAAAAATCTTATTTACAGTAAAATGTTTAAGCAGTATTTAATGAAGTCTTACTTACATATTTAAGGTTGATTAATACGATAAGTTATAAAGAGATCTTTTAGTATAATTTCACGCAAGACATGAATGTTTTTCGGAACAATAAACGATTTAAAAAGACCAAAAAGAAACACGATTGAATTTAGTAAACCAGTTGCAATCCCGTTAGGGACTACTAAAAGCAGAATCTCTAGACACTTTCTCCAGAAGGCCGACGACAGGTGGCGTGGGCTGAGTACGTGTAAGGTGGCAAGGCTTACGTGGCCCTCTTTTGATGTACGGCGTACATTGCAACTTACTAGTCGAAGTCGAAAGGAAATATCGAGGTTGCTGGCTATATTTATTGAGTGCCCCTGTGGACTAGTCAGTAAAGGTCAAGTCAGTTGTTTGGGGGTTGCGGGTTCGATTCTCGCCGGAGACTCTGGAATTGTCTGCTTCTCTTTCTCTTATATCCTAAATATTTCTATTCTTATTCTATTCTTCTCTCTATTAAGGCGTCACAATGGACCGTAATGGTTTCCGAGTGAAGGTGTGAGGGTAACTTTGCACCAGCCTTACCTACCTACCTACCTACCTGCTGGCTATATTGACGGCTCACTGGTTGTTAGGCAAACATGCAAGTCGACTCGGACTTCCATCGAAGGACGATTGTCGCAGCTGTATGGATAGAGAGAACGAGGAATCGGTCTTCCACTTTCTCTGCGAATACCCTGCACAAGCGACTAAGAGACACAGACTTCTGGGCGAATATTTAAGGGATGGCCTCTTTGCGATATCTGAAGTTGGACTGAATTATCTACGGGGATACCCAACGGCCACAGGATGGATCTAGTTCCCTTACTCTTGGATTTATTCTGGGATACATTAGAACTGACGAGTGATGTGGTCCTGACAAAACGGAGTTATACAGACTCCACTTGACTGTTTGCGTGCAGTGAACTACCATGTTAACCAATCAACCAACCAATTATCGATGAGAACTGGTCCCGGATGGTGCTTCATCGCTAAATATCGAAATAGGTTCATCAATGTACTGTTGTTAATTTGATTCACGTCAAAAATTGTGAAAACTAATCGCACGAAAATTTTTACAATATAATTCCTTTTTTTGCCAGACATGAATTAATTAAATTACTTTAAACAACACAAAAAGCGTACGTTTTACAAAATGTTCTGAATACGTTTATTGTTAAAAATGCCAAACTTTACTTTAGGAACATCAGTTGCCAAATTGCAGCACTAGGGTTGCCGAATCTCGAAACATGAAAGGCAACCCTCGTAGACAGACGCACATTGTCTATTCGATGCAGGAAGTAGTTCTAAGCTGCTCGACATGTTGTCATATATTAAATTTAAAGCTCAGCTTTTTAAATTCTAAAAACTTTTTTTCATGAAATTTTCTTGCGCAGCTTTATTGGCACTGGGCCCCACTGTCATACATCATGTTTTTATGTACAACTTGCGTATAAGAAACCAATTTTTGTTTCCCTAAATATATACACGGTTGTTGTTCCTCTTAATTTAACTGATGTTTTTTGAAGTTTAGTTGCTTTTTTATGTTGAACTAACTAACTTCTCGTTGAAGCTTCTTGGGACTTTTTTTGCGTCAAAGTTTCAGGCATAAACAATTCATTATATTTATTTTTAATATTTAGAAGTGCTGTTGTTATGATGAGAATGATTCCAATATATCTACGCAACACCAACAATCAATTTTGATCGATTGAGTCATGCAACAGCCTACATACTCGTACAAACAAACCTTTAAGCATTTGCCAAACCAAAGCTACACAAAAGACAGTTCAAGTATTGAAGATTGCTAAAAAAGATGATTTTTGTAGTATTAAAACATTTGGTGGGCAACAACAACAACAACGAAAAAAGAACTTAAAAACTTTTCTATTTTAGTTTAAGGGATTTAAGGCTTAAACACATTGGCATGGAGCATTAACTATTAAATATTTTAATAAAGTTTAAGCTTTAACTCTTTTGTTTTTAAAACCAGTCACTACTCTCTTTTCTCTCTCTGTCTCTCTTTTTGAACTCTGTTCCTTAAGGACATCTGTTTTATATTATAAACTTTCAAGTTTTATTTCGATTTATTTTTCGTACAGGTGTTTTGAATTCATATGAGAGAGTGTGTGTGTGTGTGTTTGTGTGTGTACCAGATCTTATGTGTCTGGTTATTTTAAGTCTTCTCAAAAATATGAATCTGCATGTTGGATGGCTGCCGTTTGTTTATGGCCTACAGCCTTAAGCATATTTCGTACAATAAATAACAAAATAAATACTTGTGATGGCTCCTATTTACTTCATTCACTCTTTTCCACAATCATACTTGGCAATAAAAGTATTTTGTTTTAAACAAAATCTTTCTTATTTTTTCATTTTAACTTTTACAAGAGTACATTTGTGCTTTTGCATTTTTTTCCATTTTCTTAAATTATTCAGTGGGAACTGGAGCAAAATGTTTAATTATAAGTGAAAATATATATTTATGTAAGTTTAAGCCAAAAGCATGATAATTGTATAAGAAAATTTATGACTCTTTTCAGTGAGGGGGGAGAGGTTTTCACTGGATAGAATTAAATTATATTTCATTTTACAACAAAATGATTAATATTCTGGCATTTATAGGTGTATGTGTGTTGGTCAAATTAGAGGAACCACACTTGCATAGTACATACAGTGCAAGCTCGGTATTCGCGACGGTCCGGTTATCGCGACGGCTTAATTTTTAACATTGTAGGTTCTATAATCCGCATAAGTTTCGTTTAATTGACGTTTATCTTGAGACCAACTTTTCTGGCATTCCTATTAAGGCATATGAGCTTTTGTTCTATATCATCGAATCGGTGAGCCATTAAACAAATATCATCAGCATAGTCGATATCGTTTAAACGTTCGTGAAAGTTCCATCGTATACCGTTAGGGGCCTCGGTATTTGTTTGTTCCATTACTCCATCTAGGAGGATAAGGAATAATGTGGGAGACGATACGCAACCCTGTCTTACTCCTGCGTTGTATAAAAACGTTTGACTCTCTTGTCCTTCAAATCTTACTCTACATTCAGCACCATTATATAGCTCGCGAATGAGTTCAATTATCTTATTGGGAACACCTGTATACGGTGTCAAAGGCACGTTCAAAATCAACAAACAGCATATACAAATGGCTGTTGTATTCTTGCGACTGTTCAATAATAATTCTGAGGGTGTTAATATGGTCTGCACATGATCTTCCTGGCCTGAAACCGGCTTGCTCTTGGCGCAGAAGTGGTTCAATGATTGGTGACATTCTTTGTAATAGGAGTAGAGCCATTACCTTGTTGATGACGTTTAGTAATGTTATCCCTCGCCAGTTTTTACAATGGCTAAGGTCACCTTTTTTTGGGATGGTAACGATTACACCAGTTTTCCAGCTATCTGGTATTCGATTACTTATCCATGCAGCCTGTAGAGTTGGCGTGAGAGCTTCTGCAACAGGGGTAGCACCATATCTAAGTAGCTCAGCTTGCACTGTGTCGGGACCGGCGGCCTTAGAATCTTTCAGCTTGAGTAAAATTGAGAGAATTTCGTGGGGTGTTGGTGGAGATGTTAATATTTCTCTACATGGGTTACGTCTTCGAGAAAGCCAGGGACAGCTGCTAATATCAAAATCAAAAGTGTTATTTTGAGAGCTCCCGGAACTGAAAAATTCCCGCCAACGTTGCAACTTCTCTTCAGGTGTTGTGAGATCACGACCATGCTGATCTTTAAGCATTGAGGTGTTTTTTATATTCTTGCCTCCAAGATGTTTTATAGCATTGTAAACACCGCGCATGTTGCCTATGTTGGCTGCTTGTTTAGCTTCCTCGGCTATGCTGTTGTAGTGGCGTTCTCGATCAGTCCGAACTAGGGACTTAACAGCTTTTGCGCAATCCCGGTAGTTTCTCTTGGCCACAAGTTTAGCATCCGGTGTCTTGGATCTAGTTACGATATTGTTCAGGCGCTTGCGATTTGCAATTTCGTCCCATGACTCTTCGCTTATCCAGGGTTAATGATTTTTCCTTCTAACACCAAGGATTGCTTTAGCGGTTTCACTGCAGCTATTAGCTATGGTTGTCCATGAATGCATCTCCCTGTGATAAACGTCAATAAAACGAAACTTATGCGGGTTGGTACCAACAACTCAAATCCTCTCTCAATTAATGGATCCGTAAATGAAGATGTTGACTATTTCTGCTATTTAGGAAGCCGTATTACCAAAGACGGTGGCTCCGGTGTAGATATAGTAGACCGCATCAACAAAGCTAGAGTCGCATTCCACTCTCTGCACAAAGTATGGCGTGCCAACAACATTTCCCAAGCCACAAAGCTTAGAATCTTTAACTGCAGCGTAAAATCTGTCCTTCTCTATGGTTGCACCACCTGGAGCACAACGCAAACCACCCAAAGGAAATTGCAAACTTTTGTTAACCGCTGCCTTAGACAAATCCTTCGGATCTTCTGGCCCTGCTGGGTAACAAATGAGCAGCTTTTTTGTATGGCAAAGTGTGTACCAATCGAGACTGAGCTTAAACATCGCAAATGGTCTTGGATAGGTCATATACTACGAAGACCAAGTAACGAAATCACACGAGTTGCACTTGACTGGAACCCTCAGGGTCATCGTCTACCAGGTCGTCCCCGAAATACCTGGGTAAGAATGATTAAAAGAGAAGTCGAAAGCTGCAACAAATCATGGAACCAAATCAAGTCTTTAGCCGCCGATCGTATAAAATGGAGAGAACTTACAGACGCCCTATGTTCAACATGAACTTTTATATAATTTGAAGATATTTATACTGTCAATTAATTTATATAAATAAAAGGAAATATATATTTATATATTTATATATATAATCGCGACAGTTTACAAAAAACGAGGTTCTAAATGTCGTTACCATGTCTGTAAAAAAAGGGAAATCCCCGTTTTTTGGTATTGTACTCTTTTACAATAATTGTAGTCTTATATTTTGTCAGTTTATTCTGGTCATTCGTTTTGTTAACATACATATCTATTAAAATTGGAAGAGTTCAACATATTTTAAAGCCAACGATTTCTCAAAAATTAGAAATTTTAAAAAAGTTTAAAAGTGGGGATTCCATAAATTCAATTTGCGTGAACTACAAGTTACATAAGTCTTCGGTTTGCCGCATTATAAAGCAAGAAAATTCAATAAAAAAGTTCGTTTGTACAACAGAAAGTGGACCTGGCAAGCGTTGCACCTTAAAGAAAGCTGAGTACCCAAAAATGGAAAAAATGCTTTACAAGTGGTTTTTAAAACAAAGCGAAAAAAACGTTCCAATTTCGGCAGAGATTTTACGAACAAAAGCCAGTCTTTTTTATTTCAAAGTTTACAAAACCAATCAAAATAATTCTAATTTTAAGAATTGCGCAAAATTATTCAATAAAATTTTGGGTTCTGTTATCGCGAAAATTTGATTTTCACGACAGGTCTGGTTTTTAATTAGTCGCGAATACCGAGCATGCACTGTATTTAGTTATAAATTATAAAAAATATTAATATTTAAGAAAAAACAAAAAAATGTATGACAAATTCAGTAAACTTTTCCTTATTTAAAAAAACTAAGAGAAAATAAATTATACGGAAAATTTTTTATAAATAAAATTACGCAAATAATTTATAAATAGTAAAAAAAACAAGTAACAGTGCTATATTCGGCCGAGCCGAATCTTATATACCCTTCACAACGTGTAGTCATGCAATAACAAATGTTTGTATCACCATTCATCCCATATAAAATACGTACAAATGTACACGTTAGAATAAATGTGGCATCGAATCCCAGCTGAGCCAAAAAAATTTTATTTTATTTTATTTAATATATTATTTATATTTTATTATTTTTTTTTATATTTTTTTTAAATTTTTTTAAAAAATTTTTTTAGAAAAATTTTTAAAAAATTTTTTTAAATTTATTTTTAAATTTTTTAAAAATTTTTTTTTTGTAGTTTTTTTTATTATTTTTTTCTTATTTTTAATATTTTTTTTTTGTAATTTTTTTTGTTTGGTATGTTTTTTACATGTATCTATGTATGTATGTTGTTGTTGTAATTGTGAAAAAAAACGAGGTGGTCGTGTTTTTTTGCTCATATCTCAGAAAGTTATGGGGCGATTGTGCTGAATTTCAATAGCGATTCATTCCTGGATATTTCCAAGAGATTGATACCATATACAGATCTGAGGAACATATAGTTGCTTCTAAAAGTTGATTTCAACCAACACACGGACAGACGGGCAGACGGACAGACGGACAGACGGTCAGGGCTTAATCGACTCCTCTATTCATAAGCTTTCAGAAAATATATACTTTATGGGGTCGGAAATGAAAATTGTAGAAATTACAAACGGAATGACAAACCTATACATACCCTTGTGCACCACAGGTGAAGGGTATAAAAATTTAATATTAAAACAATATTTATAAAACAATTTTTAAAATGGCCCTATATTCCACTGCCTACATAGGGAACTACTGTCTTAAAGTCATTAAACTCCCTCTCTATTACCTGTGACAAACAAATAATTTTTTTATTTGTTTAATTTCAGAAACTTTTCATGTGGCGCCCTATTAAATAAAAACATAAAAAATAATGAATATTTAAAATTAGAAACAATGAAAACATTAAACAATTGCACAATGGTTACACACAGTTGTCTGAACTTTTAGGCAACAAACTCAAGCAACTAACCAACAACAACCATTGAAATGACAACAAATTAGTCGCGTGTTTGCCACATGATGATAATGAATATGTTGAATGAATTTCCGACACACTAACAAACACATAGACGACAAAACTCCCCAGATGAAGATGAAACTAGCAATACAACAGAGAAGATCTTCTGACATGATCCCCACGAACATGGCTAAAGAAAATTAACAATTTTCTCTAAAAGAAGCCAACAAAAAAAAAAAAAAACAAAAAACTTGACAACAAACTATGGTGTCCAAATTCATTGCTAATTATGGTAATTATGCGAAAACTGTAAGTTTAAGGTTTTCAAATTAAGTCTTCTAACAATACTAAGTAAAACCATGACTAAGGGGGGTAGATTAGGAAATAAACAAGGTCTTAACACGAAATGTTCAAAATGCAATGACAATAAGAGTGATAGAAATTTGTATAAAAAACAAACAAACATAAAAAAAAAAAAAAAAATTGCTTAAAAAAATTGAATTACTAAATTACTGATGCCAACTGGGCATACGTGTATAACTGTCATGGGTTTGGGCTTTTAGTGCACCTCTTCTTCAACCTAACCTAATCTACCAAAATTTTTGTGTTTAATTCAGCTAGTGCAAAGTCAGATTTTATTATTCAGCTAGCTGAATTGATTGAAAACTTTTCCTTAAGTAGGGTTGATACAATAAAAAGAAAAAAATAATTCTGCCAGCTAATTAAATGTTAAAACTTATTATATAACGATACTGAAATAGATATTCAGCAAGCTGAATTTTCAAATTGTCTAATATAATTGTTTTAGCTATAATTTTTAGGATTATCAAAAAATATATTTAATTCAGCTAACTAAGTAAATGTGAAAACTTATATATAAGTTTTAAAATATATATTCAGCTAGCTGAATTTTAAAAATAAGTTAAAAACTATTTTTAAATCGCGAAAAAATTATTTAAGCAAACAATGTTAAGTTATTATTCTATATTATATATATATATGTCCTTTATTTAATTAAATATTAATAGAAATATAAATACATATCGATTTTTAATTAATACTTAAATAAAAGTTCAAAGTGAACATAGGGCGTCAACAAATTCTCTCCATCTTTGTCTATCTCTGGCAATCGCCTTTGCTTGATTCCATGAAACTCGAGCAAGTTCACATTCCTGTTTCAGGTAGCGCACCCAGGTGTTTCGGGGTCTACCAGGTCTGCGCTGTCCGCTGTTGTGGGTTCCAATCTAAGGCTATTCTTGCTATTTCTGATTGTGGTCTTCGCAATATATGACCTACCCACGTCCATTTGCGTTTGCGAATTTCGATTTCTACCGGCTTAGAGTTCGCCATCTGCAGCAGTGCTTCATTTGTAATCCAATTAGGCCAAAAGATGTTAAGAATTTGCCTTTAGCATTTGTTTATAAATGTTTGGATTTTACGAATGGATTCTTTCGTTAAGCTCCAGGTAGAACAGCCATACAATAACACAGACTTAACACTGCAGTTGAAAATGCGTAGTTTAGTTTTTCGCGAGATATTGTTTCTACGCCAAATTTTGTAAAGCGATAAAAAAGAGCTGCGTGCTTTATTGATTATTGGTTATCTTACTACCAAGATAACAAAAAGAATCTACGTCTTCAATAGAAACATCATTTACCACCAATGGAGTTGTTACATCTGTTCCTATTCGCATAAGCTTAGTCTTCCTACTGTTGATTCTCAATCCAACTTTTATAGCATTTTCGGAGAGACACCTAAGTTTTGCTTCAATATCCTGAAAGCGATGGGCCATCAGACATATGTCATCGGCGTAGTCAATGTCATAAAGAAATTCGGATAAGGTCCAGCGAATACCAACAGGAGCTTCTCTGTTGGTTTTTTCCATGACACAATCGAGGAGTATTAAGAATAACGTTGGCGAAAGGATGCAACCTTGTCTTACACCAGTGTTGGGAAAGAACGGGCGACTCTCATTTCCGTTAAAACAAATCTTACACTTAGCATCCCTGTAGAGTTCACGAATCAGGTTTACAATTTTTTCGGGAATGCCTCAACATAATAGTGCCGACCACATTGAATTACGGAATATTGTGTCGAAAGCGCGCTCAAAATCAACAAAAAGAAGATATAAGGGAGTGTTTTGTTCGGCTGATTGCTCAATTATGATGCGCAACGTGTTGATATGATCTGCGCACGACCGACCTTGCCGGAAACCAGCCTGTTCTTTACGCAGTATTTTCTCCGCTATAGGGGAGATACGTTGATTAATAAGGGATGCTATAATTTTACCAATAGAATTAAGGAGAGTTATTCCACGCCAGTTTTTTGCATTGCGTCAAATCGCCTTTCTTGGGCAATGTAATAACTAAACCTTCTTTCCATTCATCCGGAATACGATTTAAAATCCAGGCCTCGCGAATTATTGGGGTAAGAACCTCTGCTAGGGTACCTGCACC
This sequence comes from Phyto melanocephala, assembly GCA_941918925.1. Classification (NCBI taxonomy): domain Eukaryota; kingdom Metazoa; phylum Arthropoda; class Insecta; order Diptera; family Rhinophoridae; genus Phyto; species Phyto melanocephala. The sequence continues at coordinate 47,156,459 of OW799233.1, read as the reverse complement.
ATACTTCAACAGTTCCGAAGGAATGTTGTCCGGACCAGAGGTCTGTTGTTTTTCAGCACGTTCAAAGCAGCTTCTATTTCCGAGCATGTAGGGGGATCTGTTGCTATATCCCTCCTAGGATTTCGGCGACGATTAAAAAGTGTATTGTCTTCCTGTTGTTCTGCTGGCTCTTGGGAAGAGAGGTAATCACGCCATCGCACTAATTGTTCTTCCGATGTTGTTAAATCAGGTCCATCTATTGCTTTTAGTACTGCAGTCCCTCTTATGTTGTTACCATTTATCTGCTTTATGGCTGTATATACTCCACGTAGATTTCCGGTATTTGAAGCTTGTTCCGCCTGCTCCGCTATGGTGTTATAAAATTTTTCTCGGTCTGTACGAACCATACGTTTCACTCGACTAGCAGATTGTCGATATTCTGCCATTGCTTGTTGTTTTTCTGCTGGGGATTTAGCATTGATCCTTGCATTATGAAGTTGTTTACGGTTTTGAATTTCTAACCAAGTTTCATCGCTGATCCAGGGTTTATTTTTGCCTTCTTTCAAACCTAGTACTGACTTTGCTGTTTCTTTGCATGCCAGTGATACATCTGCCCAAGTGCTATGATGATTAGTGTGCAAAGCGGTCCTCAAGCTTTCGTTGTATGACTGCACTATATAACGATCCAATAGCCGCGTGGTATTGTATTTTTCGGGCTTACAACTTTTTTTAATTGCAGCAGGTCTTAGACGAAGTGTTGTAACGAGAAGATGATGATCGCTGTCAATATCTGCTCTCCGTCGAGTTTTAACATCCATTAGAGATCCCAAAAAAAGCTTGCTTATCAGAAAATGATCAATTTGGTTACGTGTTCGGCCAGTTGGGCACACCCACGTATATTTGTGGATGTCCTTATGAGGAAATTTCGTTCCGCCAATATATAAACGGTTTCGGGAACAGAAATCAACCAACCTGTCACCGTTGTTGTTTCGGACAGATCTGAGTCCATGTGTGCCCTATTAGTCTATATTAGTCAACTAGTAAATGTTAAGAAGTATACATATATATTAGATTTTATATTCAGCTAACTTAATATAAAAAGAAATAACCAAATAATCATTTTCAACAGCAATTTTTTAAATAATAAGTATTTAAATTCGAACTTTTTATTTATTTTTATTTTTAATTATTTATACTGGCTTAAGTTAATTTTCCTAAATAATTAAACTTACTTAAATGTTTTTATAATAACATTGTTAATTTTAATTTTTTCTTTTCTTTTTTTTTTTCTGCGACGTTCTCTTATACATTCATGTTGTTGTTACATTTTATTTGTTTGCAATTGAATTTGACAGCTTGTGTTAAAAGATTATTGCTCAGTAATGTATTATAACATTTATTGCTAAATATGTATTCTAATACATATTCATGCAGTCCACACGTTAATATGTTGTGTTGGCAATAGAATTTGACAGTTGCTGTGGCAATAATCGCCAAACACATTGCTCGTGTGGTTGGGGGGTAAAACATTTTCAAATTAAATTGCATACATTTCAGAATATTGAAAAATTATTTCCATATTAGCCGAGCGGAATGTATTTATGAATCCAGATAAGATTTCTTTATAAGCGCTTTAATCGGTATACTCATATTCGATTTAAAACTAATATAATATAATACTATTTAATTAGAAAATGGGAAGCATAGCATTTATTTTTGAAAACTGGTCAATGTCATAAAACAAAAAATAATTTATAAAACAATGCTTTGTTTTCCATTTTCGAATTTAAATAAATTGTAACCATAAATGTTTAGTAATTTACAAAAAAATTATCTTAAGCAAGAACAAAAGGCTTATAAAATTTTTTAAGTTATAAAAAGTATATATATATATTCAGCTAGCTGAATAGCTAATAAAACAGTTTTTTGACTCGGAAAATATAAATTTTTGTAACTTAAAAACAAGTCAATTAATAGCAAAACGCTAGCTGAAAAAGTTCAAAAAATAAACTGAATATGGAACCTAACATATTGGCTTGTCGAATTGAACTTCTTTTTCATAATTCACTAAACAAAAGAAATTGTGTAAAAATATTAATTCAGAAATATATAACAAAAAAATTAGGAGTTTAGTTAGCTGAATTTCTATAAAATTAAAATCATTACTAACTATGTAGTTGAACCCGGCAAGCATTGCTGACCTCAATAATATTTTTGTGCTGCATTTATTTTAAGCTAAATTCCTATATCTTGGTAAGTGTAAATTTTGCTTCAATTCAGATTCAAATTCCTCAAAAAACTATTGAATAAACTGCATGAGCAGCAAAAAGCTAAAATTAATATATTTGCGTTAAATAGTAAATTATATTAATTCTGTTTGAAAAAAATCTATATAAATCAAACTAAACTAGCTGAATATTTAGAAATGTATTAGCATTTAAAGAAGATACATTTTTTACAGTTACAAAAAATTTCCTTAAGCAATTCAGCTAGCTGAATTTTCTTAAACTCTAGAAAGTTAAACAAAAAATTATGAAATCATATATTCCATAAGTAAAAGATATAATTCAGCTGACTACATTTTAGGATATACTACTAAGATTAACAGAAAAGTATTAAAGATGAAAAACTATTCAATTCAGCTGGCTTAATATTCATAAGAATATGTGTTTACAGTGTTGAAATGGTATTAAAGCTAAGAAATCCTTTTCATTTCCTAATATGCATTATATTTCTATACAATATTGTTTTCTTTTAATCGCAAGTTTTTTACTTCCACCTTTTCTACTTTATGCAATAATTTCTCGAGTGTAATTAATGTGTTTTACTAACTAGAGGAGTGTATTGCACACATACGTTTAAAAAAAAAAATTAAAAAATTAAGAAACAAAACAAAAAAAAGCTTAAAAATATTCCACCTGTTGGCGTTGTTATAAATAAAACTTACATTATGTACCCACACATGTATGTACATGTAAACTTTTAGAGCTGCTCATAGTTTGCTGCTGGTTGTCGTTGTGAAGCTTGACAGGCTTTTGTTGCGTTGCAATGTTAACTGTGACGTAAACGTCAGTGTTTGTGTCAATCTTTTGGAATATGAGTGTAAAAGACATTTTATTTTTAACCAAAAAATAACAATCTACAACCTGTTGAATATGAGCACAAACAACCGAACTAAACAATAACACACATACGCACTCTAAGTTTAAATGCTGGCATACAAATTATAGTAAAAGAAAAAGTCCTTCTAAATTTATATTTTTTCTAAGTTTTACTCCTTGGCTTATTTTGTTTTTGTTTTTTTTTAAGCTCCATCACATTAATTCAGTCAAAACACTTTGTTTCAAAAAAAAAAAAACCTTGTTTGGTTCCTTCTTTTTTTTTTTTTTTGGTTTAGAAACGGAAATTATCGTTAAATAACCGGATGCAAAAGGCAGCTGATATGATATTTTAACATGTTTTTTTGTTGTTGTTGTTTTGCACATACCTTTTCTCCGCTGTCTTCTCCTCATGTTTTTGCAATAAGACACCATTTAGTTTTGAAGAGGTGGGAAAGAGAAGGCAATGTAGAGTGAAAGAAGTAGTAAATAGTGTGTGTGGAAGTGTTTTTAAGGAAACATGAATGAATAATGAACATTTTGACAAAATTTTGTGTTTCTCTAATAAATAAATGAAACCAACGAACAGGTTGATTTTAAAATTTTTTGTAGTGTTTTTTTTTACAAAACTTCTTTTTTTTATTTAAAATCCCTTTTTTAATTCATCACAAGGACTTGCAGTTTTGTGTTTGGGGGAAATTAATATTTTTGTGCCTGTTTTTTCTACAAGGTGTTTTGGGTTTTAATCAAACTTTGTTTAATTGAAAATGCAAAAAGGGAACGATGAAAAATAATTAAAAGAAGATGTTAAACTATTATATGTTTGTATTGTTTTGTTAAAAACAAAAAATAATATTTTATATAAATTATTTAGTGTTTTATAAAATGCGATTTATGTAAATTAGCGCTTTTTTATTAGCGTTTTTTATTATTCATTTACTTATTTGGTAGAAAACTTAAAAGAACCATACATTGCTCGTTATATTTCACTAGAAAAGCCTGGCGCGCGTTTCTACGTCCCTTAATGAATAAAAATGCGTTCTGAATTTTAATTTAATATAAAATGCAAGAAGCTAAAAATTATAACTTTTTTTAATGGGCGTGGCACTGCCCACTTTTCTTATCATGAAACTGTATAGTCATGACAGCTCAATATGTTTGCAAAGCTTCAGAGAAATCGAGAGTTCAAGTAGCTAAAAATGATAACTAATTTTTATGGGCGTGGCCCCGCCCACTTTTTACCACCCATAAACACTTCCTGGATTATGTACAACAACTTGCCAAAGTTTCAGTCCGATCGGTTTTACAGTTTCGGAGTCTAAAGCTAACACATACACACACGCACACACACACACACAGACAGACAGAGTTACACAAAAATTAAAATTGTTCAAACCACACTCTTCGATGTATATTCGTGCAAAAATCTGAGTTATCCTCGCAAAAAAATTTATCCAAATATCTTCATCATACCAATTACCACAACAAATTGTTGTTGTTGTTCAAAAGACTTAAAATTTATTATAGAAGTATAATTCATTATAGAACGTTCTACGTTCGTACGTTTTTTTGATGTTGTTTCTTTAACGGACAACAAAAAAATTGACGTAAAATAAAAATAAAATAATTTACAGAACAAGTGAAGTAAAAATCAATTAAAGGGTAAAGGGTAAAAATAAATATATTATGTTAGTGTTTGCTTGACGGGACCGTATAGAAGTTATTAGTAGTATTAATTAAAACTAGACACTTGTACGGTGAAAGTGCCAGGCTTGTTTACCAGTCTGATGTTTAAGGGATTGATATCTGCCAGATGCTTTGGATTGTTGAGCTACAACTGACAAATAGAGTTCTTCACACCAATCGGTTTGTTGCATTAAAATATACGCGTGGTTTCTTTATCTGGCAAAGTCAATTGATGTCATAATTTTTCTTTCTGATCTAACACTAACCATACTACATAATAATATTTATATACGTAGACTCCTGACAATACCCGAGTACCCGTACCCGTACCTGTATGCATTTATTATACCGTTATTTAAATCTATGTCATATAAATGCAACGCGTTATGTTTAAAAACGTGGAACTTTACTGCGGGTATGCCTCATTTCGAATCTATTTTTGAACTGAAAAATACAGGAGATATTTGAGCTTTGAATTTAAACCTCGGCAGTTTTGTTTGATTTCAATGGAAAAACTTGATGCTTTTATTAGAGTTTTATTGGTAATGGTTGTGGCAGCAATGCTCCTCCTTTCACTCTTTGGGGTAATTATAGTCACCCTTTATATAAAGCATCATTAAAACGCGACAGATTTCCGCAAATAATACGCGTAATGCGTTTCGATAATGTATTTACAAGATCGTCACGCGCTTAAACACACAAAGCTGCTGATATCTCAGATATTTGGAAACTACTGACGCAGAATCTATGCTTAAACTTTTTTCGGAACAAAATTGTGACAGAAGACGAACAGCTGTTTCCACCTTGAGGTAGAACAATATTTACTCAATATATTCGCGCAAAACCAGCTGGATACGGAATTAAATTATTTTGGTTATGTAATACAGACAATAGCCATTCTTTGAATGGAAATATTTACACAGACGGGTGGTTGTCAGCGACAGGTAAGCGTGAGAGAAAACATAGTTCTAGATATGGCTGATTTTGGTACACCTCGATATGTTTTCAAAGAAAATGGGATTATTATGTCAGTTGTGACCAAAAAGATGAAGAATGTTTTCTTTCGGTCAACAATGGACTTCAAAGCAAAGCAAAATGTTAGATAGTGTATATAGTGTATATAGCATCAAGCAAAAATTAATAGATGGCTATTGTTATTATTTTTTTTTTGGAATCACTTAGCGTGGAGTTCACAACTAGAAATATGAACCAAAGAGCTAATGTCAATCGAATAACAAGATACGCTAATGTCCTGTCTCTTCAGCTTATGACAAATAAAACAATACCTATAGAAGTTTGTAAGAATTCTGCAAGTCCATTGGACACAAATAGGTGGCATATAACGGGACGGTTGCCACTAAAGGGTCGCTGCTACTTTTGCGTGACTACTGATCCAAAATCCCATCGAAAAATACGCAAAATATGCGTTGGCTGTAAACGGCTAATCTGCAATACGCATAGCAAAATTATTTCTCCAATTTAATTTTTATACCCGCCACCAAAAAAATGGTGGGGGTATATTCATTTTGTCATTCCGTTTGTAACACATCGAAATATCCATTTTAGACCCCATAAAGTATATATATTCTGAATCGGGGTTTGATTTTATGACGATCTAGCTATGTCCGTCCGTCTGTCCGTCTGTTGAAAGCACGATAGAGGTCGCACCGAAAAAGCTAGGATGCTCAAATTTTGCCAGAATCTTTTTTATAGACAAGGTTTGTTTGGTATTGAAAACGGGCTAAATCGGAATATTAGGAAAAGAGTTATAGCTCGAAAAGCAAGAGTAGGTCGAAAAAACCGTGTCCTAAGAACATCGAATAAAATGAAATTGTGTCTAAACGCATTAACGTAGACTCATGAAACTTCGAATATATATTTCCTGAGTAAAAACAATATTTTTCCCCGAAAATTGTCTAAATCTATACATTAGGAGAGGAGTTATCGATCAAAATGTACGAAAATTTATACCGCACAGTGTATTTTTCGGTATATTTAAAAACAAAAACGTCATAAAAGCAACAAAATTGGATGTACGACTCTGAAATTTTGCACACTTTGCTTTTTGGTGACACGCTTTCTTGTAACGGCAAATCAATGTGCCACGCCCACTTTTACGCCCACCTCCCATATAACGTTTTACCTAAAATTCATATAATTTCACTATTAATATGGATTTTGGAATAATAAAGGACTATATTGAAATACCTCAGTTGTACTCATTCGCAAAAATAACTTTGACACGCCTACTATAACGCCCACTTTCACTTTTGAATTGTGTCCAGACGCATAAACGTAGTCATGTAACTTCGAATATATATTTCCTGAGTAAAAACAATATTTTTCCCCAAAAATCGCTTAAATGTATGAATTAGGAAAAGAGTTATAGATAAAAATGTACGAAAATTTATACCGCACAGTGTATATTTCGTATACAGTGTATATTTAAAACGTAATAAAACTGACAAAACTATATGTACGATCTAAAATTTTGCAAACATGGCTTTTTGGTAAAAGTCTTCGTTATAACGGAAAATAGATGTGCCACGCACACTTTTTCCCTTAAATTTTTATAAAAATATATTAGTCATATATATTAGCATTTATTCATCTTACACTGCACCATTTATTGTACTGTAGCTAAATATAAGATAAAGATGATAAGATAGATGACTCTACTAGCAACTAATAGATGGCATGCTAACAACTTATGCTTATGTTCTCCTGAAATTATGCTCTATTAAAAATGGGAATTTAGGAAAATATTGACCTAAGTCAAAAAAAAATTATCTCTAAACATTATAAACAATTTATTTTCATGTACTAATGGCTAACAAATTTTAAAATTATACAAAACTTATTTCGTTTGAAAATCTTTTAAAAGCAAAATGTTATAGAAGTTTAAAAAACAAAATCTTACTAATAAATTTCCCGTTTTAGAAAAATGCTGAGAATGTATATTTTAAATCACCCTATGGCCCTTAAAATTTAACCTTAAATTCACTTTCTTCCTCTTAAATTCATGTAAATTCTCTATGAATAAAGATTTTGGAATACTAAAGGACTATATTGAAATATCTAAGTTATGTTTATTAGCAGAAACTTTATTGACACGCGTATTTTAACGGCCACTTTTATTGAAAGACTAAATTTACGAAAACATTTTACTAGCATACCGAAGTTATAATGGGTGGTTTAATTTTAAGGGACTATGTTGATTTTGAATAAAATTATTATGAAATTATTATCATTTATTTTTATAATGATAATATTTGTATGCTTCAATTATGTATGGAACAAAATATCGAGCAAATGGCCCCCCAACCTAGGCGGCACACCACGATCCGATAGTCCAAATTTTCAATGACACTGTTGATGCTCGATTGTTGGGCACGATGATCAGTCGAGGTTGCTTGCTCTTTTGCCACGTTATCGTGAAAAACAGCAATGTTTTCCATTCAACGAACTAAGATGGCATTCACAGATGTTTTCATATTTCATACAGACCTGCTTTGCAGACATTTAAATATTTTTTACAATTCTCACGATTGTGGACAAATTCGAACGATTATGTTGACCAAAAGAATCACGAAGTGCTCAAAATGCATTTTGATTTGAACGCCTATTTTTATAAAAATTTTTAATATTTAAAAGCGTTGCTCGATTGCGTATCTTTCCACGGTTCAAATTGAGTTAGTCTGAGATTGAGAAATGTCAAATGAAATACAAAAAAAAAGTTGAAGTTTAGATGTGGTTCACCTTAAACATGGGCCCTTAAAATTTAACCACCCTCTTCAAACAAAGTGATACATATTTTATTATAAAGAGATTATTCTATAGCGATTAACAAAATAATAAATATTGTGCTTTAAATGTACACAAAATTGGTGGTGGGTATAAAAGATTCGGCACAGCCGAATATAGTGCTCTTACTTGTTTTAATTACAGTAGACTCACGGTAACGTGAACTATTAAAAACCGAGCGTGTTCACGTTTGCGAAGTTGTTCATGTTAACGAAGGTGTAACTTTTTAAAATTTCCAAATAAATTTGACATGTGATTTAAGTCAAATTCATATATTTTTTGTATTTCGGATTGTTATGTACATTTCTCTCAAAAAAGCTAATGGGATATCCTCTTCACAGTCTTCTTCATCCCGTTAAGAGCTTAAAATGTTCAGGCAGCATTTTGCTATTGTCTTATTTTGAAGACGTTGCCAAGTTGAATTTAAATAGTCAATAGCGTCCATTAATACTTAAACCGATTTCAAAACTGGCAGCTGTCATCCATTACGATTTGGAGCAATTGCTGTCCAATGAAGGTTCACAATTTCTAAAAGAGCGAGTATTTTTTGCCTTTCCAATTACAAGAAGTTTAACATAAGAATTTTGGTAGTGTTTTGTGACATTTTTCACGAAAAACTTTAGTTTAGATCATGCTAAATCAGCAGCGCGCACTAAACTACCCCTGTGCAATCATTTACTGGGATACCCCTTTTTATGAAAACGATTTGGATAACCGACAAATTTGTTCACCTTATAAGGCTTTCTCACTGTGTTCACGCTGCAGAGTATTCAGTGTAAAAAAAATTATGTTCATCTTATCCGGTGTTCACGTAAGGCAGTATTTTAGTTACCGTGAGTCTACTGTAATTTTATTTATTGCAGTAAATTTAATTTTTTATGATTCTGGTATCATCTAATTGCCTGCAGGATCATATTAAAGAACTCGAAAAATGGCTTAACCAATGGAAAATAAAAGTAAACCCAGCAAAGTGCGCAAATGAAAGGAAACTGTCCTAACCTAAGTAACATCACTATCCCAGAGCAAAATCATATAAAATATCTTGGTATACACCTTGATCGACGCCTTACCTGGTCTCAACATATCGAATCCAAATCTATACAACTCAAACTCAAAACACTACAACTTCAGTGGCTTCTTTGTTCTCATTCTGCTCTCAACCTAAACTACAAGGTTCTACTTTACAAAGCTATCATTAAGCCAATATGGTCCTATGGAATCCAAGTATGGGGAACAGCTTCTGCTTCTAATATAGAGAAATTACAAAGACGGCAAAACAAAATATTGCGACTTATTACTGGAGACCCGTGGTACATTACTAACGCGAATATTCACAAGGACCTTAATATTCCATTTGTTCGCGACGAAATATGTACGAAAGCTGGAAACTCATTCAAACCCTCTCGCACAGAATCTATTGTATTTTAATGGACATACTCGACTCAGGAGGATCGACACATTGGCCCTCGCGGACATGTTAGAATAATGACCACTATGCAATGAAAATTGGAGTCTCTATTGCAATGGCAATAGATCCAGAAATTAGTTAATTTAAGATTCTAATACTTATTGTCATTTTCTTAATATAGAAAGATCCAATAAATAAATTATGAGTTAAAAAAAATGATTCTGGTATGCAAAATTGTTAGTAAAAAGTTTTTTCTTTACAAGTACAAGGTTTGATATAAAATAATTATTTTTCTTAATAACCCAAAAAACATATAAACAAACTAATATTTTTACTTTTTTCATACAAAATGTAGGTAGATATTTAGGGGTACCCAAGTACCCTTATCAGGAGGGCAAGGACTATTTGACTTTGGGTAATTCCAGAGCCTACCCAAATAAACTAAGAGTAATTAAGATGGGAAAAAACTATATAAAATGTTAATCTAAAGGTACTTGCGGAACCTTAAATTTGTATTTAATTTTGTTTAAGAAAAATTCAATTTTAAAGTACACTTGGGTAATGGGGTACTCGTGTCAGGAGGATTAGGGTTAACACCGCTAAACTGTTTGCCCAGGGCCCTTTTCAGAATCCAAGAAACAACAACAGAAACTTTAAGACACGAGAGAAGCAAAGCCTAAAATAAATTGCTAGATTCGATAACTATGGCTTTAGCAGCGAATAGTTTGAACTTAGCTTGCTGGTAGGCAAAGCGATATGGAAAAAAAAGATTATTTCTGGAACCCTCTTATAACTTAGAGTTTTCCTAATCGCATTTATTTGAGTGTATCAAAAGCAAACTTGAAATCCACGTAGTCCAAGTATTTGTAGTGGTGAGCGTCATTCCACTGACTGCTCGACAATCACTCCGATGCTATGAATATGACCTACACTGGATCTGGCCGGCCGACATTTTTTATATATTTTCCTTGTGTTGTACTTCTGTAAATCTCCTTAGAAAATTTTCGGCCCATATGGAAAATAAAATCTAAAACATTTTTGGGATTTTTCCTAATATTCTCTTTTCCTATAACATAATTTTAGTTGTTCTCAAAATATCAAAATCTGTTTTAAATTGTCTTGCATTGACATAAATAGAATCTAAAACACATGGGCAACAGCATGATGAGAATGAGTGTAACAAATATTTCAAGGAAATTTTTCAATAGAAACCACATCCTGTCACTTAAAAAAAAACGACTTTAATACAAAGTAAATACTACTCGTATTAAGTGTATCAAATTTTTTTAAAACTAAAAATGATACTGTTTGTTTGACTAAAACTAAGAGTAAAAAAAAAAATCTTCTTAATTAGTACTTGAAAACACACACACACACATACTTACACACATGTAGCAAAAAATTAAAAAAATATTTATGGAAAAGAAATTGATGTCAAATATTAACTTATACACTTGGCTAAAATATAAAATTATAAGACCCAAAATAAAAGAAAATTATATTCTTTTTGAATTAAGGTCAGTTCTTCGTTTGTTATTATTTTCTTAAAGGACATCACGTGCTGTATTTCAAATGCTAAAACATCAAAGATCAAATACCGTTTTTGCTTACTAATCACCCACATATGAGGAATTTATGCACTTCGGTATTTCAAATCTTTGAGTAACACTGTTTCTATATGCTACAAAGGACACCGCTACAAATCAATTCGTGCTACTTCGCTTGTCTAGACATTTAGAAATTCTGGTCAAACGTTTAAAAGTTTTAAAAACAAATTTTCCATTTTCAAAAGGTCAATTTAAAAATAAAACCTGCCAAACAGGACAAATGTTCGAATCTGCATTGGAAAATTAAAACAAAAATATTAAAAATTGCATTGTGCATCTGAAAATGTAATATCCTTGCAGAGGCGTTACTGGGGTTTTTACTAAAATTCTTTTCATTTAAACATTCGTTTATGCCCAGAAAACTGCAAACGCCTACATACGAGTGAAAAAGTAAATCTAAAGCCAGCAATAAGAACATCAGCAGTTGTTTTTTTTTGTTCTTTTTTATTTTTCACTTCATACGTCCTTGTTAATCCTGCATATATTTTTAGCTCAACAAAATATGGAGGAGTTGTTTTTTGGTCTTGTTTTTTTTTTTCTTAAACATATTTAACTGCATGCAGGTGCATTTAGTTTGTTTACTTTGTTTAAAGTATCATGTTTTTTTCTGTTTTGTATATTGTTTGAATAAAAAAACTTATTTCTTGTTTATTATTTGCAAAAAGTCAGAAATTATTCAAGTCTAGACAATTGCTATTAAAATTGAAACAAAAGTTTATTTCGTCGATAGAGATAATTCTGCGCTAGTATTCAAACATTTAATTAAACAAATAGAAATGCTTAATTGGGCTGTAACGAATTTCGAAAATCCTGCATGTGCTAGCATTTTGAAAATTTATTTTGTAAGTAGACCAAAATTTGGCAAAACTTTTCATCAAATAGATATAGGAGTCTATCGAACCCATATCGAGAGATGAAAGCATTTCTTTGGATACCGACCAATAATTACCAATACATCAACACTTACAATTTTCATGGTGCTACAACAACAGCAGCGGTTGAACTTCTTCAATATGTATGATCATTACTCAGCTATCCAGGAAAATAGTTTGACTTGCAGAGACTGCGAATTAATTTAACAAAATATTTAAAATTAATCTTGATGTTTTAAATTTATTTTTATTAAATTACTAGCAGAACTAGGTCCGCCTTCTGCCCCCAACAAAGTTTTTGCCTTGAATGCATTTAGGTGGATTGCTATAGTTGCCATAAGTAATTTTTCGTATGAGGAAAACACTCTTTTCCATTGGCTGAGCTAAAAATTTTTCTTACAAAATCTTAAACAAAGTTAATTTTATTTTTAGTTCGTAAAATACGTTGATGTTTGTTTCGGTTTATTTGTCTTTTAAATCACATCATGTTTCAACGACACATTCAATTACTTGATTCGCTCTTTAAATTACTTATGTGAATTACCCTGTTTCTACGATATATTGTTAATTTGATTTGACAGTTCTTCGTCGTGCTTTTTTTATACCCTTCACACAGTGAAAAAGGGTATATATAGGTTTGTCATTCCGTGTGAAATTTCTACAATTTTCATTTCCGACCCCATAAAGTATATATTTTCTGAAAGCTTATGAATAGAGGAGTCGATTAAGCCCTGACCGTCTGTCCGTCTGTCCGTCTGACCGTCTGTCCGTGTGTATGTTGAAATCAACTTTTTGAAGCCCCCCGACATAGGTTGGACCCGGGTAAGGTATTAAAATATCAGAAATATTCGGGAGTAGATCGGTATTGAAAATCAGAAACATCGGTACATAAACAACTGAGATATGAGCAAAAACCCACGACCACCTCGGTTTTTATTTCACAAAAACAACATTACAACAACAACATACATACATACAAACGTGTATACTGGTTAGAGAAAACGTGGCATCGAATCCCAGCTGAGGCAAAAAATTTTTTTTTTAAATTTTTTTAAAAATTTTTTTTTTATTTTTTTATTTTTTATTTTTTATTTAATATATTATATATATTTTTATTATTATTTTTTTTTATTTTTTTTTTTTAATTTTTTTTTTATTTTTTTTTTGTTTTATATATATTATATATGTATATAATAATTTTTTTTTTTTTAATTTTTTTTTTATTTTTAATTTTTTTTTTTTTTAACATACATACGTGAATTTACTGTTATTGCATGACTACACGTTGTGAAGGGTATATAAGATTCGGCACGGCCGAATATAGCGCTTTTACTTGTTTTTATATAAATTATCGTTTTGTTTTTTTGTTTGGCGGTGAACATTACGAAATATAAAATTTTAAATAGAAAATTATAATTATTTTATCAATGGAGGCAAAAAGTAAGTAAAAATAGTAATAATATTGTAAATTTATAAGAAAGGAATGCGAATAATAGCATTATTTTTTTAATTGCCAGACAATAGAAAAAGTGCAGGCAAATGGGACCAGTGCAACCAGCAAACCCTTTAAACACAATCTCGTCTCATCTAATAATTTGTATGAGGCCAATAGTGTTCTAGACAACAATTTTCTTTAAAATTTTCTTTTTTGCTTTCATTTTATTTTTTACTAGAAAAGCCCGGCGCGCGTTGCTACGCCCTTTAATGAATAAAAATGCATTCTGAATTTAAATTAAATATCAAGTGGGCGTGGCACTGCCCACTTTTCTAATCACGAAACTGTATAGTCATCACCAAAATCGGTCCAGAGCAAGTACCTCAAAATCATAATTTTTTTATGGGCGTGGCCCCGCCTACTTTTTTAATCACGAAATTATATACTCATGAGAGTTCAATATGTGTGCAAAGTTTCCAAAAAATCGGTCCAGTGCAAGAAGCTTAATATTATCAGAAAAATCGGTGAAGTTCAAGTACCTCAAAATTATAACCTTTTTTTTATGGGCGTGGCCCTGCCCACTTTTCTTATCGCGAAATTATTTAGTCATAACAGCTCGATATGTGTGCAAAGTTTTAGAAAAATCGGTCCAGTGCAAGAACCTCAAAATTATAACTTTTTTTATGGGCGTGGCCCTGCCCACTTTTTTAATCAAGAAATTATAAAGTCATTACAGCTTAATATGTGTGCAAAGTTTCAGAAAAATCGGTCCAGTGCAGGTACCTCAAAATTAAAACTTTTTTAGGGGCGTGGCCCCGCCTACTTTTCTTATAACGAAATCATTTAGTCTTGACAGCTTGATATGTGTGCAAAGTTTCAGAAAAATCGGTCAAGTGCAAGTAGCTAAAACTGATAACTAGTTTTGTATGGGCGTGGAACCCGCCCACTTTTTTCCACCCATAAACACTCCCTGGAATGTGTACAACGACTTGCCAAAGTTTGAGCCCGATCGGTTTTACAGTTTCGGAGTCTATAGCTAACACACACACAGTGGGCGCGGCCCTGCCCACTTTTCTAATCACGAAATTGTGTAACCATGAGACTTCAATATGTGTGTGAAAAGTTTTAGAAAAATCGGTGAAGTTTAAATAGCTGAAAATGATAACTTTTTTTTATGGGCGTGGCACTGCCCACTTTTCTTATCACGAAATGATAAAGTCGTGACAGCTCAATATGCGTGCACAGTTTCAGAAAAATCGGTTTAGTGAAAGGACCTCAAAATTATAATTTTTTTTTATGGGCGTGGCCCTGCCCACTTTTCTAATCATGAAATTATAAAGTCATGACAGCTCAATATGTGTGCAAAGTTTCAGAAAAATCAGTCCGGTGCAAGTACCTCAAAATTAAAACTTTTTTATGGGCGTGGCCCCGCCCACTTTTATAATCACGAAATTATTTAGTTATAAGAGCTCGATATGTGTGCAAAGTTTCAGAAAAACCGGTCATGTGCAAGTAGCTTAAAATGATAACTAATGTTTTATGGGCGTGGCACCGCCCACATTTTTCCACCCATAAACACTCCCTGGTATGAGTACAACAACTTACCAAAGCTTGAGCCCGATCGGTTTTACAGTTTCGGAGTCTATAGCTAACACACACACACACACACAGAGTTTCACTTTTATATATATTTATCTATATATATAAAAGTGAAACTCTGTGTGTGTGTGTGTGTGTGTGTGTGTGTGTGTTAGCTATAGACTCTGAAACTGTAAAACCGATCGGGCTCAAACTTTGGTAAGTTGTTGTACACATACCGGGGAGTGTTTATGGATGAAAAAAAGTGGGCGGGGCCACGCCCATAAGAAATTACTTATCAGTTTTAGCTACTTGCACTTGACCGATTTTTCTGAAACTTTGCACACATATCGAGCTGTCATGACTAAATAATTTCGTGATAAGAAAAGTGGGCGGGGCCACGCCCCTAAAAAAGTTTTAACTTTGAGGTACTTGCACTGGACCGATTTTTCTGAAACTTTGCACACATATTAAGCTGTCATGGCTTTATAATTTCGTGTTCAAAAAAGTGGGCGGGGCCACGCCTATAAAAAAAGGCTATAATTTTGAGGTACTTGCATCAGACCGATTTTTCTGAAACTTTGCACACATATTGAGCTGTCATGACTAAATAATTTCAAGATTAGAAAAGAAGGCAGTGCCACGCCCATAAAAAAAAGGTATCATTTTGAGGTACTTGCACTGGACCGATTATTCTGAAACTTTGCACACATATTGAGCTATTATGACTTTACAATTTCGTGATTAGAAAAGTGGGCAAGGCCACGCCCATAAAAACAATTTTAATTTTGGGATACTTGCACTGGTCCGATTCTTCTGAAACTTTGCACACATATTGAGCTGTTATGACTTTACAATTTCGTGATTAGAAAAGTGGGAAATGCCACGCCCATAAAAAATTATAATTTTTAGGTTTTTGCACTTGATATTCAATTAAAATTCAGAATGCATTTCGATTCATTAAGGGGCGTAGCAACGCGCGCCGGGTTTGGCTAGTATATTATATATATAAGAAGATAGATAGATATGTAGATAGATATGAAATTAAATTTTTTTTCTTTTTGCTTTTCGCTTGGCTTTGATTTTTTTGACAGCTGGATATGATAAACTACCGATGAAAAATAGAGAAGACATTAATTTTATTATAATTCGGATGGTAATTCTAAACGAATTACCCACAAAAATAGTAATTTGCTTTGAAAATTTTGCATGGGAAAGTTGTGTAATTTGGTTAGTAATTAGGCTTTGAATTATAAATAAGACATCGAATTACGAATATCGTTGCCGTGGAAACATGCTATAAATTGCAGTGATAATCCTTAAATTGCTTTCTAAAGGGTCCGCCATCTAACGTTTTTTTCAACTAGTGCTTATTTCGTGAATGGTAACACTTAGCTCATGTCTGATTTGACAGATAATTAGTTTTATCCTTCCGCTGAACGAATATGGTTGTGTGTACGCTGGAACAATGCTGGGAAATATTGCGACATTACTTTGGCCGATTTTGGCAAAAAAAATCATCTTTTCAGATGAAGCTCATTTTGATCTTGGCGGGTATGTAAACAAGCAAAATTGTCGCATTTGGGGCACACGCATACATTGAAAAGCCGATACACCCAAAACGAGTCAGTGTTTGGTGCGGATTTTGGTCCAGAGGCATAATTGGCCATTTTTCTTCGAAAATGAGCAAGGAGTGGCCGTAGTCAATGGCGATCGTTATCGGATCATGTTGAACGAATTTTTGTTCACAACATTTGGTTTCAACAGGACGGTGCTACGTGCCATACGGACGAACCTACACTTTTTATAGTATTTTCAAAAAAAGTTATTTGGCGGACCCTTTAGTTGTACGGTACTTTTTTTCTTATAGATTTCACATACAGATCAGAAGACCTTGTTAGTCACTCGAAATAATATCCGCGGTATAGATTGGTGTGTACGAGAATTAAAATAAACTTTCATTCGGTATTAAATAGTTTAGAAATACTATGCCATAAAATCAAGCCAAAGGACCTTTCGCAGCGTTGAAAATGTGCTGGTTGGGTGTTTGAGAATAATTAAAATAATGCGGTTCTTTTAAATCTTTTTTTTTTTTCATTTCAGGTAAATTTTCAACATCACTTTTTCCTTTTTTTTATATATTTTTTATTCGCGTGGTTCGCATGCGACAAGAGTAAAAAAATGACGTACCTCAAATCGTATTAATAAAATGGTGGAAAATTTAAATAGATCGTTTTTTTTTAGTAGTTTGAGTTGTAGAGTTGATGTACAATTATTTTTATTTGGGTTATGGAAAAATTCAAGTTGTTAAAGTTTCAAGAACAACCTATGAATGATATTACCACTGATGATTTAACTTACAGGTACTTCGACTTATAGGATTTGAACTATTGAAGTTCATATGTACTTCCAAAACGTTCTATAAAAGAATACCATGATCCATTGAAACATTGCAAGAGAAAAAAACATGTAAAATGATTTTTCAGATTTAGTATTAAGCTTGCAGTTTGAAGCCTTAGTCTTATTACAGAATTACAGATAGAAAAGGGGTTAACAGCAGCCGAATTTGCGGGGTATTTAAACTGGAAGAAAAGGTTTTCAAGGCCAGAGTAGGCCGATATAACCAGGTTCAGGAGCTGTAAAAACGTTATTACTTATCTAAGATTTTTATGTAGTCCCTTCAGAAGTATGTAGATGGGTGTTATTATAACCGTAACTTCTGTGATAGTATTAGGTACTCTCTAACTTGTTAGGTAATATTGGAATTCATTAACAGTGGGTGTCTATGTCTTGAACTAGGATTTTTGAATCTTATTTAGACTTAAACTTTAAAAAATTAGTTATTTAAACTGCACTAACACCATGATAATTGTTATAAAATTTAAATGGAATGTGTTCCTTTAAGCAGAGAGAAAAATCTTGAGGGAATAAAAGTCAGTCGACTACTATCAACACGTTTTTCGTAATTTAAATGGAATGTGTTCCTTTAAGCAGAGAGAAAAATCTTGAGGGAATAAAAGTCAGTCGACTACTATCAACACGTTTTTCGTAGTACATTTTCAGAAACTTTGGTGCCAGTTAACAATAATAAAAAATTATTAAGTTTTTTACAAAAACAGCGCTTCTTGAATTGCTATTTAAATGCTTATTTGGTTACAGGAGGAACATAGTTTTTATATGAGCATGTGATGTCCCACTTTGTTGATTTTTTTTTAACTTTTTAGGAGTTTCTGTCTTCCCTACCACGAGCCTTCTTCTTGATCACTGTTGATAGAAGTAGAAGGGACAATTTGCGTTTCATCTTTAGTTTAAGGATTCAAAAACATTTTTTTGTGGGTTGTATTGTTTCCCCACCTATCTGAGTGATTTCAGCAAGCAACAGAGAAGATGACTTCACAAGAACAAGAACATTCACAGAATTGTGCAAAAGGTTTTACTGAAGAAATTAACTACTGAATTAAAATAAAATATTGCTAACAGCCTAGGTGCAGTACAAGTCAGTTTTTTTCTAAATTTCTAAAATTTGATTTACAAACGTTAGAAATTTGTCAAAATTTACAAAAATGGAAAACCTTTTAGCCAAAATAGTAAACATATTGATGGATAACAAAGATCTTAGAATTCAAAAGAATTTGTTAATGAAATTTATTTTTGCAAAACTCTCAAAGGACATAGTTCGTAATAATTTTAATTTTCGTACAAAAATTATTCGAATCCTTCTTAGAAATACTACTTAATAGACATTACTACATATAGAGCATTATATAAGTCCACAATTTGTGTAAACAATTTTATGCAATAGTTTCTAACGACAAATTGTAACAACTGAACAAACATGACAAGAAAAAACTCTTTAAACAGTTGCAAATATTAATCATCATTGGCTGTAGACAATAATGCAAAACAATCATTTTGCGTAATGACTCTTTACAAACACAAATATTAGTTTTTCTACAAAAAAAATTAAGAAAGAAAACGCTACTAACGGTTGTGCAAACAACATTTTTGGCCATTAATGTCCTTAAAGAAAACAACATTTGTAATACGCACACTTCTACAAACTACGCAGGCAACATATGTTCGACATGCCAGCAGATAATTCTTTTGAAATTGACCATCTTAGTTACAAAAAATAAAATCTTGTTAAATGACAAACAAAAACTAAAACTGCTGAGATCCTTTCTCTTATATCATAGATGTATTTCCTTTGAACTCAATTTAAGGACAACTGCAACACAGCATGTGTCTGCAATAAGGACAAGAATAATTGTAGTATATATTTTGTTAAACAAAATTTTAGTTTTTACTTTTTTAATTCAAAGTCTAAGAAATCTAACAACCTCAAGGATTTATTTCATATTTAGTATAACTAACAGTAGGAGTTTAAGTATCTCCCACACAAGATCTTTCTCTCTGTTAGGTCAAAGAAAAATAATGATAATGAATTCTGTAGATAAGAGTAAGAAAATATTGGTGGTACAGTTAACACCCTACTGTATAGTGTTTCATATAAAAAATGTTTGTCTATACAATTGTTTTCTTTATTGTTTAATTTTCATTTAAAATGAATTGATCACTTTTTTTATTTTGTTTTTTTTAATCTCTACTATAGAAAAGTCGATTTACTCATGACCGTCTGTTGTTTTTAAGCAGAGAAAAAACAAAAAGAAAATTATGATTTTTAGAGGCAATCAAAAAGATAATTTATGAATTTTGTATTCAGAATTAATGCAAAATAGCATTAGAAGCAATGACGTAAGAGAGGACTTCGAAATGACATTTTAGAAGTAGCGAGTAGAAGATGTTCTTAGTGTGATGTTTGCAGGAGAGCAAGAGAAGTTCTGTATGTATCTTACACCTGGGCAAAGGATCGAGGTCTCAATGTTAACCCGAACAAGATGGAAATCTATTTATTTACCTGAAGGATGAAAATCCTTCCTTTGAGGGACTAATCAGATTAATAAGAAAGTAATATACCTAGTAGTAGTACTTGATTGGAGGCTTTCATGGATAGACCACATTAAAGGTAGAGAGGCGAAAACTCAAAGAATTTGGGGCCCTTATAAAAGAGCGATAGGCTTAAAATAGGACATAAGCCCACAGATGACACACTGGCTATATACGAGAGTATTACGACCGATCCTAACGTATGCCTCGATAGCGTGAAGGAAACCTGTAGAGATGAAAGTATAGGTAGGCAGGTAGATAAGGCTGGTGCAAAGTTACCCTCACTCCCTCACCTGGAGACCATTACGGTCCATTGTGATGCCTTAATATAGAAATAAGAGAATAATAGAATAAGAATAGAAATAGTTAGAATAGAAGAGAAGCAGTCCAGTCCAGAGTCTCTGGCGGGAATAGAACCCGCAACCCCCAAACTACCAGACCAGCACACTACTGACTAGTTCACCGGGTCACCCGAGATGAAAGTATAAATCCTCTTCAAAAGATCCAAACAGTGTGCGATATTAGCATATGCGGTGCTATAAAAACCACATTAACAATGACTATTGAAAATCTACTATCAATTCGGCCGATTAAAATACAAGTAAAATATAAAGCGGCTTTGGATGCTAATAAATTATTGAATATGAGTGAATAGCTGTTAAGAGATCGTATAACCAGATACCAGAGATAACCGATATCTTACTAATGGAAAACATCACAGAGGTAAAATGTGTCATATACCCAACGGAATATAAGAGCGTTAACTGCATTACTATAATACCAGAGAAGGCAGAATGGAATGAAGTAATTTGGGTAAGAAATAGCCAAGGCATCGATCTTTATACGAACGAAACTAAAATGGTTTTATAAGTCATAAGCCGAAACAGAGATTAACACTTCCATCTACCAGGTCACAATACTGTTTTCCAGGCTGGGATTACGACATTTGTGGAAGGCATTAAATGGAGACTGATAACGAAGCTTAGATTCGTATATTTACGGACAGCCAATCATTTATCAAGGCCTTAATGAACTAAAAGGTTGAACATCGGAATGCCTTGCAATAAGGGTGAGATAAACTCGCATGCAAATTGTAAATGTCTAATATGAATACCAGCAGCCTTATTTTGAAACACCTCTGCAGATAACGTGACTAGTCCATACACGCATGTAAAATATACTCCGTAATGAACTAGGAATAATTCAAAGAACACCCAAATGTGTGGAGAAAACGTGGTCGATTTAACATTACGATGTCCTAGGGATGCACCATATAACCCATCGGAGTAGTCTCAAAACTACTCTCTGTCACTGTCTGCCGTTATGACAACAATCGTTAAAGCACGAACACTTGTCGTTTAACTAAAATCTCTTGTTTGAAAATGATATGGTCCATGACTGCATTACATAGGACAATGTTTAGCTAAAATAGACTACGTAGTCCAATATTATCTGTAAAAACGCTAAAGCTTAATCTCTATCGCTAAATCTCTTAAAATTGCTACTTTTCTAAACGCATTATAATCGTTAAGCTTCTGGTTGGATTCTAATAGTGTGAACTTAAGAACAAAGTAATATTGGGCGGTCCAATGACAAGTCTTTTTTTTTAATATTAAATAAAATTAGTTTAAACTAATTTATGTTGGTATAAATATTACGGATTTATTAGAAATAAAAATAATTTTTAAGTTATTAAAAAAAAATAAGTCATGTATGTGGCTGGGATTCTCAGATCATTATCCTGTCGGTCTAATTTTTGATGATTTGTTAAGAATTCTGGTTCTATCTCGCGACTGGTTAGGAAGATAAAAGCTTGAAAGTTGAGAAAAAAGTCTAGAAGTTGAAGGCAATTAACAGTCCCTTAAATGGATGAAATTACGATTACCGAACAAAGTGCGAAAAATAACGATTGTTTGAGTATGGTGCTTAAACCATACATTCTAAAAGTTTAAATATTACATTTCAGATTATAAACAGTCCGTGTTGCCATGGAAAAAATAGTTTAATGATGCCACTTTTATAAAATCCAAAGTGTCTGACGTGAGGGTTTTCCGCTTCACAATTTGACTTGTTGACTTAGCCACTGAAATCGAAAAGTGTGCCTCGTCAGAAACGACAAATTTTGCCACCGTATAAGATTGGTGCTTCTGTAAAGCCAATTTTATAAAATCCAAAGTGTCTGACGTGAGGGTTTTCCGCTCTACAATTTGACTTGTTGACTTAGCCACTAAAATCGAAAAGTGTGCCTCGTCAGAAACGACAAATTTTGCCACCGTATAAGATTGGTGCTTCTGTAAAGCCAATTTTATAAAATCCAAAGTGTCTGACGTGAGGGTTTTCCGCTCTACAATTTGACTTGTTGACTGAGCCACTGAAATCGAAAAGTGTGCCTCGTCAGAAACGAAAAATTTTGCCACCGTATAAGATTGGTGCTTCTGTAAAGCCAATTTTATAAAATCCAAAGTGTCTGACGTGAGGGTTTTCCGCTCCACAATTTGACTTGTTGACTTAGCCACTGAAATCGAAAAGTGTGCCTCGTCAGAAACGACAAATTTTGCCACCGTATAAGATTGGTGCTTCTGTAAAGCCAATTTTATAAAATCCAAAGTGTCTGACGTGAGGGGTTTCCGCTCCACAATTTGATTTGTTGACTTAGCCACTGAAATCGAAAAGTGTGCCTCGTCAGAAACGACAAATTTTGCCACCGTATAAGATTTGTGCTTCTGTAAAGCCAAAACTTAAAAGCCATAACGAAGAAGATGGTCGTTTGTCTTTAGTTGCTAAATCAATTGGTCTTTGTAAGTAAATAATACGAAATCTTGGTTCAAAATTCTTCTTTTATTGGTGTGTGAAATACCGAATTGTTGAAATCGATAGAGAATCGATATTTTTGAATCGATTTGCACATTTGCGGGCCACAGGAGTACAGGAAGCATTAAAAGTATCCGCAAGCACTCGTGTTGGGTGCTTCTTTTTAATAAGCGCACAGTCTGGGTAATACGCCAAACATTTAAAAAAAAATTTCTAGGCTAAGGTTCATTACAATAAGTTTACGCAATGACCCATTTTTATACCCGCCAGCAAAAAAAATAGTGAGGGTATATTAATTTTGTCATTCCGCTTGTAACAGATCGTAATATCCATTTAAGACCATATTTCTTATACACAATTGATAAATTGGAATATTAGGAAGAGAATTATTGCTCGCAATGCAAGGGTAGTTAAAAAAACCGTATCCTTTCAACATCGATTAAAACGCATTAACGTAGAGCCATGAAATTTCGAATGTATATTTCCTGACAAAATTAGATGTATAATTCTGGAATTTTGTAACCATTGCTTTTTGGTCAAAGACTTTGTACTAACGGAAAATAAATGTGACACGCCTACTTTTACGCCCACCTCCCATATAACGCTTTATCTCAAACTCATATAATTTCTCTATAAATAAAGATTTTGGAAGAAAAAAGGACTATATACTAAAATATCTAAGTTGTATTTATTAGAAGAAACAACTTCGACACGCTTACTATGACGCACACTTAATCTACTGTTAGTAAAATTTAGAAGCTCATAAGACCGACAAAATTGGAGGTATGATGATGAAATTTCATTCATATAGCTTTCTATTCAATGTCATAGTAATACCAGAAAATTTAGGTGACACTCCGACTTTAATGCCTACCTCCCGTAGAACGGTTTATCTTAAATTCATATAAATTTTCTATTGACAAAGTTTTTGGGAAAATAAAGGACTATATTGAAATATCACAGTTTTATTTATTAGCAGAAACTATATTGACACGCCTACTTTCATTGAAAGACTAAATTTAAGAAAACATTTTACTAGCATATCGAAGTTATACGAAGAAAGTGATACAAATTTTAGTATAAAGAGATTATTCCATAGCGATTGCTGTTAATAACAAACAAATAAATTCTGAGCTATAAAAGTACATCAAATTGGTGGTGGGTATAAAAGATTCGGCAAAGCTTTGTATGAAGTTGGACATTTTAGAATTAGGCGGATTCAGTCGAATTCGCCACTGCGTTTACCTTGTTAAGCATACTCTGTACTAAGGTATATTAATAAGATGCTCATATCCAATCAGCTGATTGTTTTTTTTAAGAATTCACAAGGAGTGCTTAGTTTTTCAAATAATGTGTCTGCATGTGTCAAAATAATTTTTTAAATTTTTTTCTTACGATAAATAATTTGCAGTTTCGGATGGTTTAAGATGTTTTTGAAAATTTCCAAAACGAAAATATGAAGCTTTTACATTGCAGTTTTTAAAAAATTATCGAAAATAGAAAAAAAAAAAAAGAAAAATATTGTGTGACATCTACAGGCATATATGTATACAAAAACAAAATGCATGGATTTTTTAATTGTTGTATTTGTTGCCGTGATGCATATAACTCATGAATTCACCTTGCTCTCTGCTCTGTATTGATCGGCTTTGAGTCGTTTTTTCAGTATTCATAGTGAGTCATAAAATTTGAGTATAAGTGCTAATAAATCATTAAAATTTAACTGAGCTGATGTACGCATACCCAAAACAACGTTGATTTATAAGTACAACTCACAATGAACATAAATACTACGTCGTACTTATATTTATAGCGTCACATATTTATATGATTTGCAAGACTACTTACGTTGATTCATATTTTTAAGAAACTACTTATCTTCATAGAATGATGCAAGTTGACTAAACAACAGAAACATTAACCTACCGTTGCCAAATGAAAGTGCAAGTGAAAAAAAAAACAATACACTAACACTTTTTTACTAACACAACTACACTTTGGCAACCTGCGACTCAGCTTGCGAAGAAATTTTTAAGCAAGTAAAATTTTTACAGTTACGGCAAGTAAAGTGACAAGCCGAAAAACAGTGTTGTCTAATACTGATTTTTTTGTTAACTCAACAATATATCATACAATTGTGGTAAATAATTCAGCTAATTTTTTTAATAAATATGTATATATGTATATGAAGAATATTAAGAAAAAAATATAAATATTCATTTAAAATGTAAGTTTTAATATAAATATAAATTTTTAATAAAAAAAATTATATTAAAAAGTTATATGTCTAAAGGTAACGTCCAATAGTGGCTATGGACAACACTTAATTACCAATTGAAGCAGCGCCATTTGTTTTAAATTTGTTTGAAGTTTATTTGTTGACGACATTTTAAAAATGAACTTGCACTGTGCTGTGTAGCCACTCAAAAAATTGTTGTGTTTTTTTGGCATTTCTCCTGATTTTCGTTAGTAATACGTATACACTACCTGCAAGTAAATACTTGCCTGTGGCAACGTAGGGTTACAGCTCTCATTTGTATGCAGAATAAACAATGTTGCCAGGTTGGAGAGTGCAAGATATTTTTTGGCCGCAACAAAATTTGCAATGTTACAATGTGTAATATACAATTTATGCAAGTATCACTTTTTAATTTTTAAATAAATGAAACTGATTATGGCCTTTAGGCTAAGTTTTGGTTGGCTTCTATAATAAGAGGTAAAGAATAACAGTTATTTTGTGTTTTTATACCCGCCACCAAAAAAATGGTGGGGGTATATTCATTTTGTCATTCCGTTTGTAACACATCGAAATATCCATTTTAGGCCCCATAAAGTATATATATTCTGAATCGGGGTTTGATTTGATGACGATCTAGCTATGTCCGTCCGTCTGTTGAAAGCACGATAGAGGTCGCACCGAAAAAGCTAGGGGGCTCAAATTTTGCCAGAATCTTTCTTATAGACAAGGTTTATTTGGTATTAAAAATGGGCTAAATCGGAATATTAGGAAGAGAGTTATAGCTCGTAAAGCAAGAGTAGGTCGAAAAAACCGTGTCCTTCGCACATCGAATAAAATTGAATTGTGTCCAGACGCATAAACGTAGAGTCATGAAACTTCGAATATATATTTATCGAGTCAAAAGAATATTTTTCCCCGAAAACTATCTAAACCTATGCATTAGGAGAGGAGTTATCTGTCAAAATGTACGAAAATTTATGCCGCACAGTGTATTTTTCGGTATATTTAAAAACAAAAACGTCATAAAAGCAACAAAATTGGATGTACGACCCTGAAATTTTGCACACTTTGCTTTTTGGTGAGAGGCTTTTCTTGTAACGGAAAATCAATGTACCACGCCCACTTTTACGCCCACCTCCCATATAACGTTTTACCTAAAATTCTATATTGAAACACCTCAGTTGTACTCATTCAAAAAAAATTACTTTGACACGCCTACTATAACGCCCACTTTTCACGTTATCTACCGTTAATGAAATTTAAAAGCTCATAAAACCGCCAAAATTAGAGGTATAATGATCAAATTTGCTACGTATATCCCCCTAGGTAATGTCATTACTGTGCCAGAAAATTATGGTGCCACGCCCACTTTTTAGCCCACCTCCCATATTACGTTTTAACCAAAATTCATATAATTTCTCTATTAATATAGATTTTGGAATAATAAAGAACTATATTGAAACACCTAAGTTGTACTCATTCGCAAAAACAACTTTGACACGCCTACTTTACCGCCCACTTTTCACGTTATCTACCGTTAATGAAATTTAAAAGCTCATAAAACCGCCAAAATTAGATTTCTGATGATGAAATTTGCTACGTATATCCTTCTAATCAATATTATTGTTGTGTCAAAAAGTTAAGGTGCCACGCCCACTTTAACGCCTACCTCTCATATAACGGTTTATCTTAAATTCATGTAATTTCTCTATTAATAAAGATTTTGGAATAATAAAAGACTATATTGAAATATCTAAGTTATATTTATTAGCAGAAACTTTATTGACACGCCTACTTTAACGCCCGCTTTCATTGAAAGACTACATTTACAAAAGCATTTTAGTAGCATATCGAAGTTATAAAGGGTGGTTAAATTTTAAGGACCGATGTTGAATTTAAATAAAACACAAACATAATAATATTTAGATGGTTCAATTATGTATATAATAAAATATCGGCCAAATGACCCCCCCCCCATCCTTGGCGCCACTCCTCTATCTGATGGTCCAAATTTTCAATGACAATGTTGATGCTCAATTGTTGGGCATGATGATGAGTCGAGGTTGACTGCTCTTTTACCACTCTATCGCAAAAAACAGCAGTGGTTCCCATCCATATTCGGCACAGCCGAATATAGTGCTCTTACTTGTTTATTTTCATGTTTAAATTTTTTTGCAGCAAATTAAAAAACTGCGTTCTTAGGTGCTCACTTAAATTGGAAAGATAATACGCAAAAACAAAATCTCTTAAACAGACATCAAAGCAAGCACTTTATTTTTGCTTGTTGTTTTTGTATTATTTTGTTAAATTTAAATTGTCTTTTTTTAACAATCCACAATTATTATGGTGAATGTCAAACTGTTATCTGGCAAGCCTAGTAAAAACACACAACTTCATAATGAGTACACGAGTCATACGTGCTTTTGGCCGTCATTTTATCTTGCATGAACGTCAATAGCAATCAACTGAGTCATACGTGTTGATGAATATGAGTACTATAAGTACCTTTCAGTTAAAAGTGCGTATAAATAGTGAAGACTTTTCAATAAGTTTGAATGCGTATAAATCAACGAAAAAATGAATAATGATTCAAGTTGACTTAAACACTTCATTAGTTTTCGTTGCAGAACTCTGCTCTGTACTAGATTATTTTTCTGAGAATTTTATTTTATGATTTTTAAAATATTTTCCAAACAATTTAAAATAAGTTTTTTATATATTAATTTTGTCTAAATGTAATCCCATTTATGTTTAAGCTGCGCATTTCTGCAGGCATTCTTTTGAAATTCCAACCCTTTTTCTATTTCTTTTTGATGTTCTGATAAGAAGCTTAGAAGTCGTATAATTATAAAAATTTATTTTGAAAAAGCTTACACTAAGGGCGATGTTCTTCCTAGAAACTTTTCTTATCACAATTTTGCACAACATAAACTTGAGGCCACAAATGTAAATAAAACTCAATTGTCGCCACTTAAAAATTATCTTATTAAACATAAGTTCAAAATCAATAATTTGTTTAAACAAAAAATTCATAAAATTTTTGTTTCTAGCTCGTGCCAAAAAGCGGTGGAAAATAACAAAACGGAAATAATAAATAAAATAAAAATTCCTAAGAAATCAGGTTAAACAAAAATTTTATGAAAATAATCAGCAAAAGATAAGACACAGGGAACCTTGAATTCATCTTCAGTTCTATACAGATAATAAGTAAAAAATATGTGTTTCTTGTTCATATCCGTTTTTGGTATATTTTGAAAAGTACATACAGACAGTGGCAAACAAAAAAACCATATTTTATTACTTAAAGATAAATTTGTAAAACCCTAAAACTTTTAGAATTAAACCCAACAAAACAACACAGCTGTGATCACAAACCAACATTTGTCGCATTTTCTTCAAATAGTTCATAAAAATTACCAAAACGATATATTAAAAATATATTCAAATTTTCAAGCAAAAAAAAATTCATAAAGATCTACAGTTTTTATAGAGAATTTTTTTTTTATAGTTTTTTAAATATTCCTTAAATGATCTTAAATGTGTCTATAAATGATATTTAAGCAATTAATTTCTAACACTCGGGTGGTGCCTAACATACATACGTAAATGTCCTCTCTAAGGCATGCTTAATTAAGTTTAAAGGACTTTTATTGATAGAATTTTATTATTTCATTTGTCAACTTCGTAGACATTAGAGGAGAGTTTTATTACCTCCTTTTACGATTTGTATTTCTTTAAGCGTTTTATTACTTTCTGGTAGTTGTGTTTCTAAGGCTGAAACAAACACATGTGACGAAATGGATGGAAATAAATGAAATAGAAATGTTTGATTAGAATGAGTTAATTTTTTTTGAGGTTAATTATTTTTTATTTAATTTTTTTTTTTTTATAAATTCTTCATGTATAGAATATTTCATACAACTGTTGTTTATAAAATTTTTCCATCAATGTTATACTTTTCTTTAAACTTATTATTACAAAAACAATTTTGATTAATTTAAACAAAATTTAATTTGGAGTAAAATTCGATCGCTTTCTTTTTCAAAATAAATTTTTCTCTTAAATCAAAACCCTTATTTTATTTACTTCTACTTGTAGCGGGTGTTTTTTTTACAGACGAAAAATTTTAAATTTATATAAAACATGGAAAAAACTTTTTGATATCCATCAAAGGGGTCTTATTAATTAGAGCATTTTACGATGGCCGTCACAGTTAACGCATTACATTACTTCATCTGGAGGTTTAATTTTTAAGCATCATTGACATTCAAGTGCGTGCTCGATTGTTTCTGGGATCTGCAACTTTACACATCCCCAGAGAAAATAATGTTATTACCTGAATGAAATTCTTTTCTTGAAATTATTTCTTGTGTTTCTAAAGGTGTTTTATTGAAAATGTGGTTGAACTAAAACTCACGATGTTATATAAGTATAAGTAAAACAAGAATTTTTTAGATAGATATCTTAATATTTTTATTATGATAGAAGAATCTATGACAATTATGCCTCTAGGTAGGTAGGTAGGAAGGTAAGGCTGGTGCAAAGTTACCCTCACACCCTCACGCGGAGACCATTTAGGTCCATTGTGGCTCCTTAATATCGAAATAAAGAGAATAATATAAATAGTTAGAATAGAAGAGAAGCAGACCAGTCCAGAGTCTCTGGCGGGAATCGAACACGCAACCTCTATCCGATGATTTATATTTTCATTGGCCCTGCAACATAATTGTTTATGTGCCGAATTATCTCATCCTTTAGCTCTTGTGTTATTACTGGCTTATTGACCAACAGTTTTTCTTTTAAATATCCCCAAAGAAAAAAGTCCATCGGTGTCAAATCACATGATCTTGGCTGTCAATTAACTTCGCCACAACGTGAGATAACAAGGACATTGAATTTTTCGCACAAATGAGCCATTGCTTCGTTGGCTATGTGGCATCATCCTGTTGGGACCACATATCGTGCAGGTCCCTATCCTCAATTTTAAGTTCATTATTATCTCGCGATAGTGAACACCACTCACAATAACTGCTTGGCTCACCTCATTTTCAAAGAAGTACGACCTGCTAGTCTATAAGCCTCACCAAACACTCACTCTTTGTGGATGCATCCATTGGCTTTCTAAGATCCAAAACAAACGCCTGATAACCTGATAACCTGATAACCTGAGATATGAGCAAATAAACGCGACTGCCTCTGTCTTTTCCCATATTTTTACCACAAAAGTTTACATGTGTCAGCCTTCATATAACTTTTAGACACGTTTGCTACTATTTAAAGACATTCAATATCTCTAGTGGTGTTCCTAAACTAATAAATTAAATTAAATTGGACTACAACCAGCAAAGTTATAGGAAGTTATTGGAACAAAAATATTTTTTTTTAAATAAATAATTTTTGGACCTGCAGTGACACCTAATTCCAAGTTGTTTTTTTTTTCGAAAATTAATTGTAAGAAAAACTTACAAATCAGTTAAAAATCAACTGAGATATGAACACTAAAAACAGCTGCTTAGATGTTTCTCGTTAAATCTTCAAGCCGAAATCAATTTTGTTCAGCTTCGAGACATCCGAGAGGGCATCCAATGAAATGTTTTAAAATGCAAAATACAAAACACAATAAAAAAGTTAAAAATTCAATATGGTCGTCACTACAAAATGGCGTACAACAAATTCATATATTGGCCAAATCAAGTATTTAAAAATATACCCCATTAGAACCCTCAATATTAATATCAAAATAAAGGGCTTGACTAGCGGAATATAACAAACCAAAAAAAAGTTAAAATCCAAGATGGCGTCCTGAGCAAAATGTAAGATGTATGGGTCATATTTAGTATTTACCGTTTTGTCTCTTTCAATGTCCATAAAAAAAGGAGAAAATGAAAAAGTGTAAAAGTCAAGTTGGTGTCTGAGACAAGATGGCGGATAATTTTTTTTTTAACCTCATCAGTATGGGTATTAAATGAAAGGGCCTGACTAATAAAATACTATGCAAGATTTACTGCGCAAAAATTCAAGATCAATGAAAGCGTAGAAAATAATGAAGCATGATGGCGTATAACATTACGTGTTATGAAGTGTAACATATAGGGTATTGTTAGATTCGGCACGATAGAATATATCTCTCTTACTTGTTTGTAAATAAAGTGATACCTCTCTTGTTCTTTGTGGAGCAATGAAGCAGCATGTGAGTATGGTTGAAAATAGATTCGACCCGCACAAATGATCTTATTAGATTAAAAAAATCGCGAATAGCGATTATTGGACATTAAACATTTCTAACATAAAGAATAACTTTCAGAAACTTTTTATTTAAATAATTTGTTATTAACCTTTAAAAGCAACAGAACTATTTTCCAGCGGCTTCAGTAGCACCATTTTCGATTTGATGAACAGGAATTAACAAACATTAAGTCAATATAATCTTTTCGGATTATCAATTTCTTCTTATTTTATAATTCCTTAGAAATTGGGTTTAACGTGGCTCTCATGTTAAGAACAAAAACTTTAACCACAAAATACAGTTTAAACATTCCAATTGCCCTTAACTAATCGATCATGTAAAATTTATCAAATAAAAAAGAAGGGAAATTATTAACTTAAACAATAAAATATTCGATTGTGAGTATTTAAAACGCTCTATAATCTAGATGCATATAATTATGATTGACTACTGACTTGTCTATCTGTCTGTCAGCATAGTGATCTTTTATACAACATACTTATGACGTGTTGTTAAATATATGATTATGATATAAACATTATCATGCAGCCATCGATCTTTTTTTTAGTTTTTTTTTTCGTTTCGATGTTAAAGTTAAATTTGCAACTTCTATGAGTTTGTACTCATCTAGTATTAATCTACCACAAAGGATCTTAAAATATAAAAACGCACAAACACAACCAACCGGCAGAATATAAGAAAATTATAATATTTTAGCCTTGAGCATAATATTGTATATAGATTTAGAGCAAATAAAAGAAATGAAAAGGGATCATTCGTTTTCTTGTTGTTCTTGTTCCTAAGACATGACAGCTTCATTGCTTTCTCATATACATTTGACTTTTTGTAAGGCCTCTATGAATAGAAAGTTCTATTGTTTTGCAGTTGTAAATGATATTTCTATTAAATTGTAATATGAAATAAATATAATAGCAAAATCTGCCACCTTCATCTAACACAAGGCTGCTACTGACATTAGTATGTACATGCATACAATTACAGCTACTGCTGTCAATGAACATAAAACTATAAAAATCTCTATAAATTGTTTGATGGTTAATTTATTAACGTCTAAGCGTAACCTCCTGCGCAAAAAAAAAAAGAAAAAAAAATTAAATAATTTTTAGCTCATCTGCTCGATTTGCTACAGCAGAGTCTATTGTTGCATGTTTCTTAAAGTCCTTTTTTGTTCAGTTTGTGTGTTTCATGTCCTTGTAGCTGGTTCTTTATTACATTTTCGGGCGAAGGCACATTTTTTTCTTTGCTCCAATGATTATAATTCTTTTGAATATCCTATTGTTGTTGGTTATCTTTCTCTTTAAATTTGTGTAAGAAATCTTTTTTCTTCCCTCTTTTTGATCTTTTTGTCATATTTGATGTCTATTATTTTGGTATTTATTGGTAGTTTAGCTCATAGTTTTGCGGTTTGACTTTTATTGATTGAATTGTTTAAAAAAAACAACTAGATTATTGAGTGACCTAGATTAGTAATTCTAAACTCGATAGAAATCGAAATTTTCAAAAAAAAAAAAAAAATATAAAATAACCACAAAATATAAAGTTCACCGATGAATTTACTATTGTCTATAAAAATTGACTGTTATATTTTAGTAGCGGCCATAATGGATTTTCAATTTTTTACAGCGTATTAAGTATATTGCTCTGCTCAAGTCCTATCATGTGATATTAATATTGGCTCTTTCGGTTATCAAGAAAATATAAGAAATCGATTTTCATTTGGATCTTGGCCACATAACACGCAGAGAAAAAATATGGTTGTGGTAACCATAATCGAAGAGCAACATACTATGATTGAATTGTATGATTGTGGTTAGAACATACAATGATTGCCAATTATCATTTTTATGTTTAATTGAAGCATAATGCAATAACAATATAAATATGTGAATACAGTTGAAATCGACAATCTTTGCTTTTTTTACGGCAAATTATTGCCTTGAGCTTTTAGTTGCATATAATGATGGAACTTACTTTTTCAATTGCTATTTTTATACCATTATTTTTTAAAAATGTTTTTGTTTATTTTCAAGTTTCTCTCATTTTTTTACAATTTTTGTGTATTTTTTGACATCTCAAACTTTTAAAAGAATAAAAATTTATTCAGCAAGAAAATAACGGTTGAAATCAAATTATTATTAAAGAAAATCATAGCTTGATTGCTTTGTAATCATAGCTCCATTGCTTTGTAATCATACTTTTGTCTCACCTATTTCGAATATAATGTTATATGTGATCATAACAATCTTTTTATTATTTAACGATAACCATATCAAAATTTTAAGAAAAAACAAACATTAAATGATACAATGCAAACAAATGCTTAGTTATCGTGACAAAATATATGATGAAATAAAATAAAAATAACTATTACTTGTTTTCGACAACCAAATATTGTTAAAGCTAATAAATTATGATCGTCGTGATCATGTCGTAACCATGGTTTTTCTTTGCGTGCAGGGGGGTTCAAAAAACTAATTTCCATACACTCTGTAAGGGCGCCAATATTTGTTCACGAATATCTCTAGGGGCATTTAATATCATTAAATAGCGTGTCAATGATATGTACTTGGTTTTTGTGGTACAAATAAGTTAAAAGATGAAGCAGTCGAGTTTATTTGCTTATATCTTAGAAAGTTTTGCTTTCATTAATTTTTGATATACAAGGGTCTTAGAGATGTCAGGCAGCTTCAAAAACTAATTTCAACATACACAAGGACAGAGGGACAATGCTTAATCTACTCCCCTATTCAGGAGCTTTTAGAAAATATGTACTCTATGGATTCGAAAGAGAATATTGTTGAAATTTCAGTCGCATTGACAAACCAATATATGTATATCCTTACACTCTCTCTGAAGGATATAACAATTTAAAAGTGTTTATATTTGTCTTTTATACAACTGAAAAAAGTGCTGATTGTGAATAATACATAGAAATGTTTCTATTAATTTATGCTAACTTGACTAAATTTTATCAGATCGCTATTAAGTTGGTAACATTCCAAAATAATCAATAATATTTTGAAAATTCAATTTAATAAAAATACAACGCATTTAACTGACCATTGATCTAGCTGCAAAATAGACAAAAAATCCTTACTTTTTCAATAAAAATAAAAAATAAAAACCGTTTTCAATTTTATAATATTTTATTAATTTTGCTTTTCAATCGAACCGATATTTTAGTCTTTGTATGTGTGGGTGTGTGTGTTTATTTGTTAATGATCTCTTAAATATCTTCATTATTTCCGTTTTGTTCTATTCAACGATAGAACAACTATTAACAAATCAAATTAAATATAATTTAATTACAGATATATTTGTATGCATTTAACAAAATTATATTTATTATTGATGTCACGTACAGGTATGGATGCATGTAAGCATGGGAGTATTTAAGTACATGCAGTAACCCCTAAATACTTTATGATTTTTCAATCATCGTGTTATAAGTTCGACTTCTTTAGCTAACATTTCCTACTTCTACTAATTCTATGACAGTCTTCTTTTTTGTTCTTGTGTAAAAAAAAAATATTTAAAAATTTGTCTTTTGATTTTATTTTCAACTCACCGCCTCATAAGTATAATTAATGTGTATGCATGCATGCATGTACATACATACATACATATGTATAGAATTTTTAAGTTTGTAGTCATTTATGTTTGTCATTTAAGTTTAAGCCTTTTGAAGTTGATGTTTTTGTGGTTTTTGTCTGGTTTGATGGCTCCTGTTAGAGAAATTTAATGACAGTATAAATGAAATGTTATTGAAACAAAAAAACAAACAAACAAAATAAATTTAGTTTTATAATCGTCTTAATAAACATGTAACAAAGTTGATTGTTGTTTCTCGCTCTCTCTCCCTCTCTCTCTCTTTTCTTTTTGGTGCGTTTTACATTAAACACATAGATGACAGCAAGCTACCAACTTCTCGATTATAAATTCCAAATAATTATTTTGGAAACAACATCAACATCGTAATACTACATTTACACCTAAGCGAAATCTAGTAGATTTGATTTAAAATCTTTATTAAAATCTAAACCGTTTATACCACTGTTTTTTCAAAAAACTTTTTTGAAATTTTGCAAGATTTCGTTTTCAAAACAATATATTTATTTACAAGGTGGTCTGAGAGGCTCTCTATGTTTTTTAAATAAAATTTAAAAAAAAAAAATAAAAAAATATAAATAATGCATAAAATAAAAAATTAAATTTTGCCTCAGATGGGGTACGATGACACGTTTACTCTAAGCAGTGTATATACACATATATGTTG
This sequence comes from Phyto melanocephala, assembly GCA_941918925.1. Lineage (NCBI taxonomy): Eukaryota > Metazoa > Arthropoda > Insecta > Diptera > Rhinophoridae > Phyto > Phyto melanocephala. The sequence goes on along the minus strand of OW799233.1, from coordinate 47,120,472 downwards.
TTGTTGTAATTGTGAAAAAAATGAGGTGGTTGTGGTTCTTTGCTCATATCTCAGAAAGTTATGGGGCGATTGTGCTGAATTTCAATAGCGATTTATTCCCGGATATTTCCAAAAGATTGAAACCATATACAGATCTGAGAAACTTATAGTTGCTTCCTAAAGTTGATTTCAACGAACACACGGACAGACGGTCAGGGCTTAATGGACTCTTATATTCGTAAGCTTTCAGAAATTATATACTTTATGGGGTCGAAAATGAAAATTGTAGAAATTACAAACGGAATGACAAAGCTATATATACACTTGTGCACCACAGGTGAAGGGTATAAAAATGTAAACAATAAAGTACTTATGCAATTGCAACCACCTTATTATATATTATGATTGAATTTTTCTGTGTGCAGCGTAGTATATTTTATTACAATTTACAATTGCATCACGATGTATTACTAGATTTTAAGTAGATTTGGCCAAAATCTAGTGGCGAAGTAGATTTTGTTTTGTATGGGAAATCTGGTAGATTTCGCTCAAAATCGATGAGATAAGTTAACTTGTTCCTGAGAACCGCAATTTTGCACACCCATATGTGGTCGATTGGCCAGTAGATCGAACTACACACTACAGGGAAAATTCGTTATTTAGTCGTAATGTTCGTATGTGGAACAGACTCCCCGCTGAAGTTTTTCCAGCCACTTACAATCTGGAAAAGTTTAAATCAAATGTCCACAAATACTACTCCCTTTCTCCTCCTACCCATAACCTATTTTCCTGATACCAACACAATGCATGCATGAATAGGGGACATCCCCTGAGTGTTGTATATTAAAAACAAAAAAAAAGTACTAGATTTTGTGTAGGTGTAAATGTAGTATAAAGAGCTAATAATGAAGCTGTTTGTTGGAGAAGTACATTTTTCATTTGCTGTCAATTTAAAATATTTTGCTTTTATACAAATAAATTTACTTATTTAAAATACGTGAAAATATAAAACAGATAACTTATTTGTTTAACACTTCATTATTGTTAATGCATTATAAAAATTTTAATTTTGTGATGTTATTTTTTGTTAAAAGAAATAAAACATTTTTAAGCTCCATATTGCCAGCTCTGGATATTTTTATTGTAGCCTGTGATATTAGAAATAAGACTAAGCCTAAGTTGGATACATAGATGATGGTCATCGTGTAAAGGGTATAACTACGATGACATTAAAATAACCCTCTTTATATGCATTTTAATATTGACAGATTGTAGTTGGTAGCCCGCTGTCGTCTATGTGTTTAAGGCATTGAACTACTTTAACTGTTTTTATAGTTTTTTTGTTGTTGTTTAAATGTTTTTGATGTACTAAGTAAAAAAATCTTTAATAGAGATAAAAGTCTCCATCTCATAAAATGCAACACAAGGTTAAACTAATAGACCACACCACGCTTTAAGTAACATTCGAAAAAAGAAAGAAAGAGACAGAGTTTATTCCTGCTAACTATACCTTAATTATGGATAAAACTATTGAATTTATTTGTAAAGAAATTTTGATATTGATTGCTTGATATCGGCAAATTTCGAGAATTTTGTTTTAATTTTCAAATCTGACCTTAATCCTATAGTTTGCAATTGTTTTTATATTTTTTTTTTCAGAAATTCAATAAGATGTTTATCGTAAAATATCATTTGAGATTTTCAGTTTGCGGATTTATTTGGCATTTCTAATGAATTTTTGGTTTTAAACATCAAGATTACTACTAAACATATGAAAAGTGAACGTTTTTTTCTTTGTTCATTTGTAAGTGACCAACACACATTTGAAAAATGAAAAGTTTCTTTCACTATTACCATGATAAATTTTGATACATTTAAAAATATGAAACGGCCAAACGAACTGTATTATTATTTTAGATTATCAAGAGAATAAAACTATTTGCATTTTAAGCAATAAAAAATTATGCGATTCTAATTCACAAATCTAAATGTTCAAACAGAATTCCGTCGTAACGTAATTATACCCTTCACACAGTGAAAAAGGGTATATATAGGTTTGTCATTCCGTGTGAAATTTCTACAATTTTCATTTCCGACCCCATAAAGTATATATTTTTTGAAAGCTTATGAATAGGGGAGTCGATTAAGCTCTGTCAGTCTGTCAGTCTGTCCGTCTGACCGTCTGTCCGTGTGTATGTTGAAATCAACTTTTTGAAGCCCCCCGACATAGGTTGGACCCGGGTAAGGTATTAAAATATCAGAAATATTCGGGAGTAGATCGGTATTGAAAATCAGGAACATCGGTACATAAACAACTGAGATATGAGCAAAAACCCACGACCACCTCGATTTTTTTTCACAAAAACAACATTACAACAACAACATACATACATACAAACGTGTATACTGGTTAGAGAAAACGTGGCATCGAATCCCAGCTGAGCCAAAAAAATTTTTGTTTTAATTTTTTTTAAAATTTTTTTTTTTTATTTTTTTTTTTATTTTTTATTTAATATATTATTTATATTCTTATTATTATTTTTTATTATTTTTTTTTTTAATTTTTTTTTATTTTTTTTTTTTGTTTTATATATATTATATACATAATAATTTTTTTTTAAATTTTTTTTAAATGTTTTTTTTTTAAATTTTTTTTTAAATTTTTTTTTTTTAAATTTTTTTTTTTTTTTTTTTTTAACATACATACGTGAATTTTTAATTTTACAATGGGAGGTTTTTATATATGTATGTTTTTATATGTATGTACGTATATCATATGGGATGAATGGTGACACAAACCACTGTTATTGCATGACTACACGTTGTGAAGGGTATATAAGATTCGGCACGGCCGAATATAGCGCTCTTACTTGTTTTCTATACAAATTAGTATCTAAGAATTGATACAACAGAATTAAGTCGCGAGACATTATTTATATTATTTTTAGAGCATATTTTCTCAAACTCATATTTTAGAAGTCTAATTCGCTCAACAATTATACCATATTTTCATTAAAATTTCATACATTTAAAAAAAAAATATTATTTTGGCTCAATGGAAAATACCGGTCGAGAATTTGATACTTATATTGACAGGGTTAAAAAATACACGCCATTTCGTACGCCATAATATTCTAATACATTATTGTATTCCACTCGTCAGGGACCCTTTGATTTTAATACCATTTTTAGGGGGATTGAAAAGGAAAAATTTCTAATGCTATATTATGGATTTTAAATTGTTTGCTAATCAAGCCCTTTCATTTTATATACATATTAACCCTCTTGGGGTTTTAGGGAATGCACTGAAGTAGTTGTATATTGGTGCTTATATCTCAGTTAGTTTTAAAGCGACTTAATAGTGTTTCTCAAAAATAATTATGGAGGCAATTGTAAAATTAATTAGGAGCCTTAATAATTCTATATGTAGGATAATAATTATTTTTAAAAAATTTTGTGTATAACTTTGCCGTTTACTGACCGGTTTGTCCACATTTTTTTACGAATGGTCCTAGAGGCATATTTTATCTATAAGTAGTAACAATCGTGTTTATAAATTACCTAAGTGTGAAAAAATTTTAGTTTTGATTGAAAAATATGGGAAAATGAGAGGCAGATGGATTTGCTCATATCTTAAAGCATCTTTCCACGGCAACGATATTCGTAATTCGATGTTTTATTTATAATTCAAAGCCTAATTACGAACCGAATTATATAATTTTTCCATGCAAAACTGTCAAAGCAAATTACTATTTTTGTGGGTAATTCATTTAGAATTACCATCCGAATTATAATAAAATCAGTGTCTCTTCTAATTTTTATCGGTAGATTATCATATTCAGCTGCCAAAAAAATCAAGGCAAAGCCAAGACAAAAAGAACAAATAAGAGCACTATATTCGACTGTGCCGAATATTTGTTATACCCACCACCAATTTGATGTACTTTTATAGCTCAGAATTTATTTGTTTTTAAGGGGTTTAATACTAACCGCGGGGTAATAGTAACCGCTATGGAATAATCTCTTTATACTAAAATATGTATCAATTTCTTTGTATAACTTCGATATGCTATTGAGATGTTTTCGTAAACTTAGCCTTTTAATGAAAATGGACGTTAAAGTAGGCGTAACATAGTAGTTTCTGCTGTTAAATTCAACTCAGATATTTCAATATAGTCCTTTATTCTTCCAAAATCTTTATTCATAGAGAAATTATATGAATTTGAGATAAAGCGTTATATGGGAGGTGGGCGTTAAAAGGGGCGTGTAACATTTATTTTCCATTAGTACAAATCCTTCGACCAAAAAGCAATGCTTGCAAGATTTAAGAATCACACATCCAAGTTTGTCAGTTTAATTGCGTTTTAAAGTTTAAATATGTATATCGAAAAATACACTGCGTGGTATAAATTTTCATACGTTTAGATCTATAATTTCTTTCTAATTTATGAATTTTGGCAATTTTTGAGGAAAAATACTTTTTTGCATCTCGAGCTATAACTCTCTTCCGAATATTCCGATTTAGCCCATTTTAATTATGGCTGTACTGTCAAATCAAATTAACAATATATCATGGAAACAGGGTAATTCACTTAAGTAATTTAAAGAGCGAATTAAGTAATTAAATGTGTCGTGAAAACATGCTATTACAAAGTTATGGAGCGATTGTACTGGATTCCAGTAGAGATTCATTCCTAATTACTACCAGGAGATTGACACTACATATCTGTGTAATAAGCGGGGACTTTTAAAAAGAAAGGAAAAAGCTATTTATACCCTTAGTACCATAGGTTAAAGGTATAACGAGAGCATTTCACGTTACTGTGATCGATTTAATTATGGGCCGTACTTTTTTCGGCTGGCTTTTGCAGACGCAATTCTGTTTGATTATTAAAATTTTTTTTCAAAGGCTAATGATGCTGCCGGGAAGATAGCTGCAGCAAACATATATTTTTCAAATTAAGTTGTGCGTCGTGTATCAGTGGGTAGTCATCAAAATGCAAACATTTTGCATGTTGACAAAAACAATGAAACCAGTTTATGTATGTGTCGGATTATATTAGTATTTTATAGAGAACTAGAAAAACCTGGCGCGCGTTGATACGCCCCTTAATTAATAAAAATGCATGCTGAATTTGAATTTAATATCAAGTGCAAAAAGGTACTTTTCTAATCAAGAAATTGTATAGTCATGACAACTCAATATGTGTGCAAAGTTTCACAAAAATCGGCCCAGAGCAAGTACCTCAAAATTATAACATTTTTTATGGGCGTGGCCCTGCCCAATTTTCTTATCATGAAATTATAAAGTCATGACAGCTCAATATGTGTGCAAAGTTACAGAAAAATCGGTCAAGTGCAAGTAGAAAAAATGATAACTAATTTTTTTATGGGCGTGGCCCCGCCCACTTTTTTCCACCCATAAACACTCCCTGGTATGTGTGCAACAACTTGCTAAAGTTTGAGTCCGATCGGTTGTACAGTTTCGGAGTCTATAGCTAACACACACACACACAGAGTTTCACTTTTATATATACAGACAGGGCTAAGGGCAAACAATTTTTGGTTATAAATTTTCTTGGAAGATCACACTCGGAAAACTTTAGGGCAAGCATAGATTTGCTTAACATTCCAATAATTCCGAGAGAAGTAGAAAAAGTGAGGAGGCGAAGTAACTGGTTTAATACACATCAAGGAGTTATCAGCAGAGTAGAGATAAGCGGACGAATTTAAATTAGAGAATAGCCGTGCAACCCAGTATGTTGTTAAAATATTAAACAAAAAAAGTGAAAAAGAGAAAAATGTTATTTTTTCTTTCTAAATTTGTTTCTGTAACGCGACCCTGGACAATGCTGGGTACTATTTGAGTTTAAAGCTTAAATAAACTGAGGTTTGTTACTCTATTGCAAATAATACGAGTTGTTCATTTGTGAGTGATTGGCCTATGTAGAGAGATTTTGCTCTTAAGTCATATCTACTTACTACAATAATATTTTATAGAAAAAATTTTGTTTAGAATATTAAACTCTCTCTACTTTATAGCAAAATTTCTCAATACCTACTCCTCTGCTTATCAAGTCCTATTCCCTGCAAAAAAGAGGAAATAGAGTAAATTTGTTCACTCCTTTACATTGCTAACTGTCCAATTCTGTAAAAAAATTAAAACTGAACTTGAAGGACGATGCATCTTTAATTTAACCCTTAATCAAAAGGGGTCAATTATCTCCCGCAATTTTCTCTTTGAATGATTTTCACTATTTCTTATTTTATTTGCTTAGTTTTGGGAAGAACGAATTTGCTTTTAAATATAAAAAACAAATGTTGTTTGGCGGTAATTACTACAGTCATTAAACTCAATTAGATTATTTTGTTTTAAGAAAAAATAAGAAGAAACAAAAACAGTAACAAACACCATATTGTTGAAAACTAAAACAAATTAAATTTGAACCCCTTGTATTCTACAAATAAAATAGCGGTGGCGGCAATAATGATCATCATTATCATCATGATGATGAAGGCGAGATTGTTGACGATATAGTGGCCAATAACGTGTGGTAGAGGCGATATAAAGTTTTCGTTTAACATTCAATCACTCACATGTTTCAGTTTTAAGTTTAGTTTCATTCCAAAAATGTTGATGTTAAGTCGTGTTGTATTTATTTACCAGCAATAAATGCAGCAACAACAAGCAATAACTAACCCTATGAAACACCTGAACTAAATTAGATCGCTGTAATTTTCGCTTGTTTTTTTTCTTTCATTATTTGTTGTGTCTCGTAATTTAAGTTTTATTTTTTTAGTGTTTGTAGCTGTTGCTGTTGTTGTTGCTATTATCGTTTAACATCTGCTTCTTAAGTGGAGCTAATGTTTTATTTTGTAGCTTAATTTACGTTTATCCATCCATCCAACCAATCAACCAACCAACCAGTCCAATAGGCAACCAACTAACGTACACTACAACCAGCCAGTCGTCATACATCCATCTTAGTAGTCATCCTGGTAAAAATGAATGAATTTTTTTATTCGCTCATATATGCGACTACAATTTATCCATCCACTTAACATTCATCATTTTTAAAAGCTCCATTCCAACATATGCAAGTAAATGTTGGATAAAGGAAAAGTTGAAATTCGTTGCCTAATACAATAACCGTGTAGATAACGCGACTACTCCTTACACGCATGTTACTCCATAATGGGCTAGAGCTAATTCAAAGGTCATTCAAATGTCTAGAGAAAACATGGTCGTTTAAGCCTTACGATATCGTAGCGCTGAACCATATAACCCATCGGAGTAGAGTCAAAACTACTTTTTGTCACTACTTCGATGGAGCATCTACACGACCATTATACACACCTCTTAACAACACTATACGTATGCAATCGTTAAAACCCGAACACTTGTCGTTTAACTACAAACTCTTGTATTAAACTAAAATGGTCCATGACTGTATTACATAAGACTATGTTGTAACTAGTCCATTTCTGCTACAATGGAACACGAAGCCTAGTTTTATCAACAGGGAAGTGAGAAATGGTTTCAATGCAACTCACACATTTGGGAAACATTTTAATTTAAAATTGAATAAAAAATATGAATAATAAAACTTATTTGATTATTTCATACAATAATATTTATTTATTTTATTTTGATTTTATTAACCAAAAGAACGAAGACGAAGATTATTTATAGTGTAACAGATCAGCATTTCTGGCCTAAATTGAACCCGTAACTCCCAGCACTAGCACACTATAGTCTAGTTAACAGGGGCACTTGATTAATCAATAAGGTTCGGCTTAAAAAAATACAAATATTTTTTGTACCTCAAAATTATAACCTTTTTTTATGGGCGTGGCCCTGCCCACTTTTCTAATCACGAAATTATATGGTTATAACAGCTTAGTATGTGTGCAAAGTTTCAGAAAAATCTGTCCAGTGCAAGTACCTCAAAATTAAAACTTTTTTAGGGGCGTGGCCCCGCCCACTTTTCTTATCACAAAATTATTTAGTCATGACAGCTCGATATGTGTGCAAAGTTTCAGAAAAATCAGTCAAGTGCAAGTAGCTAAAACTGATAACTAATTTTTATGGGCGTGGCCTGCCCACTTTTTTCCACCCATAAACACTCCCTGGTATGTGTACAACAATTTGCCAAAGTTTGAGTCCGATCGGTTTTACAGTTTCGGAGTCTATAGCTAACACAGAACGCATTTTTATTCATTAAGGGTATATTATGTATGTAGTATATTATGGCACTAAACGAACCAATTTTCAATAGATACTAAAATAAAAAGATCAAAATGGAATTGCATAGGTTACCGAAACGAGAACTAAGCAGCCATAAGTATACGCAGGGCAGTCACAAAAGATAATGGTAAGCTCATGCTTGTCCCAGGCAAAAGCGTCAAAACATTCAAACTAGTTGCAATGAAACAAAAATATATTACGATTTTCAGATCCAAAAAATTTTTTTTATTAATATCATATCCTTCTTGCATGGACGATGGAAATACATTGCTGTAATTTTCGATTTTGGAACAGAATTCGTTTTTAAAAAATTAACAGTAACGTTTAAGAAACAGTTGTTCTTTCTTACACCAAAGCAGCATACCTATAAGAATATACCTAAACTTTTGTAATTTTTTTAACAAATTACATCAGCCAACCTTATAGATTTGATGACATATTTTTTTAAAAATATAAAATTAAGCCTGAGGGAAAATTTTAAAAGTAGAAAAATAAACATAAAGGATAACGTATACTACACACCCTATCTCTTTGTTCCATTGCTAACAATTCAAATGCTTGTCTTTTCATTTACTCAGGTGTAAATGGAGTATATATATATTTTTGTAATAAATTTATCGATTTATCTCTAGAACTTTAAACAATTTTTGAAGTATTTCAATATAGTTAGAAACTTATCGCTAAAATTTTAACCTAGTAAAAAAAACTAGCTTTTTTTCTAGCGATTTTGAGTCATATTTAGCGGGAGTTATTGGAAAAAAATTTCCATCACTAATTCCAAACAAAAGATGTTAACGTTTCCGGGTCGATCATGTTTCCGAGTTTAAACGTTTTCGCAAGTACACAGTATAGCTGTGTGTTTAGTTTGTCTGAGGGCGACAATTTTTTTAATGCGAAACTACTTATTCTCCTATTTAATATTTCGATGATACTGTTTTACAAAAGCTTAGATTAAAATTATGCTAAAATTTTTTTATTCTTGTGTAAATACTAAAGGTGTGCAAAATATCTTCAAAAATACTTATAAAACATTCAACAGTGAAATAATTCAAATACTTTTAACTTTGCAAAACAACAATACAATGCAACGAAAAAAAACTTAACATAATAGACACTACTAAATGGTTTTCAAAAGTGAAGAAAAATCTGCAGAAAACCCATTTCGCCAAGAAAATCCCATTTACTTCAATAGTGTCATAACTTGAAATTCGCAGTTTTAACTTTTTCAGGTTGAACTCTTAAGATGATATGATGCTGTCTTTAAAATGATTAGTACTTTTGGAGACGCAAAATTTTTTCATATTAAATTCAAGACTTAAAAAAAATTTTTTCAATTAATTTTCGGTATAAAAATCTTGCTTAAAATAATTTATAAAATATGTTAATTATATTTACCTATAAATGGTATAGTTTTTAAAAAGGGATTAAGGGATTTTTTTTCGGAACCATGTTTTTAGAGTTATATCACTATTGTAATTAATGAGGGACATATTCTGATTTCGATATACTTGGAATATTTGTGGAGATAAAATCAAAGTGATTTTGTTTTCTAAAATTAAGTTGAAATATGGAATTATTAGGTGAGGTTCGAAGAAGTTTATAGCAAAAGAGCTGAATGCGGGATTATCGTCCGGTAGCAAAATATGGCGACCAATTCTAGGACTTTCAGAAAGATGATCCTTCGAACCTCTCATACAAATAGGATCTTACAAATGATCAAGATAACTTCACCAAGGTAAACATGAAAGCTCGAAATGTTGGCCGAGCCCTGCAGTTACTCCAACAACTTTCTGCAAAAACTGTGTAAAGACACTAAAGTTCTATTAAATCGAGAATCTCCACGATCTTCTCTACAATATACCACCAATTCGACAAGACTGGTTCAAAACATTTTCTCACAAAAGAATAGAACAATTCTGGAATGAGTTCATTGCCAAAGTCAGGATAAAAATGGAATCTGAATAATTTTCAAAATGTAACAGAGAACCTTAAAAGTTTTTCTTAACAAAAATATAGGTCATCAGTTTTTCTTATTAGGCATTACTGACATGCTTTTGAGGTACAAGTTCATTTATTTAGAAATTTACAAAAAAAGTTTAAGCACAAGGGGTATAAGTGCGCCACTCCTGAGAAAGAACTTAATAAGCCCGTTTAAGTTTTTTAAACTATTCATCAAGAGCCTTCATCGGATATGTCACAACTTTATTGAGGTGTATTCAAAAAGGCCCGCATAACACTAAGAATATTTTTAATACTAGAGGGACTCTTAGTGGTATCAGATCCGGTTTTTGGGGTCAAAAGCTGTTTGACTTAAAATAAAAACAATCATGCATGGAATATAAACTTTGAAGAACAACATTCGGTTTCTTTTAAGATATTAAGCGTTTTTTATTATTTACCGTTCTGGAGTTATGGCTCCTTATGTCAAGTTTTTGTCAAAAAATTTGGATTTTTTTTAAACTTTGAGCGACGGGCAGCAAGAGTTAACGTCGTTAAATCCAGATCAAGTTTTCGCTATCTCAATATCTGGGAAGGAAAATCGTTTGTTGGGGTCCAGACGAACAAAATTCCGACATCGGTATTTTGCGGTCACCCTAGTGCACATGCATACACACATATGGTAAAATGTTTGTGATGACACCAAAATAATCGAAAGATGTTGAGATGAATAAATTGAGAAAGGGAAATTTCTTAAAGATGTTGAAAAATGTTAATATACAAACCTACATGAATCTTATAGAAAGATTTCAGAAAAAACAAGGTAATGACTTGCTTTTATTACAGAAGTCCCACCAAAGCTTTGGAAGACAATGTTACTCCTGCTGAAATGTGTTACGGTTTCAAACCTAATGGAAAAATACTTAGAGCTTTTGGGTGTAAAGCCTGCGCCTAGATACCTACACAATAAAGGAAAAAACTATATGACAAAAGTCGACAACTTGTAATGATTGGCTATGTTCCAAATGGATATAAACTCTGGGATATGGATATTAAAAAAATTATTACAGCTAGAGATATTAAGAAGAAATTGTTGATCAAGAAACTATTTTAACTGATGATGAATCTGAAGACTCTGAAAATACGGTCGTACATGCTAGCGGAGTAGAAATAGTGCAGACAAGAAAAAGTAGCAGAGATCGAAAGGCACCTTTAAGATTTCTAGATTACTTTACTGGCAATGCAGCCTCCACAGAAATATTTAATTGTTCTGGTGAACCCGAAAAATATTCTGAAATAAACAAATGGTTAAAAGCTGTAGATGAAGAGTTACAATCTATGGAAATTAATAATGTCTGGGTAATATCGAAACATGAATGACATGAATGCCATGCAAGTTTTTATAAACAAATGCCTTAGAAGAATGCTACGAGTTTTCTGGCCGCAAACCATATCCAATATCAGACTATGGCAGGAAACGAACCAATCTCCCATAACAAAAGAAATACTGAGGCGAAAATGGAAGTGGATAGGTCATACCCTAAGAAAACCGCTCACAGACATTGCTAGAACCGCTATTGAGTGGAACCCTCACGGTAGCCGCAGAAGAGGCCGACCAGCTCACACATGGCGCAGATTGAAATCGAGGCGACAAACATGCAAACTAGTTGGAACGAGGTTAAAAGCATCGCGATGAACAGAAGCAGATGGAAGTCTTTTGTTACGGCCCTATGCTCCTTATAGGAATGACGGGAACATATATATATATAATATCGAAATCTCATAAAAATGTTTCTTAAATCAAAATGGTTGTTTTAAATTAATAACGATGAGAATGGTAATCCCTTACGATACAAAGCTAGATTAGTAGTTAGAGGTTTTTCGCAAAGATATGGTATTGATTACAGTGAAAAGTATGCACCTGTGGCTAAACTTACTACGGTACGTGTTAAACGTGCAATTGCAGCTAAGAAAAAATTACATCTCCATCAATTAGACATAAAAACTGCATTTTATATGGAGACTTATGTGAAGAAATTTACATGGCTGTACCAGATGGTGTGCTCAAATCTCTATATACCCTCAAAAAGGCACCTAAGTGTTGAAATGATAAATTAAATGAATATTTAATTAAGTTTGTTTTTAATCATTCTAAATGTGATTATAAAAGTAAGTACTTATTTACAACGAGCGTAATAAGTACTTATTCGATACCAAAAGCGAGGGTGTTAAGTACTTATTTGAGTCTCTATTTGTAAGCGACCGTGGTAAGTAAATACTTGCCTCCAATGACATTGCCGTGTTAAAATAATGGATTTGCTGGAATGTTAACATTTTTGCAAATTGATGGTAGATGTTAAATGTGAACAAGTGTAAAAAAGTTATTAGATTTATATATATTTTCAATATCTCTCTTATTTAAAAATAATATGTGAGATGGCATCATACATTTTTTATTACAATTTAGCTTTAATCTATCATTATTAAACATAGGACCGCCCGTACTTTAATTTCCTCATTTAATCAGCCAATTGAATCAAACGCTGAAAATTTTTAATTTTTATTTGTAAATTTTAAAAACAATACTAAAGTAGTTATATGCCTTGCTTATAACTCAGTTAATTCAAGCCGATTTTAGAGTTTTTTTTTACAATACTCCTTGACACTATGACTGGTAATTTGGGGTCACCATCATCATCCAAAATTATTTAGGCGCTTAAAGAACTTTATGTATTAAAAAATATGTGCTTTTTACTATAACTTTATCAACCAGCGGCAGCCCGTTGCAATCAATCACGGAAAATATAAACAAACTTTATCATGATTTGAACAAGATTTATCATTGGGCATCGGCAAATTGACTATGTTTAAATCCCAATAAATCCAAATGTCTGATTGTAAATAAAAAGCCGTAACCACTTTCAAAGCAGACATCGTAATAAATAATGAAAAGGTTGACATAGTAACTACAGTAAGAAACCTAGGAATTGTATTTTCTAGTCTGACTTATGGTTGTGAATTGCTTTCAAGTTGTAATTGTCAAGGGTCTCTTGGGCCAACCCGGTGGATGACTGTGATGGCAACGCTAATTATTGATAAAACATGCTGGAGTGATCCGGCTACTCCGGTAGAGAGGCGTGAAGTTCGCCACCAAGTCACCCACAAGACCTTGAGCAAAAAAAGTGAGTACAAAAAACTAAACCGTCTCATACTTCATCTATTTATCCTAACCTTAAAATTCAGTTTTAAGCTATCGCAACATTCGCCTTTCTGGTCGCAGCAGATGTTATGCTGCTAGGCTTTGCCCACCCTCTACCATGGCAAATCAATGGCCCTCATATTTAGGATTTGCCCCTAATACTACCCCTACAGGTAGAAACTTGACTCACTTACTTTTTTAAAAAATTCACTCCATGATTGCTGTCATCTTTCCAGTTCATAAAGGGGGTCGTTCCTTCGTCAGTCTGTCCATATATTCTATTTGTCAGTCCAATGTCACCATTAAAAAGAAAAAAAGAAAGGTAAGTAACTAAATAAAAATTAACACTTAATAAGAGCTCAAATTATAAATGTGTTTGCCTCTACTTCTAACTATATTTTCTCTTTAAACAAATTTTTCTTTTCTTCTTTTTCTTTCTGTCCCGCAGTGTATCGTCTAAAAAGTGTCCGGAAATCTCTCCGCCAATCACGAACGAGCTCCAAGATGAATGATACCAGCCTGATGGGTGTGTGTGTGTGTGTGAATTTTAATTTTAATACTTTTAATTTTTTTATGTTTAGTGTAGAATGAGTGTTATATGATATTTATTAATTTATGTAAAAAAACTATTGTATCTTAAATTTTCCTCTCATTAAATAAAACAAACAATACTACTCATATTTTCTTTATTTTTATTATTTTTATTTAATTAATTTTTTTTTCGCTTAGCTTTCCTTTTTAGTTTAATTTTGCCATTTTTCTTCTACTTAATCTCTGTTTTCTTATTAATCTTCTTTTTCATTTAGCCACTTAAAAATTCTTTCTTTTGTTCAAAAAATTTTTTTCTTCAATTTCAGTTTTTTCTTTTATAATTTTCCACCATCACCAAACCGAAAAAAAAACTCGTCTTTTCTCTTTCAAAAAAACTTCACCAAAAAAAAAACATGTCCTCCTTCTCAAAATTTGACAGTTCGACTTCCCGCCTTTTTTTTCTCTTACCGCCATCTTTTTTTTCGTTCGAAAATTTCCAATCAATATCTCCCTGAACAGCTGGTTACACAGTTGTATAATCTGTCACCCGTTCAGGTGACATAATTTCCAAAATAAGAATAAGCTCGAAGTGTTGTATAATAATATTGTACGATATGTTTATGGTCTAAGGCAACGTGAGCATGTGTCACCTTTTTCAAAAAAAACTCTATGGAGTATCATTTAAAATTTTTTTAAAGATAAGAACACTTATTTTCCTTTGGAAAATTTTTTACACTGAAGAGCCAAAATACTTATTTAAAAATATTCGTTTTGCTGGATCATCTAGAGGCAAAAAGATTATAATTCCAAAATTTCGTTGTCTCATTTCTGAGTAGCAGTTTTTCATAAATGCTATTCGTCTTTGGATTACTCTTCCACACACTCTTCAACAAACAAATAGCAGCGCAATTAATTTTAAAAAACTTATATTTAATTATTTCGCTAAAAAAGAAACGTTAAAAAATTTGTGTTAATAATTTTGTTTAAATGTTTTTTTTTTATTTATATGTTTTTATTTATATGTTTTTTATTTATATGTTTTAATGTCTTTTTATTGTTTGAAAATCGAGTAGAGTGTGATGTATTTTATTTTGTACTAGAAAAGCCCGGCGCGTGTTGCTACGCCCTTAATGAATAAAAATGCATTCTGAATTTAAATTGAATATCAAGTGCCAAAAGATAAAAATTATAACTTTTTTAATCACGAAACTGTGTGCAAAGTTTCAGAAAAATCGGTAAAGATCAAGTAGCTGAAAATTATAATTTTGTTTATGGGCGTGACACTGCCCACTTTTCTAATCAAGAAATTGTATAGTCATGATAACTTAATATGTGTGCAAAGTTTCACAAAAATCGGTCCAGAGCAAGTACCTCAAAATCATAACTTTTTTTATGGGCGTGGCCCTGCCCACTTTTCTAATCACGAAATTATATAGTCACGACAGCTCAATATGTGTGTGCAAAGTTTCAGAAACATCGATCTAGTGCAAGAAGCTAAAAATGATAACTTATCTTTTATGGGCGTGGCACTGCCCACTTTTCTAAACACGAAATTGTAAAGTCATGACAGCTCAATATGTGTGCAAAGTTTCAGGAAAGTCGGTCCAGTGCAAGTAGCTAAAAATGATAACTAATTTTTCATGGGCAATACCCTGCCCACTTTTCTAATCACAAAAGTATATAGTCATGACAGCTCAATATGTGTGCAAAGTTTCAGAAAAATCGGTCCAGTGCAAGTAGCTAAAAATGATAATTAATTTTTTATTGGTGTGGCCCCGCCCACTTTTTGCCACCCATAAACACTCCCTGGAATGTGTACAACAATTTGCCAAAGTTTGAGTCCGATCGGCTCTACAGTTTGGGAGTCTATAGCTAACACACACACACAGACAGAGTTTCACTTTTATATATTTAGATTTAATTTTTATTTGTTTTTGGAAAATTATTGGTACAATTTCAAGTTCCTGACTTAGTCTAGTTGTGCTGCAAGGAGACAATAAATAAAAAAATAAATATATAAAAGTAAAAAAAAATAGTTCTAGTTTTTGATTGAGTTTTACTTATATTTTTCCTTTTTTCGTTTAGAATTAATAACTAAATTGAGGCTAGCACAACTGCTTCGAACCATAATCTTTTGCTATTTAAGCAATAATTTAGAAAAAAATAATAATTTGGTTGGTATAAAACAAAAACTGCAGTTTATGTCTTAAGATACTTTTGCTAAAATTCTAGCAATTAATCTGTGAATGCAAATAAATTAATGTTCTTGTGCATTGCTTTAGTAATGTTTGGTTTTGTAGTTGCATCTGCACCAAAACCCTTTACAAGCTTTTGTTTTATTAGCTGCTCTCCTTGCAATATTTTGTTGTTGTAGTTGTTGCTGCTTGCACTCATTCACAAACTAAAAAAAAAATAATTTTTTGACCCATTATCACTGTAATTTATTTAAAGTTTTTCTCTTGTGCTATTTGCCATCATTCTTACGAAATTTTTGCAAATATATATGTTGCCCCAACAACGATGGTTTAAATGGCGAAAACAACTGTAAAGACTTGTTGTTTGCAGCAGGCCGTGTTATATGCTAATGACTTCTTGTCATGTTGCCAATATGTTGTTGTTATTGGTGTTGATGCTACAAAAGCAGAATTATGTTGGAGGAGTGTATGAATAAAGAAGCATAAATGTATAGATGAACAATAGTGAGAATGAATAATTCTTATCGTACAAAATATGAATGTTAAATGCCGATGACATGATCTCGAGTTATCGTGGGTAAATGTGAGTTAGATTGCAATTGAGCAATTTGCGCCAATTTGCTAATGTGTATGTGTTTAGAAATAAAATGATATTGAAAAAATAGATGCAACAATAAGGTGTGAGAATATTTTTAAACATACAAACATGGTGTATAACTGAGAGTAAGCTTTCAACAAGTGTTCTATACAATTTTCCTAGAAAATAAATTTAGCTTACGAAGTGGTTTATAAAACCTTTTTTTTGTAGGTATATGATGATATTATCAAATTTACTTAATATCCTTTTGGATAGATTGTAAATAAAATTAATGAAATGAAAAAAAAAAATATATATATGATGTATAACACTTTTCTTGTGTATAAAAGAATTTATGTAAAACATGTGCATAACACTTTTTTCCTTTCTACGCAGTGATTTTTTTTAAATGTCTATAAAACTTTTTATAAAAAAATGTGTACAATAGTTAAAGGATAAAACACCGTTTCTAATTTAATTATGTATAACAGTTTTTGTACTGAAATATTTTGCCATTTCAATAAAATTTTTGTATTAATTTTTTTTTGCTGGAAAAAAATCTTTATAAAACGTTTCTTTTTCGTAAAAAAATAAAAATATTTATATATTTTTAACACTTAGAAATAAAACAAAAGATGTGTATTATATGTTTTTACTTCTTAATAGCACTGATCCCTCTAAAGGAAGATATAACAGTGTATAACAGTGTTTCTATACAAAAATTATATATGAAATTTTATTTTTGTTTATATAATTAAAATAATAAGATAAACAAGTAAGAGTGCTATATTCGGCCGTGCCGAATCTTATATACCCTTCACAACGTGTAGTCATTCAATAACAATTGTTTGTATCACCATTCATCCCATATGAAATACGTACCTACATATAAAAACATACATATATAAAAACGTCCCATTTTAAAATTATAAATTTACGTATGTACAGCTATGGACATATAAATGGCACATTTTACCAAGAGTTCTTGCTTCTGCTACATTACCGTAAAAATTATTAACAAATAAAAATTTTTGTTTTTTTCCTAAGGTTTATTATGCATTTTAAACACTGATATAAACTAAAATTGAAATTCAAAAATATTCAAAAATATTTTAGTATAGAATTTTTTGGTTTTTTGGTATGTTAAAACATTTTACCCTTATTATTTACTGCTGTAGCCATTATTCCTAATGACAGCTTCGCAACTGCGACCCATACTTTCCACGAGTTTTTGGTATTTCGTTTTGGGTATGGCATACCAAGCTTTCTGTGCGGCCGACAACAAATCATCCATATTTTTATAATATTTTTTTTTTGCTATTTCAACCTTGACCTCGTTCCAAAGGTTCTCTATGGGATTTAAGTCAGGGCTCAGGGCTGGCCAATCCAAAACGTCGATATTCTCTGCACAAAACCAATATTTTACTAGTTTGAAGGAGTGTTTGGGGTCATTGTCTAGCATAAATTTTCACTTGATCGGCATGGAATCGAAGGCATATGGTTCCATATGGTTTTTTAAAATGTCTAGGAACTGAAACTTGTCCATTTTTCCATTGATTTTTACAAGGGGACCTATGCCATGCCAAGAAAATGCACCCCATTACATAATACTACCTCCTACCTCGGTCCTCTGAGTGAACCGATGATTGTATTATTGTCCTTTCGGTCGATGAACATAGGTTCTACCATCTGGTCCTATTTGTTTCGCAGCTCTCTTAAAATTAATGGGATTTTCTTTATGGTTTCTGGCAAAGACTAGTCGTTTTGAAATGTATTTTTTTGAAAGCATTGTCTTTTTTCTAGAAATGCGCCCAAACAAATTTGATTCATTTAATCTTCTTCTGACAAGCCTGTAAGAAATTTTCAGGTCC
Organism: Phyto melanocephala; assembly: GCA_941918925.1. Lineage (NCBI taxonomy): Eukaryota > Metazoa > Arthropoda > Insecta > Diptera > Rhinophoridae > Phyto > Phyto melanocephala. Next base: position 47,101,934 of record OW799233.1, on the reverse strand, counting down.
ATAGATTCATTAATTTCGGATGCTATCTGCCTTAAGGACTTGAATGGATCAGTTTTCGCCATTCTGGCAATAGCTCCATCCGTACGCACATCTGTTTTTCGAGGCCTTGGCTTCCGACTTTTGCCCTTAATCAATATATCGGGATTCTCAACACATAATTTAATTGCATTATACACTTTTTTTCGAGAAATTTTCATTATTTCAGAAATTTCTTTCACTTTCTTCTCATCTTCATGCATTTTCCATATGATCCGCCTTTCTTCAGTTGTGGTATGTGTGCCTGATCCCATTTTTAATAATTTTTCGCTCTTATTTTATTTGATTTTAACAAAATCGACGCGAGTACTGCATATACTAAATAAATTGTGCCATTTATATGTCCACAAAAAATCAGCATTCATTATGAAAAACGAAATAACGTTATATTAAAAGCAAAATTTAGCGGAACATTTGACCGTTGTTGAGACAAGTACTCTTACAACAACCAGAAGACATTAAACTTACACTTTTAAGAGTTTTTAGTTAAAAAATAGTTAAATTTATGCTCAATTTGAGTTTGTGAAATTTATATGTTCATAGGTGTATGTATGTTAAAAAAAAAAAAAATAAAAAAAATTGAAAAAAAAATTTAAAAAATATATTTGCTCATATCTCAGAAATTTATGGGGCGATAATGCTGAATTTCAATAGCGATTCATTCTCGGATATTTCCAAAAGATTGATGCCATAGTCAGGTCTGAAGGTGAATAAAAATAAAAATATAAATTTTTTTTTGGCTCAGCTGGGATTTGGTGCCACGTTTTCTCTAACCATTATACCACGTTTGTATGTATGTTGTTGTTGTTGTGAAAACAAAACGACGTGGCCGTGGTTATTTTCTTATATCTCAGTTTTTTATGTTCCAATGTTTCTGATTATCAATACCTACTCTACTCCCGAATATTTCTGATATTTCAATACCTCACCCGGGTCCAGGTGATGTCGGGAGGCTTCAAAAAGTTGATTTCAACATACACACGCACAACGCTTAATTGACTCCCCTATTCATAAGCTTTCAGAAAATATATACTTTATGGGGTCGGAAATGAAAATTTTAGAAATTTCACACGAAATGGCAAAGCTATATAATCCTTTACACTTACTGTGAAGGGTTTAAAAAATTTTTTTTTCGTCTTAACTGGGATTTGAACCTACCTAAATTTATCTGTCGAATATAGTGATTAAACAGCAGTTGCTATACATTTTTAACAAAAGTAAATTTTAATTTTTATTTTTTTTTGTTTTAATTTTGAAATCGAGTTTTGAAATAGATTTTAAATGAAACTGTCATTGTTAACACTTCATTAAACATTGCGTCGCTACAAAAGATAAAATGAAATCTCTTTTTTGGAGTTCTAAGTACAAAAGAAATCCTAAACGTGAGTTGTAATAAATTTCTTTAATTCATAATAAAAGATTTCTTCCAATCAAAATATTATAAAATATTACACTGCATTCATATAAAAACGACACACATATGGATGTTCGTATGTGTGTATGCATATGAAAAAGATTTCAAAGAAAAAAAAAATCAGAAACAAATAACACTTATACAATCCTTAGACACACTCAAGATATCTTTAAGGTATCCTGCAAAGTGTCGTTTTTTTTTTCTAAGGCAACAATAACAAATGGTCAAGCCTGTGAAGATACTTTAAACATTAAAAGAATAAAATCTGCAGATTTAGATAAAAGATAGTTCTAGTAAATGTGTAGCACCTGGTATTAGAAGACTTTGCTTTCTTCCTGCTGCTTGTTTAGTGGAGAAAAAGTTTTTAAGCCTTATAAAAGAATATGCAAATTACACACGTGCTTAAGAAAATACAAGAAAGAGTTTAGCTGCTTTCCTTCTTACTTGAAACATCGAACATATGGATTTTACAGGTATTAGCAAAAGCAGTATATTTTTTTATGAAACCAAACATATTTCCTTTTAAGCAGGACATGTGTGTGCATTAGTTTTAATTTTTTTAAAGATATTTTTGGGATTGTTTTTGTTCTCAAAAAAAAAAAAAGATAACAAAAAAAAAATTAAAAAAAAAATTAATTGCAATTTTCTGTTTTCTTTTAACAGTTTTTAAAATTTGATGTTAATGTTAATAAAATATACCATGACTTGATAATTTGAGTTAATATTTTTTAAGTTACAACTCTATTTTATTTATTGTTTATTTATTTCTTTTGCTATAAATTATTGCGACCAAATGTCCTTTTTTATCTGTTTTTTTGTTTGTTCTTCGTTGATGACTTCGGGCAAGAGTTGTTTAGGAAACGAAACAGCTGTTAAATCCTTTTTATGGCCAGAAGATTATAACATTTTATTTAATTGCTTTAAAGGTTTCTGTATGTCGTTTTTAATTTAACATCTTTTGTTAAAAAAAAAAAACGAAAATTAAAAAACAACATTTTGAAACAATAAAACTACTTATCGATTTGCTGATGTATGTTTTACCCCAAAAACACAATAATGAATTTTTTTAAATAAAAAAAAAATACAGTCAAAACAAGGTGATTTTTTTGTACGCAATAATATTTGTCCTTAAGGATGATTGTTGGTTCTAAAATGTAAAATGTTTTTGAATATGTTTTGAAGTTTGTTATTTATATCAGCCAACATTTGCATTCTATTATAATTGTTTGTTTAAATTTTTATAGAAATTATGATTAGTAGAAATTGGTAAAAATAATTTATAATTTTATAGGCTACCACAAGTTGCAAAAGTTGTGTGTGTGCTTTCAACCATTTGGAAATATTCAGGAATGAATTACTATTGACAGCCAGTACAATCGCTCCATAACCTTCCGAGATATGAGGAAGGAACAACGAAAAATTTTTTTTTTGTCTTAACTGGGATTCGTACCTACGTTCATCCAGTTTGTATTGATGTGAAAAGACGAGGTGGTCCAGGTTTTTTCATCAAATCTCAGTTGTTTATAGAACGATTTTTTTTGATTTTGAATACCGATCTGCTCTCAAATATTTCTAATGTTTTGGTACCTTACACGGGTCTTGAAAATGTCTGGGGGCTTTAAAAAGTTGATTTCAACATACACATGGACAGACGAGGAGACTGACAGACGGACAGTGCTTAATTGACTGCCCTATTCATAAGCTTTTAGCAAATATATACTTTATGGTGTCGGAAATAAAAATTGTAGAAATTTCATACGCAATGACAAATCTATATATACCCTTACACTCACTGTGAAGGGTACAATTAACAATCGGTCACTAATCGGCCAACTTACACATTTGGATATGAGGCCATGAAATTAAGAATATGTTATTAATACGTTTTAGTTCTGATAACCAAGACTATTTCCGATCATATGGTTTAGTTGTGGAAGTAAAATTTTATAGTTGCGGCTATGGAATCACCTTCCCGAATTCCAATGTATAGGTAGCCTCATTGAAATAATTAAAAAAATTTCGTGTTAGCAAAAACTTATACATTTGTGCTGCCAAAAATTTGAGTTAATTTTAAATTTAAAGGGTGGGCCATCTTTTGGTTTAAATTTGAACCAGCTGGTTCTTCGAATCTGCCAATACTTATGCCATCCTATTCTGTCACGAAATTCAGTATTTTACCTCTGCTGAACGAAACGAATTGTTTTACGATTGAGTGACATTGGGATTTATTGAAAATTTATTTCCAAAATAAAAACAATTGATTGGAAATTGCAAGAAAATGTCGTACAAAAAAATCATATTTTTGGATGTTTTTTATCTTGGTGGGTACGTTAATAAGCAAAATTTCGGTATTTGGAATTTCATAAACCAAAACGTGGTCTTACAGAAGCGAATGTACCCACTACGAGTGAGTGTTTAGAGCGGCTTGTAAAAGGGAGGCAATATTGGCGCATATGTCTTTGAAAATAAGGACGGCGCAACCATGATAACCGATGTGAACGATGTTTGGTTTCAACAAGATGGTGCAACTTGCCACACATCTTATGCGACAATCGATTCGTTGCGTACAACGTTTTATGGCCGGTAAAGTAGCCGAAATGGTGATGCTAATAGATCGCCAAGATGCTCCGATTTGAAACCGTTGCACTATTTTCTGTAGGGCGTCGTTAAAGATAAGTGCAGACAAACCAGAGCCAATTGAGTATTTGATGGTCAACATTCGTGATGCCGTTGCCAAGATACAACCCCATCCAGTCGAAAAACTATAAAGTATAAGAAAGTAGTTTCTATTAATTAAATTTAGGGATTACACATTAATACAATTACATACACTTAGCTATATTAACTATAAAAAATTATACTATAACAAATACATTACAATTAATAACAATTAATTGTTGTGCAAAAATAAAATTAAATAAAAAATGTTTAAAGCTATTTGCGTTGCTATTGAGTTGTTGAGTTTGGGAAAGAATATTCCAAAGACGCGCTGCGTGTATAAAGAAGTGCCATTCCGATACAAGAAGACGGTGTAAAGGAATTATAATCTTTTTTCCTCTAAGTGATCTGGCAAGCCTGATCTTGTCTATAAGATATTGAGGAGCTTCTGAATAAATAATCTTATGCAAAAATAATAGAACGCGTATGTTAAGACAATTATCAAAGGAAACACCGTAAAGTTTAGCATATCATATCTTCTCAAACCATACACACATCTAATTATGTTATTATATAAAACGTTTAATTTCCTTTTACTAATTGAGTCGCCACTTGCAAAAAGCTCACAGCGGTAAATTAAACCTGGAAGAAGATAGGATTTTGCAAGAGGTTTCCTTATCCCTAAGGGAGTAAAATATTGTGTCGGCCAAAGCACCTTAGCGTAATGTAAATTTGGCCTACGAGTGTATTAACATGGTTTGTCCAAGTAAGTGTATTATTAAACACTGTTCCAAGGTTTTTTGCAACATTAACGATGTTGATCCTTTCCCCATTTATTAGAATGTTAACATCGATAACAGAATCGAGCGTTTTATTTCGAATCATTAGGCACTTGATTTATGGGGGTTTAAACAAAGTCCATTCGCTATTGCCCATCGAAAAATTCTATCCAAATCTTCATTATATCTTATATACCTTAGATATATAAGACCCTAACAATATTTTCATCAATAGATCGTACTGGACTGCTCAAATATAACTGTACATCATCTGCATACATGTGAACTTTGCAATGCAAAAGCTGTTTTGGCAAATCATTGGCATAAATTGAAAAAAGTGGTGGTCCCAGAATGGACTCTTGTGGCACACCTCTTGTTAAAGGTTTTAAAGTTGATTGAAAATTATTAGAAGATACAAATTGCAAACGATTCGAACGATATGAAGACAAAAGACGTGTGGAATTGTTAGAGAAATTAAAGAAGTGCCGAAGCTTTTTGCAAAGTGTGCCATGATCAACAGTGTCGAAGGCTTTTGAGTGGTCAAGAAGAATTAAGAAATTAACCTTTCCTTCATCAAGTTCACGTCGTATATTTGCAGAAACATCCAATAAGGCAGATACACAGCTATGGCTAGAGCGAAAACCTGATTGATTTTCAGACAATAATTTTTTTTTTCTTTGATATGTCCCGAAATTCGAATTTGCAGAATTTTTTCTAGCTCCTTGGACAAATAACACAAGATAGCTATTGGTCTAAATTCTGAATTTGTTTTCGGTATAGGAACTACTAGAATTCCATCTGTTCGGAAAAGTACTGGTCATTATGAGGGTGTTAAGTAAATGTGTTATATATGGCAGGAGTACTGGAAGTAATATCGGAATAAATTTTGGGTGCATATTGTTGCATTTGACTTAATTAATTTAAAACATGAACAAACTGCAGAATGACTCACGCAAGAGAATTTAAAGACATTATGACCAATTTCAAAATCGTTTGACTCTAAATTGGAAAAATTATAAAAACTTTCGTCTGTCGCTACAAAAGGTATATTCATGAAGATACCATTTAGCTCTTCAACATCTACTTGGTCATTAAGATCATTTTGTGTACTACCAATACCAATTTCCCGAATGTATTTCCATGTTTGCTTGGAACCAGCTGCAGAGCCAAAACGTCTTGAATAATACTCAGTTTTTGCAATTCTAATGCTCATATTCACTTTTTTCTGGCAACTTCTAACCGAAACAATTTTACTTCACAACAAAAAAATAAATTTGGTAAAATTTCAAATCATTTTTGTTATATTACATTTTTAAATTTAAACTTAACCCCTTATAATTAATTTAAATATTTTTTTTTTTAATTCTGGGTGAAGGCATAAACAATGCTGAAATGTCCCCACAGAATGGTGTAGTTACGTCAATGGATAGTTCGGGGGGTTATACTTTATTCACATAGACAGCAAAATTCGAGATTCATGCCCGAATCACGTTTCAACCAACTTGTTTGGTCATACAAAATTTCCTGCGAACAGCGAATAATTTACTATTATCTTTGATAATAAATTATCCCTAGTTCATCTGAAGTTAAAAAAATTTACTAACAAAAATATAAATTTATATTTTTTGGCGAAAATTTTATGAATTTAAATAGTTGGTAAATCTACCGACAGAATATATTTATATAGCTTTTGTGGCGTCAGATTTACGATATGCGCAGAAAATATTAATTATGTGTGCGGTATGGCGTAATTTTTATTTTATCATTTCTAGCCGTAATCTCAAAAAGTAAAAAGCAATTTTTTTTAATTATATATTTGTTTGTAGAATTAAATCAAACTTTAACATTTATTAAACTCAATATTGGTAGCATTAGTTTTATTTTAAGTTTTTATTTTTAAATAGCATCTGTACTTTAATTCCTTATTAACAAAAAACAGACACACTCACATGTTTTTAACCTAAAGGGTTTCTTGATGGCTGAATTTTTTCTTTATTCCTAAAGACAGGCAGATTTTTTTTTATTTTGTATAAAATTAAAACAACTGCTTTTACTGTGCTCCAGCTAACTGCTTAAAGGATTCTTAACCAAAACGTAAAATTTATAAAGAAAAAAATGTATAACTTTTTGGTAGAAAAGTCAACGTATTCAGATGTGTTTTTTAACCCTTCAATTTTAAGGCTGTTGTTTTTGTAGACGTTTTTGCCTCATTAGTGTTGGCAGTTGGTCATTACGTATGCACGCATGCGCGTTAGCAGATGCCATTCACTCACTCACTTAGTCAGTCACTTGAAAGAAAAAACCATCAACTTAAGCACTCTCTTCTACATTTCAGCTGAAGAGTTCCAGCAAAGAAAAACAAAAAAAACAAGAAGATGTTGGGCCAGAAACTAAGCAAATGAAAGAAAAAGGCCATCAATACAACAACAGCAACAACAAAAGAAAAGAGGTCAAGAGCTGTAAATAACACCTTTGATTTGTCCTTCTGTTCATTTTAAAGAAAAAAGAAAAAGGGTTTTTTTTTCTCTTGAAAATTGAATTGCTTAGTGTTTTTTAATTTAAACATAAACAGTTGTATTTTGTTTTTTACAATTTTTCTTCTCATTTTCAGGCAATATTTTGTTGGCCACCTGATTGCTGTCTCAAGATAAAAATATTTGTTGAAAAATGTGTGCGTGTGTAAGTATAAGAATTGTTCTTCTTTTGATATTCGAAAGAAAATGAAAATTAGGTAAGAAACTAATGTTCGAAAGGAAGGAAAGGATTAAATATGTTAGAAAATCAAATAGTTTAGACTGTTTGCAATTAACAACAGGGTTAATTGAACAGGAAAACGCAGCTGTCCCTAATAGGCGCCAAAAAAGGATAGTCTTAATAAATTAAAATTTTTTTTGTTTAATTAATTTAGAATGTGTTGTTATTTATTAGGGAAATATTTAGGGACATCATTGAACATTGTATTAATATTTTTTTTAATTTAATTTAATAAATAACGTGACTAGACATTTTTGACTGAGCCAGGAGGTGTAGATATATTTCTTTGCAACATCTTTCTATCTTCTTTTTCCTTTCATGTGGTGTGATGCATATTTAATTGGTAGCACTTTCTTGATCCAAATATTCTGAAAAATTGTGAGAAATTTGGAAATGCTTTCACTTTTGAAAATGTCTAGTAGGCTGAAAAAGGCCAGGTCAACTTTTGGTCGCCAAAACAAAACGTGCCGGCCATACAAACATCACATCCGCATATTCAATGCTTGCGCAATGTTGCTTGAAAAACACAGATCTGTTGAGGCTAGGAAGAACCCATAGTTCGTCATATAACAAGAAAAAATGGATGGGACATACACTTTGTCAACCTATCGGCAGCATTATGAGAGCCGCCTTAAAATTGAATCACCAGAGGAGTCATCTAACAAATATGTTGGCGTAGAACAATTTAAAATGAAATTGTTGAAATTGGATTTAAGAAGCCATATGCTTCCGAGTGGAATAAAAAAAGGAGATATTATGACACAATTTTTAACTTTCAGCAACTGATGTAATTATTGTGAAATAGGGTTCAAATTATAGCGTTCGATTGTTGAAAAAAAACTTAACATGAATGTGATTTACAATACACTTGTAGGGGCAATATCGAAGCAGACCACTACTATCACGGGTCCCTTTTCGACTCCCTTCGCTCCTCAGTGATTTCGTGTCCACCGATCAGTATACCTTCAATCACTGAGTCCCGCGCCACAACCGGCGTTTGCTCTGGAGTAGGAAAACGATTTCACACTGCTGCAATCGCCAGCATCTCCCTCAGACTACGGTCCCCCATCGCACTCACTCTTAATGTGTGCTTGGCTGTGATCCTTAATCTTCCGCTCGCCAACGCCGGACACTCGCATACTACATGCGCTGCCGTCTCGGTATCCTCCAGGCACATTCTACAAATATCATCATCCACGATCTGCATCCTCTTCAGATGATATCTGAAGTTCGCATGTCCTGTAATCAACGCAGTGATCCAGGTTATCATACCCCGATTAAAAGAACGTGATTTAAGTGAGAAGTTTGTAATTTTGCGCGAAATCGAATGACCAATGGCCCCAGCAAACAAACGGAGTAGTCCATACTTATCGCATTTCAGTTAGTGATTTGGCTGGATATTTGATGGGAAAATTTAAAAAAAATTCGGGTTGGCAAAGGCAAGCAATCAACCGTATTTGGTGCTCCTACACACTTTAGCGAGCAGAGGCAATATTCACTTCATTTGTTGTTTCAAGAATTATCAAAATATGAAACTGTATCGCACAAAGCAGAAGAATAGTTAAACACAAGCTGTTCTCTTCATTCTTCATTTGAATATTTACTTGTTTGAACTGAATTTCATTACTACAACGAAAGATATAATTATTCCAATACGCTTGTCACAGCATCAATATTTCTGCTCCAAAAAAAATATATTTAACTGTGCAAAGAAAGTAAAAAAAAAACATTAAATATTTTCCCAGCTGCCCCCGATAATTTACCTCATTTCTTGGTCTAATATCCGTTTTCGCGTTAATCCTTTGGCAATTGCAAAAAATTATCGCATTAAGTAGTTTCATAAAATTACCAAATTCTCTTGAAATCCATATATTTCGGTTTGAAATCCCTCTAAACAATTGTCACTTTTAATGTGTAACAACAGATGGTGGTGTTGTTTGTCTGCAAATTGGCAATTTGGCTTCAATGTTGCGTAGTGATAACTTGTGCATACATACATACATCATGCAATGGTAGGTTTTGTTATTTTTAACTCTTTCTTGTGACTATTGTAAAAGGAACCTAAAGGATTTATTTTGATAAAATAATTCAAAAGGATGTTTTTATAGTGCTCGGCTTGTTATGCATCTACCGGCATAAATTGCAATTGGAGTAAACTAATGAAATGATAATAAAAGAAAAATCGTTTTAAATAGAAAATGTTTGGAATATTGCAACAGTGCTGGCTTTATGCCATATGGAGGGAGAATATGGAAATGCTTGAATTGTCTAAATACGAAAATAAGTAAAGTAAGTCTTCTCTGCTGCTTATAATTTCAACAGTTATTTATTTAAACAGAACGATTTTACATGTACTGAGTGCTACTTTTTTCCAGCAGTGCGTTAGACGAAGGCCATGATTCGTTATTCATGGGTGAAATAAGTGCTTGTTAATTACAAAAGCAACTTACGGAGAATGACATCACAGACGTACATATAAAAGTCAGGCCGCCATTGATAGTTGATAGGCATTAAGTAAGCGATTCTTAGTTACTTATCTTAAGTCGAATAATTTGTCAAATTTTATAATAAAAATAGCGGCCTTTTCGTAGCTTAGCCTAGATTTGAGATAAAATGTTAGACGCCATTTTGTTTCAAACATCATCTTGGATTTAGAACTTGTTTAAAAATTACTGAATATTAACAGGCAGCCTTCTTTATTTGACCCCCATATTAATGGAGTTGCAAAAAAACAAAGGGTGCCTCAGTAAAACAAAAGGACGTAATTTTTGGAATAGTTATGATTTCTCTATTGGATTGTAAAGAAGACATGTTCCGATTAATGAATAGTAAAATATCTATAAAATATCTATGGTTACAGGGCATTAAACTTTTCTTGAAATCTTGCATGACTTTTTCACAGAGACGTGATAGTATCTCACCGACGCACAGTGGGTTCGATAGTACCCAAAGTGGCGATTAATTCATAAAAGCCGTAGCTTTAAAATATTATATTTTTTATTGATGAGTTATTATAAGCTCATATATATTAATATATTATATAATATATTATATAATATATCATATTAAGCGCATAATTGTTTTTTGGAAAAAAGGACCTTAGCTTACAATTTATGCTGTAACTTTTGAATGAAAAGCGATAAATTAATGAATAGTACTGAAAATTAAAGCATACTCAACGTGCTATTGAAAAATTAAAATAATAAATATATTATATGTATTTATATTACTATAAATTTAATTTAAAGTCCAACTTTTGTTTTTTAAGAATTTTTATAAATGTACAAATTTTTTTGAAAAAGCTACAAAAAAAATATTATAATTTTTGAGTAATGAATATGTATGTATTTTTAAAAAAAACAGCTTTAAAAAAATGGAAGAACAAATTTTTTTAACCTGTAATGCGTTTTCTGTTTTTCGGAAAAACATGATCAACAATCAAAAAATCAAAATAAATTTAAAGAATAAGGGCCGTATTCATAAAAAATATTTTAGGTTTATTGAAGGCTTATTTGACTTATATTACTCTGTGGAATTGAAAAAAAAATAAATAAATAAATAAGCCTTTAATAAACCTAAAATATTTTTATGAATACGGCCCTAAGTTAATAATATGTATTCTTATTATTATAAATTTATATCCAGTTTTTTCCAATCACTACATTCAGTAAATGTAAAAATTAATCTGAAAAAATAAAAAATTTGAAACTTTTTGGGGAATCTTTGTTTTCGTTGTACCTTTTTATTAAAAAGTATATTAAAATATGTGTATTATTCTGCACTTTCAAATTCATCACAAAGATCCCAATTATTATAATCTTCATTATCATCAATATCTTCATCATCATTATTATGATATTCTTCATCATTAACATCATCACTATCATCATCATCTTTATCACTATCTTCATTACCATAACATTTATCATAATTTTCATTAGAAACATCTGGCAAAACTAACTCTAATTCCGAAGTTGATAAATTAGATTTTTTTTTCCGCTCATATTTCTTGCTCATCTATATATATAAAAGTGAAACTCTGTGTGTGTGTGTGTGTGTTAGCTATAGACTTCGAAACTGTAAAACCGATCGGGCTCAAACTTTGGTAAGTTGTTGTACACATACCAGGGAGTGTTTATGGGTGGAAAAAAGTGGGCGGTGCCACGCCCATAAAAATTAGTTATCATTTTTAGCTACTTGCACTTGACCGATTTTTCTGAAACTTTGCACACATATCGAGCTGTCATGACTAAGTAATTTCGTGATAAGAAAAGTGGGCGGGGCCACGCCCCTAAAAAAGTTTTAATTTTGAGGTACTTGCACTGGACCGATTTTTATGAAACTTTGCACACATACTAAGCTGTCACAACCATATAATTTCGTGACTAGAAAAGTGGGCAGGGCCACGCCCATAAAAAAAGGTTATAATTTTGAGGTACTTGCACCAGACCGATTTTTCTGAAACTTTGCACACATATCGAGCTGTCATGACTTTATAATTTCGTGATTAGAAAAGTGGGCAGGGCCACGCCCATAAAAAAATTATAATTTTTAGGTTCTTGCACTTGATATTCAATAAAAATTCAGAATGCATTTTGATTCATTAAGGGGCGTAGCAACGCGCGCCGGGTTTGGCTAGTCTATATATATAAAAGTGAAACTCTGTGTGTGTGTGTGTGTGTGTGTGTGTTAGCTATAGACTCCGAAACTGTAAAACCGATCGGACTCAAACTTTGGCAAGTTGTTGTATACATACCGGGGAGTGTTTATGGATGAAAAAAAGTGGGCGGGGCCACGCCCATAAGAAATTAGTTATCAGTTTTAGCTACTTGCACTTGACCGATTTTTCTGAAACTTTGCACACATATCGAGCTGTCATGACTAAATAATTTCGAGATAAGAAAAGTGGGCGGGGCCACGCCCCTAAAAAAGTTTTATTTTGAGGTACTTGCACTGGACCGATTTTTCTGAAACTTTGCACACATATTAAGCTGTCGTGACTTTATAATTTTGTGACTAAAAAAGTGGGCGGGGCCACGCCCATAAAAAAAGCCTATAATTTTGAGGTACTTGCACCAGACCGATTTTTCTGAAAATTTGCACACATATTGAGCTGTCATGAATAAATAATTTCGTGATTAGAAAAGTGGGCAGTGCCACGCCCATAAAAAAAAGGTATCATTTTGAGGTACTTGCACTGGACCGATTATTCTTAAACTTTGCACACATATTGAGCTGTTATGACTTTACATTTTCGTGATTAGAAAAGTGGGCAGGGCCACGCCCATAAAAACAATTTTAATTTTGAGGTACTTGCACCAGACCGATTTTTCTGAAACTTTGCACACATATTGAGCTGTTATGACTTTACAATTTCGTGACTAGAAAAGTGGGCAATGCCACGCCTATACAAAAATTATAATTTTTAGGTTTTTGCACTTGATATTCAATTAAAATTCAGAATGCATTTCGATTCATTAAGGGGCGTAGCAACGCGCGCCGGGTTTTGCTAGTGCTAGATATAAATGGGTCAGAACTTAGCAGAAACCTATTGAAAATATTTTCATTGGACTTTTTCCGGCTGCATTTGCGAGCAAGGTGCTCTTTTTAATTTTTAAAATCGTTGTTTCCTGTTTCTTGAGCTTCTTCCAATAATTCTCTTGTTGGTAAAAGTGCGTGCTCTATAATCTCCAGCCCGCGAATAAAAAACTTTTGCAAAGTGGTAGGCATACAAAACCATGGATATTTTTCAACAAAATATCTAGCCGTATTGTGAGCAAATTTACGAAAAATTTTTATCGTAGAGACGAGAATAAATTAATAAAGGTGTGTAACTTTAATTTTAAAACTTGTTTGTTTAAATTATTAATGAATAAAATTAATATAACATAAAGTATATGGTTATAATCAGCGTTGCCGTTTTTGGTTATTTATAACCAAAATTGTTTTTTTTTCCAATGTGTAGATGTGTATTTTTTTCCTATTTGGTTACCTTTTTAAAGCCCAAAATTCAGTAGTATTTAATATGTTTTATTTATAAATCATGTTCTTATATGTACGTTTAACATTGCAACGTTCTCAATTAAGTGACAATGTTTAGACAACATTGTTAGCACTTGAAACCCTATTTCTTTTAGCAAATGATCAACTCTGGAGTACGAAAAAATACATGACTGTTTTAAAAAACAAGTACGAGTACAAATATTTTTATATTGTACTAAAATTTAAAATAAATAAAAATTTTATTTTAAATAAAAGCTTTTTATTTATTTATCGTTATTTGTAATAAAATTACCTTTAAGTTTTTTTCTGTTACTTGATACGTAAGACTTGAATTTTTGGTTTATTTTTAGTTCATAATTCATTTGTAAAGTACAAATATTTTTTATATTAAAATGTAAAACAAATTTAAAATAAATCAAATATATTTTAATTACTTTTTTTTTATTTGGTTACTTTTTGAAGTAATTTTGGTTGTAAATTTTTTTTGGTTGTGGCAACACTGGTTATAATAGCTTTTGGTTACGAAAAGTACGTGAGAGTAAGTTCGTGAGTGTACGTAAACCATTTGCGATTGTGATTAAATTAAAATTTTATCACTTGAATCTAGCTAAAAGTATTAAAAAGATGTTTACTTCTTGTAAATTGTGCGTGATACAATTTTTTGCTTAAGTGACCGAAATCACTTACGCAATCTCTAAAAAAACAAAATGCATCAACAAAAACAAAAACAACCAAATAAAATAAAACAAAAAAATAAACAATCGGCCCTATTCCCGTTGGCGTTGTCGTTTGAAAACGAAATAAAAACGACAGTTTGGCATTACCTTTGGCGTTATTGACATTTATCGAAAATATATCGGTATTCTCTACTTTGAAACGAAGGTAAAAACGACAAAGAAACATTGTTTCTCTGTCGTCGCCATTTTTATCATCGAAGTTGAAACGACTAAAGCAAAAATGAAAATAACGACAGTAAGGCAATTTGAAATTTTAGTTTCTGAAATGGAAAAAAATCCCACATATGCTAAGGGTTTTCGAAAAGGCATAAAACCCCTAAATTTCGATGGTTTTTGGAAGGACGTTGCAGAAAAGGTAAATCCGTTTGGACCACCAATTCGTGACGGAGATGGTTGGCACAAGGTAAGAAAAACAAAATTAGCAGCAAATATTTAAAAGTTTTTACAACAAGTGTACATGTATGTATATGTATATAATTTGAATTTAAGGTATGGAAAGACTTAAAATTTAAGGTGAAAAAGAAGCTTATGAACAACAAAGCAGAAGCCAGAGCAACAGGTGGTGGTGTTTATAAACAAGTTCCTTTGTCACCATTAGAGGAAGCCGTGGCAAATTTATTGCAGTTTGGAGACCAAATAAACCCAATAGGAAACGTAGGAGGATTCGGCGAAGAAGTTGAATCACTGACAATCGAGGAAGAGGAAACACGCAACCTTACTTCGGAAAGAAGAGAAAATGCTGAATCAAACATAAATGATGATATACCCACTGTTTCAACAAGGATCCGGTCTTCAACAAATCACAAATCCGCTGAAAAGGAAAGGATAATGTTATTAAGAAAGCAAACCGAAGTGCAACAAGATAAATGCAGCCATTTGGAATCCATTAAAGGATATTTAAAAGACGTCTCCCGTTATCAGAGAAAGAGATTAGAAATAGAAGAAGAACGCCTTAAAATATATAAGAAGAAAATACGCAAAGAAGAAGAACTTTTAGATCTTGATGCCGCAATAAAAAAGAAAAAACTAGAATTATTAGAAAAGCAGCTCAACTCTCATAATTAGTATTTTTAAGTTACTTTACTTGTTTATTTATTTTATTTATTTTTAATGTATTTTTAATGAACTGGGGCCGGCCCATTTCTTAAAGCTTTAAAGTATTCTATTGCAAGAAAAACATTTTTAAAAATTAACTAAAATTGTTGCATTTTAAAAATATTTTATATCAATAATTGTTTTTAATATTGAGCTGAGATCACTTTTTTTTTTATAAAAAATAGTTTTACTTTTACTTTCTAATATTTCGCTACCACATTGGGTAGCTTCTTCAGGGAAAGTATTAACAATTAAGAAAAATTAACAAAATAAAAATTATTTATAAACAAATTTTTATTTTGTTAATTGTTCTTAATTGTTAATACTTTCCCTGAAGAAGCTACCCAATGTGGTAGCGAAATATTAGAAAGTAAAAGTAAAACTATTTTTTATAAAAAAAAAAGTGATCTCAGCTCAATATTAAAAACAATTATTGATATAAAATATTTTTAAAATGCAACAATTTTAGTTAATTTTTAAAAATGTTTTTCTTGCAATAGAATACTTATATGCTTTGATTAATATACCCCAGGTTTTTTTTACTTTTGCTACATGCATATGAATGAATTTTGAATAAAAATATAAAATTATTATGAAAAAGAGTTTTTAATTGTGTCTCTCATTCTGGCAGCTTCTGTGCAATCTCCCCCGTCATAATTTTCGTTGCTTATATTATAATTTTCAGTTTCTTCGGAAGACATTTCTACATCATTATCGGGAAAAGAAGTATTATAATGAATGCAAATATTGTGCAGAGCAGCACAAGCATTAACCATTAGTGCAATTTTTTTGGAATCATAATGCAATTCACGTGCTCCCAGAAGGCATCGAAATCGCGATTTTAATACACCAATAACTCGCTCTATAATATTTCGGGCTTTTGCATGAACAGAATTGTAACGGCTTTCCGCACTGTGTTCAGCTGCTGATCTGTATGGTGTCATTAAAAATGGTTCCAATGGATACCCAGCATCTCCTAAAAAGTGTAAATGTTAAACTGTTTTTAACTTATTTGAAATTTCATACCAAGAATCCATGAATTACGATCACCAGCTGCATATTTTTCTCGTAGGTACCTTCTTACTCGGCTTGTATTCCAAATTAAGGAATCGTGGCTAGAGCCTGGATGCCTACCATCTACATATATGATACGCATCTTATGATCGCAAATCTAAGTACAAGAAAAATGTTAGCAACTCAATTCTTAGTATTAACACTCATTGCTATTAATTACAATCATTGAATTTATGCTGAAGAAACCTTTTCTGTTGTAGTACAAATGTTGAGAACTTTTGCAGGGACCAATTATTTTAATGTGGGTTCCGTCTACACATCCTATGATTCCAGGAAAACCAGTTTGTTCATAAAAAAATCGTTTGCACTCCATTTTATCATCTTCCGACATTTCAAATTTAATCCAGGTATTGACAATTGTGGCATTCATCGCGTCCAAAACTTCGGTTAAAATTTTACTAACCGTGGATTGAGCCAAGGACAAATGAAAGTCATTTCCAACGCTTAGCTGATATGATCCTTGCGCGAAAAACCGCAGAGCAGTTGCCAGTTTTATTGTTGGAGTAATTGCAGACTTTCGCGTGTTGCATTTTAGTTTTGGACGGATTTGTTCCAATACGTATTGAAATGAAGCTTTATTTAGTCTGAATGTGTTCACAAATCTTTTAAAAAAAATACATATGTACATGTATATTTGGAAATGATTTTATAAAATAACGCTACTTACATTGAATCTGGCAAAGCAAAAATATTAACGTTCTGTCGTAACATCTTCCGATGCATATTTATCTCTATTATTTCATCATCATCATCATCATCACTTGAGCTTGAAAAATAAAATTCACTGCTCGCCTTTTTTTATTTTTCGTTTAAAATAACAAAATTATTTAAAAATTTGCAACAAGTCAAAAAAAAAAACAACGTAAAATATTGCAGTGCTACCAACTTTATAATTTTTTTTGCTTTATTTTCGATAACTTCTCTCCTTCGTTTCAATGTATTTCAAGCATACCAATTTAGCAACGAAACGCCGATAAGAACGACAACGACATAGAAACTACATTTAAAACGACAACGCCAACGGGAATAGGGCCGAATATTAAAACACAAAAACACATTTACTGGTCTTGTTCAATAAATGACAACCAGAGTTTTTACACAAAAATGAAAATAAAAAAGGGCCGGGCATTGTCCGGACT
This sequence comes from Phyto melanocephala, assembly GCA_941918925.1. Lineage (NCBI taxonomy): Eukaryota > Metazoa > Arthropoda > Insecta > Diptera > Rhinophoridae > Phyto > Phyto melanocephala. Next base: position 47,084,245 of record OW799233.1, on the reverse strand, counting down.
TTTTTTCTTCTTTTAAATATAAGCTTATATTCTATACTTTTCTAAAATCCATAAAACTAATTTCAACTCTTACTAACTTAATACTTGTGGCCCATTAAATGCGTAAATTATCCCAAATATGGACCGTTTTAAAAAAAAATTATTAAAAATATTTACACATAATTTTCACGTTAACAAAAAATTTTAGTATATACTTTAGTAACTGATGTTGAAGGTTTCATTATAAAAGATTTGCTTTTAATAGATTTAACACTAATAATAATCGCTTGAATTGTAAAAATTTCCACTTTTTTTACTTTTTTTAAAAGCAGCATTAATTTGCTAACTTTGACCGCTCACTGAATAGAAAGTAAACAACTTAGTTGATTAACTTTTACAGCTGGTGATGCAGAATTTTATCTACTTTTACCCTATATTAAAATTTATTATAAAAACTTTATTTTTAAATTTTATATAATATATTATAATAATAATTAATCGCCACTTTGATACCATATGAACCCAACGTGCGACGATGCGTTGGATCTTGAATTTGAGCTCAGAAATTTCACAAAAACCCAAAGATGATAATCTCATGGCACTAAAGAGCATGATCTTGGTGGCCAGTTGACATTAGAATTTCTTGAGAGAATTTGTTCTGGAAGTCGTTGCTGCAATAAATTGCATCTACATGTAGTTCAGATCCAAGTCGTTCAGTTGAGGCCACAATAACTTCGCTATCATGTTCCTGTAACGAATGCTGCTCAAAATCACCACAATTATTGTCTCATTTTCGAAAAATGTAAGTCCCAATCACACCGCATGGAATGCATGAGGATTTTCTTAGCCCAAAATTCGACAACTTTGTGTATTTCCGAAGAGATTCAGAAGGAAATGCGTAAATGCGTTCAACAACAACAATAACATGTGCGCAAAAGGTTAATGGAAATTTACGAATAATAACACTGCTCAGCAGCAAAATCCTCCATTTAATAAAACTGTGTGGACTATATGAATTTTAATGCGCTGAACTCAAATCCGTTGTCGGTTTTTTTCCATCAGATCGGGATTTTTTTTCATAGGCGTGGCAAATTTGTTCCCCTAAATTAGTCAGGTACGGAGACATATTTCATCCTAACTCGAGAACCAGTCATCCGATTTTCAAAAATAAAACACCAGTAGATGTTCAACAAAATTCTATTTATTTTAGTTGAATAAAGTTTTTCTCTATCTCTTATCGCTTTGGAATTATTCAAAAATTAATGGAGAAAAAAAATTTTTTTCGTGCAAAATTCGTAATATTTTTCAATTTAAAAATGAAATTAAAAAAAATGGATGAGTGCTGAGGAATGACATCGCTCAAGTGAAAAAATTCAAATCCACGATCATGATGATCATGATTTTATTTTAAAATAATAAAATTGTTCTCTTGTCCGGATTCATGACATTCAGTTGAGGTGACAAGATGGTTACTTGGTTGGTTATCGTGGTAGTTCGCTGCACGCAAACAGTCAAGAAGAGTCTATATGACTCCGTTTTGACAGGAACACATCATTCGTCAGCTTTCAATGTATCTCAGAATAAATCTAAGAGTAAGGGTACTAGATCCACCCCGTGACAGGAAGTTCGCTATAATGTTCCTGTAATGAATGCTGTTCACAGTCACTACATTTTCAGCCTCATCTTCAAAAAATTATGTCCCAAAAACACCGCTTGACCAAAGTTCTAGGATTAAAATTCGAAAATTTTGTTATTCAGGAACCTGTTTAGGTGAAAATGAGTATAAAGGTGGCGGCTTCGAAGAGCTTCGTTAAATTTTAAGTTGTTCAGAACGTTAACGAATTGATATTTTCGAATTTTCTGCAACACTTTTGTTTATAACAGCAATATTACACATTGGTTGCAATTTCTCTGCTGAAAATTCTTCGAATTTTGCAAGCGGCTTCAACATAACTTTAAAGGTTTGTGTAAAAAGTTTCTTCAATTGTGGCACGTTGTTTTTTCGTAAAGCCCTGCATTTTTAATAATCAGAATAAACATGTTTAACAGCTACCACTTAAAAAAAATTACATTAAATTTTAAAGGTGCATTCTTTCAGAGATACTTTATTCGCCATTTTGTTTTGGGCACCATCTTAGATTTTAAATTTCTAAGCAGTTATCTGTATTCTTTTAGTTAAGGCCTTTTTTTCGATACCGATATTATGCCTCTATATTACTTTGAAACTAAGATATCGAATTTCCTTTGTTAGTTTTAAGCAAAACATTGCGGAAGTTGTATGTTGATGTTTATAACTCAATCAGTTTTAAAACAATTTAGGAGATTTTCTCTGAATTATCGTTCAAAACCATGATTGACAGCTTAATGTCACTATCGTGTCCAAAAAAATATTTCTTTAAATAATGTTTGCCTATAACTTTGCCGATTAGTGACCGATTTCTTTAAAACAAATAGCTCTGGAGGCATTTCACATGTCTTCAAATAGATATAAAAAATCGGGGGCAGTAGTGTTATAGGCCGATTTTGATAGTTTGTAATAAGAATTTTCGACCAAATCTTTCTGAAAGTTCTGTACAACATTAGGGTGTGTGCAACATGGGGGGGCTTCTAAAAGTAGACTTTACAGACATACACCTCAAAACTCATGAATTGTAATTCGTTAATTTTCATTGACATTCTGCGTACATGTAATTGTTGTTGTTGAAAGAATTTTTCAATATTTTTGAAATGTTGTTTAACAATAAAGGATCATTGTTTTTCCATGTAGTGATTTAGGGCTTCAAACTTACTAAATTAACTGTCATCAGTCAAAGTTATGCATTTATTTTAATTTTCTGTAGCAAAATTTAAAATATAAAAAAAGTCCTCAAAGAGATATTCTGTTTAAATATTTATTTTTTTTAATTTTAAAATTATAAAATTCTTTCTACAAAATGTATTTTTTTTCTGTATTTTTGAAAAAGTACAGTTAACACACAAATATTTAGTTGTGGTTGTCTATTTATGTAAAATCTGTTTTCTTTTTTAATATTAATCTGGATTGTCTTCAATGTTTTGTAGCAAGTGTCCATATGTTTAACATACAGGTCCTTATAATCCTTAAAAACACACGTGCCAGATTTTATTAAGGAAATATCTATCTCTTTTGTTGTACAAATAACACCCACAATGCGAAGCATATGCAAATACATTTATAAATTCTACAGCTGCACAGCAAATTGTTGTTCTAAAAAACCAAACTAATGGTCAAATGAAATTACAATAGAACATGCAACAGGCTGTCAAGGATCAAATAGAATTTACCATGGTTATATGGAAAAAACAACAACAATAAGAACATCAATAGGAATGCGAGGAATTCCTTTACATTGAAAATATTTCTGTAATTTGTTAAATTGAAACTACAACACTGGTAAAACCTGTTCTACTTATAACTCAAAGATCCTTTGTATTCGTAAATGAAATAAGGATAATAAGCATATTTTTGTTTGTTAATATTGCTGGCCACGTACAGGTTATGCACAAAATGTGTTTCTTTTGGATGTCTGATTTTAATTTTTCATATTTCTGGCATATATTTAAACAAAAAAAAATTGTTTTTTTTTTTGTTAATTTTTAATGATGCGTGACTTTTCACTTGGGCTCACAGGGATTTTAAAAATCATCCTGTTGAATATTCTGTGCATTTTGCTATCACTTTTGACCTTCACCTTTATTCACTATTTCCTTTTTTTGTGTAGATTTGTTTTGTTATTGGCATGTAAATTTGTTTTTATTTTTTGATATTTTATTCCAACATTTTTATCACTTAAATATTTGGTCGTGACTTATAGAATGTCCAATATTTACTTTATTATCTCTCACACATGTAAATAGTTTTTGAATTTGTTTAGTTTTTTTTTCCTTTTAAAAAGGTGTTGGGTTTCTATATGACAAAATCCTGTTTCTATTTGTTGTGTCAGTTTGGCAAGAAATATTTGAAGAAGTTTTGGTCTTTTAGGCGTATACTGCCTGTTGTAAATGTTACCTGTGTTTGTTTTAGTTCCTTAGTTTTATCTAAAGTAAATTCGATTAAGCTATAGAAACTTCACACTGATTTATTGATTTTGGAAATTTAACACATTTCTTCTGTTTGTGGATGGTAATTTATGATTATGTAAAAACTCATACAACACAACAGTATTACGAGTTTGAAATGTTAAAAGAAAATTGTTTTTTAAATGTTGTCCTGAAAGGCTACAAAAGGATCACGAAATACATATGAAAATATTTAAGAACATCATTCAGAACACTAGTCATTAGAACTATGTACCTTCTTAAAAACTTTAGAATAGTGAAGGTAAACGAGAGATGTCCGTCTGTCTGACTGTCAAAATCAGTTTTTCAGATGATGCTGGTTATCAATAAAAATTCATTACAGAAATGTTTGCAAAAGATTTATTATACCCCATAAAGATCTGGGGGCTTCTTAAAGTTGATTTAAATCAAATCACCAGTCATGGCATAAACGACTTCCCTAGTCATAAGCTTTCAAAAACTGTATACTTTATTGGATCGGAAATCAATATTGTAGAAACTACAAACATAATGACAAACCTATATGTGAACTGCTCTACCATATGGTCTGTACGAAAAGGGACCTCTGCGCCGAAAAGAAGTTATTGAGAAAAACGCGTTTAAAAAACGCGCTTCGTTAAAATTATCAATGTTTTGGATTTAAGCCGATAGAATCTATTATTTATTATTATTTAATTAATTTCAGGTTAAAATAAATCTTAATTAACGTAGAGGTACCTTTTCGTGGAGCAGGTCACATATATACCCTTGGCACCCTTAAGTGAAGGATATAAATACAGCATCCAACCTGTTTATTCTAATATTGTCATTATTCGAACTTTACTGAATTGATTTAATTGATTTTGAATAGCAAATTTCTTATCCTACTTTATTTATTATTCTTAAAATGGTTTGGCAGACATGTTAAAGTTTGTTTCTACGCACTTGGTAAATCTTTTAAGCTCGTAGCTATTTTGTAGACAATAGAGCAGATGCATTTTATGAAAACAATACGATTTACATTCTCAAAGAAAATCACAATATTGTTACATGCAAGTTGAGACTAAGAACAGCTTAATTTTAATAATAAAGTAAAGAACAACTTAGTTGAAATCTTTGTTACAAAATAATCCTTTACTTCTATCTCTTATAGAGCAGCTGTAGTTTGAAGGAGTTTATGTGTTTCTTAGCTTCTTTCTTTAGAAAAAATTCCCTAAAGAAGAAAAAAAAAACAAATTTCATTTAAATAAAAAACGTCTTTTTTATGTAAAGACAGTTAGTTTGATTCGCTCTTTCTTTTTTTTTGTCAAGGACCCTAAAGTCAAAGGATTAAAATTTCAAAGCGGCAGATGAAACACAACAGCGCCAAGAATAACTACAGACGTTTAGCTTGAGCTGGGAAAAAATATCATGAACAATAGAAGAAAATTGGCGAAATTAATAACCAAACAAAAGACACAAGAGATAAAAAAAATAAAAAGAAACCAAGAAATTGAAAAAAAGGGAGTCAAAAGAATTTGAAAAAGGGGTGTAACAAAATGTGTAGGATTCTGCACAACTGCTAGAAAAGAGAAACCAGGAGAAATCACAAAAAGGTTTCATAAAATGCTAAAGTGAAAGAGTTTTACACTGTAATTGAAATATTAGTTTCCCAAGTCTTTAACAAGGGGTGCCAACCATAACGTCTAACATGCTCCATTTGATTTCAAAAATGTCCCCTCTTTATGTTGTTCATACTGGCATTTACCTAAGAGTTTTCAGGTAATTTCACATTATTTGTTAATTTATTTTGCATTTATTATAAACATGAGGGTGTTATTATTGATTGTACATTATCAAGGGGTTTTTTTTTTTGCTTGTTTTCCTAGAAAAGAGGTGTTGGTTGGCCAAATACAGCTGCCTTCAACATTTCATAATCTATATTTCTAATTTCATATAATTGTACCTGATTTTCAACAATAAAGGGCTTAGCGCTGGAAAAAAAATGTGCAAAATTTTCTAATAAAATCGTTGAAAATTACATAAAATTAAAGCAGTTGTGGCGAAGGCATAAATTAGCTAAATATGAAAATATGGTTCGCAATTGACGTGTTAAGCCCTACCAGCTGTAGATTTGATATTCTTTCGCAAATGACTCAATGACTATTCTTTATAAAGCCTGAATTAATGGTTTTGAAAACAGAAGAAATATTGTAAGTTGTTTAAAAATTGATAATGACCTTAAAATCAAAATAACACGCGGTACAGTTTAGTACAATACATTTATATATTTTTTTTTAATCCTAAAGGACATATGCCTACGATTTTTATAAATGACATTTAAGTCTGTTAACTTAATCATTGTCGTAACTGATGTATTGTCTGTCTCTCAGACACACATACATTCATTCACACGTAAAAAATTCTCAACATTTGACTTGAATCTTGGTGTCTTTTCTGCTAAAGTTGTCATATATTGTCATCATTGTCCCCCCCTCATCATCTTCATCGTTATTGTCATTATCATACAATATCATTGACATTTTCCTACTTTACGCGCTTGTCACATCTGGCACACATGCGCTATAAATCATATAACGAACTTAACATGCTTATTACTTTGTATTGAGTAAAATGTTTAGTTGTTGGTTTTTTATTACGTTGTTTTCAATTTATTTTTTATGATATTTCATGTGTCCTTTAAGCATGATACGCATGTGTCCTCATACATCATTCGTCTTAGGACATATTCGCTTGTACGTTCATATGTTCAACGGAATATTTTTTTTATATAAAAAAGCATCCTGTTAAAAAACTGATATTTTTGTTGGAACAAAAAAAACTATTTAATATCATGTACTATTGTTGACCTTGACATTGTTTTCCTGATTGTTCTCAATCACTACATAGAGGAATAGAAAGAAGAAAAACATTTAACCCATATGTGAGTGGAGGGACTTAAATTTATACTAAGACAGTGTAAAGTGTGAAGATGAAATACTTTCAACTTGTACAGAGATGAAAGAACTCCAAACGAAAAATGAAAAAGTTTGATATGTCTGTATGTCTCTGGCGCATACTTTGAATATATATGGCCCGGTAACTACTTCAATTCAAGGGATATGGAATCAAACTCACCAGAGTGCACTGAAAAATAAATAAGTATGTATATTAGCGGCTATTTATGTAATAAACATGCCGAGGCATCAGAAGACAAGCCCACCAACACTTAGAGTTCTCAAATCGAGGCTAAGCTTAAACAATATGAGTTATCGTAGAGGGAAGTGATATCATTGGCATTAGATATATGTAAATGGTAGGCATTTGTGCTGGCCCTCTGTTTGTTGGAACTGTGACAAAGAGGGTCATATTTTGATTGTGTCGAAATCAGAACAATATTTTGTTATGGCTGTGGTGGGAAAAATATGTTTAAGCCAAATTGTACCAAGTGTTCTAGGGAACTTTCGGGAAACGGACAGAGGGATGTTCGACGGACGTACTAAGGACAACCGACGTTAAAGGACAGAAAACCTTGGACCAATTTAGTAAGTCTAATACAGACATTGACAATATTGAGAACGTACATCCATTGATGAAGCCATATCACATTCGTTTAGCTGAATATAGGAAGGCTCGAGCTAGAATTTTTGGCAAAAATAATAAAATATCTAGATCTTCTAAATGAATTCGTGAATTTTACCGCAAAATTAACTTGTTCAAAATTTATTCAACTTCCCCGATAATTTCTCAGGAGCTTGATTCTAGACCATACGTCAACATAAGGGCTACTTTAACACCACATTCTATTAAGATAGTGTGGTTGGGAGGGTATTAGAATAAGAGGAAATGACATCATCTTCTGTTTGACTCAACTTTAATTTTTTTTTATTTCTATTTATTATCTTCTTAATTTTTATTGTACATTATTTTTTATTTTTGCTGGTCATTATTAAAGTTTAGCTTTCTTTTTAAATTTTATAATACGATTCTTAGCCCATCTCTTAGCGAGACAAGAGCACCACCCTAAACCCTGAGCACGGTCGAAAGAATAGGTAGCGATAGTCTCATGAGAGGTACGGCAAACCAGTTTGGATCGTTACATGTTACACTAAGAATTAAACGACGTTGTATCTATTGCGTTAGATGACATTTTGAGGTCTTGGCTATAATTATAAGTCTTACACCTTCAATCGGTTGTATACTTTCATATCTCCTCTATATGATGCGAATTATTAATAGGAAACTCATTTTGATTCTCCCGTCCGTTTGTAAAATATCATGTTTAAATCTCAATATAAGTGGTTGCCAAATTAGCTGTTTTCTATCAAATTTCAGAAGATGCTTGATGAACTGAGGATCCACCGGCCTAACCATTTAATCTTTTCTATATTGCGCACAAATTTGTTGGCTCATCTTGTCTGGTCTGATATACAGAGAAATGTCGCACTTGTGAACAATCGGTTTGGAGCTTTCTTGACTTTGAATGTTCTAAAATTTTCTTTTTTCTTTATTTGTTCTACAAGCGACTTCGAAATATTTAGTTTTCGTGCGATATCGCGAATGGAAATGTTTGGATTTTGCTTCCAAAGTGCCTTCAACTTTTTAACGATATAAGGATTCCTAAAACTACGAGGCCCTCCACCTTTCTTGTGCTTAATAGAAAAGTCTTTTGTGAATTTAAAAATAACGTTACGGGCAGTCTGTCTGGATACTTTTGCCCGTCGCGCAACTTCAGCGTAAGAAAGTTGTTTATTTTCATTATAAATATCCACAATATTTTTTCTCACTTTTTCTCTATTTGACGACATTTTAAATACGGATTAAATAATTTGAATAAACTTATTAACAAAGTATTGTTGACACTTATAACTATCACAGAGTGGAACAAAAAAATTAATTAAATAATAATTGTTTGCGTAGTGCCCTGCAAAAAATTTAAAAAAGCATTTCGAGACACCCCTTATTAACTTTGTTATACAAACCTACCAGGACTATATTGTAGAGCGCCTCGAAAGAAATATTAAACTCTGAATTTAAAATTTTATGTGTAAAATCTGAAAAAAAAATATTTTATATTTCATGATTTTTTTAACTATAGCTGAGAAATTAGTGCTACAAAACAGTGTATAGAGTCAAACATGGAAAATTCTTTAACATCATTTATCACTTTGAATAATGCCGAAGCCTTGTAAACGTTCATAAATATAATGTTTAAACAATTGTACCTTACTTTAGAAGGGACAGCGATTTGTTGTATTGTTTGAGGTTCTGAAATTGGATAGACTAACACATTACAAGCTTATTAGTGTCAAAACAAATCGTAGAGACTTAAGAACTTATTTAGTTCTCACGTGAATGTTAGCTGGCACAACATGTAGATCATGTGAAGAAGAAACATTACCTTTGCTTATGGTCGTAACACATAAGATAGCTTTCAGGGGAATCAAATTTAAAATGTCTTTGGAATTGAAATCCTACTACACTAAGAACACAAGGTTCTTCAGTTTGTCCAAATCAAATTAGGTTGATAAATTAATTGGGTAGAACTTTTCTTCCTCCGAGCACACAATATACCTAAAAGCCCAAATAGGTGTGTATGAGTCAAATGAAATGCTCCAGTTTCGTTTTTGAATCTACCTTGCTCAATTAAAATAAAGTAAGCGACCAGATTGAAGACTTGGAACTCTCCTGTACAGCCAATTCAATCAAAAGCCTATAAATCTGAGTAATTAAAGTGAAGAGCAAGGATAAATCTTAAGCCGGGTTATTCACCCTCTAAAAAAGGTATGCCAGCAATTCTGAAGTAAAGATCTAATTGCTGGTTTTGGGTAAACCATTTAGGGTAGTTGGACTACTACTTCAGTTCATGTAACAAATCGAACTCAAAAGAGCGGTTATTCAAATAATCTTTTAAGTCGAAATTTTATTTTGAAAACTATTGTTAAAACAAGGGAGTAAAATGCTTCAAATTGGGAGAACAGAGAAGTTAATATGTAGAAGAAGTAAATATAAAGAGTATTGATTTCCAGTGTTATTGTTATTGACAGAAGGCTTAATTACACATTCACTCCCACCTTTCTAAAATGTCGAAGGGGGAAAATTTTCAAATCTAATGAGAGTGTTCAGGCATGGACAACAGTACTAAGTCTTACCGGCAGACAGTCAAAATTATTGAATAAATAAATTGGATTTAGGTTATGTAATTCAATAAACATAATCCGTTGCTTTTAAAAAGTGTAGGACTATTTCAAGGTAAAACATGACAAGGTTCTTTCTGGCATCTTGAACTTATCTTAAACGTTTTCTTATTGCTTTTTTTTAACGGTAATAAATTTAAAAATTTATTATTTGAAACGTAACTTTATTTAGTTAAAAAATAATTTCGTATAAGCAAAAGTTCCTAAATATGTTTTAAAAAACTTTTCTAATTTTAATTTTTTAAACACCCATTGAAAACTTTAAGAAAAACTTAATACGTTCTTTATTAAAATTTATTGTAAATACTCTTCTTCATTTTGTAAAACTATAAGTTTTCTTTTAAAATTTTATTTATTTTGTTGAAGGTACTTAAGAAAATTAAAAACTTTCCTCTGCTCATTTATGGGTTAATTGTAGATAATACAGGACTCTAGCAACACATTTCTTTTCATACACCTACTTACCGATTACAAGTTTAGTGGAAATATGTATGTGTATGTGTGTATTTTACTATCCTGTGTCTTGTATGAACATTAAAAAAAGTGCGTACTAAGTAGACTGTACTCCATCCACTCTCCATAAGTGAATAAGTATGTACGTTTAAATGGTATGTGTGTTTGTTTGCGTGTTGGAAGTCCTGCTAAAAAACATTTACGCAGATGTTTTGTACATAAAAAAAAAAAAAAAATTATAAGAAGTCATGCACCACGCATGATCTATAGTCATTATTTCTTTTTTAACACAACTAAGGAATTGTTTTTGGTTTTGCTATTTCTTAAGGCTGTCCGTCTGTCTGTCTATCTTTTGTTGCTTTATCCTTACTACTCGTAAAGCATTGTTTTTTGACTGTATCTAATAGATTGAGTAGAGATGAGACAATTGTTTTTAGTTTCTATTATTAGAAATCTTTCTTTTTTTTTCTATGAAATATCCTTTTATAATTTTGAATTAAAGAATAGAGGTTTTGTTTCTATTCACTTTATTTTCTAATTTATAATAGAATTAAGCGAAAAAATAGTTAAATCTGCTCTATTGTGTGCAGAGTAGTTCTTTTGGTAGAAGAAATGTTAAAAAATTATGGTGGCAAATCTAATGTAGAGAATTTATAAATTAAAAAATGTAGTGGCTGTACTTTTGTTTAGAAAGCTAAATCAGAGATCCTAGACATAAAGCCAAAGCAACTTAAAGAGTTACAAGGACCAAGAACATTAATATTTTAAGATTCGAATAAATATTTCTAGCTGCTAAACTTCGATTGACATAGTTTACTAATAATAATGTTGTCGAATATTTAAAAATATATAAAAACTAAATGTTGACAATATTTCCTACTAAAGAGCTTTCCAAAATTAATTACAGTCGAAATTCTCTATAATGTAGCAGTTGGAGACCATCAAATTTCTACTTTATAGAGAAAATTCGTTATAGAGAAACTGCAGAAAATTTTGACTACATTTTTTTTATGTAGAAAATATATTTATTAAGGCAAAAAAAAAAAAATAGTTTTTACATGAACACATTTAAATTTCTTTGTTTAAGTGTAGAAAAAAATATGTATTTTTTATATGGTGTTAAAGAAAGATGTAATTTTCATGTGTTTTCGATGTTTTCACTTATCTTCGTCAACAAAGTCTTTACAACATTAAGAAGTGAAAAAATATAATCAGGTACATTGTTTCGAGATTCAAAAAAGGTTCAAATCGTATTAAAAGACGAGTGTACTTGGGAAAATGAAAGCAATTCTGAAATATTTTGTTCTATGTCAGATTCTTTATCGTCTGATTCTAAAAGAAGATTGACTTCATAGTAACTGGAAAAAATGCTTTGTAGAATATCTTCATTGGAAGGACACTCCATGGTGATTGTTTCGCAATCAACATTTACTTAATCTTCAACCTCGACCCCTTCAATATTATTGCTGTTTGCATATTCCAACCATAACTCTGACAGATGGGAACTATTTTCATCTACTATATCTGCAGTTTCTGTAGAATTTATCGGAAATCCAGCTTTCTTAAAACAGTTACGAATTTTTCCACTTTTGACATCTGAATTCCACGCTCTGCGTACGTAGGTGTGTAAACTTACGCCACTGTTTTCTTTTTTCTGTGACAGTCGTAGCAAGCGTTGAAAATGTAACGTCTTTTACAGTTATATTTTATGTGACTAAATTTATACAAAAAATCGATTGCTAAAAACTTCGCAATAGAGAGATTATTTAGTGTGAAAAATTCTATTTAGTTCTTAAAAAATTGTACGTTACAGAGAGAACTTCGCTATAAGGAAGTTCGCTATAAGGAAGTTCGTTATAGGGGGATCAAAATATATGCAAATGCTTACAAAAATGTTGTGTTCACGAATTTTATTTGTTATAGAGAAGTTCGCTATAGAGAAGTTCGCTGTAGAAAAGTTCGACTGTAGTTTAAAATCTAAAAATTATTAGAACTAAAAAATTTTAATGCCAAAAAAACAAATTAAAATTAAATGCAAATTCTTCTACATTAATAGGACCAATAAAAAAATATTAACTAAATATTTATTTTAACAGAAGCAGATGTCCTCAAACTTACGTGTAAATGTATGAATTGAACATAGCAAATGATGCACAGAGGGTAATTTGACCCAAAATCTGTTCCAAAAATAGTTTTTTGTATTAACAGTAATAATGTTTTGTTAATGACATTTTATTAAGAACATGTTAAAGCAAATAACTGCATATTTATTTTTATACCCGCCACCAAAAAAATGGTGGGGGTATATTCATTTTGTCATTCCGTTTGTAACACATCGAAATATCCATTTTAGACCCCATAAAGTATATATATTCTGAATCGGGGTTTGATTTGATGACGATCTAGCTATGTCCGTCCGTCTGTCCGTCTGTTGAAAGCACGATAGAGGTCGCACCGAAGAAGCTAGGGGGCTCAAATTTTGCCAGAATCTTTCTTATAGACAAGGTTTGTTTGGTATTGAAAATGGGCTAAATCGGAATATTAGAAAGAGAGTTATAGCTCGTAAAGCAAGAATAGGTCGAAAAAACCGTGTCCTTCAAACATCGAAAAAAAAGGTATTGTGTCCAAACGCATAAACGTAGAGTCATGAAACTTCGAATGTATATTTCTCGAGTCAAAAGAATATTTCTCCCCAAAAATTGCTTAAATCTATGCATTAGAAAAGGAGTTATAGGTCAAAATGTACGAAAATTTATACCGCTCAGTGTATATTTGAAATTTAAAACGTAATAAAACTGACAAAACTATATGTACGGTTCTGAAATTTTGCAAACATGGTTTTTTGGTCAAAGTCTTCGTTATAACGGAAAATAAATGTGCCACGCCCACTTTTTTTTTAAATTTTTATAAAAATATATTAGTCATATTCATTAGCATTTATTCATTGCAGATGGCGACATCTGTTGAAGGCGCCACTACATTTTGCAAACACTGAGGATGATGTCTTTGCTAAACATCACGTAGAACACTAGATGACTCTAGTAACATTTTTTTGCACAAACTACAAAGGAATTTTATAGGGGTTTGTGAAAACGAAAATGACCGAAGTTTGTTGACAAAAATTAACTAGAGTAATGATTTGTGCCCAACTTTACATATAGTTGTACACAGTCTTATGAGGTTTAAGATTTAAAAATATTAAAAAAACTGTGCATCAGTAGATTTAAAATAAGTATTTGAATATTTAAAATACATATTTTAACAAATTTTCTTTTTATCTATCTATTCTTTTGTAAAGGGTGGTTAAATTTTAAGGGCCACAGGGTGATTCAAAATATACATGCTCAGCATTTTGCTAAAACAGGAAATTTATTAGTAAGATTTTGATTTTTAAAGTTCTATAACATTTTGCTTTTAAAAGATTTTCAAACGAAATAAGTTTTATATAATTTTAAAATTTGTTAGCCATTAGTACATGAAAATAAATTGTTTATAATGTTTAGAAATAATTTTTTTTTATCTTTAGGTCTAAATTTTCCTAAATTCCTTTTTTTAATACACCATAACTTCTAGAAAACATAAGATAACAAAAAGAAATTAGCACCATTTAGTAGATAAAACTCTCCTCTCCTCCCCATTTTATACCCGTTACGATCCGACCGTGATCAGCAGACCAATTTTTGTGACACAAGGTCAAATATTTTTTGCAAAATTTTAGTAAAAGAGCTAAACAAATTTTTTTGTAATGTGTTTTTTTGAAGTATTTGAGTTTTTATATCCGCCACCAAAAAAATGGTATGTATATTCTTAATCGGGGTTTTATTTGACGACGATCTAGCTATGTCCGTCCGTATGTCCGTCTGTTAAAAGCACGATAGAGGTCCCATCGAAAAAGCTAGTGGGCTCAAATTTTGCCAGAATATGTCTTATACACAAGGTTTGTTTGGAATAGAAAATTGGCTAAATCGGAGTATAAGGAAGAAAGGAATATTGCCTAAATGCATGCATTAGGAAGGGAGTTAGAGATCAAAATGTACGAAAATTTATACCGCGCAGTGTATTTTCCAATATGTTAAAAATTTTAAATCTAATAAGAGTGACAAAATTTGATCTACGATTCTGAAATTTTGCAGGAATTGCTTTTTGGTCAAAGGCTTTGTTCTGACGGAAAATAAATGTGACACGCCAACTTTTACGCCCACCTCCCATACAACGTTTTCTCTCAAATTCTTATAATTTCTCTATAAATCGAGATTTTGGAATAATAAAGGACTATATTGAAATATCTTAGTTGTATTTACTAGCATAAATAACTTCGACACACCTACTATAACGCTCACTTTCCACGTTATTTACTGTTAATGAAATTTAAATTTATAAAACCGACAAAATTAGAGGTATGATGATAAAATTTGCTACGGAAATCCTTCTAGTCAATGTTATTGTTATGCCAGAAAATTTAGGTGACACGCCCACTCTTACGCCCACATCCTATATAATGCTTTATTTCAAATTCATATAATATCTCAATGAATAAATATTTTGGAAGAATTACGGACTATATTGAAATATCTAAGTTGCATTTATTAGCAGAAATTTTATTGACACGCTTACTTTAACGCCCATTTTCACTGAAACACTTAATTTACGAAAACATTTTACCAGCATATCCAAGTTATAAAAGGTGGTTAAATTTTAAGGGTCGATGTTGATTTTGAATAAAACACAAATTATTTAGGAAATTATTATCATTTCTTTTTTAATGATAATATTTGTATGGTTCAATTATGTATGGAACAAAATATCGGCCAAATGGCCCCGCGACCTCAACGGCACACCTCGATCCGATAGTCCAAATTTTAAATAACACTGCTGATGCTCAATTGTTTGGCACGATGATGAGTCGAAGTTGACTGTTTTTTTGCCACACTATCGCGATAAACAGCAATGCTTCTCATTTAACGAATTTAGAAGGCATTCATAGATGTTCTAACATTTTATACAGACCTGGGGCCGAATTACGGCATTCGATATCGATCGAAATTTTACTCGAACGATCGAGTATGCTTTAGGTATATAGATTCTAATAAGAGTTTTCAAATTTCGATCACGTTCGAGTGCCGTAATTCGGCCTCTGTTTTAAATTTAAAATTTAACCACCCTCTACAAAGAAAGCCATTAACAAAATAATAATTATTGTGCTTTAAATGTACACAAAATTGGTGGTGGGTATAAAAGATTCGGCACAGCCGAATATAGTGCTCTTACTTGTTTTTTAATCAAACATCAGCGGATTAATGGGCAGTCAAAGATTACATTTGCAAGCAACGTGCTGAGTGCAGCATAAAAAGTGTAATTTTTAATATAAATTTAAACGTTCTTTATCAGTTATTCAACAAAAAGAAGGAAATCGTGCATAATATGGCGATAGGAAGTAATTAAAAAAACCAAAACATTTTGGTAGACGTTATTGCATTTGTTAACAAAACGTGCAATTCTAACTTAACCTCAAATAAATGTTTTTTTCCATAAATTTAAACTTTGCATAAGTTTTTGATAATGTTGGCCGTGGACTGTCATGTTTTTTTTTTTTTTTTTTTGATCAAAAGTGTTAATAGAATAATTGTGATTTAATTTTTTTTTAGTTTTTGTTTCGATTTTTGGTTTATATAATTTTCTTTCAGACAGCCTCAGCTTGAAATATAATGAACTTTTTAAAGTTTAAATTTATAAAGAGAATAAAAACAAAAAAACTGATGCCGTTTATAACTTTATTGTAACTGAAATTGATTCAAATAATGTTTTCAAACAAGAATTGGCTTCATTGAAACAAAAGGTGCAAACTTTTTGTAGAAAAATATCGTTAAGGTAGCACAAGGCCCACGGAAAAATTAACGACTTTTCCAAGCATTTGTTAAGTCATTGTGTTAGCCTATCCCCTTGCGTATTTTCATCGTGCCGAATTTCATAAGCTCATAAATTATCCGCTCGTTTCCGAAATATTTAGTTTTTTATTTTTTTTTTTGCATAACGTGGCAACCCTAAAAATTTCCACTATTTTAAAAATCAAAAAAAAAAAAAAAAAAAACCCGGATGTGTGTGCTCATGAATAACTGTTAAATTCCAAATTTCAGCCATCTCCAAAACTTTGGCTGAAATTAATTTTGACCTCAAAAGTAGTACTAGTTACCTATTGTGCGCTGTAGTATCGGGTGTCCCAACTAGAACGCAAATTTTAAATTTGGCGCCATTCGAAGTGTCATTGTTTGACATTTGAACAATTGTTATTGTTTGCTAGTAGAAGGTACGAGGTTAGTAAAAATGGAGCGCTACACGAATAAACAACGCATTCTCATTGTGAAATTGTTTTACCAAAATGGTGAAAGTTTTGCGGCTACAGTTCGAAAATTGCGATCATCCCATTTCCATCTTGATGACTTCGTCAATAGGCAGAATTGTTGCATTTGGGGTGAGGAAAATCCTCGAATGATTCACGAGAAGCAAATGCATCCTTTTCGGGCTGGAGGAATCATTGGACCTTTTTTTTATGAAAATGCTAACAGTCAATGGTGTTCGGTATCGTGAAATGATAACCAGTTTTTTCTTGCCTAGAATTGAAGAAATGAATGTGGAGGGCATGTGGTTTCAACAAGATGGCGCCACATGTCATACAGCCAGAGAAACAATTCAATTGCTGCATCAGTCATTTCCCGGTCGTGTCATTTCGCGTTTTGGAGAACAGAATTGGCCGCCTAGATCGTGTGACTTAACACCGTTAGATGTTTTTCTTTGGGGTTTTTTGAAGTCGATGATTTACGCGAAAAGCCGACGACGACTCAAGCCTTAAAAGAGGAAATGGGACGCTGCATTATTGAAATACCGCAGCATTTATGCAAAAAGGTCATTGAAAATTTCATTAAAAGATCACGTGTGTGCCAGCAAAGCCGCGGCGGCCATCTGCACGATATATTGTTCCATACATAACCTCATTCTGTCTACTTTACGATATAATAAAGTTTCACGATTTTTTTTTTTAAATATCTGTGTTTTATTTAAAATTTAAAAATTGCGTTCTAGTTGGGACACCTGATAGAAGCAAAGACGACTCTTGTTCATATTCATTATTTTGCAAACACAACTGTAGCCAGATGAGACTCAAATCCTTTACAAATATAATATTTCTCAAAACCATGTAGTTTTTTATTCAATCGAACGAACTAAAAATAAATACAATCAACTATAGATTCAATCATAAGAAATAGAAACGCTGATAATTGCAATTCAGACTTAAACAAACAAATTGTAACAGAGATAAAACTGCATGAAAACCAAATGTTTTAACGCAACATTCAAAACACCACACACCTTTGCAACCGAGAAAAGACAATGTGTGTGATCATAGTACCGGTATTAGATTACGAGGTTTTACAGCGAAACGAAGCAATAAGAACCGTAACGTTGGCAATCTATAATCTAAATGTGCATAGAAAAATCGAGCTGCATACGATAAATATTTTACGCTCATTTGAAACGCTTTAGAGAGAAGAGAGGATAAGCGATAAGAAATCAGCAGGTAGTTTAAAAAAAAGGACCTGCCAACAACAACAGCTACAAATATCCTAAAAAGTATGTATGTACATAGGATTTAAAAGTACTTAAGACAAAAATAAAAAAAATATATAAAATAATTTATATCATTGTTGTTGGTGTTGTTAGTAAATACTCTACAATGTGTTTACATACTTAGTGGAGTGGTGTAATAAAAATTGCACCTTTCGTCCTGTTGCGTGGCTTATCTTGTTTAAGGATCATCTTTACTTTTCGTTTCATATGCCAGTCGCAGTTTTTATGTCTACATTATTTGTAATTTATTATTTAGAGAATTTTATTTTATTTTGTCGCTTAGATACTGATACAAAATTAAGCAATTTTTGGCCTTATAAATCGAACAAATAATATTTTATTTTTAGCAGGAATAAAGCAAACCATTAGAAAGAAGTACTTTTGTTTAACAAAAATATAAATACATATAACCTGCGGTTATATTTGTGCCCTAATTGCAGCCGTTTTCGCAACTTTTATTTTATTGGTTTTTGTGCACTTCTTTATCAACTCGGTTTTATCCCTCGGCTAAAGGAAACATGCAAACAACAAACAACAAGAAACAAAAAGGATGATAAGATGTTCGTTTGTTTGTTTGTCGCTTAAACTCCTTAAATATATATTTATGTTTGAACTTTTAATGAAGACATTATTATGCCAATTTTAAGTTGCCATTAAAAAGTGAACAATGTCATGTATTGACAAATGATCACAAATGTTTTCCAGGTCTTAACTAGAACAGGGAATTGAGCAAAAAAAATAAATAAATAAATAATGGATGGCTTTGTTGAAAGTACAAACAAAAAATGAATTGAAAACTTTTCAATATTTTTCGCTGTGAATGCAAAAAAGGGTTGAATTGTTTTTTTTGTACGAATTTTATGACTTTATTTGTTAAATAACAAACGTAACATGGAAACAATAAAATGCTGCCAAAAGGCCAAAGAAATATTGATTAATGATCGTTTTTATGGAGACACCTTCCCTGACAAACATTTCCGGCAGAGAGAATGTAGAATAGTATTTTAGTTTTGAATTGCTCAATTTGTTTTTTCTGCACCATTTTTTCGCTCAAATTATTTTTTGCCCCTTCGAAGCAATGCGACTGTTTTTGGAAAACGCTTACGTGCCTGCTAGTAAAGGGTGGTTCATTTAAAATTTTAAATGAAATTTTAACTTAATGAACACAATTATAGTTTTCAGGTTTATGTTTGATATTTGCAAAGTGGGACGCTATACGCTCTAACAAAATTGCGAAATGCTTAAAATTTTATTGCAAAGTAGTGAGTCTTAAATGCAGACTATAAGCAATCAACGTGGTAAATTTTCGAGAAGAGATCGGCCTTCAGTTCAGTTTGTGCGTCAATTTATGAAGCGAGTTCATGAAAATGGACAAAGTGACCCCTGTATTTTCTCGTCCAGTGCATTTAATCGAAATCATTGCTGCTGAGTTGAGAAAGTGCAAAATCATCCATCAACATCAACTCGTCATCGTTCTCAGGAACTGAATATTTATCGCCGTACTTTGAGAAGAATTTTACGAAAAAATCATGTTTTCAGAAGAAGCTCATTTTCATCTCGGCATTTATGGCAATAAGCAAAATTGCCGCCTATAGGGTTCAGAAAATCCACACGTGACTATTGAGATGCTAATGTATCCACTACGAGTCACTGCTTGGTGTAGATTTTGATTTGGCGGCATCATTGGATCATTTTTCTTCAAAAATGAGCACAGAGCCACCGTTACCGTTTACAGTGAGCGTTACAATGCTATCTTTCCCAAAAATTCCAGAGAATGACATATTTTACGCACTGTTTTTGAAAATCGAATAATAAACCGATATTGTGATGTCAATTGGCCGCCTCGGAGCTGTGATTTGAGACCTTTGGACTATTTTCTGTTGGAAGCCATTTGTAATAAGTGTTACATAGAAACAATCATAGAAACAATCGAAGCGCTGAAATATAAAATCGGAGTTGCGCTTGAAGAGATTTCAGTCGAAACAATCAAAAATGTACTGAAAATTATGTTGATCGAATGGGGTACTTCCAAGCCACTTGTGATAATCTGTGAATTATATTGTGTTCCATTCTTAAATGATAAGGTTCGACCTTTCCAATAAAACAAGAAATTTTGGAAAATAATTCGTTCTTTAAACGAAAATTTGAAATGGCCCACCCTGTAGTGTAATTGCGAATTTCGTATAATAGTCTATACTGTTGCAGGGTTTGGCTACTTTGGCAGTTTTTCCATAAGATTTGTTTTCCCTAAAAATAGTTGAAAAAATTAAGTTTTAAAGGTAGTGGCCCTGACCACTTTTACAATAATAATTTTATATCCTCGAAATAATTTCCACGAAAATTTATTTATTACAGTTTGTGTTCAAGAATCTTGGAAACAATTTGTTTATACTTCCATTTTTTTCGTTAACGTTTTATCTCAGAAAATAAAAAAAAAAAATATTTCCTTTTAATAAAGTTATGTCCTTTAATCTTGCGGAAACGAAACTCCTGATGGAAGAATATTTAGAACTTTAGAACACCCACACAAGTATGAATTAAATTAACAAAAAAAAAAAAAATTAAATGTTTGCAAATGTTGCATTAACAGCAAACATTATAACCCATTGTGCATAAGTTTTCAAACACTTTCCCCAAGCAAACGAGACTTTATATCTTTAATACAATTTTCTTAAATAAAATCCAAAAATTCTTATTTTTAAGATTTCTTTAGATCTCTTGGCTTGACCTCTAAATTATGTTTGTTTTATTAAAACATACAATTTATATAGACAAAAACGCGTGCCATATGTACTTAACAGCACTACTAATGTATCATTTTCACAAAAAACAAAAAACGACAACAGTCCTACGACGATTAAAAAATAAAACAAAGCCAAGCCTTACAAAAAGCGTTTTATTTTTTCGGCTGTAATTAAATCTTTTGCTTTTGTATGATTTATAAACTTAAACTTCTTAAACTTAAAATGTAAGTAAAACTTTTTATTTAACACACACATCGTGCCAATATACCAAAAATTAAAAAAAAAACAAAACTGAATTGTAAATAATACCGTCAGCTAAATAAATAAAAAAAAAATTGCAAAAAAAGCACACAAACACAACCTGCTGCCCTGATTTTTATTGGCTTCATGGCGGTAGGCCGTCTTAACCAAAAAATGCTAATAAAAACCCGTCTATAGAAAACCCGAAAAAAAGTTAAAGGAGAGTGTAACAAAATCGACTGGCTGTTTCTTCAAATAAGTACACCACTAGCTTTAAGCCTGTATTTTAGTTTTGTTTATTTATTGGAAAAAAAAAAACAAAATTTAAATCACCACCATTGCCAGAACCAGCACCAGGGGATAACTACCACGATCCTTTAAATTTGGTTTTTGTAGAGCAAATAAAATTGATACAACAATCATTACCATTTTTATAAGGCTACACAAGAGACTTGTATTTGTTGTCGTTTGTATTCTCTGATCCTTTCCCCGCTAAACAACTCCTTTTGATTGTTTGGTTTTTAAGTTCGATCTTTTCCTTTTTTGTACAAAGAACTCATGTTGTCATGATTTTTACAAGTGCAGTTTAGAATACTTTGAGTTGAATAATTTTGCGATTTTAAATACATTTTAGTTTTTGCTCAAGTCACTGCAGAGGTTTAAAAGACTTAAAACTATAAAAATTTATAAGCAGTATGAACTCAACACATAGTCACTCCGACATGTTAGAAAGCCTAAAAATGGTAAAGTCAGAAGCTGCAAAGGCAGGCCTCAAAATAAATATTCCTAAGACAAAAGCCATGAGAATAAATTCCACATGTAACAGACCATTTTCCATCCAAAACACTCAAATCCAGGATGTTAACACTTTTTGCTACTTGGGTAGTATCATAACAACGACCGGAGGATCTTCTGATGATGTACTGAATCGCACTATGAAAGCCCGACAAGCGTTCGGCCAACTCAGCACAGTGTGGAAATCACCAGTCATCTCCACCTACACAAAAATCAACATCTTCAATTCATGTGTGAAATCGGTTCTTCTCTATGGGTGCGAAACGTGGAACATGGCTACCAAAGATGCGAACAACCTGCAAGTCTTCGTCAACAAATGCCTGAGAAGAATATTAAATATTTTCTGGCCCAACAGGATATCCAATGTACAACTCTGGGAACGCACTCACCAGAATCAAATACAAATCGAAGTGTTAAGAAGGAAATGGCGCTGGATTGGCCATGCACTGCGAAGATCTCCAGATGATGTAACCCGTAATGCTATAGACTGGAACCCACAGGGTAGTAGAAGAAGAGGACGTCCAGCACACACTTGGCGAAGACAGCTAGACTCAGAAGCGCTGGGAGCAGGCAAAACCTGGAACGAAATAAAGAACCTTGCACCAAGCAGAAACGAATGGCGAAACTTTGTTGAGGCCCTATGCTCCTTATAGGAACTAAAGGAACCAATATATATATATATATATATGAACTCAACATGCTTAGTGATACGAATCTTTAACATCGTTAAAGTTATTTAGCTCAAAAGAAAAATAATAATACAGTGGCAGTAGAGTTGCCAGATGACCTGGAATGGCTTGGATTGCCCAGTTTTGTTGGCGCTTGTCCAGTTGTCAGCTTAAAGGCAATTTGTCCAGTTATAAAATAATTTATTTAATTTGGCAATTATTTTGTTAAAACGTTTTTATTAATAATTATTGGTTTCTTTGACCTTTTATAATAATATATGTTTAAGGACCTTAAGCTTAAAAAACTATTAAACATACGTTTTTATTAATTAAATTAATATTTTCAACGAAAATATTTTTACACTACGTAGAAAAAAAATTTTGTTTACTTATACAATTGTGCTTGCGAATGTACAATCAATTTTATTTTTCCCCTAAAAATATCTTTAAAAATATCAACTCTGGTATTTTTTCCCCATTTTCTTACACAGCTGATTGGTTACACCTTGTAACTTAAAAAAATTAAAAAAAAAAAAAATTTTATTTTGTGCACATTTAAATTGTCCAGTAATTTTTTTCAAAATTCAGGTGAATTTTCTTCATTGTCCAGTTATTTAACTTTTGGTATCTCTAAAAGACAGAATTTAACAGACTTTTTTAATACAGAGCGTTAGCGAGAAGCCTCAAAGAAGCAGTAAAGAGAAAGGCATTATATACATAAAAGTCAGTGTTTGGACTGACTTCGACTGCCTGAAATTTAAAAAAAAAAAAATCTCAATTCAACCAATTTTTTTAAGTTTTTCGTTCATGTTATTCGAAAGAAATTATTTTTTTTAAATTAAAAAAACTATCAAAAATATTATTGAAGTCAAAGTTTATCGGTATTATTTTTTTGGTTAAAATCTTTCGATTTTTCATATAAAAATTATCCAAAATCTTCTACAAAGAAAATAAAAACTATTTTAATATGAAATCTAAGTTTCAAAATTTTTGTGACGAATTTTGTTGAATTTAATTTATTTAAAAATTAAAAAAAAAAAATTTTTTCGAAAGAATATTTATTAAATCTCAAAGTATGTTTCACATAATTTTTTTATATTTTGGCTAAATTGTTTTGAAAATAAATATGTTGAAATTTTATTTAGAGAAAATATATATTAAAAGTTCATCTTTTTTCTTTAATAAGAAACTAATCCTAAAAGTTTTTAAATATACATTCAAAATTTTCTGAATGAAAGTGTATTGGAATTATTGGTTGGTCCAGCCAAAATGCACGATTTCAATGGTAAATATAACAAAAAGTTTTCAGAAAATTATCTTAATATTTTTTTTATTGTGATAGAGGGATCTATGACAAATGATCTATGAGGCAGATGGTCGCCACGGATTTGTTGGCATACTTCTCTCCGATGGTCCATATTCTCAATGACATGGGGATAAATTGAGGTTATAGTTATTGTACCGGATTATCTAATCTTTTAGCTCTTAAATGGTTAAATCACAGGATCTTGGCTACCAATATCCACGACGTAAGATAACACCCTCATACGGATAATACGGACATCGCGCAAACGAGCCATTGTTTCGTTGGCTGTGGTAAGTGGCACCATCCTGTCGGAACAACAAATCGACTAAGTTCAAATCCTCATAATCAGGCTACAAGAACACTGTTGTTATTTCGCGATAGTGATTCACATTGTTTTAAAAGATTGGATATAATCAAATAAGAAGTCGTGGCATTTTCTAAAAAATTATATACCTAATGGCATATCTGCAGAGCTATTCTTGTTATAGGCCTTAAATTCTTTGTAATTGCTTTGGATATTAGTTTACTATTTTCGGACACAAAATCGATAGTTTCAGAACAGAGAATGTGATAGAGAATAATTGATATTCAAATATATTTTTGGCTAAATCTTAGTACGAGACATAAGATAGAAATTTCCTAATAAGAACCAAAAATGGTAAGAATTGGAGAAGGGGTTGTGATACCCCTCATACATAGGAACATAGGGCCAGCTAATAATAACAATGAAAAAACTTTGTTGGGGAAGCAAAGCGATCCGGGATCTACTAGAGCTTTTATTTGAAAAAATATAAAGCAGAAAACTCTTATGAAATATTTAAAAAAAAATTCTTTAAAGAGAAAATATTTAAAAAGTTAAAAAAATATATTTTTTTAGATATCAAATTATAAAGATTTCTGTAAAACAAAAATTTACCAAAAATTAACTCAGAAACATGAAAATGTATAATTTTATTTAATGACATTTTTAAAGAGAAAATTTATTTCTGAAGTATTACCAATGAAAAGAACATTTTACACATTTTTTTCTATAAAAAAAAGTAATTTTATTTAAAAATTTTTCAACAAAAGTTTTAAAAAATATTTGAGAATTAATTTTAAGATTGAATTCCTTTAACTGTCTATTTGTATCATTCTTTCAATTTAGTGTCTTTTCTTGCATTTTATTTTATTAAATTCTGTCTGTCCACCGTTCGTTGCCTTTCGTAAAAATGTTTCGTTTCAAAAAATCAAGAAAAAAAGCTTTTATTGTAAATTTATCCTGACAGCTGTTTGCGCTTGAGCGCCTTCTGTGATTTTATCTTAATTTGTTTGTTTTTTTTGTTATTATTGTTGTATGGGAGCTTTCATAGAAGGAATATGTTGAGTGTATTGTGTGCATTTTTATAGGGGCACTAAATGTTCAAATATTTCATAGAGGCTTAATTTTGCCTTGTTATTTTTATTTATTTTTGGGCTTAAATAAAATGTAGCAAATGTTTGTCTTATTTGGTGTTTATATTTGTATTCTGTAATAACATTTTTTAGAACTAAAAACATAAAAACTTTAAATATTAAAATACAAGACTTTATTAAACTCTAGTCAAAAACCGCCTTTCGTTGTTGCGTCAACTAAAATAAAGTTATTGCGTTCGGTATAGTAAACTACTATTTAGAGTTTATTGCTAGGCGCACAATTGGGACGAACGACGAATTTTTCGCCGCGAACCACCACTTAGAGTTCATATTTATGTCATTTGCTAATAGTTTGAATAAAAAGGGTGTTTTTTTAAGCCCGATAGAACTTGAAATTGTAAAAAGTAACACAAAAAATTAAATTGTAATCAAAATTTTTTTTTTATTCGAAAGATCAATACGTGACATTAACATTTGAAAATGATTTCGGGCATATGGGCACCGCGGCTGTTCTTGACGAAGCGCATTCTGGACGTCCAACTTTGACCCGTTGTTTTATCGCAAAATTGTGTTCAGCGATGAGGCGCATTTTTGGCTTAACGGGTTTGTTAATAAGCAAAATTGCCACATATGGAGCGAGACCAATCCACAAGAGACCCTACAGACTCCATTACATCCAGAAAAATGCACCGTTTGGTGCGGTTTTCACGCTGGTGGCATCATCGGACCTTATTTATTCAAAAATGAGGCCGGAGCTCGCGTTACGGTCAATGGAGATCGTTACCGCACCATGATCAATGATTTTTTGTTTGAAAATATGGATGACATTGATCCGGAGGAGATGTGGTTTCAACAGGATAGCGCTACGTGCCATACGGCGAACGCAACCATCTACTTATTGAAATCAAAATTTGGCGATAAGTTGATTTCGAGAAATGGACCTGTCAATTGGCCTCCAAGGTCGTGCGATTTGACACCTCTCGATTATTTCCTGTGGGGCTACGTGAAGTCACTGGTTTATGCTGATAAACCAGCAACAATTGACGCCTTGGAGGCCAGCATTGTTCGTGTTATTCGTGACATACGGCCAGCAGTGCTCGAAAAAGTGGCCCAAAATTGGACGTCCAGAATGCGCTTCGTCAAGAACAGCCGCGGAGCCCATATGCCCGAAATCATTTTCAAATGTTAATGTCACGTATTGATCTTTCGAATAAAAAAAAAATTTTGATTACAATTTAATTTTTTGTGTTATTTTTTACAATTTCAAGTTCTATCGGGCTTAAAAAAACACCCTTTAGTGTCATTCATCACAGTTTAATGTATCTTTTGACCAACTGCAAATTGACACACACACACACCTGACATAATATTGCAAATCGGTTTCCATGGTTGACTGTAACTTTTTTTTGCAACTGTGATGTTTTTTCACTTAACAAATTTTAAAATCACATTGAACAATTAAAGTGCTTTCAGTATTTAGTGTAGGGACTTAGTGCAAATATATCTTTTTTTCTCTCTTTTTTACCTTTAATGAATTGCTGCTGATCAAAATCAATGATAATTATAATTAAGAACTTTTTTTTTCGTTGCTGTTTTATTCGTTTCCAGAAATAAGGGTCTTGATAAAAAAAAACATTAAATAAATATTGAAATTATAATCATGATTTTACCGAATAACAGAAGAGAGAACTCAATAGCAAAAGCCACTGTTGACAGATTACAGTGATGGTAACTTTTAAATATTAAAAAATCACATGGCAGTCAATACCTTTAAATAATCTTTGATGGTTGTTAATAATGAATAGAGAATTAAGAACAAAATGTTTTAATACAAGTTCACTTCAAACGTAAAATATCTAATATTTAAAATGAGTTTAATAAAATGCTCTCATAAGAGTGTTATAATAATCTTATACTCCACCTCTCTCAGACCGACTGGACTACATTAACCTTCAATTGTAACAACAATTTAAACTTTTGTTTAAGCTCATTTAGCAATGTTATAAATCACTGCTTTTTGAACTCAGTACCTCAAATACATCTCGTAAAAAATAATGGAGCATCTTAAAATAATTAACTATTGTCGTATTTAAAGAACAGAAACAATAAAATGTTTAAATATTCTGTATTGAAATCAGCTAAAAGATGAAAACTATTTAACTAAAATGAAGATTAGCTTAAAACGCGATCCTACAACTTTTTATAATATCGTAAATTCTTAACGGCGAAATGTTTGATAATGAAATTTGGTGACTCTGAACCCTCCGACCATATGCGAATCTGCGATATATGTGCTGGCTTTCGCATCTTGTTAAATACCCAGCAAAATAACAAATTACAAAATAATGAGTTGAAAGCACTAGAAAACAGTTTTTCACTAATTACAAATAGGCATCTAAACCTATTACTTTAACACGGTAATGTTATTGGAGACAAGTACTTACCACCCTCGCTTTCAAATAGGGAGTCATATAATTACTTGAGAATTATAAAAAGTCATGTATTTGAATGGCTTTTAGCAAATTTCGCAACAAAAAATTTTATTGTGTGTGCATCTAAGAAAATGTCTGAAGATAAATACTTACGTATCACATTATAAGTCAAGTCATTACTGAAATACGTCTTAGAAAGACGTACGATATGTAATAGCCATTGAAAAGTATGTTGTTTAATAAGAGGAAGTCATTACCTAATTTTTGCTAGGTACTTCAACAATATTTAAGAATCTTTACGTATAGATGTTTCTGCTGTCAATGATCTTGTTGTTCTTTCATACCTGCAAAATATTAAACTATCAACTGTAGCTGGTCCTGACGGTGTTCTGGGTTGTATTTTAAAGTATTGTGCTCCAACCTTTAAGTTAAATTTCTAATTTGTCGCTAAAGCAGTGTTATTTCTCCGAATTATTGAAAAAATCTTTCATTATCCCACTACACAAATCAGGATCGAAATCGTGCGTTACTGATTACAGGGGCATTGTCAAGTCAAGTTCTATTCCTAAATTATTTGGAAAAATTATTTATGATGTTGAACAGCATAGACTTCTTTAATATAATTTATATAATTTTGCCACTTGGAGTAATTCTAACTTAATTTAACTAAATACAACACATGCCAGTGCTCACAAAGGCCGGTTTTTTAGTCTTTAAGTTTATGTTATTTTACCATTACAACGAATCGTTTCCCAGTATTTTATATAGAAAACTTTACAAAATCTGAATTTTTTTTGCTGCTACTTGACAAAGAAATAATTTTGCAGCGTTTCAACTGCGATTTAATTAAGGTAAAAATACTAAAGACTTTAACAATAACGTGTAATTGGAGATCATGAGTTTATATAAATACTTATATTCAATAAACACAGTTAACTGGTTTTTTGCTAATCTTTCAAAAACGCAACCACTTTTTTCAAGGCCTTAATTTCGAATTTTTTGAAAATCGGGGTTTGAAAAAGTCGATTAATCGACCGCTGTATTAAATATTTATTTAAAAAACATACGTTTGCTTATACTTCTTTGTAATTTTATGTGTAAAATTGGGTTATATAGAGAAAATAACAGTACCCATATAATGAAGTCTATTTCCATATGTAAGCAATGGATGAAAGAAAATTCTGCAGAGGCAATGGTCAATTAATTGGATTTTTTCCACATTCATGTTTTAAAATTTGCCACAGAAATAAGAAAAACATTTTAAAAAAATAGTAACAGTTCAGAAAATTGCGGTAAAGACGCAACAAAGGAAAAAGTGGGCATGGTTGATGTAACAGCCTCATACATTTTTAATATAGAAAAACTAAAAAAAAAATCATGTCACATACATGTGACATATTTTTATTTTTTTTTGTGAGTTTCTACCTCAAAATCAAATTAATAGTGAGAGACAAACGTGTTACTATGGCATGAGTATTTTTATGCCCTTCACACAAAAGTGAAAAAGGGTATATATACACTAAGAGAAAAATTACAATCTAGATTTAAGAATAAAATTCTTGACTATAGATTGCAGAAAACTTCCGATTTCAATCTTGAATTTTAGTCAGTAAGATTGACGTTCTCGAATTTAAGCATAAATTCTTGATTTTAAGAATGAATTCTAAAAATCTAAAACGCAATATTGAATTTAAGATCGTTTTCTTAAACTAAAAAACGCGATCTAAAACTTTGAGAACACATTCTTAAAATCAAGAACGAAATCTTAATTTTTAGATCGTATTCTTCAATTTAACAACATATTCTTAAAATTAAGATTTGATTCCCGATTTACCATTAAAGAACACGTGTTGTTTATAAATTGTAAAACGCTAAATGAAGAAGACGCATCGTGAGAAAAAGTGTAAAAGCAATTTTAAATTATTATAAAAAGCATTTAAAATAGAAAACCAGAACACCGATGAAATGGTGCTTGTAACCATACCAGTAAGTGAAGATTTGTTACCGATGCCAATTTTCTTTAAAGGAGTCATAATAAAAACGAAAAACAAGTGACATTAATAAATTTTCTTTTAGTTTGGAATGGACGAAGATACACTTTTAATGTCATCGAAGGTAGGTGAATGGAGCATCACTTAATAGTGTAAATACAAGTTCATCCTGTTTGGAAGAAGAATACAGTGAAATCTGATCAACAAATCATATGCAGAGTGCGGAAATTGTTGAATCAGTTGTAGCTGCTTATATATTATCATTGAGTAGAGATAATGCTAATTGGTGGGAAGTTTGTCACAAATTTGCAAGAAATGAGAAGTCTTGAGTTTTTACGTGGATGGCCAAAGTTAAGTCACTCAAGAGCACCCGAATTGGTAAGTAATTTTTCGATTGTTTATTACAGCTTAACACATTTTTCTTCTAAAATTTTCAGATCAACATTGATTTTCAAATTATGTACCCAGACAAAGATCAATTATGTTTTCAAAATCGGAAGAATTTTAAATGCTTATACCAGCAAAATAGTATGCCCAAGAACTGAGTTATAGAAATTCAGAATTTGATCTCTAGTATGCTTTCATCTATATCTAATTCAATACAAAACTTATTCCAATCGAACCAAATTCAGAAGATTTATCATTTATAAATACTAGATTTGTGTAAGTAGCCATTTAAAGATTTTAAGTTTCTCAATATGTAAATATTACATTACCATTGCGAATCGGAAAACACGCTCCTTAAACAACTGAGATACGATGAAAAAACCTAGACCACCTTGTCTTTTCACACCAATACAAACTGGATGAACGTAGGTTCGAACCCCAGTTAAGACAAATAAAATTTTTTTATTTTTTTTTAAACATAAACTCAATTTATAATTTTGCAATGGGATATTTGTAAGCGGATAAAGTCATTACAAATATAATGAAACATATATGTATGTATGTATGTATGTATGTATGTATGTATGTATGTATGTATGTATGTATGTATGTATGTATGTATGTATGTATGTATGTATGTATGTATGTATGTATGTATGTACGTATGTACGTATTTCATATTAATGGTGGTACAAACAATTGTTATATAATGACTACACGTTGTGAAGGGTATATAAGATTCGGCACGGACGAATATAGCACTCTTACTTGGTTTTAAATATTTTAAGCATTTATCGTTCTTAAAATAAACCAAGCAACATTTTATGTCGTATATTTATAATGTGATAATTTTTCAAAATTTTAGAAGGTTTGAAAATGTTTTCATAAATAATACAATAATTTATATTCACTTTTTATTCGTTGCGAACTTATGAGATTATGCGGATACGACATTAAGAAAGACTTTTGTATACTACAAATATGTTTTAACACATCGTTCCTCTAAAGCAGCTAATACACGGCATGTTTTTTACATCTGACTTGGCAAATTCGACACTGATAAATACGAACATGTCGTGTGTTAACTTTAAAACATTGCTTCTCCTGTAAAAGTACAATTGTGAAAGACATGTAGACTTACATATGTCTCACAAATTTCAAAGTCAGATGTAATAAACATGGCGTGTATTATAGCCTTAACAAATTCAGTTGTGTGTTTTTAAATAAGTTTTAAGAAGGGAAAAGGACTTTTTTGTCATCTTGCAATACTACAGTTATAGAGATCTACTATTGGTTATTTTTAAACCAATTAAGATATCCTCAAACGATTTGAAGACCAGATCTGTGATCAATTAAAGTTCGAAAGTCTTATTATTATTTGTATATTATACGTTGAATAAAACATTTATTTAAGAAATTTTTATCAGCGCATTCGCATTGATAAGAGTATTATATTAAAAGGATTTCTAAAAATTATTCCAAGAATTATATTAATTATCAAGCGTCATAAGGATATTTAAGACCATAATTTCTTTATGCCAATTCGTCAAGCATATTGTGAAATCTGTCAAAATGATGTAACGAGTTTGATAAGCAGAAATAAAACAACAGAAATTTTTACGTTTAGGAAAATCAAAGAATAATGCTATATAATCTACTAGAACTAATACAAATTTCATTAAGAACATTTGTTATGCATGCTTTGGATGAAAATCACCATAATTGTATGACCAATAAATGTCATTGTATAACAAACAGTTAATAAGATTTAAGATCCTGTTTCAAACACACATTGTCCATTTACCTTTGAATCTCTATGTTACAATAATTATTTACACAGTTGTTAGTTAAATGTAGAATTTTTTTTTTCTTAAACGTCACAGACGAAGGCGAAGAAAGTGTCAAAAGTCACATAGCAATCAATCAAACTTTACAACAAGAACAAATGACACGAACATATAGTTTTTGTGTGTCTGCTCAAAGCGAAATCAAAATTTAAAAAATTTTTTTGTTTTTTTTTAAAACAAAAACAAATTTATTTCTTTTTCATACTCTATTGCTGACTGTTGTTACTGTTGCTGTATTGTTGGCTACTGTGGCTTGTTCAAATATTGTTTGTAACAATGTTAAGACATTCAAGCTCCTACTGTGTATGACAGGAAATTCTATTTTAGAGTCCCTTTACAAAATCTTTGTCATTAGTTGGCAATAAGGAAGAAAAAGAAATTGCATGCAATTTATGACATTGTTTCTCTAAATAAATAGTGTACGAATCATCATTTGTGTTTATATAAAAGATTTATCATTTTATTATTATTTATTTCCTTGTAATTTACTTTTTTTTTTCTATTACAAGAGATAACAAATATTTATTATATTTAAACAGATTTTTGCTAAATCATTTTACTGAAAATCAGAATTAGGAATTTTATTTTAAAGTTTGTGTTAAAATTTTATGACAAATTGTTTAGATATTAGAAAACAGTTTACAGCTGAATTGTATTTATGAAGTTATAGCGAAGATTCTATTTTAAATATAAATAGGGTATCCCATAATATGCAAGATTATAATAAACAAGTAAAAGCGCTATATTCGGCAGTGCCGAATCTTATATACCCTTCACAACGTGTAGTCATGCAATAACAGTAAATTCACGTATGTATGTTAAAAAAACAAAAAAAAAATAAATAAATAAAAAAAAATTAAAAAAAAAAATTTAAAAAAAAAATTAAAAAAAAAAATTATTATATACATATATAATATATATAAAACAAAAAAAAAAATAAAAAAAAATTAAAAAAAAAAAAATTAAAAAAAAATAATAATAAAAATATATATAATATATTAAATAAAAAATAAAAAAAAAATAAAAAAAAAATTAAAAAAAAAAATTTAAAAAAAATTAAAAAAAAAATTTTTTTGGCTCAGCTGGGATTCGATGCCACGTTTTCCCTAACCAGTATACACGTTTGTATG
Organism: Phyto melanocephala; assembly: GCA_941918925.1. Lineage (NCBI taxonomy): Eukaryota > Metazoa > Arthropoda > Insecta > Diptera > Rhinophoridae > Phyto > Phyto melanocephala. The sequence goes on along the minus strand of OW799233.1, from coordinate 47,051,023 downwards.
TATGTATGTTGTTGTTGTAATGTTGTTTTTGTGAAAAGAAAATCGAGGTGGTCGTGGGTTTTTGCTCATATCTCAGTTGTTTATGTACCGATGTTTCTGATTTTCAATACCGATCTACTCCCGAATATTTCTGATATTTTAATACCTTACCCGGGTCCAACCTATGTCGGGGGGCTTCAAAAAGTTGATTTCAACATACACACGGACAGACGGTCAGACGGACAGACGGACAGACTGACAGGGCTTTATGGGGTCGGAAATGAAAATTGTAGAAATTTCACACGGAATGACAAACCTATATATACCCTTTTTCACTGTGTGAAGGGTATAAAAACCGTTTTTTTCAAAGCTATGAGCTATAATAAAGAAAGTTTTATTCTTTTAATTGAAGGGGAAATTATTCCTGAAAACCTGAATTTTATTCATGTAGTTATAACGACGATCCTTTTCGAAATAAAATCAAAACATATCAATAGGGTGTCCCAAATTTATGCATTATTATAATACAATAAAGATTCGTTTTTTTATGCTGGGAGCCATAATAAAGAAAATTGTATTTTTTTTTGGCTAAATTGAAGTGGAAAATGTTCCTTTTTTATATCTCTTACTCTCCAGTAAACGTTTAATTGTACCCTCAACCCTTTTTAATATGCTTCTTCTGCGAGGAATCTGTTTCTTTTCAAAATTAAGTTGAAATTTACTTAAGTTGAATTAAGAAGTTGTTTTATTAAAATAAAATTAAATAGACTAGATATAAGTCAGCTGTTTAAAAAATCTGAAAGTTCCCGAAATATATTGTTCAACTCTGTTCAAACAAAATATTTAAACTGGGAAATGGATTACATTTTTGTTTTACCAGGAACACAAAGCTTGCAAATTTTGGTTTATATCATGTCCTTGACAGATGTAAAAAGGCTTGCATCGGTATCTGCCATGATAGTCTTAGCTGAGGGCAGTCTTACTAGTAGTGGAATTCAATCCGTTCAACCATAGTCCCTGTATTCAATGTAAAACACGGTGGGAAAGCTTTCATATAATATTATAAAAATCATCTACCTTACTGGAGAGCTTTGATTATTTAATCCTTTTTTGCCAGGTATGCGGAGAGTTCATCACCAGCACTAGTATTTGGTAAGATATACTTCTTTTCATGGTAATAGATAGAGCTCCAGTCAGCCATGAGATAAACTCTTTCAAATTGTCGGCCCTTTGCAGCCTAGATGCAACAATACCATGGTTTGGACTTTGTGAAGCCTTAGAGGGAACATTTTCTTGTAGGAATATGATGCATGTTACCACCAGCACCGAGTGGCATTATTTGATGGACGTTTTACCACGTGATTGAATTTTGTACACCCAACTACCCGCTTATGTGTGTCATATTGCGCAACTCAATAATGACCACGAAAAAACTTCATTATCAAAGAGCTTTTCTTGAATCGCCTACTTAGTGCTTATCTGCTTACAAGAAGACTTACAAATGTCCAACTTTGAAGGTCACGATTTTGCAACTAATAAGCGTTAATTTCATTCCTACCAAGAAAAGCTTAATGATGTTTTTCCCTTATGCACTGCTGGAAAAGTTGTAGAAGAAGGTGAAATACTTTGTTGCGCTTTATATGCAAACAATTTTAGCATTTCCATATACGCAATATGGTAAATGAATAAATTCTCCACTGCTTGCAGTGATATTGATGAGGGGTAGCAGTTCTACCCTCATTTATCTCTTTGTTTATGTATAGGTATCTTGCCAAAGTGCTGGGGACTATCTAAACCTAATTTTTTCCTTTTCGTTAGTAGGCTTATGATGTGACAATAAAGGATTTGCTGTCCAAAAGAAGCAAAACAGGTCACCAAGCAACAAATTCTTTTGAAAACCAATAGCACCCCCTTTACAATCATCAGTCTTAAAGCCATTGGTCTCTATTTCTATTGAGAAGGAAAGATTAAGTTACTCGAGGTTCGACAAAAAGTCATGAGTTAGTTATCTAGATACCGCATTATCTCTTTTCTCGCTTTGAAATAAATCACAGCCACAACGTGTTATCCGAATAGACCTCAATAACATATGGGCTTACTGCAACTGAAAGATCTCTAATATATATCCTTTGGTTTTAGCTCTCCTAAATTATGTCTCGAAAAACTATAGCTGAAGGTGTTGCAACATATTTATACGCCGTACTGTTAATAACCCCAGGTCGGGACTATCGCAAAGAAAACATAATCCCTGAGAAATATTTCCTTAGCAAAACAATCACAATATTCGATAGAATAAAGTATCTGGGAGTAATCTTGTTTCCTAAAAAAAAGTGGAAGAAGTATTTAGAGGAAAAGTCTAATAAGATCTTTCGATGCTCGATACAGAAAAGTTCAGGATTTAAAATACTTATTCTTCCACAACTTTGTAGATAGAGAAATTATATGAACTATATATAAAGCGTTATATAGGAGGTAGGCGTTAAAGAGGGCGTGTCAACTTCAATTTCTGGCATAACAGTGATATTGACTAGAAAGCTATATGTAAGCAATTTCATAAGCATACCTATAATTCTGTTGGTTTAATGAGCATTAAAATTTTATTGATAGTAGATTATGCGAAAAGTGGGTGTAAAAGTAGGCGTGGCAATGTAGTTTTTACTAATAAATTCAACTTAGATATTTCAATATAGTCCTTTATTATTCCAAAAACTTTGTCCACAGAGAAATTATATGAATTTAAGATAAATCATTATATGGGAGGTGGGCGTAAAAGTGGGCATGTTACATTTATTTTCTGTTAGTGCAAAGTCCTTGATTAAAAAGCAATGATTGCAAAATTTCAGAATCATACATCTATTTTTGTCAGTTTTATTACGTTTTATATTTGGAATGTACCGAAAATTACACTGTGCGGTATAAATTTTCGTACATTTTTATCTATGACTCCTCTCCTAACTCATAGACTTAAACAATTTTCAGGGAAAAATATTGTTTTACTCAGGAAAGATTAGAAAAGTTTTCTGAACAAATACAGCGCACCTTAGATGCCCAATTTAAAGAATTTAAAGAAGATTTATTAAGTGATTTGCGTGGAAAATATGAAATTCTTGAAAGTAAATTGCTTGAATTAAATGAAAGGGTAACCGCTGTGGAACAAGCAGCAGGAGAAATGAAAAGTATGAAAAATGAAATAAACACCCTGAAGACTAAATTAAACCTGCAGGAAAACAATCTTGTTTCGTCTGAGCTAAGGCTAAATGGAATTCCGTATATTGAGGGAGAGAATCTTATTGAAATATTCCAAAAAATATGCAATACCATTAGCTTTTCCGCACCAAATATTAAAGCAATACACAGGCTAACTAATCGTAATAGCAAACAAAAACAGAATAGTAAAGATGGCGGAATTATTGTAAAGTTGTGGTCAGCATTTGAGAGGAACTCTTTTCTTAAGGCTTTGGCAAAATGTAGGAAACTTAATAAAGGCTTCATTTTTCACCTAAGGGATATTGGTTTCAACTCAGATAGAAAGTTTTTCCTGCATGAAAATCTGACGCAGTCTAATTTTAATATTTTGCGAGCGGCTTTGCAATTGAAAAAAAATAAACGTTTATGTTCTGCATTTACTTTGCGAGGTTTTGTGTATATAAGACAGCAAATTAATGATGAGCCGTTAAAAATTGATGAAATTGATGAGCTTAACCAGTTTTTTCCGGTCTATGAGGAACAAACTGTCAACTATGGTAATTAGGTCAAGACAACTGATGTTTCTAGTTTTTTTCAATTGTTATAAAACTTTAAATAATTTTTCTTTTTTATTATTTTATCATTACTTTTTAATAATTTTTGGAACTATAAATAACTTCTTTTTATTTTTGTTATGTCCTTTTTCCTTAATTTTTATTATTTGTAATTGTAAAATATGTTATGGCGTTGTAAGGCTACCTAGATTTGTAAAGTCAATAGTTTCAAAAGTAAATAACAAAACTGTTTTATCTCGTTTTTATTATGAGTCTGGTGGATTCTAGTAATGGAGTTAACGGAAATCATTCTGCTTTATTAAATATATTGTGCAAACAGCGATCTGGGCTGAATGTTGTAAATTTTAATGCAAGAAGCTTGAATGGACTTAAGTTGGATAATGTTAGATATATTTTTGAGAACTCTAGAGTGGATGTCATTTGTGTAACGGAGACTTGGTTTCATCATGATGTTTCGGATGATTTTTATAAAATTTATGGATATAATCTGTTTCGAAAGGACAGAGAGGGGAAAAGGGGAGGCGGTGTTGCCATATATCTTAGAACTAACCTTAATGCAAGAATCGTTAATGTTTCACATGATACTGATGTTGAATTTATTAATGTTGTTGTATATGATAATACAGTGAAGGTTTTAGTATCATGCATTTATAATCCGGTTAGAACATCTAGTCTTGAGCCCTTTTTTACTGACTTTAAAAATCATGTCATAGATTATGATTTTTTTATTACTTGTGGTGATTTCAATGTGAACTTGATGGTGAATGACAACATTAGTAATGATCTTCTTGATATTATTAGCTCTGTAGGCATGACTGTAGTAAATGACAAAGTTCCTACGCGTTTTTCATCTAACTCAAGGCCAAGTTTACTTGATTTGCTTCTGCTTTCGCATCCTAATTTACTGCTTTTATATGACCAAATTTCATTTATTTCTGACCATGATTTACTATTTTGCACTTGCAATATTGACTTAACTAGAGATGATAGCCTTCGACTTATTACATATAGAGATTATAACTCTATTAATTTTTCCTCCCTTATTGCGGACATTTATGCTCTGAATTGGAACGAATGTTGGTATCAGACAAGTGTGGATGAAAAGCTAAACGCACTCCTAACAACTTTACGGGATGTTTATGATCGTCATGTTCCTGAGCGTAGTTTTTTTGTGAGAAATTCTTCTTGTCCTTGGTATACTTCTGCTGTGAAAAATGCTATTCATAGGCGGAACCTGGCCTATAATATTTGGAAAAGAAAACCTACGTTGATAAACAGAGCTGCGTATAATAAGGCTAGAAATCATTCCAATCTTGTAGTTAGACAGGCAAAAAAATTGTATTTTTCACGAAAACTGAACATTAATTTACCTACGGATCAATTATGGAAGAATATGAAATCTCTTGGTATATATTCACGTAGCTCTTCTGAATGCAAACTGGATCCGGATGAGCTTAATGAAGCCTTTTGTGTTGATAATCTAATAGTTGATCGTAGTAATTTTGATTTACGGGGAGAACTTTTCTGCAGTAATAGTTTTTCATTTTCTGTGGTGTCCGAGGCTGATGTGACTAAGCATATTTGGAAAATTCGATCTAATGCAATAGGAGAAGATGGTGTGGCCATAAAATTTGTTAAATTGATACTGCCGTTTGTTATTGGGCCACTAACTCATATCTTTAATCATTGTGTTACTACCTCTTTTTTCCCTGAATCCTGGAAAATTGGAAGAATAATACCAGTGGCGAAGATGTCTACTCCTGTGCGGCTGGGTGATTATAGGCCAATAAGTATATTGCCGGTTTTTAGCAAAGTATTTGAGTCTCTTATGGCTGAACAAATTACCTTATATTTGGATCAAAATGGACTTCTATCTCCATTGCAATCGGGGTTTCGAGTTGCCCATAGCTGTTCAACTGCAGCGATTAAAGTTCTCGATGATATAAGACGTGAATATGATATTGGAAACCTATCTCTCATCTGTCTTCTGGACTTTTCTAAGGCTTTTGATCGAGTTGATCACGCAATACTCTGCAGGAAGCTAGGATACTATTTTGGATTCACGGACACTGCATTGTCTCTTATGAGAAACTATTTGTCTGGGCGAGCTCAGAGAGTAATTGTAGGTAATAGGCTATCAAGATTGAGGCGTATAAGTTCTGGTGTTCCACAAGGGTCAGTTCTAGGTCCTCTACTATTTAGCATGTTTGTTAATGATGTGTTTTCTGTATGTAAATATACTCATATGCATGCATATGCAGATGATATTCAACTATACATCTCTAATCGTATTGGTCTAGTAGAGGACACTTGTTGTAAATTGAATGAGGATTTAATCTCTATTACTAAATGGGCAGAGGTTAATAACTTGACGCTTAATGCTGCGAAATCGTATGTTCTGCCAATAAGTAGAATTGAATATGACCGCAATTATTTTCCAACGATACACTTAGGTAGCACCCCTCTTATATATGTTGATAGGATTAAATACCTGGGGTTTTATATAAATTCCTCACTGTCATGCTCTGATCATGTAAAGAACGTTGTAAGAAACATATACCATGTGCTTCGTAATTTGCGAATGTCATCTAGATTCACGCCGGTTGAAGTCAAAAAGAGACTTGTCATACAGTTGATACTGCCTATGATTAACTATTTTGCTATGGTTTATAGTAGACTAGATTCACATTCATTACATAAGTTACAGGTTTCTTTTAATAATGCTACGCGATACGTATATAATCTGTCTCGGTTTAGTAGTGTCTCATTGTGGAGGGGAATGATTTTGGGTTGTGATTTGCCAGTTTACCTTAGCATGCGCAATATTTTGTTTCTACACAATCTGATCTACCAGAGGAAGCCTCTTTATCTATATGAAAAGTTAGTTTTTGGCAGATCTTCTAGATGCATGACCCTAATTCTGCCCAGACATACCTACCTTAATACAAGCAGACTATTTTTCGTTAACGCTATTAATTTATGGAACTCTTTACCGACACATTTAAAAATTATAATGAGGAAAAACAGTTTCAAAAAAGCGCTTTATGACTATATGTCTCATAATATTTAACTTTCTTGTAAAAATTTTCATAACTTACACAAATCTAGGCTACCAAAAATGTATAGTGAAGTAAAATCTTTTTCATTTATTTAGAAAATTTTTCATATTTTTAAAATTATTTTTATATTATTTTTCTTTTTTTTTTGTAATTGTAACTTATACTTTAATTGAGAAATAAATAATTGTTAATTCTTTTTTTTTAAGTTATATGTTTCCTCTTGAACAATAAAAGAATTGCATTCTTAATGTTCTTATGAGGGATAATTAAACTGTAATTAAATAAATAAATAAATAAATCTTTAAAAAAAATATACATTCGAAGTTTCATGGCTCTACGTTAGTGCGTTTGGACACAATTGCATTTTATTCGATGTTGGAAGGACATGTGGTTTTTGACCTACTCTTGCATTGCGAGCTATAACTCTCTTCCTAATATTCCGATTTAGCCCATTTTCCAACCAAACCTTGTGTATAAGAAATATTCTGGCAAAATTTGAGCCCCCTTGTTTTTTTAGTCGGTTCTCTATCGTGCTTTCAACAGACGGACGGGCTTACTTAGATCGTCATCAAATCAAACCCCGATTCAGAATATATATACTTTTTGGGGTCTAAAATGAATATTTCAATGTGTTACAAACAGGATGACCAAATGAATATACCCCCACCCCCATTTTTTTGGTGTCTGGTATAAAAAATTGCCACATCCGAGATTCGAACTTGCTTTTACTAGCGCTTTTACACTATCGTGTGAAGATTATAAAAAGCACTTCACTCACTAAATAACTAGTAAGCCGAAACAATTACCTCATTTTTAAAAAAAATGTTAGATTAAGGGCGACAACTTGCATGCATACTTATTTCCATTCTTTATAAACTAATTTAATATTGCCAACACTTTTGGTTCACTTTTGGCTGACTCAGTCATACAGTCAGAATTTGTAGCCCCCAAATTTTGTTTAAAACCTGAGATTCATTCGTTTTGCTTTCACACTGCAATATTTTCTTTTCTTTAAACAAAACTTCAAAATTTTATTTTTTTTTTGTTTTTTTCGGTGTTTTTTTTTTCGTTATGCTGATTTTCAGACTATGTACTACTGTCTGTCATGTAATGTTTCATGGCTACGAATTTGGCTTTAAAATATGTTAAACAACTAACCAACTGAACCAACTACAACCAAAAAATTGAGAAAAAAAAAGATAAACAACTGAAGAAACTACTGAAATTGTTAATAACAAAAAACTAAATAAATAAATAATATCTCATTAGTATGCGTGAAATGCATTCAAGTAGCTGTACAATTTCTTTCATTATTTTCGGTTCGTTTCGGTCTCTGTTTTACTTTACTTCTTCTTCTTTATCTTGTTCCTTGGCTTTTATTATCATACCCCCAGTGTGAAGTGACTATTTGGTGGAGCTACTGTTAAGATACAGATAAAAGATAAATAGATTAATAAAATAAAGCACATAATAAATATTATTTTAAATATGCACAGACTACATTTTAACAGACTTTTTTGTTTTTTGGCTTGTTTTGAAAGGAAAATCTTAAATTTCTATTTAATTTTATATTTCCTTAACATCCGATATTGTTGAAGGAATTTAAACAGATTTTTCTTTTTACAATTATTGTAATATTTTTTTGTTTTTGTTTTAAACAATTATTTATCTTTTAATATTCATTTCTCATCCATCTTTATATAAGTTTTCTGAACAGCAAATAAACCTGTTGCTTTGGTAAACAGATGCCTCTTAAATAATTTATTATTCTCAGTGTTAGTTTTCTTTGGGAAGCAAATAAAATAAAAAAAAATCCTGCCTCAATGCAAAAACTAGTATGAAAGTAAATGCTTATCTGTATGTGAATGTGTTCTCTATCGCAGCAGCAGCAGCAGCAGTTGTTGTTTACATCTTTAAGGATGCGGAAAACGGAAGTAGTAAACATCATTAGCAAACGACTCAGTAAAGAAATAAAATAAAGATTTTGCGTATTTTTTTTTGCTGTCATTCTATACTAAAGTACTATTCTATACAATATTTTCATAGCTGTTTTTTATCATTTTCTTTAGCCAGCTAAGGCAGTTGTATACAACATCATTTAAATCCTAGTAGAAAACGGAAGTCGGATTTGTCTTGATGTGCAACAGATGAGCAAAGTTGTATTAAGGTTCCTAGAAATTGTTCAAGGATATTTAAGTGAATGAAATTGAAGAAGAGAAACAAATCTTATAATTTGTTGTATTAAATTTCCTTTAAATTGTCTTAAACAAAAATGTTTGTCATAGTCATGAGCACATGACTAGTCAAAGCAGGTCAAATATTTTTAATTAAAAAAAAAAATCAGAGACCTTTTGTTGATTTGAAGCACATTTAGTGCTCGTAACTTAACATTAATCTTTATAAAAATAGGCAGAAATAAAACAGTTTCATACATTTTCCTCTTCTGTTGGAACTGTAAGGATTTTAATTGCAGATATGAACAAAATATAATAATTCATTGTTATTAAAACTGCAATTTACTACTAACACATACATAAAACATAAACAAATTAATACGGGGTGTACCAAAAGTCAATATGGTTTCAAAATTAAATAAATTTTTCCTTTATAAATAACTAGCTAATACCCGGTGTGCTTCGCCACCCCCATCGAAATGAAATAAAAATTTTATAGTTCAAAAATATATTTATTTTGCAAGTGCCACGCCTACTATTACTAAATCAACCATTTCTTATTCAAAAAATCATATAGACGTCAAAATGTCTCTTGCAAAATTTGGGTACTCTAACTATAATCGCTTCCCAGATATACGAATTTTTGTATTTAATTCATATGATAGGTGCCACGCCCACTATTACTAAGGCATCCATTTCTTATCAAAATAGTCATATAGATTTCAAAGCTTCTCGTGCAAAATTTGGGTACTCTAACTGTTATCGCTCCCTGAATATACGAATTTTAGTATTGAATTGCTATGAGAGCTGCCACGCCCCCTTTTTCTAATGTACCCATTTTTTCCAGAAATGGTTATTTGGGTGTCAAGTTGCTCTTGCAAAATTTTTATACTCTAATCGATATCGTTTTCCAAATATACGAAAATTAGTATTTAATTCATGTGGCCACGCCTACTATTGAAAGTCCGCCCATGTTTTATCCAATGTTCGTGTGGATGTCAAAGTTTACCGTACTTAATTTGAAGACTTAAGCTGCATTAAATTTCGTGATATATAATATTTAATACTTATTCTTTAATAGGGCGTGGCACCCCTCCCACTTACAATTTCAAACCAAAGTATAGCCTATAGTTCCTTCCAGACATAAAGGAAGATTCTGTAAAAATTTCAAGGAAATCGGTCGAGCCGTTTAACCGTCTATAAAGCACAAACAAACATACAAATACATATTGATTTTTATATATATAGATAAAGAGATTTTCAACTGAATAAAGAACTAGAGCAATAGAATTCTATTTCATTTAAATCAGCCGTAAATTATTCGAATGCACAGTGTATATCTTCGATATTTTAGCGTCAGAATTTTGCTCTCTGAAGCAATGAGTCGTTGCTTCGTTCATTGTCACCGCCAATATGGTACCGTAAGAGATTTGCCTTGAACTGTTAGATCACGTCTCATTCGCACTGCGGAAAATATGAACGTATAGAGCAACATGTTAATAAAATACCAAAAACATCTGGCACAAGGCGTTCTGCTTAGTTGGAAATGGCTCCCAGTATGGCGTATTCTGGAAACAGATTTACTGTTATTCCAACAAAAGGAGCGATTGGTGCAAGATTTAAGGCCCGCCGATTATAGTCAACATCTTAATTTCAACAGTTAGACAGAAACAAAATTATCTTTATTTAAAATCTGATTATCAGTCATTAAAATCATTATCGTTTGAGGGGTTAATAAGCAGATCTGTATATTTTAGGATTTTTTTGGTCCAAGAGCTATTTGCGCCAATTGCACCCCATTAGGAGTACAATAGGGTGAACATATTATTGGGCGTTACTTCTTCGAAAATGTAGATATAACTGCTGTAACCGTAACTGAAGCAGTATCGGCTTATGACAGATCATATTTTACGTCCTGTTCTTGAGAAAAGGTTTGAGATTTGCGTTAAGTAGGATTGAGGCACTGTCCGCACTACCTGAGACACAATGGCGCTTTTAAATCAAATTTTTGGAGAGCGAACCCCAGAAAATAATTGACCAGCAACCGACTATGTTTTATAGGCTTATTTAAATAAGCGAGTATACTTACGTGAATAATATCTAAGCAAAGCTTAAACTACAGGCCAACATTGTTGCAAATATTCAAGCGCTACTGCCACAAGTTTTGAAAGATGTTACGGAAAAATATCTAAAACGAGTCCAACCTTCTAAAGTGTAAAACGGGTGTCATTTTAGTGGCATTATTTCCATTTTATATATCTTATGATCTGAAAAAATATGTGTATAGAAACGAAGAAATTATGAAATCTTTAAGCCACATATTAACTTTTGGCCCAATTTCTACTTCTAAACGAATACCCCTGGTGGTCAAAACTTATTCAATTTAAGTTCGAATTTAAAAAATTGTTTTATCTTATCAAGTTTCTATCACCGCTTTAGATGATTAGACCTTTTCTAGTTTTACTTCTCTTGTCAATGTTTTTGTAAACACGTATGTATGTGTTGGTGTAAAAAATTTAACACTAAAACTCTCTAAAATCTTTTAAATATATCTGCAGACGCTTGGCAATAAGTCTAAAGTCCACATAAGACAATTTTGTACTTCATACATCATAAAATCATAAAATTGAAACCTTTAAAATGCTTTCTTTTACTAGTGGATGGCTTTCTAAGTATAATACTATAAGAGTTAACACTATATGATATGTAAGTGCTTTTTATATTTGCACTTTCCTGATATATTTAAAAATTTAAATAACATTTTTGATCAAAAGATACAGAATAACGGGATAACTTGCTGCATATTTAAAAAGAGATTTTTAAAAATTCTATTATACACTTCCCCTGCCGTGGCAAGAGTCAACTCGTACCTGATAGAAGCTGATCTATCACAAAACAGAAAGACAGAAAGGCAAGTAAAATCAGATACAGCACAAGGATCAATACTAGGCTCGGATTTGTGGAACATAAGCCAAAACGGAGTTTTTGACATAGAAATGCCACAAGATATCCTGGCGATATAGCTGCAGTAATTAACCCTACAAGAACAGTGACGGTCATTTGACCGGTTATATGGCTGGTATTAGTGACTGATATATCGGTTAAAATTTCTATTAGCTTCTTAAGGGCAATGTGAAAATAAATGACTGAAGCTTTTGTGTACATGTGATTTTGCGTCTTTCTCTTACTTATTAGTTCTGTCGACTGCAAAACATATATCCGGACTACTTACACTACAGCTGTTTCTAATCAAATCTATATATATAAAAGTGAAACTCTGTGTGTGTGTGTGTGTGTGTGTTAGCTATAGACTCCGAAACTGTAAAACCGATCGCGCTCAAACTTTGGTAAGTTGTTGCACACGTACCAGGGAGTGTTTATGGGTGAAAAAAAGTGGGCGGGGCCACGCCCATAAGAATTAGTTATCAGTTTTAGCTACTTGCACTTGACCGATTTTTCTGAAACTTTGCACACATATCGAGCTGTCATGACTAAATAATTTCAAAATAAGAAAAGTGGGCGGGGCCACGCCCCTAAAAATTTTTTAATTTTGAGGTACTTGAACTAGATCGATTTTTCTGAAACTTTGCACACATATTGAGCTGTCATGACTTTATAATTTCGTGATTGAAAAGGTGGGCGGGGCCACGCCCATAAAAAATTAGTTATCAGATTTAGCTACTTGCACTGGACCGAATTTTCTGAAACTTTGCAAACATACTGAGCTGTCATGACTTTACACTTTCGTCATTAGAAAAGTGGGCAGTGCCACGCCCATTAAAAAAAAGGTATCATTTTGAGGTAGTTTCACTGGACCGATTTTTCTGAAACTTTGCACACATATTGAGTTGTCATGACTATACAGTTTCGTATTTAGAAAAGTGGGCAGTGCCACGCCCATAAAAAAAAAGGTATCATTTTGAGGTACTTACACTGGACCGATTTTTCTGAAACTTTGCACACTTATTGAGCTGTCATGACTATACAATTTTGTGATTAGACAAGTGGGCAGGGCCACGCCCATAAAAGCAATTATAATTTTTAGGAACTTGCGCTGGTCCGATTCTTCTGAAACTTTGCACACATATTGAGCTGTTATGACCTTACAATTTCGTGATAAGAAAAGTGGGCAATGCCACGCCCATAACAAAAAAATAATAATTTTTAGGTTTTTGCACTTGATATTCAATTAAAATTTACAATGCATATCGATTCATTAAGGGGCGTAGCAACGCGCGCCGGGTTTGGCTAGTATAATATAAATAGTAGTCACACTGTATTAAATTGCTGAAATAGTGTTAGTACAAACATTTTGTATGTGTTAGTTTTAGTCATTCGCTTCTTGTAGGGTAAAGCAAGAGGTACAGAAAAGTTCAAAAGGAAACTGAACCAGTCAATTATCAGGATGAGAGGATGACATTCAACCAGCGATATAAAGCTTGCTAATTATAATACAGAAATAATACCTCTCATATGCAAGTGGAGATAGACTTCAATATCGGTGAAGTGATTTAAAATCTAAGAGAAAGATTATTTATGGACATTAATCTACAAATAAGGCATTAAAACTAATGAGGAATTTAGCTGATTAACGATGGTCTTACTGGCCATACAATAGACAGCAGCTCTATGGATTACATCAGCATAATGTACAGTAGCTGCAAGCGCAATATTTGTCATAGCTAAGACTTAACTAATGGACTTACAGATACTTGGTCTATGAAAACTGTGACTAAGAACGAGACTAATGAACGAGACTAATAAACGAGGATCAATAACAGAAGAGCAGATGATACAAGAGACCCTATTAAATTGAAAATCGAGATGGCTATCCGATATTAAAGGTACATGGAAAGTACCTCTCATTCTAAGACGACAGTTGGGGAGGGACGATAAGAGTTAAGAGATAGAAAGTACAACAAGGCCTTCGACAGCCAAGAATATAATTTAAGCTGTATAATAACTTATAGACACGTTTTGTACTATTCATAACGATGATTGACTACTAGGTGACAGGAGAAAATCGGTCATTAACTGGCAATGTTATGAGGAACAAAAATTGTTTTAAAAATTATATATATTTTTTAATATATCAAGTTTCTCACGCTAATAAATAATACTTGGCCATCCTAACAATACCAAAATGCAAGCTGTGGCCTCAAAAACTATTCCTGAGAAGAAAAACAAGTAAGAGTGCTATATTCGGCCGTGCCGAATCTTATATACCCTTCACAACGTGAAGTCATGCAATAACAGTAGTTTGTATCACCATTCATCCCATATGAAATACGTACATACATATAAAAAACACACATATATAAAAATATGCCATTGTAAAATTATTAGTTTACGTATGTATTTAAAAAAAAAATATAAAAAAAAATTTTAAAAAATTAAAAAAAAATAATTAAAATATATATAATATATATAAAAAAAAAATAAAAAAAAAAAATAAAAAAAAAATTAAAAAAAAAAATTATAATAAAAATATAAATAATATTTTAAATAAAAAATAAAAAAAAAATAAAAAAAAAATTAAAAAAAATAAAAAAATTTTTTTGGCTCAGCTGGGATTCGATGCCACGATTTCTCTAACCAGTACACATGTTTGTATATATGTATATTGTTGTTGTAATGTTGTTTTTGTGAAAAAAAAATCGAGGTGGTCGTGGGTTTTTGCTCATATCTCAGTTGTTTATGTACCGATGTTTCTGATTTTCAATACCGTTCTACTCCCCAATATTTTTGATATTTTAATACCTCATCCGGGTCCAAGCGATGTCGGGGGGCTTCAAAAAGTTGATTTCAATATACACACGGACAGATGGTCTGACGGGCAGATGGACAGACTGACAGAGCTTAATCGACTCCCCTATTCATAAGCTTTCGGAAAATATATACTTTATGGGGTCGGAAATGAAAATTGTAGAAATTTCACACGGAATGACAAACCTATATATACCCTTTTTCACTGTGTGCAGGGTATAAACAAATCGGTTTAACACTAACTGAACTATTAATACTAATACTGGGTATTTTTTTCTAAATTTACAAACAAAAATTATTTTTTTTTCGCTTTTAGACATGACAGGGTGAATATGTGTGGCAAATGAAAGGGCTTGACTATCGAAATATAATTCGCTAAAAATAATTCGAAATCACTGATGACGCCGGTACAAATTGGCATACAATTAATTTATATACGGATTTAGTCTAGTCTAGTAATGAGAAATTAACCTTCTACAACCCTCTCAATATTGAGATCAAATAAAATGGCTTGACCTCTACAATGCAGTAAACAATGAAAAAGTGTAAAATCTAAGATGGGATTTCGAAACAAAATGGCGCATAATTATTCTCTTTACTTCATTAATATGGGTATCAAAGAAAATGATTTGACTATTAGAATAGAGTTAGCTATGTAAAGATTTAAAATCAAAGATGTCCTTGGGAATAATAAAGCAAAATGACGTGTCATATCAAATACGATATCTAGGTTATGTTACGATGTGGTCATAATACCAATGTACATGATTGTGAAGGATATTATCAGATTCCACAAGGCCGAACTTAGCACTCTTACTTGTTTTCTTTTCGCAGTTTTTCCTAAAAATGTTTTAGTCACAGAAACGTTTCCCTGTAACTCCTTGTGGTACAAAGTTATATCAAGACGTTGTTGCCTACTCCAATTCGATTAAACTCGTATTTGCAATTTTCGGCAACAGTGTGTGTAAAACGTCTTCAATTCATGAAAAAAACATTTGTACGTTTCGTTGTATGTAGTAGTTGTTGTATGTTGTTTTAAGGCATTCATATGTTGCACTGAAAACGTGACATGTTTATGAAGATTTATAGAGTTCGAATACATATTTTATTTAACAACAAAAAAATAATAAAATTAAATTAATTCGAATATATAAAAAAAAAAAATAAAATAAAAAAATGAAATACAAATGCCGTAAATATGACTAAGTTTATTTTTAGGAAGTTTTTTTCAAAAACCGTCTTCAAAACGACTTAAACATTTTGGTTTGTCATTTAAATTTTGTAATTGTGTTGGATGGTCTTTATTTCGTTCGTATGCGTTTGGTTGATCGTAAAATAAATTTTGTGTTCAATGGTAATCGTTGGCTGCAAGAGGCAGCAGCATTGACAGCATAAAGGTAATTGACGCCTTGTTTAATTCTCACGATCATTTATTTAAATTGAATAATATTTAAATAAAAATCGATTGAAGTTTAATGGTTTCTTTAGTTAACAATTTATACGTGTGTTTGCTTAATCATGCTTAAAATGAATTTAACCAAAAACAAATGATCACTTTTATTTAATTTGTCCATTAAAATGCAATCACATTAACCAAAATGAAACATAAAATACAAAATTATAAACAACATGTGGTTAAATGTATACGAACTTTAAAAATTTGTAATTGAAAATTCTCATTTGAAATAAATTAGAAAAAAAAAAAATTCAATAAAAGCAAATGCAACAAATGTTGGCTTTAAATAGAAAATGAATTGAAAATTTCATTATCGCTCTGGAGTCAATAATTTTGGTTGCAGGAAATTCAAAATAAATCATAAATTTTATACTAAAATAAAATTTATAAAAATCTTCTTTGAAAATAAAATTTATTTGAACTCATTTAAAGTCAAAATTTTATCGTTCAAATTTAATACGAATTAGAAACTTTTTAGAAATTAAACAATAATCGAAATGTTTTTCAAACAATTAAATATTGGTTAAAATTAAAAAAAATATATATATTAAAACACAAGATTTTTTTACCCTTTCATAATAAATTATCTTTTAAGCAAATTGAAGAAATAAATTCTAATACAAACTGTATTTAGCAGCAAAGCAAAATAGTTGTTTGTGTTGACTTTTGAAAACAAAGGCCTTTATCTTATATCTCAGCTGTTAGTCAGTCTAGTTTGCTAATTCTTACTAGCAAGTTTCTTCAAAAGATATCAAAAACAATAGGCCTACATATGGGTGTTTAAGATATCAGGGCACTTCAGTAATGTGATTTCCACAATTATACCAACAGAAGTACGTAAATAAATGAACTGCTTTTACTTAAAGTAATGATAATATGTAAAGCTTATAAGATCAAAGAAACAAATAGCACAACTTACTTTTTAATGCAAACTACCCTTGCAAGTCGTGCAAGTCTAGCAAAAAATTTAACTTTTGCACGACTACAACAACAAATTCTAATATATTGCAATTTGCATCACTTGGGCAAATGTGCACAACTAAAAATTAGTGCAGCAGAAACAGCTGACCAATGATATAAAAAAAAATAACTAAAAACATAAGCTTTAAAAGTTTCACGGCGGCAGAGGGTGACACATAAATTGTCGCCGGAGGTGTTTAGAACTTAATATAAGACTGCTAAAAATATCGGCTAAAAGACCGCTGCGACCTCGGCGGCACACCTAAATCTGAATGTCTAAATTTTCAATGACATTGTTGATGTTTAATTGTTGTGCACGATGATGAGTCGACGTTGACAGCTCTTTTGCCACACTATCGCGAAAAACAATAATGTTTTCTGCTTAACGAATTAAGAAGGCATTCATAGATGTTTTCACATTTTATACAGACCTGTTTTGCTAAAATTTAAGTATTTTTTTCAATTCTCCCGATTGTGGAGAATTTGAACGACTATGTTGACCAAAACAATCACGAAGTGTACGAAATGTATTTTGATTTGAAAGCACATTTTCAAAATTGTGATTAATTTTCTAACACATTTATAAGGACTTTATTGTGCATCCTTTTCTCCAAATACTTATTCAAAGTAATATTTTATTTTACCATTTATTAGCATTTTCCGTTTATTGGTTTAAAAAGCATTTTTTGTCGTTTTCTTAAATATTTTATTCGTAATTTTTGAAAACAATATTAGATAGTAAATATTATTGTATTTGTTTCATAAATAATTAAGTGAATGAATAATTGTGTTATTTGCAGCAATTGCTTGTTAAATTAGACATGCATAATGTGTCGCTTTGTTTGAGAGCCAAATGTTTTTTTGTTACTGATCAACATCAATTTTGGCAATTCGTGTTGAAAATTTTAATGCGATAATAAGCAAATTTATAGGAAGATCGGGACATAATAAATTAAATTAATTTATTTAAGTTTAATTTATTAATGTCGTTTTTTCAAATATTGATTACTTTTTAGCCAATGTGACAAAAAATTCGCTGTGGTTTGGCTTTTCTCAGAGAGTTATTAAAATCATAAGTTGCTTCAGAGTGGAAACTCAATTGAAGAATCTTTCTCGTCTGCTTCCATAACACTTAGTCGTGTCAATGAAATCTAAAAGGATGACGTTGTATTTTATTCCACCAATCTTTAATCGCAGTCTAAAAATCTCAACTATTTCACAGCCAAAGGAAAACAATACGGGCACCCAAATTCCCTATATTTATGGTTTTCGAATCTAATTTTGTCGCCATGCCTACAGCTTATTTAAATTTTGTAGATAATTTATTAATAGGTAAACGAGGTCCAGCTTGTATATTTTTTTAGCTGTAGAAAAAATCACTTGGTTTTGATTAAAAAAAAAATGAGAGTTAGATAAATCTGTAAATGTAAGACTTCATTGCAGGATAACTTATATGACGAATTTCTATTTATCCAAAAGTTTAAGTCAAGGCAACATTTCACTTCTGAAAAGAAAACGGCTTTAAAATGTTTCTGTAAAAAAAAAAAAAAAATTAAAAAAATTAATTAAATTAAAAAAATTTATGTCCTGCGGGGACATGGAAGTGTAGCTTAAGATTTTAGAAGCTCAGAGTAAAATCTGATAACAAAGGTAACTGTAGCCTTCAGATTCACTTACGAAAATTTGCCACCTGTGTATTTTTGGCTTGCACAGAAGTAAAGTCGTTAGGCGCCAAAAATCATCTCCATTAAATATTCACTTTCAGATCAAGGTCTATTAATAAGGTCTGTTCAACTAATCAGCTGATCATTTTTTGTTCCCTTATGTTTAGATACTACACAAGGTGGCGCAAAAGAAATCCTCCTATCAGAAAATGCTCCAAATTTTGCAATTGGCCCCTAATGTCAGTTCTGTTTTGACATTTGTGTAGTAAACACATGCAAAATACACGTTAATAAACAATGTTACGCTACACTGCTCCAGAACGCGGAATATTGGTGACTATTTATTTGACCAATAATCGGTCGGTGACTTTGGCACAACGTGAATTTCGTCGCAGATTTCCTAGCCGTCCAACGCCTACTGCTGAAACACTGCGACGTTTAGCCGCTCGCCTCGAAGAGACTGGCACAACACGAGATGCTGCCAGGAGTGGCAGACCCCGGAGTAGCCGTTCTGCAGAGAATATTGCTGCTGTAGCCGAGGATGTCATGGAAGCGCCGTCGACATCGACCAGACGACGTGCCACGCAAATGGCTATCAGTCGACGGTCTTTACAGCTAATTTTGGTACAAGATTTGAAGATGTTTCCGTACAAAGTCCAGACGGTGCATCAGCTGTTAGCTGCTGACCGCCAATCGCGTCTAACATACGCTCAAGCCATCCTGAATCACCACCAAGAGGAAGATGATTTTTCATCAAAAATAATCATGAGTGGTGAGGCCCATTTCCATCTTAGCGGGTACGTAAATAAGCAAAATTTACGCTTCTCTGGCACTGAAAATCCGCGTGTAACCCACGAAGAGCCATTACACCCGCTCAAAGTTACTGTATGGTGTGCTGTTTTCGCTGGAGGAGTCATCGGACCTTTTTTCTTCGAAGACGTCGCGGGCCAAACGGTTACTGTGAATGGTGAGCGCTACAGAGCAATGATCAACGAGTTCTTTTTGCCGCAACTTGATGAATTGGGATTGGAAAACATGTGGTTCCAACAGGACGGTGCAACAGCACACACTGCACGTGCCACAACCGATATGCTGAAGGATGCATTTCCCGGGCGCCTAATCTCCCGTTTTGGCGATTTGAACTGGCCAGCAAGATCGCCTGATTTGACCGCTCCAGACTTCTTTTTGTGGGGCTTTTTGAAGTCGCGGGTTTATGTCAACAAGCCTCAGACTCTTGCAGCTCTTAAAGACAATATTCGTCAAGAATGTGAGGACCTATCGCCGGAAGTTTTGGCCAAAGTGATGAAAAATGCCATAAAAAGGGCTCAAATGACAATCAACTGTGGCGGCGGCCATTTACATGACATCATATTCTCGACTTGATGTAAAAAAATTAAAAGACCAAATAAAAATACTCCACAAGAAGAATCAAAGTTTTTAATTTTTTTTAAAAATTACAGCCAAAAAACATCGGAAGGTTATTTTTGCGCCACCTTGTAGTTGTTAAAATTTGTTTACCTTTTTAGCGCTCCATTTTTATTTTTCTACTTTTGTTAACATTCTAAAGTGCAGTGAAAAAAATATTAAAAAGAACACTTTTTCGTGTTCCAAAAGACACAGGGGAAAAATAAAAATGGATGGAAATCTGTGGCAATTATTTACTGGATTTTTCTAATTTAAATTTTTTATATAAATTTAAAAGTTAACCAACTTTATGATAGTTGACTTAAGCCAGAATTATAGATATTCAATTGCAACCCTAATTTAAAATTTTCTTTTAGAGACGTAGTCGCTATACCAACAATATCTGTACTTTCCGAAATTAAACTTCATATTTTTGACACTGTTAACGAACTCCTTTTGGGTTTATATACCTTTTAAATATTATATAAATATCCAAGTGTTGTTACATAGTTTATGCTCATATTATAAAAATGATTTTAATAAAAACAAGTAAGAGTGCTATATTCGGCGCTCTTTGATCTTCTCCTCGATTTAATTGAACATATATTCATCCTGGTACTTATTGACTTGAACGATTTTCATCCAAAAACAACGAATATACTTTCTTTTCATCATCTGTTGTTACTTCGGTAGCCTTACGACGACGATACACTAAATTAGCTGTGATAATCAATTGTATGCCAGAATGTAAACTATCTGTGGCATTTTTTGTTAAAAGTACGTCCTTGTTTATTTACTTTTCCAGAATAGTTACATCACCGCCTTAAATTTTCTCCTTAAAACTCTCGATGATTTTGTTACCTAAACCGTAATTGATTTCCATCCAGGGTGACCTTAAAAAATTAAAATTTTTATTAAACTGTTGTTGCAGGTAATTAAAATGTTATCTCAGTCTTCTCTTTAATACGTACACCAAAAATTTTACGTAAAGCCTGTGACAGATCCTCAGTTTTTTTTTTTTTTCATTTCTAATTAACATATTTCCGAGCCGGATATGCTGGTAAAAGGCGTTTCTGTACCCAAGGCTTGAGCCACATTAACAGCTAAAACAGTGTTGCCAGTACTTGGCTCAACGGCCAAGAAAATAGAACGACCAACAATTTTGTCTTCACGCACCATTTGTACGATAACACCAGCAACTTGTGAAACAGCACGCTCCTCCAAGACATCCACGGATGTGCTCCAATACGATCAATGCGTGTACTTCTATTTTATCTCCATCAGCCATTATTTTAAAATATATTTTTAGCACATATTTACTCAAAAAGTAAAGCGTTTTTTTTGATATTTTAGTTACCTGTTTTTGACAACCTCGTTATCGTTTTACACTAACAAAATGCATGTGATTTTTTTTATTTTTGTTTTTGTAGAGTTGCACAGACCTTATTAAATAGACCTTGTTTCAGATGACGGCTGTTCAGGAATGGTACTGAGGTTTATCTTGTTGTTTTTATGTTTCGCTCCCTTTATGTGTCTTCCATGTCTCATTTTATAATGGTATATGAAGTGTCATCCTTCTCTCTAACTTTTTTATTACGTGTAAAAGATTTAGTTAAAGCTAAAAATTATCTGAATATATTATTTACAGCGAATGGAAAACGAATTCGAGAATTAAATTTATTGCATTCGGTTACGTAGTTAAGTATAAGAATTTTTTAAGCTCTCATTTGCATAAAAAGCAGACTAATCCCATGCTCAAATATAATTTCCAACATTTTTGAATTTAAAAATCTGGCCCGTGATTAGTGTACACCACTTAAGCTCCATCACCATGAATTTATTATTAAGAATCGAATACTTGAGGGTTATTTTTTTCTATTTAAGCAGTTCTTTATAACAAAGAGATTTCAAGTAAGTTAATACATAATTAAACTTATACCTTTAAGACTCGAATACAAATACTAAATTACTTTTTAGTTTCTTTAAAATGTGTTTTTATTATTTTATCACTTTTTTGTGAAAAAAAATTAAAAACAGGAAATCACTTGAGCAAAAAATCTATATATATAAAAGTGAAACTCTGTGTGTGTGTGTTAGCTATAGACTCTGAAACTGCAAAACCGATTGGGCTCAAACTTTGGTAAGTTGTTGTACACATACCGAGGAGTGTTTATGGATGAAAAAAAGTGGGCGGGGCCACGCCCATAAAAAATTAGTTATCAGTTTTAGCTACTTGCACTTGACCGATTTTTCTGAAACTTTGCACACATATCGAGCTGTCATGACTAAATAATTTCGTGATAAGAAAAGTGGGCGGGGCCACGCCCCTAAAAAAGTTTTAATTTTGAGGTACTTGCACTGGACCGATTTTTCTGAAACTTTGCACACATATTAAGCTGTCGTGACTTTATAATTTTGTGATTAAAAAAGTGGGCGGGGCCACGCCCATAAAAAAAGGGTACAATTTTGAGGTACTTGCACCAGACCGATTTTTCTGAAACTTTGCACACATATTGAGCTGTCATGACTAAATAATTTCGTGATTAGAAAAGTGGGCAGGGCCACGCCCATAAAAAAAATTTTAATTTTGAGGTACTTGCACTGGTCCGATTCTTCTGAAACTTTGCACACATATTGAGCTGTTATGACTTTACAATTTCGTGATTAGAAAAGTGGGCAATGCCACGCCCATAAAAAAAATTGTAATATTCAGGCTTTTGCACTTGATACTCAATTAAAGTTCAGAATGCATTTCGATTCATTAAGGGGCGTAGCAACGCGCGCCGGGTTTGGCTAGTTAAAAAAATAAAAACAAATCAGAATAAGGTCAGTATAACAAAGTGGAACAGCTTGCAAAACATATTCAATGCTCTTTTACGCCAACGCAAAACAAACAGAAAAAAAAAACAAATACCAAATGTTTAAAACAACAAAACGTCGAAACGTTTTAATGCCAAATGATGATGATGATGATTGTGATTTCCTACCCAAGTTAAGCCGTTTCAAATCGCCAAAAACAAACAGCATGTGTAAAACAGAAAAATGCAACAGATTGCTGCAGCAGGTACACAACAACCAATTCAACAAATTTATCTACAAACAAAAAAAAAACAGAAGAACCGTCTAAAGGACAATGAATGCTGAAGCGAATGACTGTGTATAAAAGTGTATTTGCTAAATGAGACAGGGGATAAAGATTTGCTTTTTAATACAAATAAAAAAAAATACAAAAAATAAAAATAAAGAAATCAATGCAAGCTGCAACATGTGTTTCTTTTTTTTTTGTCGAAAATGATATGAATGTAAATGCAACAATGAAATTCTAAAACCAAAAACTATCAAAACAAGGATCTACAGCAACAACTAAGACATAGATAATTGAAACAGAAATGCAACAGATTGAAAATACAACTTTAATTGTACAGATGACAACAATGAGCAGAAGAAAAAAACATTTGTTGCTGCCACATGCAGCAGGTACATTTGAAGAGAGAGAAAAAAACCAAAATAAATATTTCTTCTTACAAAACACATCCTTTTTGGTAACAAAATTAAAAAAAAACAAAATTGTTTTTGTTTTCAATATTTAAAAGCAACAGGCTACCCTCATATTTGTTTAAAAATTGTTATTTCGTTTGATAATGTTGTTGAAAAAAAAGCAGATGTTTCTGTTAAGTTTGTAACACTGTGATTTAAAACCTTATGTTTTTCGAAAAAAATAAGAAACCTACAATAGTTATCTTAGATTAGTTCTCTGATAAAAAATAAAGATAAAAAACTATTTTTTTCCTTTTGAACATTCAGTCAAAGTCAAGACTTTTGAAGTATGTATATGACATTTGATTTTTCAATGTCTCTCTAATTTGTTGTTATTTGCCAAAAATATTTTTATTCAACCAATTATTTTATCGATTTATTTACTTGTGTTATCTTCAAATCATCAAGCTGTTTATACAATTGACAATTAATTTCTTTAAAATCAATTGGCACGATTTACACAGGCCTTCGCATTACGACTTTAAAAAAGGGACCTTAGCCTTTAATATGCTGAGTGGGAAAATAGTACAAAAGCTGAAGAAGATTAAAGAAATTTTGAAAAACACACCACTAGGGCTGATGTCAAAATGCGTGTTTAAAGCAAATCTATAACGCGCTACAAGCAAGTACACAACTTGCTTTGTGGTATTAAGCTTTGCTGTCACTCTGACATTTTTTGAAGGAACAAAAATATTGGCAAAGCTTTAGAGCGCAGTATTATAAATACGCTTTAGGCTTAATCACCGGATGTGTGTTTAATTACAAAGAGGATGATATGACAGGGCTACGCCTGTAGGACCTTATTCATTTAATGAAATGTTCTATCATCAATTTGCATATTTGTGGCAGTTCTAAAACTGGTGGAAAAATTTAAACAGTTGGCACAATTAATTTATGAGATGAAGGTAACTCGTGCACGATCATGTCAAGAACAATTCAAAATATTTCTGTTATAGCCCATAATTTTAAAGCAATTAAGGATATTGCTGTTGTAGCCCATAGTGTTAGGAAAAGCTTAGGTTTGTCCTTTTGTCTTGGATCTTTGGAATTGAGTATTCCACGAGCGATAAATGTGGCCGGAATTGGATGATAGTGATGCTGATGACGTTTATTTTTAACAGGATGGCGCAATGTTCCACAGAAGTAACGATGCTATTGCTCTTTGGCATCAAGGTTTCAGACCATACGATTTCTTGAAGAGGCGATCACAACTGGCCACCTAAATTTTTAGATTTTTTTTGGAGCAACGTGAAACTTATATCTGTTCTTACAGCCCACAAAGATAAAACTCATAAGTATACACATGTAGGGGGAATGTCGAAGCAGACCACTACTATCACGGGTCCCTTTTCGACCCCCTTTGCTCCTCAAGGATTTCGTGTCTACCGATCAGTATATCTTAAATCACTGAGTCCCACGCCACAACCGGCGTTTGCTCTGGACAAGGAAAACGATTTCACACTGCCGACTGGTGATTGTCGACAATCCTCATCGCACAGTCCTTTGTAATCGTCAGCATCTCCCTCAGACTAAGGTCCCCCATCGCACTCACACTTAAAGTGTGCTTGCCTGTGATCCTCGCCAACGCCAGACATTCGCATACTACATGCGCTGCCGTCTCGGTATCCTCCAGGCACATTCTACAAATATCATCATCCAACTCATAACTAAGCACTACAGTCAGACTTGCAATAAGTGTGAATGCTATGGAGGATCCTTGTCTAAAACAAATGCTGGTAATTACGAAGGATTCCATGCTAACGAAGGTTTATCTAGAATAGTCGACAATCTGATACCTCTAGGATCTCGATTAAACGACTGTAACAGAATGAGATTCAGTGAAATAAATACTCGATAACAGTTGGAGGCTAACACACACATCTAAAGGGCATGGAAGAGGATCGTAAAGAGAGCTGTGTTGGCAGTGTCAGCTGTGTTGTGGCGCATTTTTTTGGAAAGCATGTTTGTAGTAATTAAAAGAAAATTGGGTGTCAAATAACTAGGATGGACGACTTGAAATTGGAATTTGCTATTGAGAACACTGAACAGCTAGAAGAGTAACACATCATTTAAATAACCAACACTGCTGCCTCGCCCAAAAAAAAAAAATTATCCTCAGTGAATTGCTACAAATGATCAATTCCAAAGAAGAATGACGAAACTACGTTTAAGAATGTTCATGTACATAATGTTCAATAGCAGTACACAAGAACGTACAAGGATTATTCATTAGCACAGCACTTTAATGCATTTGTTTCACAAATTGTCGCCAAAAGTGAATAATGTCGGATCCCTTTTTGACCTCTTTGTTCCCAGTAATTTCACGGATACCAATCGATGTCCCTTCCTTCGCTCACTAGAAAAAGATTTAACACTACTAGCTGGAGGCTGCCGACAGTCCCAATTACACAGTCCTTCGTAATCGCAACAATCTTCGTTAGACAACTGTTCCCCGTAGCAATCACACTTAACGTGCGAATACTTGTGATTCTTAGTCTACCGCTATGGATCTTTCTAACCAATTTAAGTACAAGTCAAATGTGCACACATAGAAACAAGGTTGCCAGATCTGACAACCATATAACTGTTTAATTTGTAAAGGAAATGAGAGTTTTAAAAATAAAAATATAAAACTCCTAATTATAGTTTAACATTAAACGGTATTTTAAATTGAAGACCAGCGTGTTAACTGCTTCTGCACACCTTTTCAATATCTTTTAGCGCTTGATTGAGTTTGAATCGGTCATTAAAAACTGAGGTACTTCCTTTTTACAAGATGAAGACAACAAAAAAAAAAACAAACATACACAGCAGGACAAGTTCTTAAATACAATGTTTCCCCCTGTTAAAACAAAAAAAAAACTTTTTACAACCTATAGTTTACAACACAGTTTAAATCAACAATAACCCCCAAAATATTAAAAAATTATATTGAAGACTTCATAAAGAAAAAAAAAATTAAAAAGAATTAAAAACTGAAACACTTAAGGAAAGTTTACAGTTTATATTTCCTCTTTCTTTGTTGCTGATAAGCAGCACAACAGCTACAGCAACTAGCGATCAGGTGTTACTTTTAATATTAACCAACAACAACATCAACAACATAAAATAAATATCAACTCAAGTAGAAGAGATATTTGCTACATTTAAGTCATGTTTGGGATAAGCTTGTTCGTATTTTTTTTTTGTCTTTTGTGAATTTTATTTAATGCATTTCATCAGTGTATCAGTTTTGTTGATTAAACACAATTTTTTTACCGAAAATATATGTATATCCTAAAAGGGCTTAAAATGTTTTAATAACTGAATGAATGAAGGAAGCCTATTTCAATAAAAGCTGCTTTATGACTAGATCATATTTGTACGAATAAAAAAAAGCTGATCTTATTTTCAATTTATTCTCTTCTTTTTCTTTTTATTATTATTATTACTAATTGTGCTTGTATTGTGGTCAAGTGCTTTCGTCATACACTCACTGCTGTACTCGTTTATTGCAGTGCACTGTGTGTTGTATGTGTTTGATTGTTATTTAAGTACTTGATGTGTATGTACTTTTAAGCAGGTGTAATTTCTTTTCATTTTAATATTTCATTTCGTTTGTACTTCAAATCATTCATGGTTAATTCATTGATGATGAATTAAAATACTGTAGCAGTTATAACACATGTCTTATTTATTGTTTTTTCTCTTCTTATTTTTTTTTCTGTGTTGAAAAATTATTAATGAAAGCAGCTTTTATATATATTTTTTTTATTGTTAAAGCAATAATGCATTTTGTATATCTTTTTCAAACAATAAATACTAGGGACAAGTAAGTAATGAAATATTTTTAAAACTACTTAAATGATAATAATAATAATAAGAAAACATCTGTAAATTATTAGGACTTAGATATTTTTTTATTTAAACAAATAAAGGGAATGTAGAATTTCTAATGTTGATTTCACAGAGCAATATCATGAAGACTTTCTGCGATCTCAAAAATGGTTGAAAGGTGAGCACTACAAGGGAGCGTAGTGCTTTGGAATATTGCAATTGTTACAAAAGCTATTAATTTATATTTTTTGGAATCAAAACTTTACATGCTAAAGTAGTATCATTAGTCTGCCGAATCCATGCAAACATGATCCGACAGAAGGTCTAGAAGCTGTTCTCGGAATTCTTAAGAACTAGAGTATTAAAAGCGGCTAAGAGTTCACCCAGTCAAAACACAAACATATTGTTTTAAGGCCGTCACATCAATTCATTTGCCCTATCATAACTAAGCAATTGAGATGGAATATCTAGGAATTTTCCTTAATAGTTAACTGTCACGGGAAATTTATCTGCAGATACACATAGCCAAGGCAACACAGATAACTTTTTTGTAGATAAATGGCACAAATGCACCGCCTACCTTATTTGGGAATTTTGAAGAGTCAAGAGATTGCAGTCATAAAATTCAAATGTTTATAGAAGTAGTGAGTCCACACTTTAGAAAACTTAATCTTCCAGTGCAGAGTTTCGGGTAATTGCAGAGAATACTCTGCACCGTCTCATCCTCTATGCCACCAAATCGGCAGGTTATGACAACTGACACACTACACTATACAATATCCTACGGTTTTTTCTATTTACGAAGGATGTCCCCTTAATTAAGCTTTAGACAGGCATAGAAACCTCTTACCGCTGGCCCTTGGACCCTTTCTCGAATAAGAAGAAAACTCAGCCTTCAGGAAGGCAGACATGTTACCCCTAATGTACCCTGGAGTAGGGAACTAAGGCCCAATTAGTAGACGAATCGTTAAAAAATTGAGCTGCGTTCATTACCGGCATGACCAGGTGACCCGAATTCCAAAGCAGTATAACCTTGTTGACTTATTCAAGACTGTTGAATACGACAGTTTATTCCACTTAAAGAGTCAGAAGATCCTTAAAGGCCATTTGTCCACCTAAGAGGACTTATATATCTGTGGCTTTGAGCTAAAAGGGCCAATGTCACTTTTTTTGCTCATTTGAGTTAATCATTGCATTAGGTTTGTTCTCTTGCTCTATTTCATTATGGTAAAACAGCAAAAGTCATACTTAACCCAGAAAAGCTTCATAAATAAAATGCTGGTCAATGTCACTATGAAAACACCTATAAAAGTTAAAGTTTAATTCCAATTTTCTCAAAAGTGAACATTTTGACATTGGCCCTTTTAGCTCCAAGCCACAGATATAGGCATTCCTTATGGTTCCCCTAAGAGACTCGTAGACATTGATACAGATGGAATTAAATTAGGCCTAAAATAGCGAACGATATTGATCGATATCTGGCCAGAATATGTCCATTCCATCTATGAGGTTTTGAGTCGATTGTTGGCGATTAATAATGAATTAATATTTTACTTAGATTCAAAGAAGGAAGAAGTCTAAGGATATTTAATCACAAGATCACGGTTATCAATTGTAATCACCTCTACGAGAAATTACGTGTTTAAGAAACTTCAGGCAAAATAATAGTGATATATACGTAGTGCTGTCTTGATGCAAAGTAAACTTTATTCAAGTCAATTACTTCCAATTCCGGCCATATATGTGGCAGAATTCCAAAGATAACTAAGCAATTAAAAAACCAGGATTTTTCTTAATACTTTGTGATAAAACTTGAATTACTCAGTTTTTCTTGAGCAACGTGCACGAGTTGAATTCTGTACATCACTAACTTGTTCCTACAAATCAAATTTAGCCATCAGTCTTACAACTGCTGAAAGCTGGAATTCATAAAGTTATTTAAGACATGCAGCCCCAAAAGTGCGAGCTGGTGATGGAAAACTTTATGAAAAGGATAAGGTCCTGCAAGCGTGGCCGTAGGGATCATTTGACAGAATTTTTGTATAAGAATTCAAGTTTTTTTTATATCTAAATGAAAGTTTTTATTGAAAAACTTTATGTAAGTATTAAGCACTGTTGACCTGACCAATTGTGATTTAAAGATTTTTAGAAGCGCTTGTTTATCGATACAGCTACTGATATGCTTTTTCTCTCATAAGTTCTTTGATGAACCAGATTAGTGGTCTCCATTTTCAATATGCCAGTACATATTTATATTCTCATAAAGGGGCGAATATTATTCATCCACACTGATCTAAATGAGATTAGTTCGTTTGCAAAATATTTAGAGTAAAATCAAAGAACTATCAACCGATTGAACTATCAACAAAATAATTAAATTAACTAAACTCCCATGTACACTATCTCTGATATGGCCTAGTCCTTATTTTTTTCTCTTTTTTAAGTAATAATAAATATTTTTATATAAAAGGTTTTCCAATAAGAGTGGTATGATTTCTTAGTTTTACCTGTAAATAGAAACTTAAAGAAATAATAGAGAATAAACATGGTAGAAAAGAAAATAAAAGGTGTTCCAATAAGGGTGATATGATTTATTTAAAAATGAAACACACTTATTGTTAAGGAAATTTAAAAGTTTTTTATTTAATGTGAAGTACAATCGATACAATTAAGTTCTAAATAAAACATCATTCAAATAACCTTCACGACTTCTTCTGCAGGAACAAATTTGTCGAACCCAATTTTCGTCGAGCACTTTTTTCCACTAAATCAAAATGTATGTCATGAATGGCACGTTAAATATTGACTTGTAAAGCTTGAAGAGAGTCAAATTTATTTCGAAAGACCAATAACTTCATATAACCCCTCAAGAAATAGTCTAATGGTGTAAAATCACAGCTTCTTGGAGGCCATTCAATATCACAATTTCTTGAAATTAGCAAATCTCCAAACTTTTATCGCAATAATTCAATTGTTGCATTTGCTGTGTGACATGTAGCCCAGTCTTGTTGAAACCGAATGTTGTCAAGATCAACTTCTTCCAACTTCGGCCATAACAAGTTGCTTATCATTTATCTATACCGTTCTCCATTGACAGTAACGGTGTTGCCAGCTTCATTTCTTAAGAAGTACGAACCTATGATTCCACCAGACCAAAAACCAAACCAAACTTTCAATTTAGGTGAATGTAATGGTTTTTTAAGAATAATCTGTGGATTTTATTTGCATCAAAATAGACAGTTTTGTTTATTTACTGCACCTCCCAGATGAAAGTAAGTCTTGACTTAGTGATTAGTTCGTTTGCAAAATATTTAGAGTAAAATCAAAAAACTATCAACCGATTGAACTATCAACAAAATAATTAAATTAACTAAGCTCCCATGTACATTATCATCAAATTCGTTCCTGCAGAAGAAGTCGTGGAGGGCATTTGAATAACGTTTTATTTAGAACTTAATTGTATCGATTGTACTTCACATTAAATAAAAGACTTACAAGTATTAAGAAATAAAAATATCAACATCAAATACATAACTAAATATGTAGATGACTTTCTAGCAGTAGTTAAAATTGACGAAAGGGATGAAATCTTAAAAGTTTTTAATGAATATCATCCTAAAATACAATTCACAATGGAACTTGAAAATAACAACGCTATAACTTTCTTGGACACTAAGATTTATAAAACTGACGACATATTAATATTGGATTGGTACACGAAGGATACATCTTCAGGCAGAATTATAAACTTCTATTCAACACACCATAAAAATCAAATTATTAATACAGCCAATAACTTTATTCGTAATATTTTACAAATCAGCAATAAACAATTTCATAATAAAAATATTAATCACATAATTAAGACATTAGAGGAAAATAGCTTTCCTTTAAAATTAATAAACATATTAATAGAAACAACATCCAGAAAATTAAATAACACAAATAACTCTTCAAACAACGAAGCAGATAAACATTTTTACAGTGTACGGTTCATCCCTGGTTTAACTGACAATAAAAACATCAAAAGAATATTTGAAAATAAAAATCTAAATTTCGCCTACAAACCAAACATTACACTAAATACAATATTTACAAAAGTTAAAGCGCCAATTGAAAAACAACAACAAAACAACGTTGTATATGAAATCAAATGTAAAGGAAACAACAACAACAACTGTGACTTATTTTATATTGGCACAACAAAAAGAAGTTTGGAAACCAGAATTAAAGAACATAAACAAGACATAGAGAAACATAAACAAACCACAGCACTGGCACAACATGTATTTGATACAGGTCATATAGTTGATTTAGAAGGTGTAAAAATACTAAATAAAGAAAATATTGAAAGGAAAAGGTACACTATTGAGAGCTTAAGAATACAACAGAAAAGAGAAAAGACAATGAATTTAAAACAAGACACGGACAATATTAATGACAGTTATAGAGTTGCAATATAGTAAACAAATAGAATAATTTTATATTTAAATAAATAAAAACTTAAACGTTCCGGCTAAATGTTAAATTTGTAATGTTATAAAAATTCCTTGTTTATTTACTGTAAGTCTTAATTGTTATATGTTTTTGTAATAGAAAAAATTTTGTTAAATAAAGTTTTTTAATAGATTCCCTTGAAAAAGTCAACAAATATTGACGAAACGTCGGGATAAATGTAATAAAATTGATTTTTATTTACATGAATAAATTTAGGCTGGACTAGCTTATATTTTAGGAAATATTTTTGATAAAGATTTTAATACTAGCCAAACATTCATATCAAATAAAAGACTTTTAAATTTCCTTAACAAAAAGTGTGTTTCATTTTTAAATAAATCATATCACTCTTATTGGAACACCTTTTATTTTATTTTCTACCATGTTTATTCTCTATAATTTCTTTCCGTTTCTGTTTACAGGTAAAACTGATGACAAGCCTAGGGCGACTTCCAAGAACCATTCTTATTCATCTGGCAACCTGATAAGCCAACTTGTTACTGGTACTAACTGTTTAATTCATGTTAAATTTTTTAATGAACTATAGTTCAAGTAGACTGTTAAATTCTTACTAGGAAGTAGACAGCTAATATGCATTGTCATTCATTGTAAAACTGTTCATAAATTAGCAATGAAAAAGTTCTACAATTAAAACTTTTTTTGATAAATAGTCTGGCGTTTGCTGACATAAAGAAAGAGGAAGTTTTTGGGCAAATTTAATTTAGCCAAAACCAGCTGCCTGGTTGACTGGATAAAATGACTTTGGCTGCTTCGCAAGTAAAAGTTTTCATTAAAAATATAATCGCGTGCATTTCTATAATTAATAATGAATATTTATTAATTTTTTTTTCTTTATTTCTTTTAATTTTAACAACTTTTATTACCAAAAATTTAACAAATTTTATGAATGAGCATGTCGCTTTTTTTCTTTTCTTTCGTTTTCCATTCAAAATTATAATTTCTTTAGCATTAATTTTAGTTTACAGTTGCAAGCTGCTTAAAAGCGTAACATTGAAATTGCATATATCTTTTGTCTGCTTTTTTTCTGGGTTTGATTATCAACTTTTGAGAATCTCCCCAAAATAATAAAAGTCACCCTTTTGCTTTTTGGCAACGGCTACAGTTAAGGTTTTGTTAAACGCGAAAAGTCTTCGTTGAAAATGAAAAATAATTTTTCATATTGAATTGAAGATCATGAGAGAGTGTTGATATTATTCCATTAATGCATAATTTAATGATGCAGATCTCTTGTAGTGTGTACTCGTATTTAACTAAATAGGTATTCTTTTGATGAAAAAAAAATAAAAACAGGTGTAATGATTTCCTTCTTTTGTGATGTTAAAGGCCTGGGAAAAAGGGATATTTAAAACTGATAAAAATTTATTATTATTTCCGGTATCAATTTAAAGCACAAATATAGTGAAAGACATAATAATTTTTCTTTTCCTTATCGAAACTTTCAAGTTACAACAAGTTAGCCAAACTTTATATAATTTTTTTTTGGCACACAAATCTGGTATAGTAACAGATATACAAACACAGTACCGTGCGGTTCAATTGCAGTTAACATCTCTAATTTAAAATGTTATAAATGTTGGAAAACTACTCCAGATTTTATTTATTTTTTTTAGAAATATATTTATTTATTTATAACGTTTAATGTTAAAACTCCTTTTGTGGGGAGTGTATATGTATGTTATCCTTCCACTATCCGTCAAATTTGAGGAAGTTCTGTGAAATATTGTCGTTTTCGTAAATACACAGATTCAGGTTAAGCTTGAAATTACCAAGTACTGTAGTAACTAAGGTGTTGTGCGTTCTGACCTGTTAAGCACCATTATTTTAAAGCTTCCAGTAGGTTATATTCCAGGAGAAGTATTTTCATAATGAATAAAGAGTCTTTAAAATGTAACTGTTGCTTTGGTTCAATAACCCTAAAAAATTATCATCAACATTTTTGATTCGCTTGTAAGAGTTATCGAGGCCATTTTGTATAGAATATAACATAGAGCAAATGTTGTATAAGCAAATACTTAGATGAAGGAGATAGTGCGGTTGCAGGAATCTTTTATAATTTAACGAAAGCTTCTGATCTTATTGATCATGATATGTTGGGGCCAAAGTTCCAGTATTATGGTTTTCAATGTAGTGAGCGTTCGCTTTTTATAAGTTACTTAACAAATAGAAGGCAGTTTGTTCAAATTATGGAGAAATAAAGTACTTTGGGTACTGTTAAGTATGGAGTTCCACAGGGAAGTGTCTTGGGTCGTTTGTTGTTTTCTATATATAATAACGATTTTGAAAAACCTTGAAATATCAGGGAAAATGTTCATTTATACGGATAATATAAGCGTTTGTTATCCTTATGAAAATGAAACTGTCCTAAAGGCATGTATGAAAAGGGATGCAGCTTAAATTTCGGAATATATAAGTATTAAAAAGTTCTTTTTAAATCCTGCATATTACTTATTAGATTTCGGCGTCGTGTTGATGGAAATGAGATAAGGGAAGTCACAATGGTGAAATATTTGGGAATTTATTTACAGGGATATCTTATTCATATAAAGAATCTTAAAAACAAATTCCTCCAGCTTTGGGGTTATTATATAAATTTAAGAAAAAAGTTGAGTCAAAAACAAAATTTTTAATTTTTAAAACTCTAATTCAAAGTTAGTATAACTACTTGGCACTTGTTTATGCTTTTAAAAAAAAAAGCATATGCAAAATTCAAGTCTCTTCAAAGACTACAGAACAAAGCACTGAAAGTTATCGAAAACTTTCCCAACTGTTTATCAATATAATAATGTATTTACCAATGTTTTGCATTTCAGTGGCCTCTTGATATCACCTCCACGTACAATAATTACTTCCCTCGAATAGTTGGTATAGAATGATTTATATGTATCAAGTTGTGTGGCACATTGCTTCGTCCTAATTAAATCACATATGGTGGGTATCCATATCATTCAAAATAGGCAATGGTAATCAACGTCGTATAGCGTTTAAAATTGACGGTGATGTCTTGGCCTACGTTGTAGCCACAGGAATACATATGTAGCAAACTTAGACCAATAAGTAACTTTTTTGGGGTGCATTAGACGTTTTTAGATCTCATGTAGATTGACAATTTAGCTTGCTAAAGCATTATACATCCAGATATAAGTATCATAGTTAACGACCGGTATTATTAAAAAAAAAAAAAATGGATGATGACGAGGTCAGCCCAAAATTTATACCGAATAATGACTTTTTATGAATGCATTGGATGCTGCTGGATCTCATGTGGATTAGTATCGTCCCAAATTTGTCAATTTTGTTTGTTGGCATTCAGATATGGATCTCGTGCTGAAGAGGAATTTTTAATGCAATGTTGTTCGAATAGAGCACCCATTGAAAAAAAAATAATCTTATCATATGTAAAAACACGTTGGACACTTTTAATACAAGATCGATCAATTTATTGCACAACGGTTTACGTGTTCTATCTATCTATCTATCTATCTATCTATCTATCTATCTATCTATCTATCTATCTATCTATCTATCTATCTATCTTCTTTTTTCTTATAAACGTGGTGCTAGCACGCTAGCATCTAGTGGCCCCACGATATGCTCCCCAATCCATCCTGGTACCACCGAAGCATTTCATCAGGATGGATGGTTTAGTGTAATTCAATTACGCATCCTCTAGACACCAGAATCGTACATCCCCCCTCTTCCAAGAGATTAGGGGTTCGGATTTCCATTGGCCTTCGTCTTCATTATATGAGCCATTAAAACTCACACCATCTCCATCTTTCATCCGATCTCAGCATTTCCCCCACCAAGTTATCAATGTTAGTATAACCTGAAGTCTTCCATAAAGTCTGTTCCGTTCACGTTCCTGTTTAGGACAATGGAAAAGGGTGTGTTCAGCATCCTCATCCTCAAAGCCACATTCATTGCAGTATCTAAACTCTTTCAGTTTAAATCTGTATACATAGATAGCTGTTAAAGTTTCCATGACCAGTCATCATCTGTGTCATAAAATAATTCATATTTCCGTGTTTCCGTTCAATCCAAACCTTAACATTTGGTATTAATCCATCGACCCGTCGCACAGGTTTTCCATCGATTCTGCCATGCTTCAATTGGTATTTCATTAACGTGCTCATTAATACAAGATCTGGTCAAGTTAAAGATTCGTTCCCGTTCTTTTACCATGAGATCTATTGACAAAATACTCGCAAGTACTAATGCAGCACTAGTAGGTACTGTACGATATGCCAAAATTACATGTAGGGCACTAATTCGTTGCGGTCTCATTAGCTGAGCCACTACGTAACTTCTCTTCATTGCCAAAGCAAACGCTGGAGCGGCATAAAGTATTTGCGAGTGTATTACACTATTTATCAATCGCCTTGTAGTTTCCTTTGCACCTCTGCTCATTAAAAGAAAAACAAAAACTCAATAAATAAACCCATTTTGCAAAAAACGATAACACACTGCCGTTAAATTGCTCTTTACTGTGCTTTTATTTTGGTTTATTAGAATCCATTTTCTTCACATGCACACACTTTTATTCATTGATTCTATTTTTTTAAACATTTTTATCACGTTTCTATTTTCAAGTTATTTGCCCTTTTTTGACAAACTAATTTGTCATTCTTGACCATAATTGGCAAGTAATCAAAAACAGTTTATAAAGAACACCAACTCATAGAAGAAGTAGCAGAAACTACAAGAAAAATAGAAAAAAAAGTAACAACAAAACTATTAATAAACGCCACACTGTTGCTGTATGATGTTTATTGAGTTTGAATTCGCCGTAGTACTAAAAATGTTAAATTATTGTTTTTTTTTTTTTTTTGAATTTATTCTATTTCACATTCTTTCCCAGCATGAGAATGACTGGGAATATTTTTAGCGAATTTTTATAAATTAAATAGAAACTAGTGTGTGTGCAAATGCGTTATGAAATTAAATTATTTATAGCTTTATGTTGATTTCTTCTAAAATTTATGATGGCACATAACATACACAGAAATTTAAATAATCGATGAATACAAAATTTTATAACGGATTTTAATTACTATTTGAAACTTTTCAAAGGAAAATTATTAAAGCAGCAATCAACAGGAAGGCAAGATAAAGTGAGGGGATTTCAGGGGTATTTAAATTATAGTGTTGCTAAAATAGTTGGTAAAAGAATAAAATCTTCTAATAAAAATTGAAACAAGTAACTGTGTTTCGCATGTGTGTACGCATGTAAATATGAAGTAAAAGGCCTTAACATCGTATGCCATGTATCAGCCTAAAATAAAATAAATGATCGTTCTGTGATCAAAACAAATGTGAAATACGCTGTTTTGGTCAAGACGCCATTTTAGATTTAAAATTGTTGTTTAGTGTTTATTTTATTCTACCCGTCGAGTACTTTCATTTGATAGCCATATCGAAGCGGTTTTTTGTATCTATTGGAGGAATATCTGTAGGCTAGGATCGCATAGTCCTTCTTAAATGCCATAATTTTTGTTAAGATTAGCAATCCATAGTATTCACTCTTAATTACGCTTAGAATCTTAGTCTACTGCTACTGAGTTTGATCACCTCTTTAAGTACGAGGTATATGATTTCCTATATAACCCATCAGTAGACACTGATGTCACAGTCTATTTAAGGCATGGATCTATCTGTTATGAGCCCGAAATGCACCCATGGATAACTTTCAATCGATTCATGCACTCCTTCGGCATCAGAGCCTCCCTTCCTAGTTCGATAACCGGGAATACCATATCCCACATCAGTAAATATTGATGCTACTATCCATACCATAGCTACATTGGCATCTAAATCTCACCTACTAGTTAAAAAACCATGAATTTCAAATCCCACATCAGTAGATACTGAGTGACATCAGTGGATATGAATCCATCTGCTATGAGTGTGCGATGTAGCCTCTTGTCCACAATAATTTGACTACATTGGCTACATTGGCATCCGAATCTCCCTAACGTCTTCATGTACGAGGTCCAGGATTTTTGTTATACCCCAGTTAGAGGTATTGGTAACACCACTATAGCCTGAACTAGCAATAACATCAAGGCGTAAATACATTGTCTAGTTAACATGCCCTCGAGGGATATTGAGGGGGTTTAGAAAACATATAATCCACCAATGACAGATTTCTTTCAGAAGCTATTTGGAATGAAAATTATGTTCAAGTCGTGTTGTACTCTACTTAAACCTTTATATTTTATGAAATCCACTATTTTTTTAGTAGCGACCATCAAGAATTGGAATGTTTTTTATGTGTTGTCAGCCACTTTCATTTAGTAAACTTATTGTCGTAGTTAAAAATTTTAAAGTGGAATTTTAAATTGAAAAAATATATAAAACGGACGCCATCTTGGATTTAAAATTTTTGCAATGCATAATTTGTATTAAAGTGCAGTCAGTTTCAAGGGGATTTTGAAATTTTTTTCCGGGGGTAGTTCTCGACACTATAGTATTATTAACAAGTAAGAGCACTATATTCGGCTGTGCCGAATCTTTTATACCCACCACCAATTTTGTGTACATTTAAAGCACAATATTTATTATTTTGTTAATCGCTATGGAATAATCTCTTTATAATAAAATATGTATCACTTTCTTTGTAGAGGGTGGTTAAATTTTAAGGGCCCATGTTGAAGGTGAACTACACCTAGTCTTTAAATTTGTTTTCTGCATTCACTTGACATTTCTCAATCTTAAACTTATTCAATTTGATCTGTGGAAAGAGCAACGCTTTAAAGTTATTCAGGTTTTTTTATAAAAATGGGCGTTCAAGTCAAAATGCATTTTGTGCACTTCGTAATTCTTTTGATCGCCATAATCGTTCAAATTCGTTCACAATCGGGAAAATTGTAAAAAATATTTAAATTTCTGCAAAACAGGTCTGTATAAAATGTTAGAAAATCTGTGAATGACTTCTTAGTTCGTTGAATGGGCACCATTGCTGTTTTTTGCGATAGTGTGGCAAAAGAGCAGTCAACTTCGCCACATCATCATGCCCAACAATTGAGCATCAACATTGTCTTTGAAAACTTGGACCATCAAATAGAGGATTGGCGCCAAGGATGGGGGGGGGGCATTTGGCCGATATTTTGTTAAATACATAATTGAACCGTACAAATATTATCATTACAAAAAGAAATAATAATAATTTCCTAAATAATTTGTGTTTTATTTAAATTCTCTCTCTCTCTTCTACTACAGAATAAATTCTGTTAAATTTACATTTTATACATAGCAACAATACTTTATTTAAATTCAACATCGGTCCTTAAAATTAAACCACCCTTTATAACTTCGATATGCTACTAAAATGCTTTTGCAAATGTAGTCTTTCAATGAAAGTGGGCATTAGAGTAGGCGTGTCAATAAAGTTTCTGCTAATAAATACAACTTAGATATTTCAATATAGTCCTTTATTTTCCCAAAAACTTTGTCAATAGAGAAATTACATGAAATTAAGATAAACCGTTGGGAGGTAGGCATTAAAGTGAGCGCGTCACCTTAACTTTTTGGCACAAAAATTACATTGATTAGAAGGATATACGTAGCAAATTTTATCATCATACCTCAAATTTTGGCGGTTTTATGAGCTTTTAAATTTCATCAATGGTAGATAACGTGAAAAGTGGGCGTTATAGTAGGCGTGTTTATGTGCTTTTAAATTTCATTAACGTTAGATAACGTGAAAAGTGGGCGTTATAGTAGGCGTGTCAAAGTTATTTTTACGAATGAGTACAACTTAGGTGTTTCAATATAGCCCTTTATTATTCCAAAATCTTTATTAATAGAGAAATTATATGAATTTTAGGTAAAACGTTATATGGGAGGTGGGCATAAAAGTGGGCGTGGCACCTTAGGTTTCTGGCACAGTAATGACATTGCCTAGGGGGATATACGTAGCAAATTTTATCATCATACCTCTCATTTTGGCGGTTTTATGGCTTTTAAATTTCATTAACGGTAGATAACGTGAAAAGTGGGCGTTATAGTAGGCTTGTCAAAGTTATTTTTGCGAATAAGTACAACAGAGGTGTTTCAATATAGCCCTTTTTTATTTCAAAATCTTTATTAATAGAGAAATTATATTAATTTTGGGTAAAACGTTATATGGGAGGTGGGCGTAAAAGTGGGCGTGGCACATTGATTTTCCGCTACAAAAAAGCGTCTCACCAAAAAGCAAAGTGTGCAAAATTTCAGAGTCGTACATTCAATTTTGTTGCTTTTATGACGTTTTTGTTTTTAAATATACCGAAAAATACACTGTGCGGTATAAATTTTCGTACATTTTGAGCGATAACTCCTCTCCTAATGCATAGATTTTGATAGTTTTCATGGAAAAATATTGTTTTTACTCAGGAAATATATATTCGAAGTTTCATGAGTCTACGTTAATGCGTTTGGACACAATTCCATTTTATTCGATGTTTGAAGGACACGGTTTTTTCGACCTACTCTTGCTTTTCGAGCTATAACTCCCTTCCTAATATTCCTATTTAGCCCATTTTCAATACCAAACAAACCTTGTCTATAAGAAAGATTCTGGCAAAATTTGAGCCCCCTAGCTTTTTCGGTGCGACCTCTATCGTGCTTTCAACAGACGGACAGACGGACGGACATAGCTAGATCGTCATCAAATCAAACCCTGATTCAGAATATATATACTTTATGGGGTCTAAAATGGATATTTCGATGTGTTACAAACGGAATGACAAAATGAATATACCCCCGCCATTTTTTTGGTGGCGGGTATAAAAAGAGGTATTCAACAGTTTTAGGAATTGTATTTAGCTCGTAACTGTTTTCCAAATTACTTTTGCCTTTAAACATGCCGAATGCTGACCATAACGTCTAAAATATTTCATGAATACCCCTAAATGTATATCATACGTGTGAATATTAACAAACATGTTTGTGAAATATTTAAGAGCTGACAGACAAATTTGAAATTTTGTGTTAAAATTGTGCAGAGACTTTCTCTAAGTCTTGTTTCTTTTCTTATATTTCAGAAGATTATAGACTAAATTTGCAAATTTCTGGTTGATTATACCTTTTTATACCCGCCACCAAAAAAATGGTGGGGGTATATTCATTTTGTCATTCCGTTTGTAACACATCGAAATATCCATTTTAGACCCCATAAAGTATATATATTCTGAATCAGGGTTTGATTTTATGACGATCTAGCTATGTCCGTCCGTCCGTCCGTCTGTTGAAAGCACGATAGAGGTCGCACCGAAAAGCTAGGGGGCTCAAATTTTGCCAAAATCTTTCTTATAGACAAGGTTTGTTTGGTATTGAAAATGGGCTAAAGCGGAATATAAGGAAGGGAGTTATAGCTCGAAAAGCAAGAGTAGGTCGAAAAAACCGTGTCCTTCAAACATCGAATAAAATGGAATTGTGTCCAAACGCATTAACGTAGACTCATGAAACTTCGAATATATATTTCCTGAGTAAAAACAATATTTTTTCATGAAAACTATCAAAATCTATGCATTAGGAGAGGAGTTATCGCTCAAAATGTACGAAAATTTATACCGCACAGTGTATTTTTCGGTATATTTAAAAACAAAAACGTCATAAAAGCAACAAACTTGGATGTACGAGTCTGAAATTTTGCACACTTTGCTTTTTGGTGACACGCTTTCTTGTAACGGCAAATCAATGTGCCATGCCCACTTTTACGCCCATCTCCCTTATAACGTTTTAACTAAAATTCATATAATATCTCTATTAATAGAGATTTCGGAATGATAAATGGCTATATTGAAATATCTAAATTGTACTCATTAGCAAAAATAACTTTGACACGCCTACTATAACGCCCACTTTTCACGTTATCTACCGTTAATGAAATTTAAAAGCTCATAAAACCTCCAAACTTAGAGGTATGATGACCAAATTTGCTAGGTATATCCTTCTAGGCAATGTCATTACTGTGCCAGAAACTTAAGGTGCCACGCCCACTTTAACGCCATATAACGGTTTATCTTAAATTCATGTAATTTCTCTATTGACAAAGTGTTTGGAAAAATAAAGGACTATATTAAAATGCCTAAGTTGTATTTATTAGCAGAAACTTTATTAACACGCCTATTTTAACGCCCACTTTCATGGAAAGACTACATTTACAAAAGCATTTTAGTAGCATATCGAAGTTATAAAGGGTGGTTAAATTTTAAGGACCGATGTTGAATTTAAATAAAACACAAATTATTTAGGAAATTATTGTTATTTCTTTTTGTAAAGATAATATTTGTGTGGTTCAATTATGTATTTAACAAAATATTGGCCAAATGCCCCCCCCCCCCCATCTTTGGCGCCACTCCTCTATCTGATGGTCCAAATTTTCAATGACAATGTTGATGCTCAATTGTTGGGCATGATGATGAGTTGAGGTTGACTGCTCTTTTCCCACACTATCGCAGAAACCAACAATGGTTCCCATTCAACGAACTAAGAAGGCATTAACAGATTTTCGAACATTTTATACAGATATGTTCTCCCGATTGTGGACGAATTTGAACGATTATGTTGATCAAAAGAATTACGAAGTGCACAAAATGCATTTTGATTTGAACTCCCATTTTTATAAAAAAACCTGAATAACTTTAAAGCGTGGCTCATTTGCGTATCTTTCCACGGATCAAATTGAGTAAGTTTGAGATTGAGAAATGTCAAGTGAAATGCAGAAAACAAGATAAAATATTATGTGTAGTTCACCTTCAACATGGGCCCTTAAAATTTAAGCCCCCTCTACAAAGAAAGTGATACATATTTTATTATAAAGAGATTGTTCCATAGCGATTAACAAAATAATAATTATTGTGCTTTAAATGTACACAAGATTGGTGGTGGGTATAAAAGATTCGGCACAGCCGAATATAGTGCTCTTACTTGTTATTCACATACATTTGTAAAAGAGCGGTATGTCAAATGGGTATGTATAAAATATGGGGGTCTTCTAAAATTAACTTTCAAATTCCCTGTTCTTAGAAAAATATATATCTTATGTGGTCGTAAGTGAAATAACGAAAGGAATCATAAAGCTGTATATATTTTTATCATTTCCAACAGGGGTGAAGGGTAAAAAGAAACAAGAACAATATCGTTCAGAAGGCTCTCAAAAACGCATAAAAACAAAAACACTTGATATGTGGAGCAACCACACACATCTCTGTAGTGTTTAACAGCAATCTTTGTTTACTTTGATACAATAATCCCTTTTTGAATTGTGTTTTTTTTTTAATTATTAAATTTACATGCAAATTGATTGATGTTATTAACGAAACAATGTATCATTAATTAATACCCCATGCAATTGTTACACATTCAAAAGACGCAACAGCAAAAACTTTTCTTGTAAGAAAAGAAACTCGGAAATTAAAAAAAGAAACATGAATATTAGCAACAGGAAACAAATTAAATAAATATTAAAAAAAAGCAAGGTGTTTCAGTAAAGGTAAAAACAGGCCAACATATTCCAAATGAATGAGTTTTTATGATTAAAGTTAATAACTTACACTGAAGTCCTCTAAGAAAAACTGTAGACATGTAGAGTACCAGTAAGTAGAGCATTGTGGAATAAAAGATAACCTGCTGCTTAACGGTTTGTTAAAATTAAAATTTTATGGTTTTAAAGGTTTTAAAGCAACACACAAGCTGCAAGTGTCAAAAATATGCAATTGTGTT
Organism: Phyto melanocephala; assembly: GCA_941918925.1. Classification (NCBI taxonomy): domain Eukaryota; kingdom Metazoa; phylum Arthropoda; class Insecta; order Diptera; family Rhinophoridae; genus Phyto; species Phyto melanocephala. The sequence continues at coordinate 47,007,223 of OW799233.1, read as the reverse complement.
TTATTACAATTAAAAAAAAGACAAAATAAATGTAAAAGTCTTCATAGTTCTGTTGTTGTTATTTATTATAAACACTTTTACAACAATTAAACAATGTTGCACAAGGTGTTGCTTATTACATTGAATACACATTTAGTTGTGATAAAATATGTGTGTTAAATTTATTTGCTTAATTATTTGGAATATTCTTAAAAATTGGTGTCGATATTTGTTAAAAATGAGTTTAGAGACAATTTACTTAAACATTTTTTATCTAAAAATTATTTTTAAAAATTTATTATTTATACATAAAAGGTACTCAGATAGCAATTTTACAAAATTTTTGCTTTAAATAGAAATTATATCAAATATATATACAATAAATAGCAGTTTTTTACTATAAATATCAATTTAACAAAATAATTGCTATAAATAGCTAATTTTCTAAATATTTACTGTAGAAATAGAAATTTTCCAAAAAACATATTATAAATAGCAGTTTTACGAATAATTTACTTTAAATAGCAATGTTATAAAATTTTTACTACAAATATTATTTATACCTGCTTTATAGCAGTTTTACCAAAAATGAACTATAAATAGTAATCAACATAAAATATTTACTAATTATATAGGATATTCTCCCGTTAATTTTCAAAATTTTTGTTTGTTGGTTGTTGGGTTTAAGCTGGTCTATATGCATTTCACTGGTGCTTATGCCAGACCATCAGTAGACCTTTAAACCACAAAATTTATGAAGAAGTTTAAAATTATCACAAGCTTTATTTAAAATTTTCATAAACAATATGAGAATTCTAAATAAATAAATTGAGGGCAACCTCAATTATATTTAGTGTTAACCATGTGTTAGCCAAATATAGAGGGATTAGAAAAATAAACAAAATAAGAATGAATAAAAATTGTTGGTTGGGTTTATAAAGAATTTTTAATTTTTTTTTCTTGATTTATTTAGAATTCTCATATTGTTTATGAAAATTTTAAATAAAGCTTGTGATAATTTTAAACTTCTTCATAAATTTTGTGGTTTAAAGGTCTACTGATGATCTGGCATAAGCACCAGTGAAATGCATATAGACCAGCTTAAACCCAACAACCAACAAACAAAAATTTTTTATAAAAAAGTAATTTTATCACAAAAATGTAATATAAATAGCAATTATACTAAAAATTTACTATCGCCCATGTTCTGCATTCCGAGTGAAATTAAATCACCTAGATTTACTATTTCAGTATTGTTGTTTATAACAACAATCCTATAACAATTCCGAGTGATTTCGTTTTACTCGGAATTTAGAACATAGGCTTACCAACAACAATTTTACAAAAAAAAAAAAAAACAAGTAAGAGTGCTATATTCGGCCATGCCTACATTTTAAAAATGAAAATCAATTTACTTTTAGTCTTTTATACAACCCAAAAAGTCAATGTTGATATCAACTTAAAGGCTTTGACTAGCGCAATGTAAAATTAAAATCCGTAATGTCAACTACCACAAAATGGCGGAAAATAAATTTATCTATGGGTCATAACTGGTATTTTAAAATGAACAACATTGATTTAATCCCCAATATTTGTATCAAATGAAATGGTTTGACAAGTAAAAATACAATTAACTATAATCAAATAAAAATCCATGATGGCGTCCTAGATTTAACGGCGGATGTATGAGTCAAAGATAGTAGTTAGGGGTTTACCCCCACAATATTAGTATAAAATGAAAGGGCTGACCAGTAGAATACACAGCAAAATATGAAAAATTTAAAATCCAAGATGGTGCCCAAAACAACATGACAGAAATTTGTTTTTAACCCCATCAATATGGGTAACAATTTAAACAGTTTGACAAGTAGAATACAGTTAACAATGTCAAAGTTTTAAATCAAAGATGGCGTCGGAAATAATAAAGAAAGTCTAGGCTAAGGTACAGTGTAGGCATTGTACCCATGTACATGATTCGGCAAGGGTGAGAATAGCAACATTTCTTGTTATACCCTTCACACAGTGAAAAAGGGTATATGTGACCTGCTCCACGAAAAGGGACCTCTGCGCCGAAAAGAAGTTATTGAGAAAAACGCGTCTAAAAAAAGCGCTTCGTTCAAATTATCAATGTTTTGTATTTAAGCCGATAGAATTGAATCTATTATTTATTATTATTTAATTTATCTATTATTTAATTAATTTCAAGTTAAAATAAATCTTAATTAACGTAAGAAAATGTGTCTAGAAGACGAATTTAAGAGTGTTGAAGAACAATACTTCAGCGATTGTTTGGAATAATGTTTACCTATAGTCAGTGATGATTTGGATGCATTTTCATCGCCAGAAGTTTCAGAAGTGCTGCAATTATCTCTTCAAGATATTGAGGAAGAACAAACTTTATCGCAGTTTTTAGAAAAACCTTTCTGTACGAATGGATGCAATACTGTAATTCCGGAAGAACGCATTATATCACATTTTAAATTTTTTCATTTATTATGTTCATTTTTACAGGCGATTTGTAAAAAAAGAAAAGACTAAGAAACTTGCGGTTTGCGGCATTTGAAAGAGCGCTTTTTTCCTATAAGAATTACTCAAAAAGTAAAAAATAATTTTTTCGGCGCAGAGGTCGTGGAGCAGGTCACATATATAGGTTTGTCATTCCGTGTGAAATTTCTACAATTTTAATTTCCGACCCCATAAAGTATATATCGATTAAGCTCTGTCAGTATATCTGTTTGTCCGTCTGTCCGTGTGTACGTTAAAATCAACTTTTTGAAGCCCCCCGACATCGCCTAGACCCGCGTGAAGTATTAAAATATTGGAAATATTCGGGAAACATCGGTACATAAACAACTGACATATGAGCAAAAAAAACCACGACCACCTCGTTTCTTTTTCACAACAACAACATACAAACATACAAATGTGGTATCTGGTAGAGTAAACGTGGCATCAAATCCCAGCTGAGCCAAAAAAAATTTTATATTATTATTTTTTATTTTATATATATTATATACATTTTTATTATTTTTTTTTTTTAATTTTTTTAAAATTTTTTTTTATCATTTTTAATTTTTTTTTTTTTTCTTAAACATACCTACGTAAGTTTTATAATTTTACAATGGGATGCTTTTATATATGTATGTATGTTTTTTATATGTATGTACGTATTTCATATGAGATGAATGGTAAAACAAACTATTGTTATTGCGTGACTATACGTTGTGAAGGGTATATAAGATTCGGCATGGCCGAATAGCGAACTCCTACTTGTTTTTTATTCAATCTCTGTTGCCAATTAAAAAAACTTTATTATAAAAATAATAGTTTAAGTTCAATTGTAATATTGTCCTGGTCTTTTTCCGCCTGGGTTTTTTAAAATCTAAAAAAAAACAAATTCCGGCCGATGCTTAAACTAAGGCCGATACTTAAACTAAGGCAGAACTGTTAAATATTAAATTTCTTCTGCCCATTAAACCATAATCACCCACGTTGCTGATTATTTTAATGATTCAAAAGCTATTCATAAATGAGTCCTTAAATAATGAAAAAATTTGATTAATTCCTTATATTGATAAAGCTTTTTTTTAAAGTTTTTTTTCTAAAAATCGACGAACTCTTTTGATATTTCAATGTTAATAGAATAGTTCAATTGTTTTTCTTAGTTTTGAGCTTATCTCCCATTTTTCCTTTAACTTATCATCCTGTTGGCTAAAGCATAAATTAACATGTCGCTTGAGATATAAGTCTAAGTTGCGTAATAAAGCAGCTAGAGGATAAAAATATTAAACCTGTTTCAATTTGTCTTAAAAGAAACACAGTCATTTTAATGACATAGAGAGCGAGAGAGAGAAATAAAAATAACGCTAAAACAAAATTATAATGCCTGCAGATGTAATAAATTTTAATTTCATTTTCATAACCAAAAATTAAATTGTACGCAAACTAGGACAATATATAAAACAAACACACTTCTTTACGTCTTTCATACAAACAGTTATAAAACAAGTAAGAGCACTATATTCGGCTGTGCCGAATCTTTTATACCCACCACCAATCTTGTGTACATTTAAAGCACAATATTTATTATTTTGTTGATCGCTATCGAATAATCTCTTTATAATAAAATATGTATCACTTTCTTTGTAGAGGGTGGTTAAATTTGAAGGGGCCATGTTTAAGGTGAACCACATCTAAACTTCAACTTTTTTCTTGTATTTCATTTGACATTTCTCAATCTCAGACTAACTCAATTTGAACCGTGGAAAGATACGCAATCGAGCAACGCTTTTAAATATTAAAGATTTTTATAAAAATGGGCGTTCAAATCAAAATGCATTTTGTGCACTTCGTGATTCTTTTGGTCAACATAATCGTTCGAATTCGTCCACAATCGTGAGAATTGTAAAAATATTTAAATGTCTGCAAAGCAGGTCTGTATGAAATGTGAAAACATCTGTGAATGCCATCTTAGTTCGTTGAATGGGAAACATTGCTGTTTTTCAAGATAACGTGGCAAAAGAGCAAGCAACCTCGACTCATCATCGTGCCCAACAATCGAGCATCAACAGTGTCATTGAAAATTTGGACTATCGGATCGTGGTGTGCCGCCTAGGTTGGGGGGCCATTTGGCCGATATTTTGTTCCATACATAATTGAAGCATACAAATATTATCATAATAAAAATAAATGATAATAATTTCATAATAATTTTATTCAAAATCAACATAGTCCCTTAAAATAAAACCGCCCATTTTAACTTCGGTATGCTAGTAAAATGTTTTCGTAAATTTAGTCTTTCAATGAAAGTGGCCGTTAAAATACGCGTGTCAATAAAGTTTCTGCTAATAAACATAACTTAGATATTTCAATATAGTCCTTTAGTATTCCAAAATCTTTATTCATAGAGAATTTACATGAATTTAAGAGGAAGAAAGTGAATTTAAGGTTAAATTTTAAGGGCCACAGGGTGATTTAAAATATACATTCTAGATTTTGATTTTTAAACTTTTATAACATTTTGCTTTTAAAAGATTTTCAAACGAAATAAGTTTTGTATAATTTTAAAATTTGTTAGCCATTAGTACATGAAAATAAATGGTTTGTAATGTTTACAGATAATTTTTTTTTACTTAGGTCAAATTTTCATAAATTCCCATTTTTAATAAAGCATAACTTAAGGAGAACATAAGCATAAGTTGTTAGCATGCCATCTAGTAGTTGCTAGTAGAGTCATCTATCTTATCATCTTTATCTTATATAAAGCTACAGTACAATAAATGACTAATATATTTTTATAAAAATTTAAGGAAAAAAGTGTGCGTGGCACATCTATTTTCCGTTATAACGAAGACTTTGACCAAAAAGCCATGTTTGCAAAATTTCAGAATCGTACATATAGTTTTGTCAGTTTTATTACGTTTTAAACATACACTGTATACGAAATATACACTTTGCGGTATAAATTTTCGTACATTTTTATCTATAACTCTTTTCCTAATTCATAGATTTAAGCGATTTTCAGGGAAAAATATTCTTTTGACTCGATAAATATATATTCAAAGTTTCATGACTACGTTTATGCGTCTGGACACAATTCAAAAGTGAAAGTGGGCGTTATAGTAGGCGTGTCAAAGTTGTTTTTGCTAATGAGTACAACTTGGGTGTTTTAATATAGTCCTTTACTATTCCAAATTCTTTTTTAATAGAGAAATTATATGAATTTTAGGTAAAACGTTATATGGGAGGTGGGCGTAAAAGTGGGCGTGGCACCTTAATTTTTTGGCATAGTAATGAAATTGCCTAGGGGGATAGGCGTAGCAAAATTTATCATCATACCTCTAATTTTAGCGGTTTTATGAGCTTTTAAATTTCATTAACGGTAGATAACGTGAAAAGTGGGCGTTATAGTAGGCGTGTCAAAGTTATTTTTGCGAATGAGTACAACTGAGGTGTTTCAATATAGGCCTTTATTATTCCAAAATCTTTATTAGTAGAGAAATTATATGAATTTTAGTTAAAGCGTTATATGGGAGGTGGGCGTAAAAGTGGGCGTGGCACATTGATTTGCCGTTACAAAAAAGCGTCTCACCAAAAAGCAAAGTGTGCAAAATTTCAGAGTCCTACATCCAATTTTGTTGCTTTTATGACGTTTTTGTTTTTAAATATACCGAAAAATACACTGTGCGGTAAAAATTTTCGTACATTTTGATTCATAACTCCTCTCCTAATGCATAGATTTAGACAATTTTCAAGGGAGAATATTGTCTTTACCCAGGAAATATATATTTGAAGTTTCATGAGTCTACGTTAAGGCGTTTGGACACAATTCCATTTTATTCGATGTTCGAAGGACACGGTTTTTTCTACCTACTCTTGCTTTTCGAGCTATAACTCCCTTCCTTATATTCCGCTTTAGCCCATTTTCAATACCAAACAAACCTTGTCTATAAGAAAGATTTTGGCAAAATTTGAGCCCCCTAGCTTTTCGGTGCGACCTCTATCGTGCTTTCAACAGACGGACGGACGGACGGACATAGCTAGATCGTCATAAAATCAAACCCTGATTCAGAATATATATACTTTATGGGGTCTAAAATGGATATTTCGATGTGTTACGAACGGAATTACAAAATGAATATACCCCCACCATTTTTTTGGTGGCGGGTATAAAAATGCAGTTAAGCTTTAAGTGGCGTTCGCACATTTTTCTCACACACACAGAGCACAATGGGTTTTACAGCTACAAAAGGAACTAAATTCACATTTATTTGAATGAAAAAAAACAAAATATTCCTATAAAAACCAGTTTAAGTGTGCATGGTGCTTAAGAGAAACTCTTCAGCTTTTGTACAAGTTAAATACATTTTTTTATAGTTTTCAATATCCTTTAGGGAATCAAATCGTATACAGTTTTTGTATGCGCACCTCCAGCTCTTTGGTTAAACTCTCTCTAGCTCTGTGTCTGCATGTGTGTTGATTTAATAAATTTTTAATTTCTTTTTAACGATGTTTTTAATTAAAAAAATGTATTTTTTATTTGTGTATTCTCTTCTTGAGAATTCACTGCATGTGTACTTTGGCGTTGATTGATTTGCTTAGCTGGAGGTTGTTAGTAAGTAGCTTGTCCTCCCTGGAGGTTATGTTTTAATAAATCAATTAAATATTATGACACACTGTATTGGGTTAATTGAATTTCATAAAGAGGTATTTGATATGAGTATTTGTTTTAGAATGAAAAGTTTTAATTTACTGCGATTCAATTATTTATAAAGAATTGAGAAAAAAGCTTTTTTGCAAACTATCGGTCATATTAAATTCGTTTAACTTCAAATTACTTTTTACATTTTATTTATTCAAACAATGTTTAGGTAATAATAAATACAACATTTTGTTTTAATCCTTTCGTGTTGATTTTTTGTAACATTTTATTTATTTTTTAATTATCTTTTTCAAAACACCTTTATGTGTAATTAATTTTTATTATTCATCCACCAAAAAGCAGATGTTTTGTTTAATTCGTATGAGAACTTAAAATAAATTTAAGAGCCTTAATTAACACTATTTAGCATTTAAAGCAACAAAGATGAAACTAAATTAAAAGACTTAGAAAACGATGTACTGCAAAGGTCTTAAGTCTTTATTAGCACGCCTGACAACAAAACAAAACAAAAGACTTAAGCAACGAACTTTTTTTTTTGAACCAAAACAAGCAGTAACAAATAAAATTTTAATATTTTGTGCTTAAATTAAATAAATAATAGTTATTTAAGTGAGTGGCATTTCAGTTAAACTTTAAGTTATTTTTAATGACTTTGTGCTCTATTAAGTACGATGGCGTGTTACAAATATTAATGCAAATCAACTAAAATTTAAACAGAAATTTAAAAAAATTTGGCAACAAAATATTAATATTTAATTAAGTTTATACAAAAAAATGCACCCTTTTAAAAATTGCTAATTAGCTAATTAACATTAACAACAATTGCAAATAAATTTACGATTTTTGTTTCTCTCTGTGGCTGAGTAATTTAAAGGATGATATAAAATGTTGATCTAAACTCAAATTGTACAACTTTTAACAGCAAGTAATTTAGTAATCTTGTGCAGTATTTTTTGGCAATTAATTTGCAGGGGTAATTCTGTAAAAGTCTTTAGGTAGACACGCGCACTTTCTTGTTATAATTAGGGGGTTATTAAAGAAAGTCAAAAGAAGTGGTATTCACTAATAAAAAAAATTTATATGCAGACCTGCACCATGTGAAATTAAACAATTTTAGTTCCACTCACAAAATAATATTCATAATTGCACATGAGTGCGACTGTGTGTGTGTGAATGAGTAGCCAGGCAGCAATTTGTATGGGAAGTTTTTAAACAATGCTCAACGCACTTTAAGCAGTCCCATTAAAAGTCACGAAAATATTTGTTTAAGATTGTGTAAATATAGGTTTTAAGTTTCTGGTTTTATTTACCTTTTAGTATGACAGTCATGGAATTTTGTAAATTTTCGTCCTTAAGCTCTGCTTTTAGGACTCCAGTTTGTGTTGCTTAAGGTACAATTTTACGCTTTTTCTTGTAACAACTCAACTAAAGTATAGAAAATATTCAGAGTATAATGTGAATTTTTTTAACAATAAATAGATAAACAATTGGAATTTGTTTATAATTTATTAAAGTTTATCATGTTTAAAAACTGACAGAAAATTGCAGATTTTTGAAAAATTTAAAAAATTCGAAAGGATGTTGTAAAAATATTATTTTTTTTTTAAACTTTGAAAAACTTTATAAAAAAAGGGAAAATTCTTCTTCTAGTTACAGCAACACTTTTAAAAAAGCCGATGTGTACAAAGAAGTTATTTACCTCAGCAGAAATTCTTCAAGGTTAATGCAGTTTGATCATCTACCAAGTGTTATACATATGTAACTTTGCATATGATCCGGGCAGCCTGTCATGAACATTGATACACATTTTACGTTGAAGCTATGTAGAATCAATTTAATCTTGAACTAGATTAAGGACAAATGCAATATTGGAAACAATTCTTCGGCTTTGTAACGTGAAAAATGACTTCCATGTGACAGTAAGTTTATATTAGAATTCCAAAAGAGCATACGAATGCAGAACAGCAAAAATTGTGTTTGGACTGATTCAATATTTTAAATAAAGACACCATATTCCGGATCCTTAATTACTAGGGCCGAATCACTGCATACGTGATCCAATAACATTTTTCGTAATTTTTGTTTTTGAGATTACCGCATTCGTTATCGAACAAGAACAATCGAAATTTGAGATTATAGCATACGATAACGAGTGTATAAGCAAGTACCAGCTGTCTATATTTGACTCGTAATTGTATGTGAAAAAATAACGAAGAAATTTAAATTTTTTAAGATAATTAAAATTAAATTAATTATAGTAATTTCGTAGGACCAATATTAATAAAATAAACGGAAAGCAAAAAGATGTTTTGGCCCGGCACATGACTGAGCATCCCAATTTGGCTAAAAATTTATTGCCAAATTGTAGCCAAGGTAATGCAACAGCCAAAAGATTACGGGAGGAACTTTCTATTAACATTAATTCCTATGGACCACCAACAAAGTTTTTTTAGTTATTGGACTTCTTTCTATATCCACAATATTTTATTTCACAATAATTAATTGAATGAGACGCAAAAAATTTGTTCACAATCATGGTACAATAATAACTAGATAATCTCGAAGCGCCAGCTGATAATTTTTTTATTTGCTTGTTTCGTGATATGATCTGTCAAGTCACACACATTACCGAAATATTTTGCTGCCATCTGCATATTATTGTACCATATTTACAATAAACATAAAATGACAAAACATAGTTTTTGAATCTATTACAATAATGTAAAACAAATCTAGTACATTTTGTAAAAAAAATTCGATACGTTAGCTATCGAATGCAGTAATCCATCCATTCAATACCTGACGAAATTGTATTCGATACGAAAGCCTATTCGATCACAAATGCGATAATTCGGCCCGTGATCTATATTCCAGTAAAGGTCTTACAAATGACGTGATTAAATATTTTTGTTACGTAAAAATGATTGAATTATAGAATGAATCAATATACAGAATATCATAGATTTGAATTTTGTTAAATTCAACTCCTTAGGATTGACACCAAATAAAGTAATTATCCAAGTTAATTTGGAGATAAAAACTGTCCTCATCATTTGTAGTTTATGTATAAAATTAATAGCCTTTGAAAGATCATTTACAAGATGGGACCGAGATGACTGCCCTGTGGAACACCAAGAGTTACTTCAATATATCATTATAGAAAAAGCACATTGATTTCGATCATTTAAATAAGAACTAAATACAGAGTGGGCATTTACAATTTTAAATTTGAATCGCCTAGGAAAAAAACTACTGAATATTATTTAAAATTTCTGATTTCATTGTAAAGGTTGAACTTTGTCATTTAAGAGTGGAATACAATTTCATTCACATGACTATCACAAGTACTACAGTATTTCATCCGACTATGCCATTTTTTTTTCTCAAAGAAGTGCAAGAAATGTTCAGCTTCTGAGAATGATGAAGAGTTAATGTTGATGGATATTCTGGCACATTCACAGCCACAGCAGCAATGCTTTTCATTGAACGCACCAATGAAGAACGTATAAGGGTTGCTTTGTCCAACAGCGAGCCATTTTCATGAACATGACGCACAAGGTGAACTGAAGGTCGATCTCTGCTCGCAAATTGTCTAAATAATTTTCTTACAAATTGAATTTTTATTTTGTTGAGCTTTTCTGTTTAAATTAATATTTTTAATCAGGCTTGAGTTCATATTTAACATTCTTTATTTTTACAAAGAATTTTTTTAATTGTAATAAATGAAAGAATAAATCTTTAAAAATTATATTTTTACCGACACTAGCCGAGTGGAATGCATTTTCGAAACCAGATACGATTTTATCATCAGCACATGTTGGTTGTAAATATCATCTATCTAACTTCAAATTATTTTGTAAAGTTTCCAACCGATTTGTCAGTTTTTTTCAACAATAGTTTCGAGACCAGGGGGAAAATTACAGCATTCGAACGTGATCGAAATTTTAAAATTCTTATTAGAACTTATATACCTACAGCACAGCGAACTCGATCGTTCAAGTCAAATTTCGATCGTGATCAAATGCCGTAATTTAACCCCAGGGTTTATATTTTGGCATCTTTGCTGTCTTTATAATTTTTGCCGATTAGTCCCCAATTTGTCCAGACTTCCTTACGAATAGCCCTACAGGCATAACATATCCAAATATATATATATACAAATAGTAGCAAGCGTGTTTATAATTTATTTTAGGGTTACAAATATTTTTGATTTTTATCGTGTTAATATTCATACATTTCAGAAAATTATGGGGAGATTGTGTTGGATATCCATAGCGATTCTATTTCGGATATTTGCAAAACATTGATGCCACATAGAAGTCTGTGCAACATATGGGGGCTTCTGAAAGAAAATTTCAACTAACATATGGACATTGCTCGATAGACTCCAATAGTCGTAAGCTTTAAGAAAATATAAACTTTATGGAGTTGCAAAATTAAACCTTTGGCAAGGAGTATTAAAATACTTACACAATTTTTAAAAAATTTACTAATATGAAAATTTTTTTAAAAAACAAGTAAGAGCGCTATATTCGGCCGTGCCTTCACAACGTGTAGTCATGCAATAACAGTAGTTTGTATTACCATTCATCCCGTATGAAATACGTACAAACATATAAAAACACACATATATAAAAACATCCCATTGTAAAATTATAAATTGACGTATGTATGTAAAAAAAAATAAAAAAAAAAAAATTAAAAAAAAAGTTATAAAAAAAATTTTAAAAAAATTAAAAAAATTTTAAAAAAAAATTAAAAAAAAAAATAATTAAAATATATATAATAAATATAAAACAAAAAAAAATAAAAAAAATAAAAATAATAAAAAAAAAATTTAAAAAAAAAATTTTAAAAAATATATAAAAAATTATTTTTGGCTCGGCTGGGATCGAGGCCACGGTTACTCTAACCAGTATACACGTTTGTGTGTATGTATGTTGTTGTTGTAATGTTGTTTTTGTGAAAAAAAATCGAGGTGGCCGTGGGTTTTTGCTAAAATCTCAGTTGTTTATGCACCGATGTTTCTGATTTTCAATACCGATCTACTCCCGAATATTTCCAATATTTTAATACCTCACCCGGGTCTCAGCGATATCGGGGGGCTTCAAAAAGTTGATTTCAACATACACACGGACAGACGGTCAGACGGACAGACTGACAGAGCTTAATCGACTCCCCTATTCATAAGCTTTCAGAAAATATATACTTTATGGGGTCGGAAATGAAAATTGTAGAAATTTCACACGGAATGAAGGGTATAAAAAGAGAAAATTTAAAAAAAAATAGTACATATATACTTAAAATATCTTCTAAAAATAACAAATTTTCGAGAATATCGTTCAAGTAGCACATTTTTTAAATTATATATAAATAAGAACATTGTAATAATGCGTCAGCCCATATAAGATGACCTACAATACATATATTCTTCATCTGCTTTAAGTGGAAAAGAAAAACTTTTAAAAAATTTTACACATGATGTTAAAAATCAACAAAAGAAGTACATTTCAGCAAACATCTAGACAGCGATGACGACAGAAAAAAAGTAACAACAACAAAAATTACAAGCTTAAACTTGAAATGTTGTGCATTGAATGATTATGAGTAACGGTGTGTTTTTTTTTCAGTGACTGACCACAAACATATGCACCTGAAAATAACTTCCAGAAAAAAAAGAGACCAACATACAAACACACTATCGATTCGCTGCAATTGGAGGACAAAATGACAAAACCGAATATGCACCAAGTTGGAGAGTTTAATCCAACAATAGTTTTTTGGCACCAGCCAGAGCATATAAAAAAGAAAACGCAATAGAATATTTTGTAGAAAATTATCTAAATCGTAGTTTCAGTTAATTTTCTGTAAAAAGCAAAATTAAAAATTTGAATTAAAAAAAATTATTTAAAAAACGTTTTTTTTTTAAATAAAAGCTTTAAGCAATTTGATATAGAAAACACATTTGATTAACTTTAGTTCAAATAACTCATTGTTTAAAAAGTTTTAAGAAAACTTATAAATTAAATTTAACTAATATAAAATTTGCTTAAAAAAAAATATTTATAAACATTTTTATGTAAAAAAAAAATTTACCACAATATGTCGCTGGGTTACTGATTGAAAATGTCCTTCATTGTATCACTTCATATTAATTCATTTTGGTATTATAAAGTTAAAAAAAAAAAAAAAAACTATAAAATATTTTTTAACCGGCTACAGTTTTTGTTGTAAATATAAGAGTTGCCAATGGTACCATTGTTCAATCCAAACGAAATAAATATCAAAGACATGTACAGAATTTTTTGTTCAGTAAATTAAATATTTAAAAATTTAACGTTATATGTTTTTGTAGTTTTTTTTTGTAGACTTTTGTGGTAAGAATGTAGGAACAAGCGAGCGCTTCAGTGTGGAATGATGACAAAAAGGGTGTTGCTGTTTTAACGTATTGTTGCATGGTTTATGGACATTAAATGCTTTACTTATAACAGCATTGAATTATTGTTGATTTTTTTTTTTTTTGATTATTTTTACTTTTTTTTGTGTAATTGTTACTACGGTTTTTTTGCGATTTTTTTGTGTTGCAAGTGAAGTCATTAACATTAACATGAAATTTGTGAATTAATCAAGAAATGCTTGCTTTGATGTAGAAAAAGAAAAAAAGAAACGCCAAAAGTAAAGAAATGTTAAGTTTTAAAAAAGTCAAGAGAACTTTCTAAAACGACAAATGAGTAAGTGAAATGAAAATTTTATGTTCATGCTCTTCCAGCGACTTGAAAATGAAGAAGTAACTTGAAAGAATAATCAATTTCAAGAAGAGTTTCAAAGATTTGGGAAACATTTCAACTGTGTTTTACCCTCAATGCTTTAAGTACCTTACTGTATACATTCCATCAAAATAAATAAGAGTGCTGCATATAATACTTTATAATGGTATATTAGCCAAGTCCGGCGCGCGTTACTGAAAAAAAAAATGCATTTTGAATTTTAATTAAATATCAAATGCAAGAAGCTAAAAAATACAATTTTTTATTATATGCGTAGCCTTGCTCACTTTCCTAGTCACGAAATTATTTAGTCATGACAGCTCAATGTGTGTGCAAAGCTTCAGAAAAATCGGTCAACTGCAAGTAGCTAAAGATGATAACTAATTTTTTATGGGCGGAACCCTGCCTACTTTTTACCACCCATAAACACTCCCTGGAATGTGTACAACAACTTGCCAAAGTTTGACTCGGATCGGTTTTACAGTTTCGGAGTCTATAGCTAACACGCACACACACACACACAGAGTTTCACTTTTATATATATAGATAGAAGATAGATATAGATTTTTTAATTTTTTTTCTTTACATTCTACTTGTCAAGTCCTTTCATTTAAAACCCTATATTGAGTTAAAAAATCAGCCAATTGGATTTTACACTTTATAATAGTTAATTGTATTCTATCGGTCAAGCCCCTTTAGCTTGATACCAATATTGTAAGTTATATAGGACAAAGCCGTGATAGATCCTAATCCTATGCTACACAAAATGTAAAAAGCCATATGCACACATACACATGTGCACTTTGGTTACATTTTTTAAAACAGTCGTAGTGGCTGCATGCGGTAAGATTTTTCTATGACACGAAATGTATTTTAGTCCAAAAATGCAAATAAAACACATGTGACCGAAGTGGTTACATTTATGCTCTATGATGACGTCATAATAACGTCACAGCCACATGCCTATGTGGCTCTTTACATTTCGTGTACTACAGGCTTTAGATGGGCGTAACGACTTAAAAAACTAGGCCTTTGAAATAATATCAAAAGAGATGGGTGTGATGGTGGAAGTGATAAATGAATTAGAAATTTACACAAACCACATACAAAGGAGAAACATTCAAATTAATAGAAAGAAAATCTTGTTGTACAGCGAAATAATTATACGCAAGCTCACTACCATGGTATGAAGGAAATTAAAGTTGACACTTTGACCGCATTTTGAAAATAAACTTGCATTCGCATGTGTAAAAAAAGAAGCAAATTTAAAAAGATTCAACTATTTCGAAGAAATTTTCGCTAATAATACGAATACAACACTTGCATGCCACTAATTGCATGCGTAAGTGCAGAATAAGTGTAAAAATGTCCATAACTTTTTAAAAACCTTGGTAACGTTAAAAGTTTTTCTTGATATTAACATTCCCACCATTATAAAATTACAGTTTTTTTCTATTTTACTACCAGTCTATTCTAAACAACTTTTGTATATGGATTTTCTATAAACGTTTTAAAAATTTTATTAAATCTAAATTCTACTATCCTGGGAACTTGTCAATAACACCTGCAATTTAATAATGTCCTTTCACATTCCTTTTTTGTATGATATATTTTATTTTTTCTAAAAATTAACAGGACTTCTTTCTAAACAGGCATTAAAAAAGGACACAAATTGAATGACTAAATTTTTTTATTGTTGAGAAAAAAAAAAAAATGTCACATGTATTAAATTCTCTTTGAGTAAATGATATATGAGAATATGGAATAGAAATAAAAGATGTATTTGTTTTACCACACACACACACACATCAGCACTAGAGTAGACAGATTATTAAATTAAATCGATACGTATTGTTTGCAGGATGAGAAAAGCCGAAAGAACAATAACGTAAAAATTAGTTGTTGTACACCTGATTAGATGGTGTCTTTGTTTCTTGTATTTCGATTGTTTGAAATATTTCAATTTAATTTGAAAATATCATTCGATTTAGTATAGCTTTTGTTCTCTACAAAAAAACACATGCACTCTTTTGTGAAATGCATCTAAAATGAAAATTTGCAGCTGTATGGTGAAACAATATCTTAAAAAATTGTTCCTGTTATTATTTTTATTTTAAAATTTCCTTTAAAATATTATTTTTGAAAAATTTCACATAAAAAGAAAACTTTTGAAAAAATTCCCATAAAAGAAAATTTTTGAAAAATTTCCTATAAAAAGAAAATTTTTGACAAATTTCCTATAAAAAGAAAATTTTTGAAAAATATAAAAAGAAAATTTTCAAAAAAAAATTTCCTATAAAAAGAAAATTTTTGAAAAGTTTCTAAAAAAAAGAAAATTTTTGAAAAATTTCCTAAAAAAAATATTTGTTGAAAAATTTCCTATAAAAAAGAAAATTTTTGAAAAATTTCCTATAAAAAGAAAATTTTTGAAAAATTTTCTATAAAAAGAAAATTTATGAAAAATTTCCTATAAAAAAAAAATTTTTGAAAAATTTCCTATAAAAAGAAAATTTTTGAAAAATTTTCTATAAAAAGTAATTTTTAAAAAAATTTTCTATAAAAAGAAATTTTTAAAAAAATTTTCTATAAAAAGAAATTTTTTAAAAAAATTTTCTATAAAAAGAAAATTTTTGAAAAATTTCCTATAAAAGGAAAATTTTTGAAAAATTTCCTAAAAAAAAAAATTTTTTTGAAAAATTTCCTAAAAAAAAATTTTTTTTTTTTAAATTTCCTAAAAAATAGAAAATTTTGAAAAATTTCCTATAAAAAGAAAATTTTTGAAAAATTTCTTATAAAAAGAAAATTTTTGAAAAATTTCCTTAAAAAGAAAACTTTTGAAAAATTTCCTTTATAAGATTATTTTTGAAAAATTTCCTATAAAAAGAAGATTTTTGAAAAATTTCCTATAAAAAGAAGATTTTTGAAAAATTTCCTATAAAAAGAAGATTTTTGAAAAATTTCCTATAAAAAGAAAATTTTTGAAAAATTTCCTATAAAAAGAAAATTTTTGAAAAATTTCCTATAAAAAGAAAATTTTTGAAAAATTTCCTATATAAAAGAAAATTTTTTGAAAAATTTCCTATAAAAAGAAAATTTTTGAAAAATTTCCTATAAAAAGAAAATTTTGAAAAATTTCCTATAAAAAGAAAATTTAAAAAATTTCCTATAAAAAGAAAATTTTTGAAAAATTTCCTTTAAAAAGAAAATTTTTGACAAATTTCCTTTAAAAAGAAAACTTCAAAAATTTCCTTTAAAAAGAAAATTTTTGAAAAGGGAAATTTTTTTAAAAATTTCCAATAAAAACAGTAGTAAGTTAGGGCCAAATTTCATTTCAAATACATTAATTTTTTCTCCAATTGTTGAACAAGACAAACTTTTCTCTCATACCAAAATATCTTAAGCAAATAAGTGGTACACATGTGTTAAGTTACACAAAATATTTTTTGTTTGTTTCCCATTGTTAAAGTGAAATTACTTATATCCTCTAGCTAAACTTTTGACATCATCGTAAACATTAAATGACTTCAGCAGTAACACAACATCTTCATCTTCACTCCATGGCAATATGCAATAGTGTTATAATCACTGAAATAAATAAAAAGTAAAAACTTGTCATAGAAAATTAAGAAGAAAAAAAAAACAAGATCTAGATTGAAGCGAAAAAAAAATAAGTGAAATGTAGTAACTAGTTAAAAAAAATATAATAATAATTGAACAAATAAAAAACTATTGTCGTAAGTATTTGCTTTAACTTTTGGAAACGAAACTATATTTCTATGAACATTGGCCGCAGGAAGAAACTACTAAATTGATATAAATACTTGACTTAGAGAAAATGTTATAATGAAGTGAAAAAAGTAAATCTTTAAATGAAGCTGAAACTCACAAGTGTTTGTTAATCAAAAAGTTAAATACAAATACACACATTCACACAGTTTTTATAACTTACAACATGTTTGTACGAGATGATTTAAGGAAATTGAAAACCAACTACTGTTTGCTGATGCCTTCACACATCCATTTATACTTCGATTTTGTGACAGTGTTGATAATAACTTAATCAACTTTAAATTTGAAATAGTAGATCTTTTAAGTAAATAAAAATTTTTGGAAAAGCACACTGACTGACTGACTATTTGTATACGATTCAAAAAAGAAGATTAAACCATTTAACTGGATATAACGACGATAATGACAATTATACGTAAAAAACAACAGCAACAACAACAACAGCTTTGTAGTAATTACACCAAATTTTAAAGAAAAAAAGCAAAAGAAAACAACAAAACATGTTAGTTAATTATGCTAACAGGAGGAAAATCTTAAAAATTAAATTAAATACTTGAGAAAATCTACAGTCGGTCAATAGTGATTTTAATTAATCACAACTGAAAGTTGAAAAGAGTTAAGTGTAATTTATTTAAACTCATACATAGGGATCTAACCAAAATATTGTTATTGCATCTTAAAAAGAGTTACAAGCAAGATTATTGAAATATAGTAAAGGGCCTGATGATATCTGCACGTATCAATCTTACATCTCCAAGTTTAAATGTACAAATGATTAGTTTTACATTTCAGCTTTCAAAAGCCTCACAAAGCGTCCCTTGAACTCAATGACTAAGAAAAATATTTGACAAAGCTTTCTTTGATGCTCTAATTTTTAATACTGATTAGCAAATGGAATAATGGAATATATTTCCAGTTAAAAAACTGACTATACCTTTTACATAATTGAATTTCATTAGACACTGTGTATCGACACCATAAATGAATTGATTTTTGTTTTTTAGTTGCAGAAAAACTTCTAAACTATATATTCGAGTGCTGATAAAAAACGAATCATATGATTGGATAGTTTATATATAAATATGATTAAACATTTTATAATTTAGTTTGCTTTCCAGATCGTGCGACTTAGTTCTGCTATTTTCTTTTCGACTTACTTTACCGAAGAGTAAAAAAAATGCACGTCATTGCTCAAAGCAAGCCTTTAATTTATATGAGGCTGACTAATTGAAGAAAAAATTTTTTTTTTATCCGTGTTACATGCAGAGCCACGGCGGTTATTTGAACGATCTTATACTCTATACAGGGGTCTTTAAATTAAAAACATAGCTTTGGCTTACACCTCGCTCACAATGTGTTTTATTTCATTGTTTTAAAACATACCCCGTCTTTACTGAACCCCATTATATCATCCCCGAAACATTTAGATATAGACTATAAGAAGGTTAAACTGTAGCATAGCAAATAATTCAAAAGTCCACTTCAATTGAATTTTGACATTTGGGTTCCTTCAAAATTTTCTTCAATCATATACTGTGATATTCGTAAAAAAATTTTCGTTATTACTTTTAAAGCTTAGGTTCTTCACCTGTGGTGCCCAAGGGAATTTGTCATTCCTTTTGTTTTTTCTACAATATTCAGTCGACTAAGCAATGTCCATCTGTCCATATGTTGGTTCAAATCAACTTTTAGATGCAACCACACGTTGCACAGACCTTTTTGCGGTTTTAATCTTTTTAAAATGGTGCAAAAATTATTTGTGTTTGAAATTTAGTACAATTGCTCCATAGTTTTCTGAGATATGAGCAAATAAACACGACTGCCTCTGTTTTTTTCCATGTTTTTAAAACTTAAATAAAAATTTTCCCACCCTGGAATAATTTATAGGCACCTTTGTTTCTCTTTGTAGATATGATATGCCTCTAGCGGAATTCGTGAACAATTTTGGAGAAATCGATTACTTATCGGTAATGTTAAAGGCAAACAATTTTTAGAAAAAAAATTTTATATACCCAAATTAAAATTTCTTTCTTTCAGCTTTTAGACAATCAAGAGGGTCAATAGGGGTATCAAATTGAAGGGTTTGACTAGTGCAAAATAATACATTATAAAATAAATAAAGTAAATGATGGTGAAGGGTATTGTCAGATTAGGCACGGCTGAATGTAGCACTGATACTTGTTGTTTTCCAAATTGATGGTTTGTTGTTTGCTAAGCATTAGTCGGTATAGTGCTGATTACTTACGTCAGTCACAGTTCTAAATTTATTAAGTATTTAATCACCTACTCTGCACTCCGAAAAATTCCAAGATTTAGCTCTGTGTGACAATAGTACTTATTTAGGTATGTGGAGATATTGCCAACTGTTGAAGTAAAATACCATATTAAGGCCTGGTGGGACCTTGTTCCTTATCTTATTTGCTTGGTGTAAGCTAGAAAATCTTGGTGTAAGAACGTATTTTCACTAACGTCTGCACAATTCGGTATCAGAATATCCCAGATACTAACTGACTACTAATGTTAAGATAAAAATTTGAATATTGCCTCCATTTACCCGTCAAATGACTTAATTGTGAATTATGATGTCTGACGTTCCATTAGCTCAAAACTTGTGTTTTTCTATAAGAGGTATTTCATACTTTTTATTGAATCTTCTCTTACTTCAAAGTACATAAAAGATTCTAAACGTCTTATCCTAGTTTATAAATTTTGTATGAAGCTAAGATTAAGACCTAAATTTGAAGCTGTCAGTGGATCAAGTCGGTAATGGTTGTTATGTTTGTCTATCAAGAAATCGTGTATCCTGAGGAATTATATCTTGGTGTTTTGCTTTCTCGATGTTATTTCATCTACGTGTATTCAAGTGCTAATAATACCTTTTACTGGTGCCTTAATTAAGCGAATTTGGTTTGCTTGCTGTACAACGTTTATCGGGATAAAGGTTGATGAAAAACCATTTGTCACCCAGTGATTGTTCTAATCCTGTCGTAAATTAACCTCTTACCTCTAGCAGGAAAAAAATTAGCTCAAGCTGCCGAGCAAGTTGTTTTTTCTCTGTTTTCATAATATTTACAATGGTGGTTATAGGTAGGTCACAAATTCGGGTGCCCAAAGTACCCTCTAACACCCATACTCAGAGACCACTGTGGCACCTTGTATTTTTTTGGTAAAAGAAAGAATATAAAGACATAAGAAGAAATGCCTTATTAGAAATAAAGTAAACTAAGTAAAGAATGAAAAAAACCTGTGGCAAAACAGTCCTCCACTCCACTCTCCACTGACCGCCCGATTCCTATGAACCATACAATGATATTCTCTGGTTTAAACTTCTTTCAGTTTTTAGTGGAATCGCTTACTGGTTCTGTAACCTTGGGCAGTGACAATAAGCTCTCCCGTTTCTATATCTTCTTTGTATAGTAGTCCGGAATATTATGATCCTATTTCATGATCCCAGGCTTTAAAAATGTCCTAATACTGGCCTTTAGTTGTACCTTATTTAGGGGCAGTAGAGGTGATGACAAAACCAATTGAATTAAGCTAGTAAAAGGTGCCTTCAAGATTAACCTCCGAGCCTAAACTGTTGCAAGTGCAGCCATATCTCTTACGGTAAGAAAGTTTATCAAAATTTACGACTTTTGTTTTCAACTGAAAAAATTAATTTGGTTTTATCTGGGTATATGCTTAAACCTTTCGTTTGGGAATTGATTAACCCTAAAAGCCTTATTTACCCATGTAACAGATAACTAGTTTAAAACTGATTAATGTAAAGTTTTCCTGTAGGGTATTCTCGTCATTATATATAACAAGTATTCTCCTCTAAATAGTCAATAGTTAGTCAACAATAAAATAAATAAATTCAAAATGAAAACATTTCATTATCTAGAGTAAATGACTATCAGCAAATAATGCTTTCCATTGATATCTGACTGCTCCCATATGTTGATTATGATGTTATAATTATTTTTTTTTTTGTATTTAAATTCTATATGTTGTCTTGTCCAAAACAAGCAAGTCAACGTCTCTGTCGCAACTCTTACGTAGAAGCAACCGTACAAATGATGTGAAAAAATTGAAAGTAAATAAGGATGCTAATGGCTTAAGCAAATATTTGTCACCATATTATAGTTATAGTTTTCTATTTATATTTTTGTTTACTAAAGTCTATGGGATCTAAAGACACATGTTGCTTAGAAATACCAGATTTACTTATTTTATTAGATTTCAGAAGGAAAAAAAATACATCTTTGCTGTTTCACTTAAGCTACGTTATTGCTTTTGTGCCGTCTTAATTAAGAGGCACTGTTTGCTGTTTCTCTTTTGTAGCAGTTTTTACTCAAGCAGGAAAGAAGGTGATAATTAAATAATTCTACATTCAGCTGTTTTGCTCTTGATGTCTTAATTTAACGTAAGACCAGGTTAATGCGGGCATTATTTGCTATTAACAGAGCACTACGGTAGTTGGTAAAGTGTGTTTCTTTTACGACAATATTAACAGAAAATTGTAACAATATATTAACTAGGAAATATTGAATTGTTTTTCGGCCCGTGGTGTATACAATGATGTAGCGGGTGATTAATTGATAGGTTTGTTTTACAGATAGAGCGCAACTGGTGTCATATCGTTATTGATTTTTTTTTTGAGATGTGCCAAAACTAACAATTAGACTCACAATTAGTTTGAGTAAAAAGTTAAAGCCACTCTTGTTGTTGTTTCTCCATCTTCTTATTCATACTTCATGTTGCTTTTAAGTTGTGTAGAAAAGTTCTTCGTCCCTGTAGAAGTATTTGCATGTTTAGCAAATTGCAGTCAGTGTCTTTTATTTTTTGCATTCAGTTATACTCGTTGCTATCATATGCTTTAGTTTTTTTCTTTACTTGCAACTATACACTGGGGAGTTTCTTGCCAATGCTGGTGTTTTTAGTTTTTGTTGTTTGTAACATGCAATGACATATTAAAGCATGTCGTTGTCTATGAAGTTCTTTTAGTGTTTCTATTTAAGTGTTAACTATGTTACCATTTTATAAAGTGATCTACGCTTTAAAGGTGGCAGACTATCTGAGTGTCTGCCCGGTTGTGAGCTTGTGGGTTTTTTTTCTCCATCAGCATCTTTCAACAACATGCGGTGCTCTATATTTGAGTAATTTTTTTTTTTTCATTTTATTTCTATTTATTTTTTATAAAGTTGTTGTTCTACTGACTGGGCAGGGAAAAGAGAAAAAATATTGTCTACCGGTTATTTAGTGTTAATTGATTAGGCGTTAACAGTGACTTTAATGGATTTTTATTGATGGTTTATAGATAATTTATGGGAAAAAGAGTTGAGTGTCACAAATCATAGTACTTGCGGCAGAAGTTTTTTTATATTTCAAGACAAAAGAGGTGATTGGGTCTATATAATTATCAAATAGATATAATTATAGTTTCAGGTTTTACATATAGAATTAGGTTTATTTTAAAATGATAATAAAAATTTTCCCAGACTTAAGTTACGCTTTAGAGAAGTGGTGCTTAAGAATTTGTTAAAATTTATTAAAATTCTAACAGTAATAAGAAGAATTTCTAACAGTAACTGAAGCTAATAAATGAATTAAAATGAACTTTAGGCTAAGGAACAGTTCAGTTATAAAAATAACAGAAATAAAGAAGATTAGAAAAACACCATCAAATGACTTATAAACATTTGAAATGAAATTAAATGAAAATATTTGTTTGAAAAAACATTTTTTTAATTTATTTTCTGTTAGGAAATTGTGTTTTTTTCGCAAAATAAATTTAAAAAAATACAAATGATTGAAATAAATATTTTTTAAACAGAGTTTAGTTCAGACACTGTTTTGCCAAACAAAAGACTTAAGACACATGCAGGTGTTTAGTTAAATTTTTAAAAGAGAAAATTATGACGAAGAAGAAGAACAAATTTTCTTCATAATTAATTTCCAAACAAAAAAAACTCAGTTTTAATTATGACACCCAAAACCGTAAGGATGAAAAATGCACTTGACCTTTTGCAACAACAACAGATTTTTTTATTTTACGATTTCATGGAAAACACAAGTAAAATGTTGGAGAAAATTAAAGCCAAAAACACAGAAAACTCTTTCACTCTGTATTATTTTTTATACACATATTGACATAGACCTATACAAATATTAACAACAATTTCAGTAACAATAACCAGAGATAGCAACACAATTACATAGAGACTATTAACATCTTCATCATCGACATGTTGTGTGACCTTTTGAAAAAAATGTTACCAACACAGTCTTTCTTAAAAGTAAACCCAATGAACAATATAAAACGAATTTGATTTCTGCTATTTTTACTAGAGTCTATATGAGCACAAGTTGATCTTAATAAGTATGTCGGCAAAGGTGTTTGGACGGTTGACATGATAAGCGACTTTTATGTCTGAGAATATTTTAGAAGTTTAAAAATATTTTATTATTTTTTTTGAGCTTAATTTGCTGATTCTCAGTTAATTGTAGGAATAAGTAAGGATGTATAAAGATTTTTTTTTGAAAACGTAGAAACTTATAGTGGCGAAATTATTTTTTTTTTACAAATGATTGGACCATTTTCGGTTGTTTTGAGTTTTGTTTGGCAATTTATCATCCATAGGCGCATGACAGAGGAACGGTTATATTTAAAAAAAATTTATTATTCTTTAATTCAGCAAACTTATTGGGTGTTCTGATAAGGATTTTTTCGAGTAAATGGTTACTACAAGATATAGAATTGCCATAATAGAAGCGATGCTAATCATCCAGCGTTTCTTCATTAGTTAAAATTCAATTTTTTCTGACCAAAATGTAAATGTTTTTATTTTCATCTTTGGCATGCTAAAATGTAATTGTTTTAAAGATTAAAAACACTTCACACAAATCAAAAGAAAATTTATTTGTTTTACGGTTATTTATAACAAATTTGTTTAGCTATAAATAAAATCCTTTTGAAAATTGTGAGCAGGACATTTAAGGTGTTTGGTCAAAACAATGCTTTAGCAATTAGGAAAAATAAAATTAATTAAGATTTAAAGGGATATTTAAATTAAATGTAAATGTTTTAACATGTTTTAAAGAATTTTGAAAAAAAACAACAGATAGATTTTTACTTTTGAAATAAATATCAAAATTAGTCTAAAAATAGTTTCTAGCCAATAGAATATTATTCTTCAAGTATGTGCTGCAGTAATTGACTAGTTGACTGGTTTTCAAAATAAATTTATTTTTATGAGGCAACTTAAGCATTAAACACTCTGGTCTCTTTTAGTTATATATTTTAAAAAGAATTCCGAAGCGGTAAAGGAAATATCTATTTTGACTTGTATTATTAACTTTCATAAAGATTACATTGAATATCAAGAAGAAAAATACTACTGGGTATAAACCACCACTAAACAAAGGAAGTTATTTTCATTTTGTCATTCTGTGTAAAACACATCGAAATATCCATTTTTGACCCCATAAAGTATATATATTCTGAGTCGTGGTTTAATTTGTGGAAGATCTAGCTCTGTCCGTCTGTCCGTATGTTGATACCACGATACAGATCGAACCGAAAAGTTTTGAGGACTCAAATTTTGGCAGGATATTTCTTATACACGAAATTTGTTTGGTAGTGAAAATGGGCTAGATTGGAATATAAGGAAGAGAATTATAGCTTGTAATGCAAGAGTAGATAAAAAAAACCGTGTCCGTCTAACATTGAATAAAATGGGTTTGTGTTCAAACGCATTAATCTAGAGTAATGAAATTTCGATTATATATTTCCTGAGTAAAAAAAATATTTTTCCCCGAAAATGGCCAAAAACTATGAATTAGGAAAGGAGTTATAAATCAAAATGTACGAAAATTTATACCGCACAGTGTATTTTTCGATATATTTAAAATTTAAAAATGAATAAAACTGACAAATTTGGATGTATGATTCTTAAATCATACAAGCATTGCTTTTTGGACAAAGGCTTTGTTCTAACGGAAAATAAGTGTGACATGCCCACTTTAACGCTTACCTGCCATATAATGCTTTATCTCGAATTCATATAATTTCTCTATGAGGAAAGATTTTGGAAAAATAAAGGACTCTAAATTGAAATATCTGAGTTGAATTTAACAGCAGAAACTACTATGTCACGCCTACTTTAACGCCCATTTTCATTCAAAGGCTAAGTTTACGAAAACATCTCAATAGCATATCGAAGTTATACACAGCGATTGCAGTTAATAATAAAAATAAAAATTTTGTGCTATAAAGTTACACAAAATTGGTGGTGGGTATAAAAGATTCAGAACAGCCGAATATAATGCTCTTAGTTGTTAGTATTAAGTTGGGTAAGAGGTGGCGGGAGAGCTGCATTTGCTTTAAAAATTTCTTGTCTCGAAATGACAAGCTGCTCTCATCTAAAAAAATGTTCAAAACTTACTAAGTCCGAACAGAAGATCCAAGCTCTCTCTGGCCAAATTGAAAAGGGAGGTGGCAGCTCTTTTATCGCATAAGCAAAATAAGACAGATCCATTTATTCACGCATTTATTCAACAACCAAATAAACTTAGTATTTCCACCCAATTATATAGTTTTACCAGCAAAAGTTTTTTGCCGACCTTGAAATAATTTGTAAACGAATAAGTAACAGTGCTATTTTCGGCCGTGCCGAATCTTATATACCCTTCACAACATCTAATCATGCAATAACAATTGTTTGTATCACCATTCATCTCATATAAAATACGTACGTACATATACAAAACATCCCATTGCTAAACTATAAATTGAGTTTACGTATGTATGTTTCTAAAAAAAATTACAAAAAAAAAATATATTAAAAACAGTAAAAAAAATTTTTCAAAAAAAAATTAAAAAAATATAATAAAAAAATAAGAAAAAAATAATAATTAAAATATAAATCTACATACATATATAAAAATCAATGTGTGTTTGTATGTTTGTATGTTTATATGTTTGTTTGTGCTTTAAAGACGGTTAAACGGCTGGACCGATTTCCTTGAAATTTTCACAGAATCTTCTTGTATGTCTGAAAGGAACTATAGGCTATAAAGAATAAGTATTAAATATTATATATTATATATTACGAAAGTTAATGCAGCTAGAGTCTTCAAATAAAGTACGGTAAACTTTGACATCCACAGAAACATTTTAGTAAAAAATGGGCTGACTTGCAATAGTAGGCGTGGCCACATGAATTAAATACTAAAATTCGTATATTTGGAAAACGATATCGATTAGAGTAGTAAAGCTTTGCAAGAGCAACTTTGACACCCAAATGAACATTTAGGCAAGAAATATGTGCATTATCAATAGTGGGCGTGGCACCTACCATATGAATTAAATACTAAAATTCATATATCTGGAAAACGATATCGATTAGAGTACTAAAATGTTGCAAAAGCAACTTTAATATTCGAATAAATATTTATGGAAAAAATGGGTGCATTAACAATAGTGGGCGTGGCACCTGCCATATGAATTAAATACTAAAATTTGGGGTGGCGAAGCACACTGGGTATTAGCTAGTGATATATAAAATAAAAAAAAAATTTTTTTGCCTCTGCTGGGATTCGATGCCACGTTTACTCTAACCAGTATGTATTGTATGTTTTTGTTGTAATTGTGAAAAAAATGAGGTGGTCGTGGTTTGCTCATATCTCAGAATGTCATAGGGCGATTGTGTGTGCTTAAGAAGCTAATGAAATCATTGACAAACATGTTTTTACTAACAATGATGGTCAAAATACTATAGGGTTTCATCAGGATGATGCCCCATAGGGTTGTCGTATCTAGTGATTTCTCACCAAACCTGGTGATATTAAAATTTGTTTAGCATCATAATTTTCAATTTGTCGAATTTAAAACTAGTTGACAATTTTGTTGGCTATTTTTTATGAGCCATGAAATTGTTTTTAAAATTGTTAAATTCAATGCGACAAATTAATAATTTTTTCCGGTATTCTAATGTTTAAAGTTATGAGGCGTTCATAGGTTTGCGAACAAATTTGTGGCTCATTTAGATGGTGTGCAAAGAAATTGTTGTCTTTAATATAATAATAATAATAATAATAATAATAATAATAATTTTTTGCTTGTAATCACATTAAAGTGAATGCGCATACAAAAATCATGCCGACTTGTTTTAAATTTTTGGCGAATTATAGCGATCAAATTTATATTTTTGGATTTATAAAGGAACTTTTTTTAAATAATTAAAAAATTATATTTTATTGTCAAAAACTACAGAAACAAAAACTTTGGTGATTTTGACGATTTTTAATATTGAATTTGACAAAAAAAGGTCAAAAGAAATCTCACAAACCTGCTACCACATGTCACTCAAAGGGCAATACAAACAATTTACTCAAAAAAATATTTGACAAGCGAATAATTTTAAGAAATATCCCATTAACTGGCCAACTAGCTTATGTTATTTGACGTTATTTTGAGAACTTGAAAGCAAAAATACAATGCATTATTATTTAACTTATTGGTTACACCCCGTATACGTTTAAACATTAATGGCATACAATGTTACTTCAATTTAAAGGTCGTCCCCTTTATTCAGAACCCTTTATCAAGCTCCCTTTTAGAGATCTAAATTTTTTAACATTTGAATTTTATTTAAATAAAAATAAGAACAAGTGATTAATTAACATTATGGTGTAGTTACAATAGGACATTTGGATGGGGTCTGTGTGATTGACCCGAAAGCTTTTTAAATAAACTTCTTTTGGAACGATAAGTTGACTTGTTGGAAGAACAGAATCAAAAGAGAATACAAATATCCTTTAATCAGTGAGCAGATCTCTCTTATAGTAATTATGCGAAGATAAAGGGTGAGCCAAAAGTCATCATGGTTTTTTTTATTTTTAATTCATTGTTAAAAATAATAATTTGAAATAAATAAAATATAAAAAAATTATTTTGAATCCCCTGGTGACTTTTGGGCAACGCTGTATAAAATTTCGTGCAATAAAAATTATTAATTATTTCTTAAATTTTTCTAGATTATTAAAACTTTTTCATCGAATATCTAGTTAGGTTAGGTTAGGTAGAACAGGCAGCTGTTGTGCAGCTCACTTGCGTCCATTTTATTGATCCCATTGTGATACCTGAATAGAAAAGTAAGAATAGAATAGAAAAAAGAGAAGAGAAGCAGACAAAACCAGCGTCTCTGGCGGGAATCGAACCCGCAACCCCCAAACTAGCAGACCAGAACTCTACTGACTAGTCCACCGGGGCACCCAATACCTAGTTAAGCTTCAGAAAATTTCCAACATCAAATAAATTGCCAAGAAATGTTGAGTGGGTATTCTTATATACACACACACACACACACACACGCGCATACACATCAATTTATAAACTTAACGATTGCTTGTAATTAACACACTTGACACATGTGTGATGAAGATGGACTTTTATCATTTTGTATTGAAGTAGAAGACTAGACAAAATTTAAACAAAAGGTTACTACAATTTAACTTTAATAAGACAATAATAAATTATGAACTAAAACATTTTTTTAACAAACTTTTGAGTTTAATGTTTGGGCATTTCTTTTTATTTAAGCACTTTGAAGGTGTTTTTTTTTAATTTTAATGCCTTTTATTTGGAAGTAATTTTCTGAACAAGATTGGGCGACAAAACAGAAAAACCAGATGTTTTAACTTTTATATCAATTTACTGCCTGTTCAACGATGTCGAAAGAAAACCCGAGCGAAATTTCATTCGCACAAATACGTTGAAAACAAAAACAAATTTTTAGTTTTTGTTGTTGTTTTCAATATATTTGTACGAATGAAATTTTGCTTGTGTTTTCTTTCGACATCGTTGAACAGGCAGTTAGTATAGTTTTATAGGGAAAAATTAAAATAAAAAAACCTGGTGGTAGATATTAACTTGAAATTAATTATTAAAAAAGTATTTTGCAGTTAGTTAAAATAAAATTAAAAAATCTGCAAAAAATTTACTGGTGGATTAACATGGCATATTTTTATTGTCATACACTCCGGTTCAGTGATTTAAAGGCACTAAAAATTCCATATTCAGAAGCCTGTATCTTTTGCAGTTTTTAACCGATTGCAGAATTTTAAAATAAAAATGGAAGCTAAACATCTTGAGACATAAAACAAAATCATGCCAATAGTGGTTTCTGACCTGAAGAACTTTTTCTGAGTTATTTATTTATAAAAAAGTAAAAAAATTTGCTATTTTTTGGTTCCCTTGAATAGAGGCTGTTTATTATTTTTAAAGTAATTGATGATTTTTTTGTATCTTTCTAATTTAAAAAACAATTTAATTTCTATTATCGAATTTTCTTCGTTTAATCTTTAGGTCATTAATTAGATTAATTAAGACCTGTATTCAATTCATCAGTGCTACCAACATTTCTTTTAATAGTTTGTCTGCATCTGTCACATATAATTTTTTTATTTTTATTTTAAAATAAATAATTTGCAGTGCAGTAGGTTTCAAATATTTTAAAGAATGTAAAATCTGAGAATGTTAAGTTTTTACTTTGAAGTTTTAAAATCGAAGAAAACAAATAAGAGCACTATATTTGGCTGTGCCGAATTTTTGATACCCTCCATAAATTTTTTGTACTTTTATAGCACAAAATTTATTATTTTGTTATTAACAGTAATCGCATTTTTTTTATAAACGCAAATTATCTTGAAAAGTTTTACAGTTAGTGTTTTCGATTTATTCAAATGCATATTTTTATCAAAACTCTACAATGCAGTACAGCAATATTTTACAGAAAAAAAAACACTACAAATATGCAAATTTTTAATTGTTGAGATGTGTTCTTTCTTTAAGTTGTTTTATAGAAAAATTATGCATTAAATCTAAATAAAACTTGAAAAGACAAAAAGTTTAAATAAATCTTCTTTGGGCATACTAGTAAAACACGTACACACGCACCGTAATAACAACAGTAGCAACAACAATAAGTACAGAAATTCAATACA
Organism: Phyto melanocephala; assembly: GCA_941918925.1. NCBI lineage: Eukaryota > Metazoa > Arthropoda > Insecta > Diptera > Rhinophoridae > Phyto > Phyto melanocephala. Next base: position 46,976,539 of record OW799233.1, on the reverse strand, counting down.
ACATTTGCAATGACAAAAGACGATTGAACGTAATGTTGTAAATGATTTCTTGTTGTTGTTGCTATTGTAATTTTATTATTATTTATAGACATTGCATGATGCTACTAAATCAGATAAGGAAAACCGGGTGTTAGAAGAGTTTGTGTTTAAATGTAGAAGTGTATGCGAAATGTAAAATTTAGAAAAGTTTTAGGAAATACATAAAATACATACCGTTTGTTTAAAAGTAACACTTTTGAAGTTTTGAGGTTTTTAGAAAGGAAAAAACTAAAGTACCTTTAGGAGTATTAAAACATATCACAATGTAACGGTAGAAATCCAATTGTTACCTCAAAGAAAGGGTTCAAGAAATCAGCTCAATTTGAACAAAGTTTAATGCAGCATGTGGCACAGAACACAAGGCTCCGTTTTGAACAGTGTGTTCAACTCGACGAAAGACATCTGTATGACATGGCCCGACTTCCTAAACGCAAGTTGCAATTCATAATTTAAAAAAATGCGTATGCAATGCTTAACATGTCTTAAGTGCAACCTTGCGTTGCAGAGATTTTTTTTGCATTTTATCGGCATTTAGGAACGCTCATGGATCCACTTTTTGTCTCTGCAATATAAAGTGTTTAATTATTTAAATTATTAGTCTTTGATTTAAATAAACTCTATCAATTATAAATAATTTATTAAAAATAAACAAAGAAAATACGAACTCAGCCATTGCAGCTCAAATGTTTGCATACAAAATAAAAATGATGCGCGATTTTGACAGCTGATACTTAGTAAAATGAGTTGCCAAACGATTAGGAACATTGGACATTGCTAGAAAGTTTTCATATGCGTTTACAAAGTGTATGCATTGTAAATATGCATTGCAACTTGCGTTTAGGAAGTCGGCCATACTCTTTAAAAAATAAAATCCGAATTTCCATTCTAACGTACAATGCTCTTAAAAAAAACTTGTGTCAACTTTAACGTTTTCTATTTAAATTTGAAAATATAAAACAGCCACCAGACATCCTGTATAAGCACTAGTGAAACGCCTATGGACCAGCTTAAGCCTAACAAAAAAAAAAAAAAATATTGAACGATTAGTTGGGAGCATATCCCGAATAATTTAGTAAATTATTTATAAATATTTAAATAATTTTTTTTTTCGAATAAAATCGTTTGAACATAAAAACTTGCCTACAGCCGTCAGTGTACTTGCTGACGTATATTATCACTACTCCACCTCCATCCAGAATTTCTTTTTCTACACCAAATTACATAAGATTTTATATATTTTATTAGCTACCTTCTTCAAAAGGTGGCTGTAGGCGCAATGTCTACGGAACAACGATACTTTCTTAAAACACTCTTAAAATATTGATTTACACGTTTTCATTCAAACTTAATTCTTTAGAAATATAAATGCTTATGAATGTCTTTTTTGGCCATTGTCGCTAAACTTTCCATGATTTTAGCTGGGAAAACTGAAACTCATAAATCTACTTTGTATGGAATTTGTTAAACAACAGTTAGATAATACAAAGAAATAAATACAAATACACATTGTTGCTAAAGTAGCGTGAAAACTATAGAAGACTTTTCACAAACAATGGAAATGTTTTCCACAAACAGCATGACATTTCTTCAAGAGAATTTTCAGGGAATACAAAATCAAACAAAAAATATCAACTTTTGTTTGTGTTTTTGTTAATAAGTATGTTTAGTAAACATTATACTTAAACAATTTTTTGTTGTTGGAATTTTTCAAGTTTGTTGCTTAAGTCTTTCTATATTTTTCCAATTGCAATTGTAATAATTTTCATAATCATTATGATCCACTTTACACATTTTTCTTAGATCTTAATTATTTGCAAATTATTTAAAGTTTTTTTTATTGTTTCAAATACGCTTGTGCTTTTCTTGTTTGTTTTTGGTTTTATTTGTTTGTTAATGGCTTACTTAATACAATTGTAGTGCTGAGCATAAACCTCCTGCTGTCAATTAAAAATTTCTTTATGTCTAAAATGATATAATACTTCTTCTTCATTTGCCCATTATTCCGTAAGTAGCTTTTTTTTTTTGATATGCTGAAACAAATTAAAATGTTATAAACCTGTGGCCAAGGCTTAATTGAGTCATTGAGGTGAAATGTTTAAATTTGTGCGTTTTTTTTTCTGATTTTTAATGGCTGCACGCAACTTGAGACCGCTCACTAAGTTTATTATGTAAGCCACTTTATAGTTGCTCATTTTTGTAAGCTACAACATTGTTTAGATATTTAAGTTTGTCCATTACTTTGTATTTATTTTATTCATTTTTTTTTTAAATGAAAAAAATACAGAAGATATCTGAAATTTGGAATTATTCCAAAAAAATAAATAGTATTTTAAAATTTTTAAAAATTTACTAAAAAAAATAGAAATTTTTTGAAAATTATTAAAAAATTTTTTATAAATAGAAAATTTTGGAAAAACTTTTTTTAAGCAATTAATTTTTGAAAAATTAACTAAAAATCGAAATAATTGAAATATTTATTTAAATTTACTAAAAATTAAAAATTTTAAAAATTTACTGAAAATAGAAAATCTTAAAAAAATTTACTGAAAATAGAAAATTTAAAAAAATTTTACTGAAAATAGAAAATTTTGGAAAATTTACAAAAAAAAAAGAAAATTTTGAAAAATTTACAAAAAAAAAAGAAAATTTTGAAAAATTTACTACAAACGAAATTTTTCAAAATTTACTACAACAAAAGTTTTCTTGAAACAAAATTTTTAAAAAAATTTACTGAAATGAAGTTTTTGAAAAATTTACTAAAAACGATATTTATGATTTAACGAAATTTTTTTAAAGTTTACTACAACAAAAAGTTTTTGAATTATTTAATATAAAAGGAAATTTTTTGAATAATTTACTAAAAACGAAATTTTTTTAAAGTTTACTACAACAAAAAGTTTTTAAATAATTTACTATAAAACGAAATTTTTTTAATAATTTACTAAAAACGAAATTTAAAAAAAAAATACTAAAAACGATATTTATGAAAAATTTATTAAAACAAAATTTTTGAAAAATTTACTGCAACAAAAATTTTCTGAATAATTTTCTATAAAACGAAATTTTTAAACAAATAATAATCGAAAATTATCGAGAAATTTAGTAAAAAAAGAAAATTTTTAAAAAAATTTACTAAAATATCAAAAAAAAAATGTTAAAAATTTTCGAAAGATCGCAAATTTTTGAAAAACAATTTGAAAATTTTCTTAAAATAGCCTCTAAATAAAATATGGAAAATAAGAACAAAAAAGTATAAAAGTTTCTAAAAGGGAATTTTTAAAGCAGATGTTATTAAAGCCACTGTAAGTAAAAAAAGGTAGTACCCCAACCTTTTTTTTTTATTTACTTTTTTGTTAATTTTATTTAATATTTATAATGAGTTTAACTAACATAAAGATTTCATGCTGTTTTTCTTTATCTTCTTGTTTTTGGGCCACAATAAAATAAAACGATTTCGCGAGCATTATAGTTTATAAGCGACGATTATTTTTTAAATCAAATACAGATGTTAGCGGATCGGTAGCAAAGCTTTAAAATAATTCTGTGATTTTTACAAAAATAATGTAAAAATTAAAAATGTTTCTTTTTTTAACAATTGCTTAGACTTTTATCAACTACAAATTCAATTGCTGCATAAAGAATTTTTCAACACATTTCACTCGCTCACTAGTAACAGATAAAATCTTAACATCACATCCCATAACAAAACTATTGTTCACATTTTTCAAGTGGAGGACAATAGTGTCACCGAAAAACATAACGCATTCGTTATGGTTAGTGTTGACAGTAATAACTTATAATGCCAAAATCGAAACGGAAAAACAAACAATACAAAGACTCTTGGAGGGGAAAAACTAAAGAAAGTAGCCTTTGGCTACTTCACATAATAAATTGACACATTGTCACAATAAACTCCTTAGAGTAACCCAGACCCAAAATAAAAAAAAAAATTGCGTTTTATATAAAAGTCATCGCCGAATATAATAAATAAATGTTTTTATGACTAACCAAAATCATACAAAATGTTTTATGATAATAAATAATTTTTTTGTTTTGTTTTTTCCAAAAAAAAAAAACATACAAAGAAGCGAATTCAACAGTTTCTGAGCCAGTTTTGGCAACTCCTCCCCTAGTGTGCCATAGTTCATATTATGCTTGGTATCAAGCCTAAAATAAATTTTACGCGCCAGGCGTTGCTTTTGATGACAACTTTTACTTTTTATTAAATGAACATAAATTTTTTGTAAAGCTGCAAATTCAAATGAAAATTTCTTGTAACATGATTTCAGTCACACGTATGAAGTTGTAGTTGTTACTCAATATGTTGTTGATGGGTGATAAGTACATAAAAATTAATATGGATTGTCATTATTTAGTTAAGTTGTTGTTGTTGTTTGTGGCAGCAACATGTATCCCTTTATACCCATAAAGCTCATTAACAATGAAAGTGTTAAAAAATGGGCAGAAAGGCAGGCGTTATTCATGGAAACATTTAACACTTTAAAATTACAAGTGATTTATGTGATGACACTTAAAGGTAAAAAAATCGGCGCAAATATGTTAACAACAAAAATCTTTAAGACCAACAATTTAAAAATGTTTAGACATATAAATAACAATAAAACATTTTAGATTTAGATCAGAAACTGAAATCATAAAATTATTTTAAATATTTAAATAAAATTTTTCCAAAAATTTATTTTAATGCAGAAATAAAGTTTCTTAAAGATTGGCAACATCTTATACAAAAATAACAAATAAAATAAAAACTATATAAATTTATCACCTTAAATTTCAAATAATTTTCATAACAAATTTAAGTGACTTAAATTAAAAAACTTTTAGTGATCAGATTACTTACGCTTAAAACTATGAATAGAGAAAAGGTGAAAACAAATTAAGATCTTGCACATTTATTGGACAATATTCTATTTGTTTGAAATGAAAATTTTGAATTTTTTTGTTAAGCACAAACAAAAGACTTAAGCTACATACTTTACAAAAATAGCTTATCGCCAAAGTCTATCTATACAAACATACTACAACAATCTTAAACATTCAGACATATGAACTCATTTTTTATGTTTTTTGCTTTCATCATAACTTTTAACAATTTGTTTTTTACAATTTAGGAATTAATTCTTGTTCAAGTGTGAAAGTTTTCTTTATCTGCAGTTAAACTTGTAAAAAATATTCCAGCAAAATTCAACTTTATATTTGTTTAGTTTCTTTTTATTATCTGAATAATTTAAAAATTATGTGTAATCAATTGTCATATTAATGTGAGGAAAATTACTACATAATCATGCAATGTATCGATAAGAGTTTGTGCTTACTACTCGTATTAAAACTATTTGCCGCCGCGTACAGTAGTAAAACAGTGAAAGAAATTAATTGATAAAATTAACTATTTTTGGTGACAATTTCAAATATTTCCTAATAAAAATGGTTTTTTAAAAAAATTCCTAAGCATTTGCTGTATATTTTTCCAAATTTTCCTCTATTAGCTAATCTCTTAATTTTTTTTATATAGTCAATTTACAATAATTTCCTAATTTTTAAAAATTTCCCAAAAATGCTAGTTATGTTTACTTTTTCACTTTTTAGTAAATTTTTGAAAAATTTTCTCATTTCAGGAAACTTTTTATAAATTCACTCCTTTTTAAATACTTTTTTCCTCTAAATGGAAAATTTTTCAATTAAATATTTTTAGTACATTTTTCGAAAATTTCCTCTTTTTAAAACAATTTTCCAAATTACATATTATAGTAAAAATTTTTTTGTTTTAAGAAAACTTTTAAAAAATTTTTCATTTTTTTATAATTTTTTTTTTTTAAATTTTCTTTTCAGAATTTTTTTAAAAAATTTTTTAATAAATTTAAAACAAATTTTTTTTTTACATTTTTCAAATATTGCCTGTTTTTAGTTAATTTTTACAAATATGTCGTCTTCTTAGTAGTTTTCAAGCATTTCCTCTTTTTTTTAGTAAATTTTTCATAAATGTCCTCTTTTGAGAAAATTTTTTAAACATTTCTTCTTATTTGTAATTTTTTCAAAAATATCCTTTTTTTTAGTAAATTTTAAAAACTTTCTCATAGAAAATTTTTCAAAAATTTCTTCTTTTTAGTAAATTTTTTTTACAAAATTTTTACTTTTTAGTATTTTTATATATATATTTTTATAAATAAATAAAAATAAAATCATTTCTTTACTAAACTTTAAAAAAATTCTCTCCATAGAAAATTTTACAAAAATTTTCTCTTCTTAGTAAATTTTACAAAAATTTCCTCTTTTTAGTAAATTTTACAGAAATTTCCTCTTTTTAGTAAATTTTACAGAAATTTCCTCTTTTTAGTAAATTTTACAAAAATTTCCTCTTTTTAGTAAATTTTACAAAAATTTCCTCTTTTTAGTAAACTTTACAGAGATTTCCTCTTCTTGATAAATTTTACAAAACTTTCCTCTTATCAGTAAATATTAAAAAAAATTCCCTTATTTTTATTTTACAAAAATTTTCCCTTTTAAGTAAATGTTACAAAAAGTTCCTCTTTTTAGTAAATTTTACAGAAATTTCCTCATTTTAGTAAATTTTACAAAAATTTCCTCTTTTTAGTAAACTTTACAGAGATTTCCTCTTCTTGATAAATTTTACAAAACTTTCCTCTTATCAGTAAATATTAAAAAAAATTCCCTTATTTTTATTTTACAAAAATTTTCCGTTTTAAGTAAATGTTACAAAAAGTTCCTCTTTTTAGTAAATTTTACAGAAATTTCCTCTTTTTAGTAAATTTTACAAAAATTTCCTCTTTTTAGTAAATTTTACAAAAATTTCCTCTTTTTAGTAAATTTTACAAAAATTTCCTCTTTTTAGTAAATTTTACAAAAATTTCCTCTTTTTAGTAAATTTTACAAAAATTTCCTCTTATTAGTAAATATTAAAAAAAATTTCCCTTATTTTTATTTTACAAAAATTTTCCCTTTTAAGTAAATTTTACAAAAAGTTTCTCTTTTTAGTAAATTTTACAGAAATTTCCTCTTTTAAGTAAATTTTACAAAAATTTTCCCTTTTAAGTAAATTTTACAAAAATTTGCTCTTTTTAGTAAATTTTATAAAAATTTCCTGTTTTTAGTATATTTTACAAAAAATACCTCTATTTAGTATATTTAACAAAAATTTCCTCTTTTAGGTTAATTTTACAAATATTTTCACTACTTAGTAAATTTTACGGAAATTTCCTCTTTTTACTAAATTTACAAAAATTTCTCTTTTAAGAAAATTTTATAAAAACTTGCCCTTTTTAGTAAATTTTACAAAAATTTCCTCTTCTTAGTAAATTTTACAAAAATTTCCTCTTTTTAGTAAATTTTACAAAAATTTCCTCTTTTTAGTAAATGTTACAAAAATTTCCTCTTTTTAGTAAATTTTACAAAAATTTCCTCTTCTTGATAAATTTTACAAAAATTTCCTCTTATCAGTAAATATTAAAAAAAATTTCCCTTATTTTTATTTTACAAAAATTTTCCCTTTTAAGTAAATTTTACAAAAATTTGCTCTTTTTAGTAAATTTTATAAAAATTTCCTGTTTTTAGTATATTTTACAAAAAATAACTCTATTTAGTACATTTAAGAAAAAATTTCCTCTTTTAGGTTAATTTTACAAATATTTTCACTTCTTAGTAAATTTTACGGAAATTTCCTCTTTTTCCTAAATTTACAAAAATTTCCCTTATTTAGTATATTTTACAAAAATTTTCTCTTTTAAGAAAATTTTACAAAAACTTGCCCTTTTTAGTAAATTTTACAAAAATTTCCTCTTCTTAGTAAATTTACAAAGATTTCCCTTACATAGTATATTTTTCAAAAATTTCCCTTTCTTAGTAAATTTTACAAAAATTTCCTCTTCTTGATAAATTTATATTTTACAAAAATTTCCTCTTTTTGATAAATTTATATTTTACATAAATTTCCCCTTTTAGGTAAATTTTATAAATATTTTCACTTCTTAGTAAATTTTACGAAAATTTCCTCTTTTAAGTAAACTTTACAAAAATTTCCCCGTTTTTAGTAAATTTTTTCTTATTTTGTTCGCAACTCCTGTAAAAGTTAGTTCCCCTTTGTTTGACTTTGCTTAAGAAATTTTTCCATTTTTTTGCTTTTGTTAATGTTGTCTTTTAAAAGGTGTTGATGTCTTTAAAAAGAAAGTGTCAAAACGTTATTGTTGTTGTTGCTGATGTGTAATGCTGCTGATGGATTTTGAAGATGATGAATTTTAAAGACTATAATTGTGTGTCACAAATAAACTAAAAATGTGAATAAATTCTCAAGCTCAGCCAACTAGACAGCTAAGGAAGACTCCAAATTATTTCTTTCAATTTAAAACAGGCAGCTGTGGCACGCAGTTTTCGATATTGTATTTTCATGATGATAATGATTCATTAAAAATAAAAGAAATTGTATAAAATAGTAGACGATATAAAGGCTACTGTTATGCTGTCTTATAAGCAGTACTTGAAGCAAAAATAAGACAAAGTGTAAAAGTTATTACGACTGTGACTAAAAGTGTCATGGTGGTGGGATGGTATTACCAAAGAGCCTTGTGTTTACGCAACATGCGGCCAAAATATATGTACATAGTTTTAAATACTGTAGTTCAATGGCCAAATACGTTTGTTTCAAAAAACGAAAAATAGAAATCACCCTCTGATAGTTTTTTCTCACTTTATGTCTAGTTTTTCTTTTAGCTGAATACAATGGTTGCTTTCATTATTTTGCAACTATTCAAGATGTCGATGGCAATGAAATATTTTCATCTTTCGATTTATTAATTTACACGCGTAATCTTTTCTTACGATTTTCTTTTGATCAGAATTTATGTTGCAGAATCTTTAGGGTTCCTAAAGTACTTGAATGACTATTGTTTACATGGAATTGTGGTTGCGTTTGATTATTCAAAATAATTTTACGCTTGTTAATGTTAAATATTTTAGGATATTTTTTGAAAGTAAAATTTGAATAATTTGTATAAATTATTCATGGCTGCTATTACGGTTTTATTAATGCCCGCATTTTGTCAAATTCAATTAAAACAAATTTGTTTAGACTGTAGTATTAAACACCGTAAAATCGAACTTTTGTTGCAGTCAAACTCGAAATTTAAACACATAACTTAAGAGACGTGCTTCAGTTAAAGGAAAATATTTTATTTTTTGTTTTTAATACACAAATTTGCTACGTGGAGGAGGAGAATAAAATGTATTAAAACTTTTTTCCGAAGAAAATTTATTTTTAATTTTAATTCTAAAAAAATTCGTTAAAATTCTGTTTTTTATAATTTTATAATTAGTAGTTTATTGTGAAGAAATATTTAATGCCTTCCGATGTAGTCTTTGACAGAGCCAAAGCAAAATTTGAAGACAATCAAAATTAAAAAAAAATTATTTTGACCTGCTGTACACTTCAGTATTTGATTGATTTAATTTCGTTTTGTCCTGTCCTGTTGGAAAATAAATGACGGCCCAGTCTACCTATCGCCAGAAGAAAATGAGTTTTTATGCAAAATTTTCAAATATTGGTTTTGATTCATCGAACCGTCGATGGGAACCAAGACTCCCAAGAATCCCAGGCCTTTATATGCTTTACAGCTCCAGAACATGACTGTGCCACCTCCATGACACCTCCTTTTAATATGGCACCTTGGGGCCATACATGCAATTGATCTTGCTACATATGTTTTAATGTTGGCTTCTTTTAGACGTCGTCGAAGTGGTCTTTCGCTTAAATGACTATCACAGCGCAAATTCTATTACAACGCAGCATTATAAACCTGGATTAGATTTACATTTTCTAATAATTTGTCGATCTTCCACTGGCGTTGTTTTACGTTTTCTTCCTGCTCGATGCAAATAGTGACAGATTCTATTTCTTTACATTTATTTATTTGATAATAAACGGTTTGTCTAGGTATATTGTACTCCTTGGCAATAATAATTATAATTTCACTCCTGATGGTTTCAGTTAATTCCTATATTTGTCTTCTATTTACACAATAGTTATAGAATTAACTTAATGGATGTAATATTCCGTTCGTTTGACTTAAGATTATAACCAGCAAAATAATGATGGCTTAACTCTAGGCGACTCTAACAAATCTAGCGGTCAGTTGAAGTTTAAGGGTAGCATAGAAATTTAAGGACTAAAGTTAAGAACTCAAACTAAAATTTTCGCAACAATAAAGAGCTACAACATTTTCTATAAATTATCAAAAGCTATTAGTCATATAACTTTGAAAAATACTTATTAGGGGTTCTAAATTAGCAACTTGGAGGACAAAACAATTTGACAAACGGTTAATAAGGGGTTGCTATGGTGCCATAAAGGTAACTCCAAATGGTGAGCACAAAAAATTTTAACAAGAATCGAGCCAATCTTTAAAATTATAATTTACTTAGGATACAGTAACAAAGAGCTTAATGATTATACAAACAATTTGTGATATGAGTCACTAATATTTAGCAAATCACCACAGAATTTTTTTTTCTAAAATTCGCCAAATTTATACAACAGGGTACACGTTCACGCTGTCCATTATCGATCAGCTAAGCAGGTAATACTTTTGCAACAATATGAGGCTTTTCATTATAATAAGTAGTTACTCTTTTGGATAATATTTATTTAATTTATTTATTTATTCAACTTCATATTCATCCAAATCGAGCACATACCATCCGTGCAGATGAAACTATTGCCGTTGTAAACACCAATCAATCCGCTGCTACTCTTCAACTCAAAACTTCCACTACTTGAAAATTTTTTAAGAAAAGATCTGGGTGCACATCCATATTTAATATAAATCAAATTTTTTACCATCAAATCATTTTCAGCAGTCAGACCAATTTTTGGCTTAACGAATAAAAAAATCAGAAATTTAGTTGCTGGAGAGAGCACAGTCTTCATGACTCCATAACATTCCGAAAAAAATCACTGTTTGAGGCGGTTTACATGCCGAAGGTCTATTTTTGTTTAAATTCGAAAGCGATTACCGTGAATAGCGGACTACTCCGCTAAATTTTTCATAATGACTTTTAACTGCTTATAACATTGAAAATCATTTGGGGGAGAAATAATTTTAACAAGACGGCACAACACGCCTTATAGCAACTGATGTCATTACTTTGTTGAACCAAATATTTGGTTAAGAACTTATCTCAAGAAATGAATCTGCAAATTGGTCAAGTTGATTGTGTAGTTTTACATCTTTGGACTTCTTTTAGAGACTTCAAATATATGATCTCTGCTATTAAATTATAAACGATTGTCATTCAGAAGTAAACATTCAACAAATAATTGATAAAAAACCGGGTATGCTCAAAAATAAACATAAAGCAAAAATTAATAGCGTTTATAAGTCGCAGGAACGGACGAAAAATGGTAGGTAGGTAGGTAAGGCTGGTGCAAAGTTACCCTCACACCCTCGCCCGGAGACCACTACAGTCCCTTGTGACGCCTTAATATAGAAATAAACAAAATAACAGAACAAGAATAGAGAAGCAGACCAGTCGAGAGTCTCTTGCGGGAATCGAACCAGCAACCACCAAACTAACAGTCCAGTACACTACTGACTAGTCCACCGAGGCACCCACCGATGACGTATACCAGAAAATTTTTTTAAACATTAAACGATATGAAGTTTGGTTGCTAGTATAGTCCAACATTTCTCTCATGTCAATGAATTTATTATTTTTTTAAAGCTCTATACCTCGAAAAAAATAATTTAGAATATTTATAATTATTGAGCCATCAAGGGTTAAAGAATTTTCTAAATTAACAAACAATCTTAGCCAATCAGTGATTAAGACATTGAGAAAGGAGAAAGTTAAATCCCGGAACGGTTTACAATGCAAGAGTGAGATAAAATCATATGCAAATTGTGAACATCTGGAGATAATATGGATACCAAGCCATCACGGGCTACTCGGAAACGAGAAAGCCGACAAATTATCCAAAATGGGAGCTCTTCTGAGTACTATAACTTTGAAGAACGCCAAACCCCTTAAACGATTTAAGGATGAACTTAAACGTTGGGCAATGAAGGAACATGTCAGAAAATGGCAAAGCACTGATGTCGGTAAGGTGACAAGAACACTATGGGGTGACCCAAATCTTGGGAAATCAAAGGAGATTCTGAGACTAAGTAGACCTACACTTAGGAAATTAACCGGTGTAATTACAGGTCATACGGAGTTGAGAACTCATCTAGCTCGCATGAGATTATCTGAGGAGACAACATGTAGAGCATGCGAGGAAGAGGATGAGACTCTGGTACACTACCTCTGTCATTGTCCTGCGTTTGGGCATATTAGGCGCGAAAATTTTACAGTGGATACACTATGCTGAACTTGGAATGGGCTTTTATACCCCTCCTTTTCAACCTAACCTAACCTAACAAACAATCTTAGAAATCACAAACAAATTGAAATCGGCAACGAAAGCATGTAGCTTACCGATAGATCTATTACATGAAATCTCTGTAATAATAAATAATTGGGCTTTATTATCTGTAATTTTAAAAGTTTTAGCAGCAAATTTTCTCTCTATATACATATTTGTGAATTTATATTGTATCTGTGGCTTGGAGCTAAAAGGACCAATGTCACTTTTTTGTTCTTTTGAGTTAATCATTGCATTCGATTTATTTTCTTGTTCTATTTCATTATGGTAAAACAGCTAAAGTCATACTAAACCCAGAACAGTTTCATAAATAAAATGCTAGCCAATGTCACTATGAAAGCACCTCTAAAAGTTAAAGTTCAATTACAATTTTTTTCAAAAGTAAATATTTTGACATCGGCCCTTTTAGCTCCAAGCCACAGATATATTTATTACTATAAGCAAAATTTTTTTTGTAAATTTCCTATTCACCAAAAATATTCAGATATTTAAATCGTTTAATATTTAAAAGAAATTTTTTGATATTAGTTTTATAATTTAATTTGATTTGCCTCAAAGTCTTTGTAAAATTTAAATTTTTTTATATTATTTAATTTATGTTGTAACAAGTATTGTTATACACCAGAGGATAATGTAATGAAATCGGCAGCAACACTAGAAACTGCTAGGTCTTAGGCGCCTGCCTCAATATATCCCAATACTTTTTGTTTGTTATTATTTATAAATACATTTAGAAAAAAATGTTAACAACAGCAACCTGTTAAAGGCTGAATAAAATATTTCCCAGTTTGATTTCGTCGGTTTTTTATTCATCAATTAAAATGTATTGAAGTTTCTTTTTCCTAATGAAACAATAATACAAGACTTCATAAAAATCAAACAATAAAAATAAAGAAGCAAAAACGCAACAATATCACTGTTTGTTAACAAAAAAAAAAAAACAAACAAAATCTTGCAGTTTTGTTCGTATACCTGAAGCTTATGGCAAGAGTCCTTAGTGTAGTTTTAATTTCATGTCTATATCATTAACGTTAACATTGTAATTTTTATGAGGTTTAAAAAAAAAACCAAAGTAAACATGACAACAATTTCGATGAACTAATAAAAACATTTTTTTACTATTTTTTTGTTACATTAACAACAGTTGACTCTACCAGGTTGTTGAGTTTACTTTTATGATGAATGTGGTTAAATGAATAGTGTTTTAAGCTTACAGTAGACGAGTGCTCCTGTTTAAAAACTCATCAAAGTTTTAAACACCTGATGTCGAAGTTGCTTGATATATTTTTATGAGTAAGATAAATATGTCTATAAGAAAAAGTAGAATTAAAGGTTGAAGAAAAATGCATTTCTAGATTTTAACCACTTTTGCAGTGGAGAACATTGCCAGAGAAAAATGCTCTGCAGTTATTTATTCAAATCGTTGTACTGATTTATGTTTATTGAATGTAAGCAAATAATTTATGTTTTATTTGTTTTGTTTTTTGGTGGCTGAATTTTATCAAAATATACAACAATAAAACACAAACAAAAAAGTTCGTTACTTAAGTCTTTCGTATCTTCATACATCGGTTTTATGGGACTGAGTCAACGAAAATTTTGTCCTACGAATCGGCCGCTGCCGAGGTGTCCGCGCTGGCGCAATATCCATTTTAGACCCCATAAAGTATATATATTCTGAATCGGGGTTTGATTTGGTGACGATCTAGCTATGTCCGTCCGTCTGTCCGTCTGTTGAAAGCACGATAGAGGTTCACAAATGTTTTGATTGTATTTTATATCGACCATAAAGTTTTGGAAATATCTCAAATAATTTGGATTTCATTTAAAACAAAAGTTGCAAAGTCCTCATTGGAAAATCCTTTACATCTTCTCTATATACAGGGTGGCTCAGAAAGACCGAAGTGGTGTGAATTCCTTATAATTTTTTTATTATATTTTTTTCTTTTCTTTTCAGTATTTTGTAAAGAAGACTTGGACAATTTATAATGGAGCAATACAAAACTGAACAACGTGCCCAAATCGTTGAAATTTACTTTTCAAATCAACGGTTGATTGTGTTGACTCAGCGTGCATACCATCATACACGTTTGACAATATGCAAGTGGTATAGGAGAGTATTCGGGAGGATCCAGAAACATCAACCAGGAGACGTTCGACACAACTTGGCATCTCAAGAGGGTAACTGCAGCGAATTTTGCATACCATAAAAATGTTTCCATACAAAATTCAACTTGACCAAAAATTGAAACCGACAGATTACCAGCAACGACTTGACTATGCAATTTATTTCCAGCAAAAACACAAGAGAATCCTAATTTTATTCATAACTTAGTTATGAGTGACGAAGCCCATTTCCAATTAAATGGGTTTGTTAACAAGCAAAACTGTAGGATATGGGCAACGGAAAACCCGAGAGTACTTCATCAACGACAATTACACCCATTTAAGTGTACTGTTTGGTGCGGTGTTTCTTCAGAAAGGATCATTAGCCCATATTTTTTGAAAATGAACGAGGTGTCGCCATTTCCATCAATGGTGATCGATATCGGACCATTTTGGATTTCGTAAGGCCAGCCAGGGAAAACCATCCGCAAATATGGTTCCAACAGGATGGATCCACAGCGCACACTGCAAGGGCCACAATGGCGACATTTTTGGTGAAAGAATAATTTCGCGTAGAAGCAATTTTAATTGGCCTCCGCGTTCCCCGGATTGAACCGCTCCAGACTGTTTCCTTTGGGGTTATTTAAAAGGGAAAGTTTATGTTAATAAGCCTAGGACTATTGAGAAATTCAAAACCAATATTCGAGACGAAATTAACAACATAACACGGGAAGTGTTGCGAAAGGTCATGGAAAATGTGTTGGAAAGAGCACATTTTTGCGAAGCAGAAAATGGCCACCACTTGCGGGATATCATTATTAATAACTAATCGAAAAATATTCCCTATAAATTTACTGTATTTAAAAAACAAAAAATTAAAAAAATATGTCTTAAATAAAAAGTTATAAGGAATTCGCACCACTTCGGTCTTTCTGAGCCACCCTGTATAAAAGAGTAACGTGAATGACTGACTAATTCATTACACAGCCCGACAAAATTAAAAAAAGATTTTTGCTTCTTTGAATTGATCAACTGATTCTAGTTAATTTGGATGCGCTAAATTCAAATCTGTAATCAGTTTGTCTCTATCAGCTATAGTTTTCATGATATAGCTTTTTTATACCCTCCACTGTAAGTGAGGAGGGTATATATCAGTTATTCATTCCGTTTTTTCCGAAAATATTATTTTTTGTGTAATTGCTAGCTGATTAGCGGGAATTTTATTTGTGTAATATTATTCAATTGCATATCGGAAGTTATTTGCTTCGAGATTTGGCCATATCAAAAGAAGCGTCTGAAATGTTAGCTTCGAGGTTGAATGATAAGAATTTTTTAGAACGTGGAACAAAAATAACTTATAACCACACTAGGAATAAAGCTTTTTTAAAATTTTTTACTAAAAAAGACAATATGGTGTTTTGTAATAATGTAAATGGTCTTATGCAGGAAATGGGGCTATCCAAGTATCTTCCTAGCGATTGGCGCCTCTTCGTGGACAGCTCAAAGGCAATAAGAGCTAGAGACATTGCGTTCTCTTTTGATATATAATTCTACTAAGAAGGGATTTGAGAAAATTCGTACTTAAAAGGAAAAAGGGTAAAATCGGTTACCTTTTATCTACTAAAGTAATAATTGCACAAATTAACTTGAAAAGGAATTGTAATTTACATAAAAAATAAGTTTACAGGTGTCTTGCCTTGTTTTGAATTTTCAATTCTGTGATGGCGCTTTTCTTCTTTTTTTTTTCTGTTAAATTTCTGTTAAATTTTTTATGTTGACTTCAAAGATCCTTTTCATTGAATGTACAGAAATATAATATATTGTAGAATTTCTTTAATTTAATTTCTCAGTTTAATTTTTTTTTGAGTAAGCATTGCTTTTGTTACTTCATATATACATACATATGAAAATTTTTAAAATTTTTTTTAATCAGAAAATTTAATTTTGATTGAACGGTCGAAAGAAAAGGAAAATAATATAAAAATTTGGAAAAGAGAATATAAGAAATATAGGAAACAGAAACAGCAGTTCTCGATTTTGGTGCATCAATAGATATAGTGTTTTATTTAGGAAGATTAGACTTAATTTATGAGAGTGTTAAAGCTGTTTTGGATTCTTGGTAAGGAAATTTCTAATAGTTAGTTTATGGTATATGGTTTTGTATTAAAGTTTTTATTTTGTTTAGGAATATTGGACAATTAAACTCTAGGGCGCAATTGCCTAGACTAAATGTGTATTTGGCATAATTTTGGTGACAATTTCTGTTTGGAAACCAGAGTTTGGAAGCCAGTTTGCAAGTATATTTATCTAGATTGAATCTGAACGATCGTCGTCTAGAACTGAATTTTAATTAACTTTAATTTAAAATTGTTGGATTTTCATTATTAATTGATTTGACTCTTTCGCATATTCATACTCGTACACATTTCCTCCGTGGTCTTTTATTTTTTTTTTTTATTTGAATTTATAACGTAATTTTAGTTAATTTTTTTTACTTCTCATTTAATTTGTGTAATATTTTTTTTTTACTTTATTTTCGGTTTCTTATAGTTTTTTTTATTGTTGAATCTGTTTGTAAATCACCAGTTGGTCAATTAGATATATAATATTTTTTTTAACTTAATATAATTAAAAAAATAACAATATAAATACACCCTACAAACAGACATGAAATACAATAGGTCCTGCTAACGGATACACTTTAATTTGTGTAGATTATGTTATGAACTAAAACTAGTGTTCTCATTGATAATATAATCCACACAAGTTTACATAGACTGCACAGTCACACCCCATACACTCAGAACAATAATTACAATACAAAAAAAAATTAGGATTTATAATAAATATATATATATTTTTTTTTTAAATTTTTAATTGTTAATGGTTGAGTCAAATTAAAATAAATTCACAACGGATTACTGTCACTGGCGCCTGCTGACTACGTTGGACATTTAATAAAAAATTGTAAGTGATTTCTTTTCGTAATTTTGTTTTATATATATAATTTGACAATCATACTAAATATTATTTAAATTTAGAATTTATTTAAAATTAATTCGTAATATGATAACTAGTTATCGGCCATGTCATGAAAATCGAAATCATGTGATATTGAAATCGACGAATATTTTCAATTGAATTTTTGTAAAAGTGGACGCAGCTTTTCCTGCTTTCAAAAGTAGTTTAAGTAAAGGAAAGTGGTCTTCAAAGTATGAGGTATATTAAAGAAAATATTTTTATGAACTTTGGATACGGGAGAGGTTTCAAAATTTGATCGATTTCAATTTCACGTGATTTCGATTTCCATGACATGGCCGTATATCTAAGTTTTCATCATTATTCAAAATTAAATTTTTTTGGTGGCAACCAGTGTTGTCATGAATTTTAATTTTGACTTTCGAAGATGTATTTAAGGCATAAACAATTTTGAATTTAAATCATATTACGTTTATTTAAAAACTCATCAAAACGATCAGATATTCCTAATAACAAATAAATAAACATTACCATATTGCAAGGTTTTTTTTTTTTTTTTTTTTTTTTTTTTAAAATATTATATAAATGTTGACCCTTTAATCACATACCAATGGTGACTAATTCTTATTGAAAACATTTTTTAATTACAATATTTGAATTTTGTTATATAAATATATAGATTTTAAATTTTGTAAATAAATAAATATTCCATGAATTTTTTTTATTAATTTTTATAATATGAGAGTTTGAATTTTAAAATCGAATTACAAAAGGTGAAGTAGAGAGGTATGGAGGAAATTAGATAAATTTTTTTTTTGTTTCTTTTAATTTTTGGGCTGACAGTCAACAATTCAATTTTGGTCAGCATGGAGGGTGGGCAAAGGGAAAAGTGTGGCGAATTCCATCTTCAGCTATACATCATTTCAATCAACAACCCTCCTCTTTATTTAGTTTACTAATGTGTATAATGTGGATCATTTTTTTTTATATATAGCTACCTAAAGTTAAGAATCTTTGTAACAGTTTCACATATATTTCTAACTTAATTATGTTATTTGGGAATTCAACACACCCCCAACGACGAGCACAGCCGGAATAGTAGGTAGCATCGTTCCCAAAATATAACATCAAATCGAAGAATCGTTACAGAGATAATGGCGCCCAACGTGGGGCCTCAGCTATCGTTAATTTTCAAACTTTTATCGTGCAACTAGACCTAGATACTGAGAGCCTTTTGAATCTTCTGTGTGTGGTGATTCTTTACACAGATAAGCAAATTTTTTTTTATTTATTTTTTTTTGTTGGTTTTATTTTAATTTTGAAGTTTTTTTTTACATTAATTGTAACCGTGGACTCAATTGTTTATTGTAAATATGATAAACAATTCCTGGTAGACATTTAATGTAGTAGGAATTTTCAGGTCTTGGGTTCGAGCTTGAGAAGTTATTCTGGTAGTAGTCGGTTTAAGCCTCGTTTGACTCTTTTCCTTTTCTATAATCAGTTTGTACTATCATTTTTGTTTTTGATTCTCCTTTTTTTTTTTTTTTGTTAAAATTTTGTTTTAATAAGTTTGATTTCTTTTGAATGTGTGGACTTAGAGTAATTGATTGTTTTCATATCGGTTGTTTTCCTACATCGGATGATCAAATTTTTTCTTTTTTTTCGCTGTTAACTTATTTTTTTTTTGTTTTGGACATTATTCATTTTGTCTTTTGGCAAAAGTTTCCAGCAAAGTTTAAGTTAATATTAATTAATTTTATTATATGTTTTTTTTTTGATGGTTGTTGATTGGTCGATTATTATAATTTTTCAAAGTTTCTTTAAAAATTATTTTCTTTTATTATTTTTTTTTTATTATTTATTTATCTGTATTTGCCCCTATCTCGAAAACTTCACCGAGTAGTAATAATATATAATAATCTTACAGATTTCGTGAAACCAAAATAATTTATAGTCGTATATACATATTTAGAAATTTAATTTTTTTTATATGAGCTTTGCTGATTTTATATATTTGATAACTGCAAGGACTGTTTTTTTTATTTTTTTTACGTTTCTGATCTAAACAATTATTATGCCGTTAGTACGTAGCTGTGGTAATATACCAGCTCAGGTAGAACAGGAAGCGAATGATATGAATTTGACAATTGATGAGGGTGCTTGTGGCGATACACAACCAACTGAAAATCCTATAAATAGACCGAAAACGAGATTACAAGCTCGTAATGAAGCAATGCAACGGCAAACTTTCGATGACAGTCGAGTTCGTCTGATAGTAAATGACTCGTTAAAAGGATTCAGGGAAGAATTTACTAAAATGATTGCAGATGGATTTCGTGATTTATCTTTGACAAATCAAAGACCAGATGTACAGTACAGACAACAAAATAGGACGGAACGAATAGATGCTGAATACGATGAAAATGATTTTCGGGAAGATAGAAGTGAAGCAAATCATGATGAACGACAATATCGTGGCACTGGAAATAAAGGGTGTTTTTTTAAGCCCGATAGAACTTGAAATTGTAAAAAAATAACACAAAAAATTAAATTGTAATCAAAATTTTTTTTTTATTCGAAAGATCAATACGTGACATTATCATTTGAAAATGATTTCGGGCATATGGGCACAGCGGCTGTTCTTGACGAAGCGCATTCTGGACGTCCGTTGTTTTATCGCAAAATTGTGTTCAGCGATGAGGCGCATTTTTGGCTTAACGGGTTTGTTAATAAGCAAAATTGCCGCATATGGAGCGAGACCAATCCACAAGAGACCCTACAGACTCCATTACATCCAGAAAAATGCACCGTTTGGTGCGGTTTTCACGCTGGTGGCATCATCGGACCTTATTTCTTCAAAAATGAGGCCGGAGCTCGCGTTACGGTCAATGGAGATCGTTACCGCACCATGATCAATGATTTTTTGTTTGAAAATATGGATGACATTGATCCGGAGGAGATGTGGTTTCAACAGGATGGCGCTACGTGCCATACGGCGAACGCAACCATCGACGATAAGTTGATTTCGAGAAATGGACCTATCAATTGGCCTCCAAGGTCGTGCGATTTGACACCTCTCGATTATTTCCTGTGGGGCTACGTGAAGTCACTGGTTTATGCTGATAAACCAGCAACAATTGACGCCTTGGAGGAGCATTGTTCGTGTTATTCGTGGCATACGGCCAGCAGTGCTCAAAAAAGTGGCCCAAAATTGGACGTCCAGAATGCGTTTCGTCAAGAACAGCCGCGGTGCCCATATGCCCGAAATCATTTTCAAATGTTAATGTCACGTATTGATCTTTCGAATAAAAAAAAAATTTTTGATTACAATTTAATTTTTTGTGTTATTTTTTACAATTTCAAGTTCTATCGGGCTTAAAAAAACACCCTTTACAAATGGTTATTTTGATCAAGGCTCTGAAAGAGTTCTTAATTTAGTCCGCAACTGGAGAATTCGATTTTCTGGTGATACTTCAGAAGTGACAGTAGACGAATTTATTTACAGGGTCAACACACTTACTAATACAAATTTAAGGGGAGATTTTCATTTGTTATGTAAGCATGCTCATATCCTTTTTGAGAGTAAAGCTCTAAAATGGTTTTGGCGTTTTCATCGTAGGTGTGACTTCTTGGAGTGGGACGTTTTATGCAACGGTATGAAAAGACAATTTAAAGAATACTATACAGATTATGACATTAAAGATGACATAATGAGACGAAAGCAAGGACATAAGGAGACATTTGATGACTATTATGATGCTATAATGGTTCTATGTGATAGACTTCGAAATCCTTTATCGGAAATAGAGCTTTGTGAAATTATTCAGCGGAATTTGAGACCAGAAGTAAGGCATGAGCTCCTGCATCTGGAAATAAGTCGATGTGCTCAGTTAAGACGAGCAGTTAGGAGGCATGAAAAATTTGTGGAGGATGTGACTTTGTCTGATTTTAGAAAACGTTCATATCAAAAGAATCAAGTTTCTGAAATAGCTGGTGATAGTATGCCGACGGATTCTGAAGAAGATGTTCAAAAGGAAGTTTGTTTAGTGGTGAGAAATGGAAAATGTTGGAACTGCGGTAATGCTGGCCACAGTTTTATTGACTGTTTAGAACCACGTACAGTGTTTTGTTACGGATGCGGGGCTTAAAATATATATAAGCCCAAATGCTCTTATTGTTTGCAAAAACAGGGAAACGTCCTGAAGGATGTCCGTATGAAGAAGGACGGACATCCAAGACAAAATTAGTGAATTTTAGCCAACCAACTAGTAATAGCCTATCTGATGTGACTAATTTCTCTGCCAAATCGTTTAAACCTGATCTGACTGAACATAATTTACCGGCTACAACAAATTTACTTAATGTAATGAATAAACATGATCTAACAAACGGTCATCCATTACAAAGACCTTATCATATTCGATTAAAAGAATATGAAAGTGCCAGAAGTAGGATTTTTAATGAGCCTTTACAGAAAGTTAATAGATCTTCCAGAAGAATTCGTGAATTTTATAAACGGAAGAAAATTTTTCGAAAACATGTCATATCATCTTTAGTGAGTAAAGAAAATGATAATAGACCTTATATTAGGTTATATTTAGAAGATAAAAATCGTTTTGCATTAATGGATAGTGGTGCAAATGTAAATGTTATTGAAGGGAAGTTATGTACTGAAATTATAGAAATTGGAAAATTTAAACGGGAAGTTGCAAAAGTCAAAACTGCAGATGGACAACAACAACGAGTGGTGGGAACTGTAACTTTGGAAATTTCCTTCAATGGACTTAAAAAGCCAATTGAGTTCTTGTTGATTCCGACCATTACACAAGATGTAATTTGTGGTATGGAGTTTTGGGAAAAGTTCAACATTAAAATTATAACCAAGAATATCGTTAATGAAATTGTTTTAGATGAAGAACCGGAAAAAATTCAAATGTCTGCGTATCAGAAACAACAATTACAAAGTATAATTGATTCTTTCCCAAATTTTGAACGTGATGGTTTAGGATGTACTACAATATTGGAACACAATATCGATACTAAAGATGTAACACCTATCAAACAAAGATTTTATCCCATTTCACCAGCAAGAGAAAAGCTTTTATGTGGTGAAATTGATCGTATGTTAAAACTGGGCGTGATTGAAGAATGTCCTATTTCACCATGGTCATCTCCCGGTGTACTGATAGTGAAACCTGGAAAAGTGCGATTTTGCTTGGACAGCAGAAAATTGAATTCCGTGACTATAAAGGACGCGTACCCTATTCCAAACATAGACGGACTAATTTCGAGGCTTCCTCCAATTTACTTCATCTCTAAAGTAGATCTAAAGGATGCATTTTGGCAGATTAAATTGGACGAAACCTCTAAGCCTAAGACCTAATCGGCCTCTGTATCAGTTTACACGAATGCCGTTTGGATTAAGTAATGCTCCACAGACAATGTGTAGACTGATGGACCAAGTCATTCCGTACAACTTAAAAACGAACGTTTTTGTTTACCTTGACGATTAACTGATAATTTCGAAGGACTTCGACGAACACTTATTGCACTTAAAAGAGGTAGCTTCACAACTTCGTAATGCAAATTTGACAATTAACGTGAGGAAAAGTAATTTTTGTTTGCGAAAGGTTCAGTATCTAGGTTATGTTGTTGGTGAGGGAGAACTTAAGGTAGATCCTGAGAAAATAAAGGCAATTTCCCAGTTTCCTGTTCCTAGAACGGTTCGTCAACTCCGCCAGTTTCTTGGTATGGCTGGGTGGTATCGAAGATTTATCGATGAATACTCAACTGTAACGTTCCCTATGACAGAATTATTGTCAAAAAGAAAGCACTTTGTATGGACTGACATTGCACAGAAGTCCTTTGAAACCGTAAAGGAGAAATTAACATCTGCTCCTGTTTTGATACATGCTAATTTTGATAAACCTTTTATCCTCCAGTGTGACGCAAGTACATATGGTGTCGGTGCAGTTTTAGCTCAGCTGGATATTTCTGGAAATGAACGGCCAATAGCGTTTATGTCTCAGAAACTGAACAAAGCTCAACGAAACTATTCAATCACGGAACTTGAGTGTTTGGCAGTTATTTTGGCCATTAAAAAGTTTAGAGCTTATATTGAAGGACACGAGTTTAAAGTAATTACCGACCATGCCAGTCTTAAGTGGTTGATGAAGCAAAAAGATCTTTCTGGTCGTTTAGCTCGGTGGACACTTAAATTGCAAGGTTTTGATTTTTCAATTGAACACCGCAAAGGAAAGGACAACATTGTACCAAATGCATTATCCAGAGCATTTGCTGATGCTTTCGACGTATCAGAATTGGACTTACAAAATTTACCATCTATTGATCTTGAGTCCAAAGCTTTCGAAAGTCCAGAGTATACATACTTAAGAAATGAATTTTTAAAAACGGAATTACCAGATTATAAGGTATTGGATAAATTTATTTATAAAAGAACAAACTTTGCTGAGGGTAATTCTGATGAATCTGATAGTTGGAAACTATATGTACCAGAAGAACTTAAGAAAGATGTCATTTATGCAGCACATGATGCACCTAAGGCAGCACATGGTGGCATAGCTAAAACCATAAATCGCATTAGACAATTTTTCTTTTGGCCTAAATTAGTTATCGACGTTAAAGATTATGTGTTAAATTGTTCCACCTGTAAAACATCTAAGGTTCCAAACACATCACTAAAACCACATATGGGACAAATAGTCAATACCGAAAGACCATTCCAACGTCTTTATGTGGATCTAATTGGACCATTTCCTCGTACCAAAAATGGAAATATTGGAATTTTAATTATTTTAGACCATTTTACTAAATTCACTTTTATGAATCCATTGAAAAAATTTGTGACAAAACCTATTGTTGAATATCTCAAGAACAGAATTTTCACTTGTTTTGGTGTACCGGAAGTTATTGTGTCTGACAACGGTAGTCAATTTAAATCTTCTGACTTTAAGAAGTTACTTGACGAGTTTGGAATATACCAACAGTTTACTGCATTACACAGTCCTCAATCAAATGCGAGTGAAAGAGTAAATCGTTCAATAAATGAAGCTCTAAGATCATATATTCGTAACGATCAACGTCAGTGGGATGAGTTTTTGCCAAGTGTAAATTGTGCAATTCGAAGCAGCGTACATCAGACGATAGGACGAACTCCTTATGAACTATTATTCGGACAGACAATGATTACACATGGACAAGATTACAAAATTTTGAGGAATTTTAAACTTCTATCGGAATCTGACACAAATATTGAGAGACAGGACAATTTTACGATTTTACGAGACTCTATACGAACAAAGATTAAGGAGGCATATGAGCGTAATGTTAAATCATATAATTTAAAAACTAGAAGTCGAGAATTTAACATTGGTCAAACGGTGATACGCCGAAATTTTGCCCAAAGCTCCTTGGCAAGCAATTTCAATGCAAAATTGGCACCGACTGGTATTAAGGCGATTGTTATGAAACGAATTGGCAACGTTAATTATGAATTGGAAGATATAAATGGTAAACATACTGGTGTATATCATATTAAAGATATATGGATATAATTAGGATTATTACCTATTCCATAATTTTATTTTCTGATGAGGCCTTTCAGATTAAATTCTGCAGCAAGCTTTACAATTTCATCTGCTTTGTGATGGCGCTTTTCTTCTTTTTTTTTCTGTTAAATTTCTGTTAAATTTTTTATGTTGACTTCAAAGATCCTTTTCATTGAATGTACAGAAATATAATATATTGTAGAATTTCTTTAATTTAATTTCTCAGTTTAATTTTTTTTTGAGTAAGCATTGCTTTTGTTACTTCATATATACATACATATGAAAATTTTTAAAATTTTTTTTAATCAGAAAATTTAATTTTGATTGAACGGTCGAAAGAAAAGGAAAATAATATAAAAATTTGGAAAAGAGAATATAAGAAATATAGGAAACAGAAACAGCAGTTCTCGATTTTGGTGCATCAATAGATATAGTGTTTTATTTAGGAAGATTAGACTTAATTTATGAGAGTGTTAAAGCTGTTTTGGATTCTTGGTAAGGAAATTTCTAAGAGTTAGTTTATGGTATATGGTTTTGTATTAAAGTTTTTATTTTGTTTAGGAATATTGGACAATTAAACTCTAGGGCGCAATTGCCTAGACTAAATGTGTAATTGGCATAATTTTGGTGACAATTTCTGTTTGGAAACCAGAGTTTGGAAGCCAGTTTGCAAGTATATTTATCTATATTGAATCTGAACGATCGTCGTCTAGAACTGAATTTTAATTAACTTTAATTTAAAATTGTTGGATTTTCATTATTAATTGATTTGACTCTTTCGCATATTCATACTCGTACACATTTCCTCCGTGGTCTTTTATTATACCCTTCACACAGTGAAAAAGGGTATATATAGCTTTGTCATTCCGTTTGTAATTTCTACAATTTTCATTTCCGACCCCATAAAGTATATATTTTCTGAAAGCTTATGAATAGAGGAGTCTATTAAGCCCTGACCGTCTGTCCGTCTGTCCGTCTATCCGTCTGTCCGTCTGTCCGTCTGCCCGTCTGTCCGTGTGTTGGTTGAAATCAACTTTTAGAAGCAACTATATGTTCCTCAGATCTGTATATGGTATCAATCTCTTGGAAATATCCAGGAATGAATCGCTATTGAAATTCAGCACAATCGCCCCATAACTTTCTGAGATATGAGCAAAAAACCACGACCACCTCGTTTTTTTTCACAATTACAACAACAACATACATACATACATACATGTAAAAAACATACCAAACAAAAAAAATTACAAAAAAAAAATATTAAAAATAAAAAAAAAATAATAAAAAAAAACTACAAAAAAAAATTTTAAAAAAATTTAAAAAAAAATTTAAAAAAATTTTTTAAAAATTTTTCTAAAAAAATTTTTTAAAAAAATTTAAAAAAAATTTAAAAAAAAAAATAAAAAAAATAATAAAATATAAATAATATATTAAATAAAATAAAATAAAATTTTTTTGGCTCAGCTGGGATTCGATGCCACATTTATTCTAACGTGTACGTATGTATGCACGTATTTTATATGGGATGAATGGTGATACAAACAATTGTTATTGCATGACTACACGTTGTGAAGGGTATATAAGATTCGGCACGGCCGAATATAGCACTGTTACTTGTTTTTTTTTTTTATTTGAATTTATAACGTAATTTTAGTTAATTTTTTTTACTTCTCATTTAATTTGTGTAATATTTTTTTTTTTACTTTATTTTCGGTTTCTTATAGTTTTTTTTTATTGTTGAATCCGTTTGTAAATCACCAGTTGGTCAATTAGATATATAATATTTTTTTTAACTTAATATAATTAAAAAAATAACAATATAAATACACCCTACAAACAGACATGAAATACAATAGGTCCTGCTAACGATTCACTAGGATATAATTTGATAATTATTGTCGCCTAATAGAATAAAGACAATTATATAGGTAAAATTTTAAGAAACTTTTAGGGGGACAGAAAAGGTACCAAAAAAGAGGAAATAGCGGAAAATATTTAAAGTTACTAATTACAGGGCGAATTTGTATAAAATTTTTAATTGGGATTCCACCAGACATAAAAAAAATTATTTAAATTAGTAAAAATTGAAACACATTCATAATAAGGTAGTAGGGGGTAAATTCAGAAAACCCTTTTCGTACTTTTTAGAACATATCGATTTTAATACAAACAATAGCGCTATATTCGGCCGTGCCGAATCTTATATACCCTTCACAACGTGTAGTCATGCAATAACAGTAGTTTGTATCACCATTCCCCATATGAACTACGTACATACATATAAAAAACATACATATATAAAAACATCCCATTGTAAAATTATAATATTTACGTATGTATGTTAAAAAAAAAATACAAAAAAAAATTTAAAAAAAAATTAAAATATTTATAATAAATATAAAACAAACAAAAAAAAAATTTAAAAAAAAATTAAAAAAAATTAAAAAAAAATAATAAAAATATAAATAATATATTAAATAAAAAATAAAAAATTAAATAAAAAAAAATTAAAAAAAAAATATAAAAAAAATTTTTTTTTTGCTCAGCTGGGATTCGATGCCACGTTTTCTCTAACCAGTATAACCGTTTGCATGTATGTATGTTGTTGTTGTAATGTTGTTTTTGTGAAAAAAAAATCGAGGTGGTCGTGAGTTTTTGCTCATATCTCAGTTGTTTATGAACTGATGTTTCTGATTTTCAATACCGATCTACTCCCAAATATTTCTGATATTTTAATACCTCGCCCGGGTCCAGGCGATATCGGGGGGCTTCAAAAAGTTGATTTCAACATACACACGAACAGACGGACAGACTGACAGAGCTTAATCGACTCCCTTATTCAAAAGCTTTCAGAAAATATATACTTTATGGGGTCGGAAATGAAAATTGTAGAAATTTCACACGAAATGACAAACTTTTTCACTGTGTGAAGGGTATAAAAAGAGTGACTTTATTTACTTTAAATCTTTTCTAATAAAATATTTTGTTCTTACGTAGTTATAAAAACATTTTAACCCTGGAATTTGTACATTGATATGGAAAATCCAAAGAGGTACTTTTTCTCTCTTTATGATACGAGATTTTAAAAATTAGGTACTTTTGATCCAAGTTGAAATAAAAAAAATAGTTGGTAACCAAAAAAGTACTTCTTTGAATTTTTTTGGTACTTTTTATATTTTATAAGTTTACTTAGCTAAAATGTATTTAAATTTGTAACTATAGATCCGAGGTGAGACTTAAAATGTTTGGTCGAAAAAGGTCCTTTTTGCTTTTTTTTTAGTAGTTTTGTATTTTCTGCGTTTGTAAAACTAGAATTATGAAATTAGTACCTATTGATTCGAGGTGATATTGGAAATGTTTGGTTGACAAAAAAGTTACTTTTTCGCATAATTGTTAGTCCCTTGTGTATTTTCTGCATTTTAAAATAAAGACTTTAGAAATAAGTGACTTCGATACCGAGGTGAGACTTAAAGTGTTTGATCGACCATAAAGGTACTTTTCGCCTATTATTTGTTACTTTTAGTACTTTGTACGTTTAAGATGTAAGAAGTTTGAAGTTACCGACTCCTAACTCCAGGTGAGACTGAAAATGTAAAGGGTAGCCGAAAAGGTACTTTTTGCATCCTTATGGTACTTTTTGTACTTTCTACGTTTATGAAGCTGGAATTATGAAATGAGGGACTTATGGTCAAAGATGAGATTGGAAATAATATGAGTTACCTAAAGGGTACTTTTTCGGATTTTTATGGTACTTTTTGTATCATCTCCGTTGATCAAGCTACAATTTTGAAATTATTTTCTATTGATTCGAGGTGAGACTAAAAATGCTATGAGCAACCAAAAAGGTATTTTTTTTTGCATTTTTATGTCACTTTTGTGTACTTGTTATGTTTTGGAATATACATAGAATTCTGAAATTAGTTACTAAAATTCTAAGTTAACTTTAAAATTATAAAGAAAGACAAAATGTTACTTTTATGGTCAATATTGTATTTTATGATTTTAGATATCTTAAATTTTAAAAATTAGAAGCATTGATTTTGACTGAGATAGAAGATATTTTCCCAATATATCCTAACAGCACTTTTAATTTTCTAAATGAAATTAATCAGATAAATAAGTTTTCATAAATTGAGCGAATAATTATTCTGTGGTTTTCATAGGCAACCACGTATGTCTTGAAATCAAATTTTTCAAGAGAGCTAAAAATCGTGTTAGCACTGAACGATTTTTGAATATATATAGAAGTTACATTGTTATGCCATTAAAATAATCGGAATGGGTCCATCTTATTTGAGAAATTTTTAAAACCAATTAAAGGCCGTCTAAAACCAAGCAATATGGCATTATTAACACATAATCGTATAAAATGAACATGCGCGGTTGCCCATGAAAATCACAGTATTAAGTAATTGAAAAATGGAACTTGCGTATTCAATAAACAGTGAGAACTATGCTAGCGAAATAGCGGAAATAATGTTAGTTTACCCATATATTGCTTGTAACAACAATAATAACTTGTTCCCAACCTCATTAAATTATTAATGAATATTATTTTGAAAATCTCAAAATTAGTATAACTACAAAAGATAGCAACGATTAAAATTGTGAATTTTTAAAATTCTCGTAGTTTGTAAGATGTTTGCTTAAATCGTTATTACAATAACTTGTTTTGCAAATTGCAAAATTAAACACAAACACCTCAAGTGCGAAAGGGAAATATAAAACAAAAACCGCAATAAACAAATCGTGAGTACTTAAATTTTAGAAACTAACAAATGAAGGGTGCAAACAACAATAACAATAAAGAAAATTGTAAAAAAATAAAACAAAAATTAAAAACAGCAACTAAATACAACATCTGTTAAAAAGGCAACAATAATCATTTAGATGAGATAAAAACTGTCGCTTTTCATACCTAAAATTTACAACAGTGTTTCCCAACTACTCAACAACAGTTTCTCGAAACCAATACAAAATTTGTTTGATATTTTTTTTAAGTTTTTTAAAAAATGGCTGAAAACTGAAGAACGGAAATTTTTGAAAACTAAAAAAAATATTTTAAAAATTTACTAACGAAATGAAAATTTTTGAAGCACTTACAAAACAAGAGGAAAATTTTCAAAAATGTACTAAGGAAGAAAATTTTTGATAAGTAAAAAAAATATGTAGTACAAAAATGTACTTGAAAATAATGTTTTGAAACAAAAGTATACTTAAAATGGAAATTTTTTAAAAATTTAGAAATTTGCTGAAAAATAACTTAAATTAAATTTTTTAATAATATTCTAAAAAAATTACATAAAGAAAATATTTAATAAAAAAACGAAAACTTAAAAATAAAACTTAAAAAAATTTCTAAATGGAATTTTGAAAAATAT
Source organism: Phyto melanocephala (assembly GCA_941918925.1). Taxonomy (NCBI): domain Eukaryota; kingdom Metazoa; phylum Arthropoda; class Insecta; order Diptera; family Rhinophoridae; genus Phyto; species Phyto melanocephala. The sequence continues at coordinate 46,946,018 of OW799233.1, read as the reverse complement.
ATTTAGCAAAAAGGCAATTTTAAAAAATTTTATTAAAAAAGAAATATTTGAAAAATGCACAAAAAAAAAGTATATCTTAAAAAAAATTACTAAAAAAAAGAACTTTACTAAAACAATTAAAGTTTGAAAAAACTTACTACTAAAGGAATTTTTTTGCAAAAAAAAATTTTACTAAAAAAATTGTGGAAAAGTTTTTTATAAAACGAACCTTTTAGAAAAAATGTCAGAAAATGGATATCTTTAGGAAATTTACTAACAAAAGGAAATTTTTGAAAATGTGGCCAACAAAAGGAAATTCTTTTAAATATTTACTAACAAAAGGAAATATTTAAAAAAAATTTTTAAAAATTTGCCAAACAAAAATTTTTTCCAAAATGTACTTATTCAGGAAATTTTTGAAAAGTTTAACAAAAAAATTCATTTAAAAATATAAGATTCTGAAATATTAAATTTTTTAAGTAAATTTACTGACAAAAATCAGCAAATTTTTGAAAAAGTTTTCCCAAAAACACAAATTCTTGAAAAATTTACTAAAAATGAAAATAGTTAAATATATCTTCTTCTATCTTCTATATATATAAAAATCAATGTGTGTTTGTATGTTTGTTTGTGCTTTATAGACGGTTAAACGGCTAGACCGATTTCCTTGAAATTTTCACAGATCTTTCTGTATGTCTGGAAGAAACTATACGCTATACTTTGGTCTTAAATTGTAAGTGGTCGGGGTGCCACGCCCCCCAACCACTTGGGGGGCGTTAATGCAGCTAGAGTCTTCAAATTAAGTACGGTAAACTTTGACATCCACACGAACATTTGGGTAAAAAATGGGCGGACTTGCAATAGTAGGCGTGGCCACATGAATTAAATAGTAAAATTCGTATATTTGGAAAACGATATCGATTAGAGTAGTAAAATTTTGCAAGAGCAACTTTGACACCCAAATGAACATTAAGGCAAGAAATGGGTGCATTATCAATAGTGGGCTTGACACCTGCCATATGAATTAAATACTAAAATTTGGGGTGGCGAAGCACACCGGGTATTAGCTAGTACTAAAATAAAATTATAAAAATTATTAGAATTATAGAAAAATCTGGAAAAGTTTATAATTTAAAAAATTCCTAAAAATTTATTAAAAAGGGAATTTTTAAAAGTTTACTAAAAAAAGCAAGCTTTTAAGCAATTCACTAAATTTTTTTTAAAAAATTTACTGGCTGGTAGCGGCCAACATTAATTTTAATTTTTTATAGTTCTTTCAGATGATATTAATATTGACTTTCTCGGTTGTCTAGAAGCTGCAAAAATATGATTTTCGTTTGAAAATTTTTGGAATATATATTTAAAAAAAAATTTTTTGCCTATAACTTTACCGATTATGTGCAAATAATGAAAATCAAAAAATCGTGAAATAGCGGAATTTCGGTCGTTTACCAAAAAAATAATAAGTCGGCCATTTGTCATCAGATTTTGTTAAGTAAGGGCTTATTTTCTTTGGAAAAGTGTCAGCTATACGTAAAAAAATTAAAATCGCTGTTAACATCGCGTTTTATATTTTTTATGAATTTTTATATGAATTTTTCAGCCACATTTTTACTAAAAAAACCCAGTTTTTTAACCTTTTTAAGCCGCCAACATCAAAACTACTAACCCGATTTGAAAATTTTCTGAGAATAAGTTGTAGACGGCTCAATTGTCTTTAATTTGAGTAGTAGTAGGATAAAATAGGTCAAAGAAGACTAAAGATATGCTCAAAATAGTAAGTGTACCTCCAAAAATTAAAAAAAAAAAATTAAAAAATTTGTATCTCGCAAACCAATCGACAGAAAAATTTTTAAAATTCATTTTCGTGTTCAGTAGGTCCAAATCCATGAGAAAAAGTATGCTAGAACCAAATAACAAAATGGCTGTTGCCTAGTGTTATTGCCCACTTTATCCAACATTTTTTTCACGAATTTCTCTAGAGACATATTATGTCTACAAAGAGTAGCAAAAGTACCTATAAATTATTCTATTGCTGAAAAATTTTAAATTTGGTGGTAAAAATATGGTAAAAAACAGAGGCAGTCGTGTTTATTTGTTCATATTTGAGAAAGGTATGGGGCGATTGTGCTGAATTTCAATAGCGATTCATTCCCGGATATTTCCAAAAGATTAATACCATACACAGATCTAAGAAACATATAGTTGCTTCTAAAAGTTGATTTCAACCAACACACGGACAGACGTTCAGACGGTCGGGGCTTTTTCGACTCCTCTATTCATAAGCTTTCAGAAAATATATACCGGAAATGAAAATTGTAGAAATTACAAACGGAATGACAAAGCTATATATACCCTTGTGCAGCACAGGTGAAGGGTATAAACATTTTAGAAACATTTTCTAAATTTTTAAAAATTACCTGAAAATAGAAAATGTTTCAATTTTCTAAAAATAGATAAATTTTTATAAAAATCTTAAAAATACAAATTTAAAAAAAAAAATTAAATTGTTGAAGATGTCATAAGAAAAAATTGTAGTAAGTAGAAATTTTTTAGAAATTTTGCTGAAAAATAGACTTTTTTTAAAACTATAGAAAAATAGAAAAATTAAAAAAATTGGAAATTTTTAAAAAATTCCCTAAAAATTGGTCTCTGGGTGGCTTCTTCTGTTTGGCACATTGGGAAACATTTTGAACACCATCATTGAAATACATTTATATGGACAAAGCACATGTCTGTAGTCTAGCAAGTGTTGCCTTGTTGTTCCCAGTCAATCATACGTGAATGGCTACAACCAAGCGAATAAGTGACTTGATTCGTACCACAACAGACTACGCGATTCTTTCTCTATAACAAAACGAACAAACCATTTGGCAAAATTGCATAAAGTTCCCTGAAACTATTAAATGTTATTGTAATAGTTATGTTTGTTGTAGTTGTTATTATGATCGTTTCTATTAAACGTTCACATTGTTAAAATAAAAAAAAAGAATATAAATTATATATAAACAAATAGAAAAATAAAAAAAAAAGCTTAACAATTTGTTGGCACTTGTTGATAATGGTTTGATGATGATGCTGGCGACAATGATGATCATTCGCTCTTTTTTTTCTTTGTGTTTCCCTTTTTATTGTTATACCGATATTGTTGTTAGCGTGCAATTATTGCATTTAACAAAATAATAATCGTTATTATTTTCCATTATGATAGAGATCAGGTTGTTATTTGTTGTAATTTTTTTGGGATCTCAAGATGACAGTTTGTTTGTTAAGTTTAATGTCTTTGTTTATTTGTTTGACTCGTTACGGAGTTCATGAAATCAAACAGTTATGGTTAAAATATTTTCAAGAAAAAATATTTACATTTTCTTAAATTTCTGTTCTATTTATGTTTTTCACAAAGAGTTTTTGCTTGTTTTGTTAAAATATGTACAAGTTTTTGTAAAGTATGACAAAATGCGTGACTTTAGGGCGCACAGGTGAATTTAATTTTTTTTGTGGTTTCTTATTTAACATTTACAATTAGTTATACACAATAAAATTATGGAATTAGTTGGAATTATGTCAATAAAAAAACACAAAAAAAAAAAACAAAATACATAAACTCATTAAAGCAAATTGAAAAGTTTATTTGAACTCAAACCTGCAAAGAAACATTACAATAAACACAAAAGCTTCCAAATTTATAATAATGATTTTATAATTTAACCCGAACCTAAATTACACATAATGCAGTCAGTCACACATATTAAAAATAGAGTAAAAAAAAATATGAAAATTATATATCTGCATAATTAAATTAAATTAAAACAAATCATCAACAAGTAAAGGAAAAAAAATCATAAAAATCATAAAAATATAAAAAAAAAATTTAGGGAGGGTTCGAGAAAGACACTAAATTACAACGTGTATGAAAGAAGAAAATTTTATTAAGGTTAAAATTTATGGCTTTTTTCAAGTTTTCTTCTTCTTGTTTTTTGTTTTGTTTTAGTTTTGTCGTTTTTGTATTTATTGTGCAAGTGGAGAGGAAGAGAAGTATAAAGAAATAATAATAAGGTTTTCCATTTTTTAACAATTAGTTACAATCCACTGAATTTAATAAATATTCATTTCGGGGGGTAATAAAGGCTTTTCTTTTTTTTATTATTACCATTGTGTCGTCTGAGTTTGATCTTGACGGTCAAGTATGTATATGAAAACCATTATTAAAATGTTCGGCTAATCAAATTTTTTGGTAATAAACTTTTAACTGTCTTTGGGATTGAGGAAAATTTAGATGTTTACAAAAAAAATATGTACTTGTTGATTATATAATTTTGTGAATGCTTTTTTTTTGGAAGTGTGTACTTTAATTAACAACGATATAAAAATTGTTACTTAAATTTTATTTCACATTTTTAATTATCTCAACAGAGAACAAATCTGAAGATTTTATTTTGAACAAAACTATATTTGGCTCAAAGGAGCCAAATTGTTTAAGTCATATAGAAATAAATTTTTAACAGTGTTTAATTAAACTCACCTTTGCCTCTTAAGCTCATTTAATTGCTCCTCATTTTAAAAAGAAAATTTTTCTTTGAGCTAAATAAAAAGGACTCATTGCTAGTCTAAATTATTGCCTTAATTAACTCAAGAAAATTTTTTATAATAATTTATTAAGATAAGTGAGAGTGCTATATTCGGTCGTGTCGAATCTGATAATACCCTTTACAATTATATCCATAATAATGACCACATAGTAGCTTAGCGCATTCACTGCCAACAACGAGTTATCTCGTAGTCGACATCCGTATCGATAAGGCCAGCTACGAGATACATCGTAGTAATTATGATTTTATTACACATAATATAATCTTAAAATGGCATGTGGAGTTGACTTCATTTATATGTTTTGGCATAGAGAATTGTCTTATTAAACTATTGAAAAAAACCCTACGAGATAACTCGTAGCAGTAGCTATTTTATTGGCGAAAATTTAGTACCGTTATGATCTCCCTTTTTCTCTTTGTTTTCTGTTTATTTCGTACATTGCAATATTTGAAATACTATTGTAATCATTCCAGTTAAGTGATCCAACAATAAAGGTTTTTAAGTTTTGTGTTTTTGATACGAGAAAATGAAATGGATGACAAAGCTATAGAAGAATATCTAGATAATATAGATTCGTCAAGTGGTAATGAAGGCGATTTTTCTGCGGATGAGTTTGAATACGTTTATGAAAGTGATGATGAAGATTGGAGATGAAATTGATGCAATGCCATCAAAAAGAATTTGTGTATCGCAATCCAAAGCAAACCAAAATTCCACAATTCAGTTTCGCAGGGAAATTGTAATTAAATATTCCCGAAAGTTGCACAACACCTGGTGATTTCTTTAAGTTATTTCTGACAGAAAACTTTTTAAAATATTTAGTTGATCAAACTAATATTTATGCTGCTCAAGAAATTGGTAAGAGCCAGTTATTTTCTTTTAGAGGTGCCATCTACGAGATATCTCGTAGTATATAAAACTATCCATAAATAACAAATTACAACCTTAATAAAAAAAATTTGTGTTTCTTATGCAATATTATCGCATTATTTATCATAGTAAACCAAAAACTTGAACTGGCCTCAGGGATTGGTTTTATAGCAACAGCCATGGCAGCGAATGCGTTAGCCTAGATTTTAGATTTCATGTTATATGCAATTTTCTTTATTATTACCGCCGCCATCTTTGATTTTAAGTTTTCTGTATTCTACTAGTCAAGCCCTTTAATTTAATACCCATATTGTTGTTGTTAAAAAAGTTTGTTCGCAATTTTTTTCAGACGCCATCTTGGATTTTATACTTTTTTATAGTTTACAACATTATACTGGTCGAGTCCTTTTATTTGATACCAATATTGTTGGCGACAAAGGAGACACAGCCGTAACTAATATATATGTACGTATGACTAATATATACGCCACCTTGGATTTTTTACTTTTCATAGCAAACTATATTTTATTTATTTACTAGAAAAGCCCAGCGCGCGTTGCTACGCCTCTTAATGAATAAAAATGCATTCTGAATTTAAATTGAATATCAAGTGCAAAAAGCTAAACTTATAACTTTTTTTAATGGGCGTGGCACTGCCCACTTTTATAATCACGAAACTGTAAAGTCATGACAGCTCAAAATGTGTGCAAAGTTTCACAAAAATTGCTCAAGACCAAGTACCTCAAAATTATAACTTTTTTATGTGCGTGGCCCTGCCCACTTTTCTAATCACGAAATTATATAGTCATGACAACTTAATATGTGTGCAAAGTTCCAGAAAAATCGATCTAGTGCAAGTAGCTAAAAATTATAACTTTTTTATGGGCGTGGCGCTTCCTACTTTTATAATCATGATATTATTAAGTCATGACAGCTCAATATGTGTGCAAGGTTTCAGAATAATCAGTCCAGTGCAAGTACCTCAAAATTATAACTTTTTTATGGGCGTGGCCCCGCCCACTTTTCTTATCACGAAAAATCGGTCATGTGCAAGAAGCTAAAAATGATAACTAATTTTTTATGGGCGTGATCCCGCCCACTTTTTTCCACCCATAAGCACTCCCTGGAATGTGTACAATAACTTGCCAAAGTTTGAGCCCGATCGGCTTTACAGTTTCGGAGTCTATAGCTAACACACACACACACAGAGTTTCACTTTTATATATATAAATATAGACTTTATATTTTTATTTGATTCCCATATTGGCTATCTCTGTTGTATAGAAATACCGATTTTTATTTGTAAATTTTAGGAAAAACACCGAATCAGTTATACTTTGGTGTTTATATCTCAGTTGATTTCAAGTGGATTTGTTAGTTTTTCTTAGAAAAAATTTCTGAGATTGTGGTTTCTAATATGGTTTCTTAAAAAACTTTGATATATTTTAAAAATATAATTTTTTTTTTAAATAATTTTTGCCTATAACTTTTCCGATTAGTGACCAATGTGTTCAAAATTTCTCTTGAATATCTTCAGAGGTATACCAAATCTCTATATAGTAACAACCGTGTCTATGAATTATCCTAGGACTGGAAAATATTAATTTTCGTTGTAAAAATAAGCGAAGAAACTGAGTCATTCTTGTTTGTTTGCTTATATCTCAGAAAGTTATAGAGAGATTATGCTGATTTCAAATACCGATCTGCTCCCGAATATATCTGATATTTTTATACCTTACAGACGTTCAGACGGATAATGCTTAATCGTTTCCCCTTCTCATAAGTTTTGCGGAAAATATATACTTTATGTGTTTGAAAATAAATATGGTAGCTTTTCACACGGAATGAGAAATCTTTATACACCCTTACACTCACTGTGAATGGTATAATAAGGTTTTTTATAAAAAAAAGCATAGAGTTTTTGTACAGCAACAATTGAAAACCATTGTTAGTTTGTTTGTGTTGGTGGCTACCATAGATGCATAGACATTGCTCAAGTTGGCTATAACCCATATTATTCAAATTCACTCACAATCCAGAATTCAACTACAATAGACCACAAAACACGTTGAATTGCTTCATTCAAGCCAGCAGAATATTTTGCATCATTTATGTTAATTCAACTCCGTTCATTCGCCTGTTTATATTTTGTAAAAACAATCAAAAATTCAACGCACTAAAAATATATCACTACAAACACTTTCATGCAACATTTTAAATTGAGGCAGAGAAAACAAATACAGAAGCAACAAAAACAATGTTTAATTTGTGAAGTTTTTTTTAAAAAAATTTAATCTGTGTTTATACAAAATAAATTTGAAAAAATTGAGCTGAGCCGACTAAAATGAGAATTTCGTCAGCACACCGCTCATATTGTAGAGCAATTGTTGCTCAATTTACTGAATACGAATAAGAATTTATATACATGAATTATTGACAACTAAATAAGTATGTCGTTCCCTGGTGGCAACTTATAATACTTAATTATTTGAAAATATTGTTATTAAAACTCCTTTCAGTTCTTTTCTGAACGATGCACAAAGTCTAACGTTTACACAGAGTCCTTAAAAAGAATTACTAGGGTTTTACTTTAAGTATTAAATATAGATTAAACATAAAGCGAACTCTTGGAAAATTATCTGTAAATAACAAAATTTGGTAAAAATTGTATTTCTTTAAATTTTCCAATGGCAGTTTTATAACTCAACATAATTTTTTTTAAATTCAACTTTCGTTCTACTGAAGACCAACAACCATTCACTATCTCACTTATTCTGTAGTTTATTTTACAAAGAACATCTGGGTGGTTTTGATTTATATGTGCGTTTGTATTCGGTTTTGTCTTAATGTTGTTGTACATTTTCGCTACATTTCTGTTTAAAACAAAAAAAGTTTTTTTTCTTCTTGCAACATTTATCGCTGTGTATGATTATAAACAGGATATGCTGGAATTTTTCTTTCATTTCATATTACAATGTAAAAACTAGCCATTGTCGCCAGTAATAAAATTTTAATGAATTTAAGCGCGAATGTGTGTTTAAAAGGTATGTTTTTTGCAATTTTTTTCCAGATTTTTTTAAAACTTTTTTTGTAGCACATTTAGACAAGACAAACAAACAACAGCGACAAAAACAAGAAATGTAAAATTCGGTTACATGGACTCTAAGACTAAAGTACTGCAAGACTAGTCTTAGTATCATGGTCATCATTGTCAGCAGCGTCATTATCATCATCACCAACTAACAACTAAACGCACAATCACAACAACACAATTTAAACCGTTGAATTGTCAACAGATGTGCAAAAAGTTTAAGTTTTTATAACGTGTTTCTTTGGTTTTCAAAAAAAAAAAAAAAAAAAGTCTACAAATACAGATGTATGTATGCACATACAGACATTACTTTACTGTATGCACACTTTGAAGATTACATTTGTACATCACCAAAAACAAAACAAAAAAAAAACGGCAGTACAACAAAGGTTCTGTTGCCAGTGTCTGTCCGTACTTATGATTGGATATTTTGTGTCGCTTGTTTCACTTTAGATGACAATACAAAAAAAAAAAAAAAAAACGTTCACTTAAAACAATAAAATAAGAAATCCAAATTAAACTTAAACCCAACCCAAGTTACTTCAATGACGATTGGTCAGACTGACAAACTAACTAACCAGCTAACTAACTGACCACTATGTCGGCGACAGGCACAACTACTTGTTTCCAGCTTTCTTAACATTAAGACCAAGAAGCTTAAATAATGAGGAAGATGAGGATAAAATTAACAAGAAGGGAAAAAAACTATCACTTATAATTGTTGCGTACATACGCATCATTGTTAACTGTCATAAACGTTTTATGTTTATGTGATTGTTTCGGACTCTGACAAGAAACGTCCAAGATTTTTACATTTTATACGCGCAATCATACTCGAAATCATACTCGTCATCTCATACATACTTTATGCATTTATTAGGCAGCGATGTCAAAGAATAAATTGTCAACAATAAAGAAAAAATTCATTTAATTTAAAATTTTCATTTTTTTTAGGTAATTTGTCAAAAAATTATTATTTTGAGGAAAATTTTGAAAAAAAAAAATTATGTTTTTAGCAAATTTTCAAAATATTTGATATTTTTATAAAAAAATTTTACTTACCCATTCCACGCACAGCAAACAAGAATGTGCTTGCTACAGATGCTCTTTGCACGGCCCTTAAAAGGCATTATTTGCCATGTTCAATTGGCTACCAGTGGATCTAATATACTATGAGCTATTAATGCATGAAAACCATATCCTTACAGTCATGCGGCTCTAATGGAATACATTTCCAATATGGAAATGTTTAGACTTTATGTTATAAAGATTCTTGGACCCCAACTCCCTTCTTTGAGGGTAGATTCTCTGTATCAATTACTGGATCGACATCACTCGATGAAAGGGGTGGCCACATGGAGGTTTATACTGACGGATCGAAATCAGGCAAGGGGGCTGACGCGTCGCGACGGTGGCTTTTTTATACCAAGATACTTATCAAATACGAATTATACAGATCCGCACAAATCATCATTGGCTTCGACAATAACATTTGCTTCTTGAAGCGTCAGACCCCTAAATAAAATGCAAAATATTCCATAATTTGATCTCCTAAACGCCTAGCGTGATCATATGATGAATGGTATGTAGAGATTGCTACTTGTGCAATAGCCAGACAGACGCGGCCATCGAACGAAGACACATATTCGACTCTGTTGCTTCCAATTTAGGGGTCATGTTGGTGCTCAAGCTTGACATTGTTTGTGCTCTTATTTGACACGCCAAAAAATTAAATCTTACTTCCAATGCCTTTCTGCAGAAGTTATCACAAAGAGGAAGAAATTGAGGCCGTGCAAAATCTTCTCTGCCACTGCCCGGATCCTAGCCAGTGGTTAACTTTTAGGACTTGCGAGTACATCTCACGTTGATGTTCGTTCGTTTCTTTGACTTTGAGGTTGGTTGTAGATTGCGAGGACAGTTGTTAGCTAGATATACATAGATGGGACAAGCTACACGCAACATCTTATGAATCAGGTATGTCAAAGGAAACAGTCGTGAATCCAAGCGTGTTATACTTTGAATCTTCAGCTTGTTTGGCTTAACCTATTTACTTTTATATAAAATTTTTAAAAGTTTTGTTATTTTAGTGACTTTTTGAAAATTTTGATTTTTAAAAATTATTTTTGAAAATTATTAATTTCTATTTGATTGTTGAACCAAATTTTTTAAAGATTTTATTATTTTTATTCTGGCTCAAGTTGATTTTAATACTAACCCTTTAGCGCCTACAGTGATCATATGATCACGCAAAACGAAATAGTTTAAAAATAGTATTTGTACCCGTTTTAGGTTTAAAATTCTTATATTAATAGGGATATTCACACAGAAGACAGCATAGAGTTTAGTTTTAACTGTATTTGGGGATTTGTTTATAATAGATTCGTTTGTTTGTGAAACATAGAAGCAAGCACTAGTCTTGAATACTGCAACGACGCAGTTTCTGATATATTTACGTTTTAAGTAAGTAATATTTTGTTTTTTTGAATTACATTTTTTTTCGTATAGATTATTTATCTTAAATATATTCATGTATTGATAATGTAATTAAAATTAAAAAAAAAATTTATTTCATTAGAAAAATCTCATGCTAAATATTCCGTGATCATATGATCACGCTAGGCGTTTAGGAGATCAAATTATGGAATATTTTGCATTTTATTTAGGGGTCTGACGCTTTAAGAAGCGAATGCTATTGTCGAAGCCAATGATGATTTGGAAGTAGATTTATTATTTATCTGAAGATGTTATGTTTTTCCCCGAGCCCAATTACTTGGACTATAGAAATCAATCACTAGTGCGAATCTTTGAACAAATATTTGATGAAGAAATTATTAATTTGATTTGAAACAAATCAAATAAATATTCAGTTCAATCAAACTTAAAAAATCTAAATTTTTCTTCTGAAGAACTAAAAGTATTTATCTAAATTTTGTATCTATCCGGATATAATTCCGTCCCGAGTAAGCGATCTTATTGGGAGAATCCAGCAGATCTCCGAATGCTATAAGCAGAGACCGTTTTTTTTTAGGAAATTACGTCCACTTATGACTTTGGTCCAAAGTCTCTTGTTAGAATTATTTGTTATGGTGCTACCAGAACGTTTCGCGAAAACAGAATTCCAAAAGATTGTCCAATAACTAAATCAAAGGAGTTGAAAAAAATCTAGAGATACATATGAAAATCAACTATGTCAGGATGAAAATATTATAATAGTAAAATATGTTGATAACTCTGTGTTGACAATTGCTTCTACTTGCCAAAGTATAAAGCCAATTACAAGACTAGCGAGATATTGTCATTTGCAAAATTGGTTTTCGAGCTAAAAATGGTATTGGTCAATTTTTAGATGGAATATGGATGTTGTAATGCATAATGCATGGATCCTTATGAAAAATAGTGGACAAAATATTTCAAAATTAGCATTTAGACGCTATATAGTGATCCAGGTCGCCTTAAAATTTCAAAATTTTACGTTTAGATGGAAGATATCACTTAGTTTCATCAGGCATCAGGACGAAGATGTGCTGGGGAAGGATGTTCGAAAACAGTGAGAAAGATATGCTGTAAATGTAATGTTGGGTTATGTAATGAGTGCTTTATAAATTTCCATACGAAATAATATTTATTTTAATTAAATTTAGTGTTTGATGTAAAATAACTATGATTTTTAATAAATAAAAAAATGTTGTATAAAAACATTTCATCCTTTTCTTTTTTTTTCCATAAACGCCTAGCGTGATCATATGATCACAATCAGTATCCTGAATACTAAAAAAAAAAATTTTTTTTTTTTTATTGATATTATATTTAAAACAACTTATGGTCTAAGTTGTTTTTTTTTTTAAATAAAGAAAAAATTATTCCGGCGCTAAAGGGCTATATTTCTCATTTTTTCATATGAAGAAATCAATTTTTATTTGTGATAATCAAAGAATAAACTTTATCCCGACACCAGCCGAGTGGAATGCATTTTCATAACCAGCTACGATTTTTTCATTAGCACTCTTTGATCGAAATGTCTCAGTGTTGGATGTAAATATCATCTATTTAACTCACAAGTTTATATGAAAATTGATTTTGTAAATTAAACTTCATATACAAATTCATATTTTTGATGTGGTGAGTTAGAACGAAATTTACCAAACTTAGGCTTTTCCCCTTTTGTTATTCTTTTAAGTATCACATTTTTTTATTGTTGCTTAAAACCATCATTCTGATGGTAATGAAAGCTTTGTTGGTTGTGATACTTTTTTAAAAATTTCTAGTTTTTAAGCAAATTTTTTTAAAAATATTTTTTTTGTCAAATTTTTCAAAACTCCTATTTTTAGTAAAGTTTTTGAAATTTGCGAATTTTATAAAATTTTAAAATATCTGTTTTTTAAGTATTTAAACTTTTTTAAAATATTTTTCAAAAATTTTTTTGATGAGTAAATTTTTCCCGGATTTATTTTTTTCAAAATATTTTTTAAAATTTTGTTTTATTTTAGCAAAAAGAAATCCTCTTTACTGCTGAGATATCGAATGCATTCTTTTCATTCTCTAACCCACCTTTCCAAACAGTCGACGGTATTCCAAAAATTATTTTTTTTAATTTTTTTTTCATTCGCTGTTGTTGCATTTCTGCAAAACTTCGTGTGTTTTAATTAGCAAAAGCCTGCTTTCAACATTAACGCTCAATTCTTTTCAATTAAACACAAGCTTTAGATGTTGCAATTTATATTTCTAAAAATAAAGGAAACCGAAAGAAATATTTTAAAGTTAAAGTTTCATTTTTTTCATATTTCAGTTTTTTTTTTGCGAATCTAGTGATGTTGTTGGTGGTGATGTTGATTCTTATTATAAAATGTGAAGGTGCAGCAGCCTTTTAAGTTTTTTTTTTACTTTTATAATTTTATTCCTGCTGACTGTTGTTGTTCAAGCAGCAAAGAATGCCCAATATTGTAAGTGGAATACTGTGTGTGTGTCTGTTTGCGTTTAGTTGGAAAGTTGTTAATTTATGATTTTTGTTTTTATGACATAAATTCAAAAACAAAACTTAAAAGAATACGAAAAAATACTTGAAATTGCATTAAAGTCATATTGTTGAGCTTTTCATTCCCGGGCTTCTGTAGCCGAGAAGTATGAGTAGCTAAAGACAGCATCAGTCGTCAGCTATAGCATCAGGCATCAGTGTCATTTTCAAGATTATGTAGTTGAACATTGCAACTTGCTATTTTTATAGTTTGTATGGGAAAATTTGTGTGTGTGTGTGTGTGTAAGTATGTTTATTTGCGCCAGTCTTTTCATTTAGATTGTAAATGCATTGTGGCTGGCGACTTATCAAGCAAATATTAAATTATGATAATTTTGCAAGTAAATGTAATTAATAATAATTGCATACATTATAGCTTAAACAAAATAAAATTATATGTGTACCTGCCTGCACATACCATATATATGCATATACAAGTCTGTCTGTCTGTCTTTCTGTCTATCTGTCTGTCTGTCCGTCTGTATAGAGATTGTTAGGTAAATGTGTATAAAGTTTATTTTTAATGCAGTGACATTCAGGAAATAAACGCATGTACGCTTAAATCTTTAATTTTATTCAATAAATTTCATAAATATTATGTTATAAAATTAATATTAATTACTTTTGACTATTGAGTGCATAATGTTGTGAACAATTTTCACTTGATATTTATTGCTAATTAAGTTTTTATATAAAAATACTAAAACATGAAAAAGCGAAAATTAAAATAAGAAGTGTTAAGTGCATATAGAGATAAATTTAAATGTTGAATGCTCTTTTCGGGTTTTATTATAAAAATAAAATAAATTTTAATTAGGAAATTCTATGTATAATTTAGTCTATTAAAAAATTTCGATTGTTCTTAGTTTTGCATAAGATACCTGCAATGATATAGTAGTCTCGAGGTTATCCTGTATAATCTAGAAAGTTCTGCAGATTTTTGTTCCAAAACAAGTATTGCAATGTAGGGTTGGATAGCTTTATTAAAGTGAAGTGTTTTTGATTACGAGACTCATCTTAGTTCTCTCTGTCATCTTTTAGTTATGCACATATCACTTCACAAATTATCCTCTTTAACTTAAACTAAAAGAAAAACTAATTGCGTTTAGAGCTAAAATTTTGCAATTTCGCAACAAAAAAAATTCATAGTTTTTATGATCTATTCGACTATCATATGGACATTTCCATGAATATGTCAACCACGACTGTAAAAATAAAAACTCTTGAAAGTTTTTCAATATAAGTTTAATAATAAAAAAAACACTCAAATTTGACAGGTATTAAGAACTTATTAAATTATTTCAAGACCAATAATAAGAGCTTAATCTGATTATCTCTTTGACTTATTATAAAGAATTGCAATCAACTATTTTTTTTTTCGGCGACTAAATTGTAAAAATAAACTGTAATTGTAAATATGCTTTAAAATTAGGGTAACAACAACAATTAAAAAGATACATAAGAAAAAAGAATATATAGAGTCCAATTAGCGGTATTTTTTTGTTTTTTTTATTTCTCTTGGATGTTATTTTAATGTCACGTACGTAGTGCACAAACATTATTTGTCTCCGTCATTCGTATTTGAACAGTCGCAAGAGTCCCATAACAAAAGCACCGTATTTAGAATTCAACTTTTTTCTTAACACAATATAAATTTTATTACCTCATACTATTAGAGAAAAATCTGTCACGTACGATATGTCACGCACGGTATTAAGTTGAATTTATTATTAAATCATTTAAAGATTGTTTTCAATTAAGTATGATGGATTTTAAATGAAAAATATTTGGTTTAGTGTAAGAAATTAAAAAAAGAAAAAATACCTTCCAAGATTCCCAGATTTTTTCATATTTCTATATATACCTCAAAATCAGTTCTGTTTTATGTCACGTATGATTTGTTCTAATTTTTCTGGACAATGATTTAAATATTATTTATTTTTTTATTTTTAATAAAGAACCCTTTCAATGGAACATAAAGATGTAATTTTGTTTCAGTTACTCTAACCTTTGCAAAAATTACTTCACTTTGTAGGAGTACAAATGTGACGTACCATGACATAGAAATGCCCAATGCCATTTTTCCTTTTTGCAAAACCAGTAAAAAGTTCATTTTGCAAATGTCGTTTTTCTCAAAATTATCTAGCCAATTGGCCATCTAGATCAAGCAATTTAAAGCTTTTGATCTATTTTCTCCAGGATAAAATAAAGTCAGTATATGCAAAACTTGGACGACTAAAGAGGGAAAATAATGCAAATATTATTTAAGATATAACCCAAAATAATTAAAAAACAGCAGACAGTTGTCCGAGGCCTTTGGCCACGAACTGTCCCTGCAGCCTGTGTCAGAGGCACGGCCATTAAGTTTAACGTAGAATACGCCATCCGATAAGGCAGAAAACATATATAACAATAAATGATAAATAATATAAGCAAATGAATTTATTTATTTGATAGTTACTTTTGATAATATACATAAACTTATGGTAGGAAAAATAGGATAAATATGTTTTTAAATTAACATTCAAATTTCTCGGAAAAACTAAGTGGGAGCATCGTTTCGAATATAATCCAAATTGAATGTATCTCTCATATATTTCGCTTTCAATATTTCATCAATCAAAACAACAGCCGAAGGTTTGTGTCCACACTGAAACAGCAGCACAGTTTGTGTTCACGGTACAAACTCAAACACTCAACCAAACACCACACATATGTTTGAGTGTATGTGTTTAAACAAATTTCATTTGAGAAATTTAAATATTAGCAAGATATTAACCAATATGAAATGTATATCAAACGAAAGATAACATCTTCATTTATCTACAAAAAAAATTTTTAAAAAAAGTTATCTCGCCGTTTCGTCATAATCAATGAAATAAAGATTACAACAATAACAATCTGACATAACTCCCTATACCGTAAGGTAAAGCGTATTCTGCGCCAAAAGATGAGTTCCCAAAAAGTAACATAACTGAACCAGCCGCGGCTCTCACAGGCTCGGTATCGTTTTTGAACATTACATAAAATTATCTACCTTTTAATAATGACATAAATTTATTTAAAACAGAGTTAGTATATTTGATATTACAAACATTCCCTTCTGTTTTATTTAAATTAAAGTCCGCTAAAGAAAGAAGCGCCCTTTATAATCAAATTTATATACAGTCTACTTAGATGTGAAGCTGTTATAATAAATTCTCTACTTATAAAGAATTTTCGAGTTTAACACAAATTTTTATAAATTCTATTGTATTGTTTTAACATAGATTTATACATATTAGATTCCAATTAGAACAACAACTTATCATTCACACCGCTTTAATCACGCAACTGCCGCTTAATTCTAACAAATGTTTTTCTTAAAAGAATGATTGGGATTAAAATAAAGTATTAAAGTTTACCACCTTAGTAACCGACATAATTTTTATAATTATAAATATTTTTATACACATTTAACATCTGTCGACAGAAAAACAAAAAAAAAATCACACAAACTCACACACATAGCCAGCCAATCAAAAAAATAGAATCAGAATTAAACATCATCATTAATCATTAAATTATGGCTTAAATGGCAACAACAACAACTTTAGCAGCATAAATAAATAAAATATCAACAGCAACAACAACAATAACAACAACAGCAACATTAAGAACCAGTTACGAAAATGTTAATAACATTAAATCATCTATAAATTTATTTACAACTTTGTACAACAACAAGTACATATTTCAATTCATTTCGTTCCTTGTCGTTGTCATTTAAGATTTTTAATTTTTTTCTCACGATTTTGCTGATTTTGTAAATTGTCATTTTAAACATATTTTTTTTTTATACCAGATTTCATGTCCTGTGAAATGATACATGAAGTAAGAAAGCAATATTTAAGCGAACCTTTTAAAAACTCATTAAATCGCCAACAAGGACAATGAAATCGTGGCTGCATGAATGAATGAATAAAGAAATGAATGAACGAGTAAATGGGGTTTAAGTTTAGCAACAACAACAAATCATTATTTGTATGCAGGTAAAGGGAGTTTTAAAACATTTATCATTAAAAAAAATCGCTGCCAAATTGTTCAACAACGACAATGTAGAGGGGATCATTTAATATTTTGTGACCCAAATAAATGCACTTGTATGAAAATCTTACCGTAACTAAACCTGTCCATGCAAAGAGAAGAAAAAATATGAGTAGTTCTATATGTATTTGAAATATTGAACTGCAAGAAAATATAAATACCATAGACTTGTCTATGCCTAATTTATGTTTGAACTGTAAACTTGTCTAAACTGTTTTCGGAAATAACATGAGAATATCAAGGAAAGTGGGTAGAAAGCACATAAATATTTTTTGGGTTTCGTCTTGAACTAACAGTAAATTCTATTGCGTGACTGTTTCAAACTTTTTTCTTACGACCGCGTTCAGAGAATGTTGCGGTACTGATTAGGGGGACGAATCCAAATTCTTTATGTATGAGAGCAACGGAGCCTTTAAATATATTCTATAACTGAGCAAAAGAGCGAGGGCTCAATGTCAATCCGGACAAGACTGAAATCTGTTTGTTTACGAGAAAGAGGAAGATACCGGTGCATAGCTATCCCATCTTTCGGAATAAGACAATTAGGATTGATAAGAAGGTCAAATACATAGGAATAGTACATGATTGGAGACTATCCTAGAAGTGTAAATTGAGTGTAAAGTAGAAAAAGCTCAAAGAATATGGGCCTTCTGCAGAAGAGTGATAGGCTCAAGGTGGGGCATAAGCTTAAGGATGACACATTGGCTATATACGAGTGTTCTGAAGGCGACAATGACGAATGCTTCGTTAGTGTGGTGGACATCCTTAGAGAAGAAGGTGAATATAAAACCTTTTTTAAAGATTCAGAGACAGTGCTGTATCAGTATTTGCTGTGCCATTAGGACCACATCGACAATGGCCATTGAGAATATATTATCTATTTGGCCAATAGAGATACAGGTAAAATATGAAGCGGTCTTAGCTGCCACAAGATTAATGGCAATAGATGAATGGCTTATAAGAGAACATAAGACCAAATACCAAAGAATAACGGATATCTTACCGATGGGAAATATTACAAAAATAACATGTGATAAAATCCCGATGAGATATGAGAATACTAACTGCATCACCATAATACCGGAAGAGGGAGAATGGGATGAGATAATCAGGATGGGAAACACTTATGGAATCGATCTTTATACAGACGGTTCAAAGATTGGTGACCAAACTGGAATGGGCTTATACGACATAAGCCGAAATAGAAGCAAATACTTTCGTCTACCAGATCACAACACTATTTTTCAGGCTGAGATCATGGCGATTACGGAAGGAATTAAATGAATAAAGGAAACGAATAGCGAAACCCCGATTCGTATCTTTACGGATAGCCAATCAGTGATTAAGACATTGAGAAAGGAGAAAGTTGAATCCCGGAACGTTTTGCAATGCAAGAGTGAGATAAACTCATATGCAAATTGTGAACATCTGGAGATAATATCGATACCAAGCCATCACGGGCTGATCGGAAACGAGAATCCGACAAATTATCCAAAATGGGAGCTCTTCTGAGTACTATAACTTTGGAGAACGCCAAACCCCTTAAACGATTTAAGGATGAACTTAAACGTTGGGCGATGGAGGAACATGTCAGAAAATGGCAAAGCACTGATGTCGGTAAGGTGACAAGAACACTATAGGGTGACCCAAATCTTGGGAAATCAAAAGAGAGTCTGAGACTAAGTAGATTCTGAATTGTGGACATCTAGAGAAAAAATTGACAAATTATTCAAAATAAAATCATTTTTATATACCATCACCTGGGGATATGTGATTCACAAATGAGCTTAAAGTTTGGGAGATGGATGACATCATAAAGTGGGAAAATACTGATTTCAATTGAAAATTGCTTATGATGAAATGTAATAACAGGTACTACAGAGATGAGAAATCATCTGGCTCGTATGTGACTGTCTGATAAAATGAAATGCAGAGCATGCGAAGAACAGGGAGAGAATTTGAAACTTTCACCTCAATATCGTGCGTTTGGGGGTATAAGCGCGAGAAATTTAATTTGGATACTATGCCCAACTTGAAATAAGTAAGGAATTCGAATTGTAAATTCCTAAGGAATCATCTTGAAAAGGCTGGATTTTTAAGATATTCGAACTACTGAACGGAATTAGGATTATTGTTTTATTAACCCATTTTGTACCAAAGTACATACATATTTAAATATCTTAATAAAATTTTTATGGATATTTAGATATGGACCAAAAATTGTTATTTGATTTTTTTTTTTTTTACCCAAGAAAACTGCTGGTCGAGATCTCTATAAGATATAAAGTAAGCGCAATAAGTGAAAAGAATAATATTTTTTTTTTAAGTGTAAACGGGAACGCCAACAAAATTATTTTTATTTAGTTTCATTTATTGTATAAACATATTATTTTAAATTTTTGTGGTAGTCCTTGAAGTAATTATCCACATGTAAATTTACGTTGATCTTAGTGTAAGTATAGGCAGTATGCTTCTTACATATTTTGCATCGGCGGTAGCAGCCCTTAACGGAATTAGACATGTGCATTCCTTTTATTTTGGGAAATGATTTTGCGCGGTTTTCGTGACTTCCATTTTCTTCCTTGGAGGAAGTGCCTGTTACCGGTTCGACGGATAACAATAGAGTTTTCATTATCGAGTTCTTAAAATCGATTAGACTCATGGACTTCTGATTGGTTTTACAGCAAATAATCAATGCAATTTCAACGCATTGACACTGGCGCTATCCAAGAAGGTAACCCAAAGTGTTCACCAGACTTTTTGTCTCTGATTACAATCCGATAATTAGCGACAGC
This sequence comes from Phyto melanocephala, assembly GCA_941918925.1. Lineage (NCBI taxonomy): Eukaryota > Metazoa > Arthropoda > Insecta > Diptera > Rhinophoridae > Phyto > Phyto melanocephala. The sequence continues at coordinate 46,925,596 of OW799233.1, read as the reverse complement.
ATTATCATGCAAGTCAACTCCGCCCATAAACAACTCCGCACATAAGGTGCAGCGATCCATTTTTTTTTTTTGCTTTCTATCATATCACATTACATTTTTAGTAGGATTCATCTGATCTAAGTTCGTAGCCAAAGCGACTTCCGTGTTGTCTCTCCGCCGAACCAATGCAATCTTATGTTGCTGATCGAATGCGTAGTCCATATCATGTCGTGATAATTTTGTTTTTAGGCTTGCTGCTACTAGTCTGTTTGCTCTGATTGTTCCAGTTGCACAAGAACTTTTTTCTTTTAGAAGACAAAGCAAGTGGTATCCGGTAAAAAAAAAATTTTCGAAATGAACGGTATATTGCCTAGGATACTCACAAACCAAAATAGACTCATAACCAAGCTAGCACCAAGGACAAGTTGTTTATCATACATGTCTGATGCACCAGCATATGGTTGGAATTAATAAAGATACACTTTCGATGTACCAAACAACCAAATGAAATTGACTACAGAAAATATAAATAATATATGTACCTAACCTAACCTAAGTATTACAAAAAACTTTGTTGCTCTAATTAGCCCAGCGGTCGAGATCTCGTCCAACTAAGTTCAAGGATGGTTGGCGGTAAGTTTGAGTAGCTGAGATAACTAGTTTGTGTACACTAAAATTTATTCGACGTCTTGTCTATTTAAAATAATAAAACTTTTTTATTTTTCTATTTTTTGTAAGTAGTCACAACTAATTTAAAATTAGGTAATTTTAAGTGTTTTCTATTGTCCTCTCAGGTGAAAATTTAAAAGGGAATAAGTTCAAGTCGGAGAGCCAATACGACAAACTTAGTTATAAATTAAAAAAAATAATTTAATTCCACTTCCTAATATTTTTAATTATTTTATAAAAACAGCAAAAGTTTATGGTCGAGATCTCGACCGCTGGTACAAAATTGGTTAAAACAATTTTGTTTAGAGCGTGTATTTGTTTATACGTGTATGCCTGTAATAGGATTCGGCTTTTAATACCCCTCTTTTACAAACTAACCTAACCTAGTACTAACCTCTGCTTCCAGAAGCGACATCACACTTTCTAGGTTTTTTTTTGTAATTAATAAGCGATGATGTCATCTCTATCAGAAGAATCTTAATCTTGCCTTCTCTGCACACACCTGAAAATGTAGTAGCAGGTAAGGAAAAATATAAATCAAATTTCACACACAACTCTCCCAACTTTTACTTTAACTGTAGTCACTGTTGCTGAATGTTGAATATTTGCAAAAGCATGTACTAGACTAAAGCTTATACTGTAGTATCAACTATTAAATTAGAACTTCTCGATTTGATTTTGATTAGGCTATATTTGGCCAATCAATGGCAATGTTTTGAATAGTGGTAAAGGTCATGACTGATTTTCAGGCTTAGTCGTTCGATATGTCAAAAATAGTATGCGAGCCGAATTTTTTTATTTATCTGGTGGTGTTGACAACGCAGCTGATCTGCTTTTTGCTTTGCATAAATGCTGGCTGAGTTGTCAAATATTATTTATGTTTACATAGATTACTTCTTCCCGCTCAACTATTTTAAAACCCATGTAGTTTTTGACACATCGACAAATGAATGCAACAACAAAAACCCATGTTGTTTTTATAATGTTGTATTTGTTGTAGAATTACCACCACCTAATATTTGAATTCGCCTTGATTGTATGTTTGTTCCGAAACTGTGATAGTGTGGACAAAAAGTCAACACGCCTGACAGATTTTTTGGACAAGTGTGTCCAATCTGATAATCTTTTGGAAACATTCATAAAATAGTAAATTCTGTGCGATTAGAGTTGCTTCTTGTAAAGCAAATATGACAGTGTGGCATCCAGTCACACAATTTTTTTACGATTTTATCACGTAGAACGGGACTCTATAAACTTTTTATTCGACATAATCTCACGTCCTTGTAACTATTAACGACCAAGTATTAGGTATTCAAAACTTACTTTTCGGTTACATTTAAAATTGTTTTACGACCAAACGTCATAAAATATTTTTCTCAATATGAAATTCTCCATATATTCACAAAAAAAAGAACATTGATCGAAATTCAAAAATAACCAAATTACAAAAAATTTAAATTGAAAGAAAAGAAAAAATCAACCTGATGACGACATAAAATAAAAAGGGTAACGGTTGCTTAATAACAATTAACAAATAAGACTGATGGCATGTAAAATTTAATAAACTTTAATTCTGTTGCTTGCTTGAACAACAACAACTGTCACTTTTTAACAGGAAATTGAGTTGTAAGTTAAACACAAAAACACACACACACACTTATACTTATACTCTACAAAAAAGGGGGATCAATATCCCCTCTTAAATTTTGATTTTAATTTTATTGCTTTTAATTGAAAAGCTTCTTTTTACATCTTTAATATCAATTAAATCTTAAGAGAAAAAAACCGAAATTCCCTGAGAAAACATTGAATATTATATTATTAATAAAATACATATGTTGTAGATTATTATTTTTTCTTCTTATTAATCTTCTGTCATTAATATAGATATTTAAAATTTTTTTTTATGATTTTTTAACTGGCATGTTAAATTTGTTTTTCTTAATTAAATACTTTGTTGCTAATTGTTTATTAGTTGTTGTTTGTAAATAAAGTTGATACTTTAGTGAATTGGTAATGAAGTGTTATTTTTATTTGAGGCTCTTTATGTATTTTTTTTTTATTTTTTCAACTAATTAGCATTTTTATAGTTGCAATAAAATCTTTATTATGACATTTAGTTGATTTATTTACATGGATGGAAACAAATATGTTTTGAATACATTTTTTTTAGTTAATATCGTTACTTTAGTTTAAACCAACATGTTAAAGTTAAAACTAGAGGGTTAGATGCACATAAAAAAGCAATTAAAATTATATGCCAGGTTTAGTTAATTACTTGTGGGCTGTTATAAAATGTGCTTAGAATCATAAAAATATTGAAATTAAATTAAATTACTTTATGACACATATGGTTCAAATCTAAATATATGTGGACTTTTGACAAAACCTCTTAAGTCGACATGAAGGACTTTTCAGTATTTTGAATGTAAAATTAAAATCCTCAATGCATTTTGTTTAAACCAATTGGTTTTCTGCTACGATGTATAGTTTAACCCTCAGGCTATGAAAAGCATATTATGAATGAAACTAATTGTTGTATTGTAATCTTGTAATCTTATTTTAATTTTTAGTATTAATTTTAGTTTTTAAGTACCGTCAGTGTATTAGTGTTACAAATGAAAGGAACGAAATATATAAATCATTGAAAACAAGCGTTAAATATTTGCCTCATTGAATTCAGAAAATTATTCAGAATGAGGCTTATAGCATGTTTCCACAACACATTCAATTATTTGATTCGCTCTTTAAATTGCTTAATTAATAGTTAATTACACTGTTTCCACGACACATTGTTAATTTAATTTGACAGTTCTTCGTCGTGATTTTTTTATTTAAATTATCGTTTTGTTTTTTGGCGGTGAACATTAAGAAATATAAAATTTTATATAGAAAATTATAATTATTTTATCAATGGAGGCAAAAAGTAAGTAAAAATATTAGTAATATTGTAAATTTATAAGAAAGGAATGCAAATAATATCATTATGTTTTTAATTTCCAGAAAATATAAAAAGTGCAAGAAAATAGGTCCAGTGCAGCCAGCAAACCCTTTAAATACAATTTCGTCTCATCCAATAATTTTGATGTGGCCAATTGTCTTCTAGACATAACAACTTTCTTTCAAATTTTCTTTTTTGCTTCCATTTTATTTTTATATATCAAATTGAACATTTTCTTTTTGTTTTCGCTTTGCTTTGATTTTTTTGACAGCTGAATATGATAAACTACCGATAAAAATTAGAGAAGACACTAATTTTATTATAATTGGGATAGTAATTCTAAATGAATTACCCATAAAAATAGTAATTTGCTTTGACAGTTTTGCATGGGAAAATTATATAATTCGGTTCGTAATTGGGCTTTGAATTATGAATAAGACATCGAATTACGAATATCGTTGCCGTGGAAACAAGCTATTATATTGTATCTTCTTCATGCTACATATCTCACATCTTCCTTTTTTTCCTCAAACACTGGCTAATGAACACCTCTATTACGAGACCTAACATTATCAATGTCAGGAGGTCTATTTTGCGCCTTTTGTTTGAAAAATGACTTCAAAGATTGTCTTTTGATATTAGCTTTTTCTTACTCAGATCTTTCATTGTCATCAAGTCTTGGGCTACTAATCTTCTAAAACCTTTTACTATAGATTTTTCAATTATAAGTCCATATACAACATATGCAGTTTCAAAAAAAAGGGAATATCTATCACACCCTAAAAAATCCTATGCCATCATTTAGAAGACTTACGGTCAACGCAATGGAGTGTTGTCAATCAATCAGGTCAAAACCTTCCTTATATAAGTGACAAACAAATAACTGTATACATGGCAGCATTATTCTCCTTTCGTAGAACGACAGTTTCTTCGTTGCCATGAAAATTTTAAACAGAATGAACTATTTTATTATCTTTTCAATTTCAGTATCCAATACTGAGATCTGAAAATCTATTGTCATAGTCTCCTCTTTTTAATTTGGAATCCATTGCCATGTTACTGGGAATACTCTTATGGCTTGACCGAATTGTCCGCATCCAAAAGTTTTTTAACTTTTTCAATAAGGAAACAGAGAAAGAAAAATTGACAATACGTATAACTTTTTCCTTTCGTTATTCTTGTTCACGAAATTCCAATTAAAAAATAAGACCTCTGTGATCAGCTAAGCACCATAACTTGTACCCTCTTTTAATAGATTTCATGGGTAGGTGTGGTTTGAGTACAGACCTACCCTTGAATTTTATCATTCTTTTACATTTAGATCTCTGGGTCCACTCCTAAAATATTCTCTTTAGCTTGCCTATTACAATTCGCATTTTACGCATCTTATATAACGCGTATTTAAAATTACGAGATATATCAAAAATTTTCATTGCAGTGTAAGTTTGACAATTTATGTAGCAGCAAGTCTATCTCTCGGCATTGTTTTACAATACTTATAAGTAGAAAAGTAATGGTCAGTCCAAGCAGGACGAGAATTCTAGCCAATATAAAATTTAATGCCAATAAATGCTGCTCTTTCTTGAGTAACGTTCAGTGCTTGTAAGTCCCATATGGCTTTTTTTTCAATTTTTCATATATTAAACGTTTAAAATACCTACAAGGTATAAAAACAGTGCAATCTAGGTTGTCAAGCTACTATATAAAAACAAGTTGTATTACATACTTGTAAAATGTATATAAATATTGCAAACAAAAATGTCAAGGTAGCAAGATCAATATGATACAGAATGGAAATTTTCTATTTATTTTTCAACAGATACTTCTTTATTGCCAAATTGTTTTAAAGAGATATTTTATCCGAGCGGAAGTTTCTGCGAACTCACATTTGTTAAATCTACCGCTACACATAGTGGTATGAATCAGGGTACACTTATACAGGTGGCGGTGCCAGCACAGCTGATTATTTTTTTGTGTGCCAATGTTTGTCAAAGTCTATATATAAAAAAGAGATTTTAGTGTCGAGAATTGTCAAACTCCATATATAAAAAAAGAGAGACCAAAATTGCTCTCCTTTACGCTATCACATTATGTAAATAGACCATGGTAGGAATTAGAACCAACATCTGGTGCAGGGTTAAAAAATCACGTGATTTATATACAAAATAATTTTTATTAAAGTTTTATTTTTAATTAAAAATTATATTTTTTTTTTAATTTCATTAAAAAATAGAGAGAAAACAGATATTAATTCAGCCAAAAGCATGATTTGGTTTGTGACACTTGTGTTTCACTTCATCTGTATGAAGAGTAAAAAAGTTTAGTTTGTAGAATTTTTTTTTCAATAAAGAAGGTGTAAATATTATGAACTAGAACATGAATTAAGAATTGTTATCGACTAGTAGTCAAATAAACAAATTTTTGGTGAAAATATTTGGATACTTCAAGGAGACAAAAAAATACCAACAAGAAAAAAATAAATTTAATTCATAATTACTAAATAAATTCGTAATAAAATTAAATCGGGGTTTCCCAGATATAAACAATTAGGTGAAATGACAGGGTGTAAAGCAAATTCAAAAGTTTTTTATTTAATGTGAAGTACAATCGATACAATTAATTTCTAAATAAAACGTCATTCAAATGTCCTCCACGACCTCTTCCGTTGGAACGAATTCAATGAACCCAATTTTCGATCAAGTCGTATGCCATGAATGGAACGTTCAATATTTACTTGTAAAGCTTGAAGAGAGTCTGGTTTATTTCGAAAGACCAATGACTTCTAGAAACCCTACAGGAAATAGCCTAATGATGTTAAATCACAACTTCTTGGAAGCCATTTAATATCACAAATTCTTCAAATAATCGAATCTTCAAACTTTTCTCGCAATAATTTAATTGCTGCATTTGCTGTGTGGCATGTAGCCCCGTCTTGTTGGAACCGAATCTTGTCAAGATCAACTTCTTCCAATTTTGGCCATAACAAGTTGCTTATCATCGATCTATACCGCTCTCCATTGACAGTAACGGTGTTACCAGCTTCACTTCGAAAGAAGTACGGACCGATGATTCCACCAGACCAAAAACCACACCAAACTTTCAATTTAGGTATCTTATTGGCACTTGAACATTATGTGAAGATAATGTTAGCTCAACATTTTCAACACTTCGACAAATAGAGAACACACTTGGACGATTATTACGACCAACACGCACGAAAAATTGCAATTAGAGAACGATTATTTTGATAATAAGACTAAACAATTTGTAAACGTTATTCTTGCGTATATCTCTCCATGATGAAATTGTAAAAACTACTGAATACAATGAAAAACAAATGATAGATAATTATATATTACAAATGGCCGAAACAAATCACATCATTCCTATTCGTAAACCACTTCTCAAAAGTCACTTTCCTCATTTTTATGGTACCTTTTGTATTGTATGAAAGCACTATACAATAACGGACCATTGATCCAAGTTGTGGCTGAAAATTATATGTGTCAATTAGAATATTCTCTTTCCATTTTTGTGCTACATTTTGTATTTTCTAGGTTTATGAATTACGAATTATTAACTTGGGTACTTTTTGTTGAAGTTGAGATTAAATATTAAATAGGGAAACTGAAAGGTACTATTTTAATGGTATTTTTTGATTTTTTGTTGTCTATGACTATAAAATTTTGAATTTATGAACTCATGATGCAATTTAAATTAAAATTAATATGGGCGATTCCTAAAGTACTTTATATCATTTTAGCGGTACTTTTAAGATTTTCTAATTTTATGAATCTAGAATTTTAAAATTTAGGAAATTTTAACACAAGTTGAGAGTGGAAATGCAATTGAGTCCTTTTTGGATTTTATAAGTTGATGAACATAAAACTTTTTGATTAGATTTTGTTTATATAAGTTGAGATAATAAATTATATGGGACACGCAAAAGGTTCTTTTTCTCTTTCATGGATCTACCAAAAGGTACTATTTTTTATTTTATTTGTACAGTTTGCTTTTTTTAAGTTTACTTCACTAGAAGTTTGCAGATCTTTAACTTAAATTAGGTAAGGTTAGGTTGAAAAGAAGGGACACTAAAAAGCCCAAACGCGCGACAGGTATACACTTTTGCCCAGTTAGCATGTTGTGCGCGCCATGTGGGAGCCGGAATTCCAAATTTAAAACCATAATCATAATTTCCCATAAATAAATATCGGACTAGTTCAAGAACTCAATCCCCTCCCCTCAATGTAATTCCTTATGGATCTCTAGTTTGAGTTCCCCAGGTACTCCAAATTCGGCATAGTATCCACTATAAAATTCTCGCGTCTAATATGCCCAAACGCAAGACAATGACAGAGATAGTGTATCAAAGTCTCATCCTCTCCTCGCATGCTCTGCATGTTGTCTCCTCAGACAGTTTCATGCGAGCTAGATTAAATTAAATTAAAACTAAAATATAAGTTATTATTATTATTATTATTATTATTATTATGGTCAATCCAAAGGTAGTTTTTGTACTTTCCACGAACAAGGGATTCAAAAGGTACTTTTGCACTTTTTTGCGTTACTTTATCTATTATTATTATTATTATTTTGACATTATAACTTTGAAATTATGAAATTTTGTTCCAAATCAAATTTAAAAATTATTAAATAGAACACAAATGAACTTTTTGCACTTTTACAGTAGGTTTTGCATTTTTTTAATCGTAGAATTTATAATGAAAATCAACAATCGGGACATAGATAGAAGACGATTTGAGCAGACTAAGAAATACTTTATTTAAATTATTAAATTAATTTAAAAATGGAAGTCAATATCAAATCAATTATTTCAGTTTCCTATTGTGACCTGACAGTAGTTTTAGTTTTTCGAAATAAAATAAATTAGAGAAAAAAGTTTTAAGTTTTATCTTTTAAACGAGCGTAAGATCAATAATTTTTATACAAGTTCTTTGTCATTTCCTCCAATCTGGTAGTGAAATATTGACAAAAAGAAGTAAATAAAAAAGATTTATATAAATTTTTTTTTTAAAAGTTTTTCAATTTAATAAGTCAATATTTTGAAACACGTTTTTATATCTAAAAAAAATCTTCTGCATTAAAAAATATTTAAATAGTTATAATTGTACTAAAGAATTAGCGGGTGTGTTCCATATAATGTCGTTAATAAGTTGAAATAAAAGCAGTTTCTCTCTTTTGAGATTGGTGGTAGCAGTAAAATTATTTAAATAAGGCCTACATTAAGGACTATAGGGGCGTTTTGTAAAACAAATAGATAAGTATGATATGACCTTCATTTTTTAATAAAAAATTTTATTTACAAATTGATCAAGCGTATCCTTAAAGCACTCAGAAGAATACAATGCTCCAACTACATCTGCCTTTAGTATTAAACATAATATTATCACAGTGGGGAACCACTATTTGTTTAATATCTACTCGACTATTTTAATGATTTGAAACTGAAAATAAAATTAATTTATAAAAAAACCATCTTAACATCTTAAAATAGATAAGGGTAGATTGTAAAACTTTTAAAATTACTTTTAATTCTAAAGAAAACTGGTAGGAGTTTATAAAATAATTTGCTTTTATTGAAAAAAAAAAACTATAATAATAGACACAATGGAGATGGAAAAAAAAATTTTGGAAGATCATTTTCAACAAAAGAATTGTAGTACCAGGGGTGGCTACAAAACAATTTTACACTATTATAACACTATTAAGATCGGCTGTCTTAGAAATGTAAATAAATGAATATTAGGCATAAAAAACAATAATAAAAAATAAGCCATAAAAAAAACGAAATGTGTAGGAAGATGCGTAACTTGAAAACAATAGGCGCAGAAGAAAAAAAAAACTAATCCCTTTACAATGAACTCAAAAGAGTTTTGTTTTCTTAAAGACTTTAATCCCTGAAACGAAACACACAGTTTTATTTATTTTTTTAATAAAATATGTCTTCAGCTCTTTCGTTACACTCCTTTAATCCTTTCCTTTATGATCTAAGCCCAGGAAACAGTTGCCAGCAAAGGCTTGTATTTTGTTTGTCTATTATTTTTTCCAAAAATATTTTGGCGGTTTGTGGTAATTTAGTGGTGAACAAAATGTTTATGCTTTATTGGTTTTGCCAAAGGAACAAATATGCAGCCTTATAAAAAAATATACATAAAAACTAATCTAAATTGCATACAAGATGTACAGGATACATCTGTTCTAGCTAAAAAGAAACTCAATAATAATTAGAGAAGAGAATTTTATATAAAAAAATTAAGTAAGACTTAAGTCACAAGCTTCATAGACGACGAAAAAGGGTTTTTAAAACAAAAGACTTAAGCAACAAACGTCAAAACACAAAGAGGAACGATTTGTAAAATTTTGTTTTTGTAATTTTAATAATAGTTTTCTTTATTGTTGATATAGTAAGTGTACAGCTTAGAGTTAGGTCTTTAAACAGTGATCGGTACAAAGTCTGGACGTATTTTAAAACTTATTTTGGTGCCCCTTATGGATAACATTCGTTACTCTTAACATAAAATCTTCTCTGTAATTGTCCTGCATTCGGAGACCTGAGTGAGATACCAGATTTTAGGTCAGCGAATCCTTGAAAGTAAAATTTGTATTTCCACAGGTGATCTGGGAAAGATCCACACCTTTATAAAAAGGACAGGATGGCTGAGGAACGACGGCCTGAGGACGTAGACGAACGGGCGTTGGTGCCTACGGTATCACAACGGGAACCTCAGAGCACCTAAGTGAGCTATGCCTTTGGGCGGCTGCCGAATCTAATCTAACCTTACCTACTCTTAACATATTTGAATAACGATAAATAAACTGTCACTAGTCACAGACTTAAAACTCGTTTATTTTATTATTTATTGAAAATTATTCACTCATGCGGTTGATTCAGTAAATTTAATTCATAAATACTTTTTTGACTCACGAACAGATCGAAAGATGTTAGTTTTAATGTTAAGTATCATTTCCGAATTATTCTCACAGAAACGGTCTTTTACGATAATCTATTAAATGTGGTCTTAACGGCGTCTAAGTGGCAAACCCAAGACAGATTAAAAAAAGCTTACCGAACTTAGTGCGCAAAAGATTGATTTTTTGATAAGACTGTGCACCATCGCACTCAAACCAAAAGTTATTCAATTTCATATATTTCATTTCAGCCTTTAAGAAGTCAGTGATAAGGGGTCTTTAGCAGTCATTGCTCACTGAAACTACCTTTTCAGCAGAATTTAAAAAACAAGAGGGTTTGATAATACCAAAACATTCATTATAAATGGTGTCCCTTTACATTTACTTTGTTTATATATTTTTTTGTTCCAATGAAGCAATTATTTTTATTTCAACATAAAAAGAAATAGTTCCAATAAAACATGAAATAATACATCAGACGAATAGCCATCACAAAACTCTTAAATATTTATTTATTTTTATTACAATACAATCATAAATTATAATCTTATTTAATTAACTGAGCTGAGTAACGTTGTAATAAAACGTACCAGAGTTTCTAGCGGGAATCGAACCCGCAACCCCCAGACAAGAAGACTAGGACACTACTTACTAGTCCACTGGGGCACCCTAACTTTTTTATATATTCTTTCCTCTAATTTTTATAAGAATCGTAGGGCTACAAACAATATGTTTTGTGCTGATTTAGCTACATCCTGCAATTCTTATTTCGGTATCTAGATGTCTCCTCCCAGTATGAGCAGGCCTTTCAATCTTTGTTTACTCTGGGGAATCCAGTCGATTATCTCGGCTCTACGTATCTCCAACTGGATAGGTATTGAATGAATGACTAATGTAACTTATTTTAGCTTATACGAAGGATTCTACAGAGGCATATGTTTACAAATACTTAAATGCTGCTAATCTGTTTGGATGCAGCATTCTAAGGTTAACTGACATTTAGCAATATAGAGTATGATGTCTTTGCAAAAATTGTATTTTATTTTAAAACATTACAAATTACAAATAACCATTCAATGTTAGATGAAACAAGTAAGAGTGCTATATTCGGCCGTGCCGAATAATACCTGATAATACCCTTCACCATCAAGTACATAGGTGTAATCCCACATCGTAGCTTAAACTATATTTCATGTTATATGCCATTTTTCTTTATTATTTCCGAAGCCATCCTTGATTATGAATTTTTACGTAGTTAACTGTATTCTACTAGTCAAGCCCTTTAATTTAATACCCATATTGATAGGATTCAAAAAATTTGATCCGCCATTTTGGATTTTACATTTTTTTAAAATTAACTGTATTCTACTAGTCAAGCCCTTTAATTTGATACCAATATGAAGGGTGTTCAAGAAGTTACATTTTAAAATATCAATTTTGACCCATATATAAATTTATTGTCCGCCATTTTGTAGTGGCGACCAACATGAATTTAATTTTTTTTTGATAGTGCTTATACTGCGCTAGTCAAGTCCTTTCAGATTATACCAATGTTGACTCTCCTAGTTGTCTAGAAGCTGAAAGAAATTGATTTTAACTTGTAAAGTTTTGTAATATATATTTTTCTAAAGAAATTTTTGCCTATAACTTTAGTGATTAGAGTACGCTTTATCCAAAAAAGTTCACGAATATTTCTAGAAACATATTATGTGTACAAAAAGTATCAAAGATGCCTATAAATTATTCTATGGCTGAAAAATTTTTATTTTAGTGGTAAAGAGCAGAGGCAATCGTGTTTATTTGCTCATATCTACAAAGTTATGGGGCGATTGTGCTGAATTTCAATATCGACTCAATTCCGGATATTTGCAAAAGATTAAAACGATACATAGATCTGAGGAACATATAGTTGCTTCTAAAAGTTGAATTCAACCAACACACGGACGGACAAACAGACAGACGGACATGGCTTAATCAACTCCTCTTTTCATAAGCTTTGAAAAAATATATACCTTATGGGGTCAGAAATGAAATTGTAAAAATTAAAAAGGGAATGACAAATCTATATATATACCCTTGTGCATCTCAAGTGAAGGGTATAAAAATAGTATGATTACTGAGCAATCAAGCTATGATTTTTAATAATAATTTGATTCCAACTGACCTACTTCTTGTGGAATAAATTTTATTATTTTAAAGGTCTGACATTTAAAGAAAAAACACAAAAATTATGAAAAAATTAAAGAAGTAAGAAAATAAACAATTATATGTAAACAAAAATAGTGGTAATGAAATTGTTTTTACACTTGTAAAGGTAAGTAAGTATTGTTTAGAAAGAGCAAAAAATTGCGCATTTCATTTGTAGTCATAATGTAGTAAAAACTGGCAAAATCATATATTTCAATCATTGTATGTTGCTCTTTGATTATGATTTGATATTGATTATGATCAAATAGAAATATGCGATGAGGGTCGCATTTCAAAGCCTCTAGGTGACGTTATGAATATGACTATAATATTTGATATAATTTTTTTTTATATAAAAGCATTCTTTCTAGATTATATTTATTTATTTATTTATTTAATTAAGTCTATGGACATGTATCCTTACAGACTATTATATAAAATTGAACTTAAGCATGTAACATTTAATTATTCAAAAACAATATTATATTACGTTTAATAACATTAACATTTAAAGAAAAATCGATCAAATGATACATTTCATTAAAATTCTCACATAATTTTCTAAATGGATCGGCACAAGCATAATTTGTATGGGAAAATGGAAGATACAAAGGTATAAAGTAACGGGTTGTACGACGTGGAATATTAAAATTAATGCTGCTCAAAAGAAAATCTGAAATTATGTCACCATTTATCAGGTTTATCAAAAAAGACACACTAAGCATTGATCTACCGCTTTTCAAAGTGGGCGATTTGATTAAAGCTAGCCTGGTTTCATAGGGCGGTAGGTTCATAAGATAGCTTCCAAAAGATCTTCTTAGACAAAACAGGAGAAATTACTTCTGCACAGATTCGATGCGATCAACATGGACATTACATTTGGGGTCCCAAACAACAGATCCATACTCCAATATTGGTCTTACTAAAGATATATATAACTGTTTAGTAATACCTGGATCGGAAAATTCTTTTGACCATCGTTTTATATAAGCAGGCACTCCACGCGCTTTGTTAACGATCATGGTTATATGTTTGCGGAAATCTAATTAAGGATCAAGTGAAATTCCAAGATCCATAAATTCATCAACCGATTCCAGATAAATTCCATTTAACGTATAATTAACTGGAGAACAGCAACTTCGGTAGAAGCACATATATTTGCATTTTTTTATATTTGATTCCATTATAGTTCATATAAGTTTTTTATATTGACTTTGTATTAAAATTAAATTCCAACACAAAATTGCACAAATGTCTTTGAAGTCTTATTTATTCAGCATTTCAATAAAATCATGTATTTAATTTTTATAGATTATCTTAAGCATGGACGAATCTTAATTACGTTTGCTTACGTTTTATAATATATAAAGATCTTCAAAATGTTATGTAAGTTTTAAATTAAAAACAAGTAAGAGCGCTATATTCGGCCGTGCCGAATCTTATATACCCTTCACAACGTGTAGTCGTGCAATAACAGTAGTTTGTATCACCATTCATCCCATATGACATCTCATTGTAAAACTATAAATTCACGTATGTATGTTAAAAAAAAAAATAAAAAAAAAGTTTAAAAAAAAAATTGAAAAAAAAAATTAAAAAAAAAATTAAAAAAAAGAATTAAAAAAAAAAAATAATTAAAATATATATAATAAATATAAAGCAAACAAAAAATTAAAAAAATTAAAAAAAAAATAATAAAAATATAAATAATATATTAAATAAAAAATAAAAAAAAAATAAAAAAAAAATAAAAAAAAAATAAAAAAAAAATTAAAAAAAAATTTTTTTTGGCTCAGCTGGGATTCGATGCTACGTTTTCTCTAACCAGTACACACATTTGTATGTATGTATGTTGTTGTTGTAATGTTGTTTTTGTGAAAAAAAAATCGAGGTAGTCGTGGGTTTTTGCTCATATCTCAGTTGTTTATGTATCGATGTTCCTGATTTTCAATACCGATCTACTCCCGAATATTTCTGATATTTTAATACCTCACCCGGGTCAATTTTTTGAAGCGGGGGGCTTCAAAAAATTGATTTCAACATACACACGGTCAGACGGACAGACTGACAGAGCTCAATCGACTCCCCTATTTATAAGCTTTCAGAAAATATATACTTTATGGGGTCGGAAATGAAAATTGTAGAAATTTCACTCGGAATGACAAACCTATATATACCCTTTCTCACTGTGTGAAGGGTATAAACATGTAAATTTTTCACATAAACATCCAATAATACCTTTATCTTCTTTTAAAATAATTTGTTGACTAATTTTTGTTTTTGCATTTTTCTTTCAAATTCAGTACAAATAATACAAATATTTGTTAGTTCTACGGGTGTGTGTGTACGGGTGTATGATTAAAACACATTAAATCAAAAATAAGGTAAAAAATAAAAACATTTTAATTAATACTAAAACGAATTCATTTGCTATTGAAAAAAAAAATAAATAAATAAAACTGCACGTAAAAGTCTACAAGCACACATCGCAATACATAAATGTATGGTAAGTGTAACTGTAGTTGTAAACAAAAATCTTGTATGTGTTTATGTATGTATATTAAAGCGGCTCTTAGTGGCAACTTTGGAACAACTATTTGATTTGTAATGTTTTTTTGCAGACTAAAACTAAAAAATGTTAAACTGAAATATTTTAAAGTTTAAATTGCAATAATGAGAATGATTTTAGACACGAATTCGCATAAATAATGAATTAAATTCTTGTTACAGTTAAATTGCTAAAAGTATTTTTGCAATTGCAGGCATTAATTGAAGAGGTGGAAGAATTAAAAGTTTTTGTTAAAGAAACTACATATAAAAGATTAATGAAGAAGATATAAAATCAACATGTTTTTAACAAAAAAAATTCTAAAAAACATTTTGAAACCCACATTTGCCCCCAAAAATGCCTATAATTTTCATAACATTATATGCCGTTTGCCCCATAGTGTAAAGGTCGTACATTTGTAGTTTCAAATTATTATTTTTTCTAGCGTATGTCGTATGTATAGTCAAATCTACAGGACACATAAAACTTAGCTTCTTCTTCTCACGATGCAGATAATTCCACTAGAGACTAATATAGAGATTAATCGACAAGGTTATTGTGAGAAAAAAGAAGGCTGTAAAATGTCTTGTCATACGATTGGATTCATAGCTTACATGCTCTGCTCAGATAGGGTACGCTACAAACAAAGCTGCCGAAATAACAGAAAAGTCAAGCAATTGTCGGGGGATAACTTCCAGAAAAAAGAGAAGACTTCTTATGGAGATCTCTACCTTTATTCTCCTCTATGTCTGCGAGATCTGGGCCAGAAGCCTGAATGTTAATCACAGAGCCCGTGAACTAACAGGAGCTCAGAGAATATCAGCTTTAAGAGTAGGCTCCGCTTACCGCACCATTTCGGAAGCGGCAATTCAAGTCATAGCTGGGATGAAACCATCGATCTACAGGCAAAGGAGCGCAAGAGCATCTTAATGGCAAGGCAGAGTAATAGAGAAAATACGTCATATCTGTCAGCATTGAAGAATATAGCTTCCAGAAATGAAAGTCACGCCAGAATTAGTAGGAAAAATAAGTAGAATAATCGAAAACTAAAAAAACTGGAAATAAAAATTATAACATTACGCTGACGTTATCAGGATATAAATATTTTAAAAATTATTTCTACAAAATCTGGAAATATAGCACACCGATGTGACTTTACAAAGAATATGATGCTCAGGATGACGCGGAGCACACATTTTTCAGGTGCAGGCTATGGGCTGAAAATCGAAAAATTTAACACGAGTGGTAGGAGATATAACTGTGGAATATCTAATGGAAAAGATGATCAAGCATGAGAAAAGCTGTAGTTCCATATTAAATTACTGCGAAAGTATTTTAGGGATAAATAAAAAGGCGAGAGAAGTTGGAGGCTTGGACGCAAGCTATGATTCGATGACGGTATAATGACCTCAATGGTTAGCCACCTCTAGATAATGCGAAAGCGGTGTCGAGAAGGATATAGCTCCAGAAGAAAACGAAGGAGGGTTTTTAGTAGGTAGCACAGAAGTGAGTCCAAAATAAAACGCTTAACGACGATTCAAAAAGTATGCAATAATGAATTTTCCTAACCTCAACAAAAAAACGTCAAATTTTTTTTCTGCATTTTATTTGACATTTCTCAGTTTCAGACTAACTCAATTTGAACCATGAAAATATACGCAATCGTACAACGCGTTTAAGTTATTCAGGTTTATTATGAAAATGGGCGTTCAAATCAAAATGCATTTCGTGTACTTCTTGATTCTTTTGGTCATCAATCGTTCAAATTCGACCACAATCGGGAGAATTGTGAAAAATATTTAAATTTCATCAAAACAGGTCTGTATGAAATATAAAAACATCTGTGAATGCCTTCTTAGTATGTTGAACGAAAAACATTGCTGTTTTCTAGCGATAGTGTGGCAAAAGAGCAGTCAACAATAATGACTCATCATCGTGACCAACAATTGAACATCAACATTGTCATTGAAAATTTGTGTTATATTCAAAATCAAATATAAACGAGACTGTATTAATCAAAAAATGTCATATTTCAAGAATTCGGAACTCGTTTTGATCGTTGCATAGTACACTATCTCATTACTTACATTACTGACATTTATCCAGACTTATCAAAACATACTTGAAATTGTCTGAATTGTGAGAGTGTGTTTATTTAAGCAAATGTCTCAAAAATAAACGGTCCGCCATCTAACGTTTTTTTTTTTTTTCAACTAGTGCTTATTTCGTGAATGGTAACACTTAGCTCATGTCTGATTTGACAGATAATTAGTTTTATCCTTCCGCTGAATGAATATGGTTGTATGTACGCTTAAACAATGCTGGGAAATATTGCGACATTACTTTGAGCGATTTTGCCAAAAAAAAAATCATCTTTCCAGGTGAAGCTCATTTTGATCTTGGTGGGTATGTTAACAAGCAAAATTGTCGCATTTGGGGCACAGAAAACCCGCACGCATACATTAAAAACCCGATACACCCAAAACGAGTCACTGTTGGGGGCGGATTTTGGTCCGGAGGCATAATTGGGCCATTTTTCTTTGAAAATGTTTCTTGGATTTAGAAGGGCTTTTTTCTTCTGTGTACAATCTACTCATTTGCCTAGACGATAGTCTTGTCAGTTCTCTTGTTTTAAATAAATTTTAGTCTTGTTAACGCCTAGTTACATTTAGATTTCATCATAGTCATAATCTAGCTTTATGTAAATCATAAATTTTATTTACCCATGACTTATCTACACTCCCATCCTTTCACTAAAGAATACAAATATAAAAAAAAAACAAAAAGTTTCTTAACAACAAATTTCGCTTTCACAGTTTTAATTAGTCTTCACATTAAGACAACTGTTCGTATGGAGCTTTCGACAAATAGTTTTGGTCTTATTTTTATCATGTCTTTGATACATGTTGCAGATACATCGCACTAATAAACAACCATTTATAACAACTTAGTATTACATGTATAGAGACTTGTGTACTAAAACTCTTTGTTTCATACTTTATCACAACAGATAATCACAATTACATAATGACAAGCATTAAGATGTAAGGAAATTAGTAGCCAACAACCATTAGAGGCTCTTTAGATACAATTCTAAATTGCCTTCAAACTCTCACTAAACTTCCGTCGTCATTGTTTTTTTTATTTTTTCTTCTTCATTCTCATTTACTTGTAAACCACAGAAACAAGAGAAGAAAAAGGAAAATTTCACACTTATGCAAATTAATTGTAGCACACAAAACATTTTGAAATGAACAATTTCCACCGTGAAGAAAAAAAAATTAAAAAAAAATAAATAGAAAAATAAAAAATTGTGAAAAACGTTTAACTAACTACACTCAAATGTTGGTTAATTTGTTAAAATGTTTGTAGATTATTATCACTCAGGTCTTTAACATGATGACTAAAATGTGGTTAAAAAAATTCAAAAATATTTAAGTTGGGGAAAAAGTGGTGGTTTCGAAAATAAAACACAAAAAAAAATGCAGTATAGATATTTAAGAGACAAAATAAAATTAACATTTTACTTAGTTAGATGCAACAACTATTTTACACTTTGTGAACAACAGAAAAAAATATAAAGAAACCAAAACTAAAGACACCTGTAATTGTCTAAGATTTTCATTTTCAATAAATTATGGTTAAAAATTAAAAAAAAAAAAAAACAAGAAGACATTCATATGTCTTATGCTAGCTTTACAGCAGCAACATGTTTATCTCTGTTGCTGCTGTGTAATGTTTCATAAGAATTATGCAATAAATATTTAAAAAATATATTTGCGGCTTTAAAAAGGACAATAAATAAAGAAAATTAATAAAAATTTATTTCACTTCAAAGGTGTCAAATAACTTTTTTGAAATTAATGCAAAACAAGTTTTTAATTTTTGATTTCTACACCAGCAACCAATCATTTACAATTTACATGTGAGCTTTAAGCTCTTTTCCAAATAAAGTTAATGAAGTGTTGAAGTCATAAATATATTTTAAAGAAGTTCTAAATTAATTGTTATTGAAATCAATATTTATTGCTTAAATTAAACAAAAAGTGTTTTAGATTGTGCAGATTTTTGATTTTTTTTACCATAAACCGAGAAATAGTGAAAGGAAAAACAAACAGGATTGCTTCATCACCCAAGTTATTTACGAGTGCAAAGAGAGGTTATTATTGCTCCCATGATCTGACCGTTTTTAATATCAATTCAAATTTTCTGTATACTCTCAAACTTTATTTTTTGTCTTTTTGTTTTCTCCAAAGCCTTTGGCCTGTTTCTCCAAAGCAGTCCGCCTTGTTTATGAGCGCTATAATCTTAAAAAAATTTGAGTTAATATGACTTTGACTTTAGAGTGGGCCAAAATATAACACTTAGACATTTTATGACAGATCAAAGAATTTTTCTCGCACTATTTTTTTAAGCAAAACAACTCAGGCCAAGATAATAAAAACAAGTAAGAGTGCTATATTCGGCCGTGCCGAATCTTATATACCCTTCACAACGTGTAGTCATGTAATAACAGTAGTTTGTATCACCATTCATCCCATATGAAATACGTACATACACCCAATCCTGTTTTTGCACGATCTTTTTTTACACGATTTTGAAATAACATGGTTAACAAAAATAATTCTTTCCTGTTTTTACACGTCTTTTTTTACACGGATAAAAAATTTTTTGGTGAATTTTAAGTTTATGTAGTACACAGTATGTAAACGAGTGCTGCCACATACTTCTGATAACATTCATAACTTGATTAAACATACTTAAAAAAACTTATCATGTGGTAAGATAATTATTTTTGTATTCACAGTTAGGGGATTTACAAGTTATGTGCTTGTTTTTCCAAACAAGTCTTCTCAGACATGTTTAGTAACTTTGTACTAAGTGTTGAAGTTACAATTGTACGTTGTGAATTTATAAGTTCCTTAAAAATGTGATTTTTTTAAAAAAAATAATTTTAGGAAAACGTGTGAATAATTTTTTGGTTTTTTTTTGTCTTAAAATCATAAAATAAAAATAAAAGTAACCTGCATGAATAAAAAGAAATGAAGTTTTTGTGTTCCATAAAAATATTAATCTTTTAGATCACCTTTAAGGTTTAATTAACTAAATACATTCCTATTAATATGTACTGTTTTTTTTTTGCACGATTTTTTTTACACGGTGTTCCCTGGAACGTATGTACCATGTAAAAACAGGATTGAGTGTACATACAAAAAACATACATATATAAAAGTATCCCATTGTAAAATTTTAAATTTACGTATGTATGTTAAAAAAAAAAACAAAAAAAAAAATTTAAAAAAAAATAATAAAAATATAAATAATTTATTAAATAAAAAATAAAAAAAAAAATAAATAAAAAAAAATTAAAAAAAAATTAAAAAAAAATGTAAAACAAATAAAAAATATTTTTTTTTGGCTCAGCTGGGATTCGATGCCACGTTTTCGCTAAAGGCTATAATACACGGCATGTTTTTTACATCTGACTTTAAAATTTGTGAGACATATGTAAATCTACATGTCTGCCAAAATTGCACTTTTACGCCGACTGCTTTGCAGCAGCAGAGATTTCTGCCAACGAGTGATGTCACATGTTTTTACAGAAAAAAAATAGAGCGCACTCTAATAAAAATTTTGTCAGATGTCTTAACACATGTTTTTTTACAAAAGTAATGTTTTAAAGGTAAGACACGACATGTTTGTATTAGCAGTGGAGAATTTGATAAGTCAGATATAAAAAACATTAGCTCCTTAACCAGTATACACGTTTGTATGTATGTATGTATGTATGTTGTTGTTGTAATGCTGTTTTTGTGAAAAAAAATCGAGGTGGTCGTGAGTTTTTGCTCATATCTCAGTTGTTTATGAACTGATGTTTCTGATCTACCGATCTACTCCCGAATATTTCTGATATTTTAATATCTCACTTGGATCCAAGCGATGTCGGCGGGCTTCAAAAAGTTGATTTCAACATACACAGACAGACTGACAGAGCTTAATCGACTCCCCTATTCATAAGCTTTTAGAAAATATATACTTTAGGGGGTCATAAATATATATATATATATACCTTTTTTCACTGTGTGAAGGGTATAAAAATTTAATTGCATCTTTCTATGTAAAATAATAGATATCACGTATTAAAAATAGTTAACTAAACTAATTGTTTCTTAACTCATAATTGTTTTTTGCTTTATTAAATAATTTGAAAGTTCAATCTAAAATACTTTTACCAAATAATTTTTTATTTATTTATTTTATTAAATAAATAAACATAAACTAGTTTATTTATAAATAAAGTGCGTCTAATACAATTGACACCTTTTTCCTAGAAATAGTATTTTGGAATTTCGAAAAAAAAAATATAAATAATATTAAACATACGGCATAGCTTAGAACGTGCTGATAAAGAAAACCATATTGCGAGTGAAAATTAAGTTGTCAATACGGGTTAAAAGTGAACATTTAAGTTAAGTTTAATTTAGCCTCTTAATGAAAACAAGAACACTTTTTACGTTTCCAAAATTTGGTTAAGTAAAAGTAGTTGAAAAAAAATATTTACTTTATGTGGGCGTGGCACTGACAAATTTTCTAGTCATAAAATTGCTTTGTCTGTAGTTTAATAATATATAATAATATATTAATATATAATACTTTTCTTAACACAATTTTTTTTGGCACAATAATTCAGTTTAAAAATTCGCTTTAATCCACAGATGCCAAAAAATATTTTACAGCCGTATTGGTGTGAGAATTTTAAAGTACAGTGACACGAAAAAGTTATCCCACATTTTATTATTTAATTAAAATTTAGTCACAAGAGGTTGTTTTGGTTGTAAAAAAAAATGTATAATAATGCACTTCACCATGAATTTCATATTTTTTTAGTTGAACATAAAAGTAAGCGTAAAGAATTCCTTTAAAATTTAAACACAAGAATTTGTTTTGTGTGTAAAAACTAAATAGTAACACAGTAGGGTTTTTTCCAGGGATTTCCCGTATCCAGAAAATAATATATTTTTTTTCAATTTGAAATGTTTTTACTCAATTTTATTTTAAATTCAAGTTTTTTATTATTTTTTATAGTTTTGAAGTGTTTCTTTTACTTTATAGACTATTTTATGTTTTTCAATAAAAAGTTTTTTATTATTTAAAAATAAATTAACTTCTTATTTATTTTGTTGCGGGATCCCGGGATTCCGGGAAATTAAAAAATAAATCTCGCATTCCCGGGAAACGAAAAAGTCCGGAAAAAACCCTATAACACAGTAAACACTTAATTTAGTATTTTTTTTAATTGGTAAAATTGAATACATTTTACTGTTTAAAATTTAAAAATTTGACTTTTAAAATAAAATATTTTCCTAATTCCATCATAATTTTTTTTAAACGATTTTGGAAAAAGTATCAACACGGACACTAAGCTTGTGCGCTCGTCGCTGTCTCATGGACGTCGAAATTAAAGAGCATAAATATAAAAGTGGTGGCGCCTAGAAGCAATTGTTTGGTGAAATGGGCAGGCACCTATGGTTTAAACTCATATCTAAATTTTATTTTTCTATGGGCGTGGCACTGACCACTTTTCTGTCAATTACATTTATTGTCACGGAAAATTCATGTCTTTTCAAAGTTTCATAAAAATTGGTTTAGTAGCACTTAAAAAAAGTTTATTTTGTAGGCGTGGTACTGGGTAAACATTAATTTTATTGCCACAAGAACTCTATGCG
This sequence comes from Phyto melanocephala, assembly GCA_941918925.1. Taxonomy (NCBI): domain Eukaryota; kingdom Metazoa; phylum Arthropoda; class Insecta; order Diptera; family Rhinophoridae; genus Phyto; species Phyto melanocephala. The sequence goes on along the minus strand of OW799233.1, from coordinate 46,902,615 downwards.
AAAAGTTAAAAAAAAATCAGTTTATTAAAAGTATTAGTGTTTTATTTACTTTCTAAGGGCATGGCACTGCAAAATTTCACAAAAATTAGTTAAATATAAGTATTTGAAAAGTAATATTAACTTTGTATGGTACTGGTGGTACTGACTATGTTTAGATTCATTAAATTATATTCACGGTTGTCATGAATTAAATTCCACATGTAAATTTTTGAACTTGTAAACAACTTGTATCAAGAATAGATATGTATATGAATTTATATATGTATGTGCATATGCTTAATTCACAACCTGTCATAGGAATTGTAGGCTGTAAGAAATTCACAACTATTTTATTTTGAAAAAAAACGGCGATAGTTATTACTTTTCCAGCTATTATGTATTAATATGACATTCTATAAACATGGATAAAATTGTGGTAAGTGTTAAACAAATAATTAATTACAAAAAAAAAATGTGCACAACTACTACGACCTATACTCCTCATACACTCCTACATCAGCTTGTGACTTAAGCAATAGTATGTGTCTAAATAATAAAAATCTGCGTAAAATGTTCTAAAAGCTATGTATTCTTTTTTACACTACTTCCATTCAGTATATCTCAGTGTAAACATAAAAAACAAAATATTACTCTCTCTAAAATAAATTAATCATCCATCCAAAATATTTTCTCAACAGCTTTCTTTGTCAGTGTGTGTTTTCAAACAATGCAGAATATTAAAACCAAAAAGCGACAATGAAATAAGAAACTGTATATCATAGAGAAGACATCGAGTAAAATAGAACACATACAAAAAACGTAAATAATATTATATAGCAGTGTTACTAAATATTTACGTTTACGGAAGTTTAAACAAAACACACTTTCTCATAAGCAATTTGTGTACCCTTCGCCTGTGCTGCCAAGGGTATATATAGCTTTGTCATTGCGTTTGTAATTCACTTCCGTCTTCATAAAGTATGTGTTAGCTTTATTTTGAACCTGTATGTGTTACCAGCATTATTGTCCCATACGTTTCTAGGATAAGAGCAAATAAACATGGCTGTCTCTGTTTTTTTTACCATAAATATCAAACGCTTAGATAATTTATAGACACGTTTGCATGACATATTGAGGTTCCGCCATCTAACGTTTTTTTTTAACTAGTGCTTATTTCGTGAGTGGTAACTCTTAGCTCATGTTCGATTTGACAGATAATTAGTTTTATCCTTCCGCTGAACGAATATGGTTGTATATGCGCTTGAACAACGCTGGGGAAATATTGCGACATTACCTTTGCCGATTTTGCCAAAAAATTCATCTTTTTAGATGAAGCTCATTTTGATCTTGGCGGGTATGTTAACAAGCAAAATTGTCGCATTTCCGGAACAGAAAACCCGCACGCTTACATTGAAAAGCCGATACACCCAAAACGAGTCGTTGTTTGGTGCGTATTTTGGTCCATAATTGGTTCATATATGGGTCAAATCTAGTAATTAAAAACAGACCCACTTTTACCCTCCCAATATTGGTATCAAATGAAAGTGCTTGACCAGTAGAATACAGTGAACTATGAAAAAGTCAAAATACAAGATGGTGCCATAAACAAACAAAAAATTTAGGTTACTAAAATACAATTAATTCTGTAAAATTTCAAAATCAAAGATGGAGTCGGAAATAATAAAGCAGAATGCCGTATAACATTAAAACAGATATCAAAGTTACATAACAATTTGGTCACCATATCAACATATGTACATTATGGAGAAGGCACGGTCGAATTAAGCGTTTTTATTTGTTTTTCTACATACTAACTCATGTCACTACAGAACATTAATATTAAAAATTTTTTGTGCAAGTTTTTATTTTGGGTAGATCCATTGTGTAATTACATAAGGTGATAGCGTAAAGGACAGCAATTTTTGGCTCTGTTTTTTATGTATAGAGTTTGACAATTTCCGGAGTTGAAATATTTTTTTTTAATATGTAGTTTGCCATACTCCAGAACACAAATAAATAGTCAGCTGGGCTGGCACCGCCACCTTGTATAAGTGTATCCTGGGTAGATCTACTATTAAAATATTCAAACAAGTACTGAATGTTCTACTTAATTTTTGTTCTTATTCAGTTTCTTTTTTTATTTCAACGTTGTTCTATTTCAGTTTTGTTCTATTCTTTAATATTTTTATCGTAAAACAAAACATATATTTTTGCAAGCATGTATTTGATAATGAGAGAGTAACACAATTTTTAATTTAAAGGGATCACTTGTAAGCCATTTTCCTTATGCTTGTGCAGTTCTTAAGTGTCTAATTAACACAGTATATGTTTAAATAAACGCAAATTTTATAAAATATGCCTTGGTTTTAATTTTATATATTTTTTTTTAATTAAAAACATTTAAAATAATAAAATTTATGTAGCAAATTGTTTTTATACCCGCCACCAAAAAAATGGTGGGGGTATATTCATTTTGTCATTCCGTTTGTAACACATCGAAATATCCATTTTAGACCCCATAAAGTATATATATTCTGAATCAGGGTTTGATTTGATGACGATCTAGCTATGTCCGTCCGTCTGTCCGTCTGTTGAGAGCACGATAGAGGTCGCAATCTTTCTTATAGGCTTGTTTGGTATTGAAAATGGGCTAAATCGGAATAATAGGAAGAGAGTTATAGCTCGAAAAGCAAGAGTAGGTCGAAAAAACCGTGTCCTTCGAACATCGAATAAAATGGAATTGTGTCCAAACGCATTAACGTAGAATCATGAAACTTCGATAATATATTTCCTGAGTAAAACCAATATTTTTCCCCGAAACTTATCTAAATCTATGCATTAGGAAAGGAGTTATCGATCAAAATGTACGAAAATTTATACCGCACAGTGTATTTTTCGGTATATTTAAAAACAAAAACGTCATAAAAGCAACAAAATTGGATGTACGACTCTGAAATTTTGCACACTTTGCTTTTTGGTGAGACGCTTTTTTGTTACGGAAAATTAATGTGCCACGTCCACTTTTACGCCCACCTCCCATATAACGTTTTACCTAAAATTCATATAATTTCTCTACTAATAAAGATTTTAGAATAATAAAGGACTATATTGAAATACCTATGTTGTACTATGTTGTACTATGTTGTCGCAAAAACAACTTTGACAAGCCTACTATAACGTCTACTTATTACGTAATCTACCGTTAATGAAATTTAAAAGCTTATAAAACCGCCAAAATTAGAGGTATGATGATCAAATTTGCTACGTATATCCTTCTAGGCAATGTCATTACTGTGCCAGAAAACTAAGGTGCCACACTCACTTTTACGCCCACCTCCCATATAACGGTTTAACTGAAATTCATATAATTTCTCTATTAATAAAGATTTTGGAATAAAAAAGAACTATATTGAAATACCTTAGTTGTACTCATTAGCTAAAACAACTTTGACACGCCTACTATAACGCCCACTTTTCATGTTATCTACCGTTAATGAAATTAATGAAAGGCTCATAAAACCGACAAAATTAGAGGTATGATGATGAAATTTGCTACATATATCCTTCTAATCAATGTAATTGTTGTGCCAAAAAGTTTAGGTGACACGCCCACTTTAACGCCTACCTCCCATATAACGGTTTATCTTAAATTCATGTAATTTCTCTATTGACAAAGTTTTTGGGAAAATAAGGGACTATATTGAAATATCTAAGTTGTATTTATTAGCTGAAACTTTATTGACACGCCTACTTTAATGCCCACTTTCATTGAAAGACTACATCTACAAAAGCATTTTAGTAGCATATCGAAGTTATAAAGGGTGGTTAAAATTTAAAGGTCGATGTTGAATTTAAATAAAACACAAATTATTTATGAAATTACTATTATTTCTTTTTGTAATGATAATATTTGTATGGTTCAATTATGTATTTAACAAAATATCGGCCAAATGGCCCCCCATTCTTGGCGCCACTCCTCTATCTGATGGTCAAAATTGATTGACAATGTTGATGCTCAATTGTTGGGCATGATGATGAGTCGAGGTTGACTGCTCTTTTGCCACACTATTGCAGAAAACAGCAATGGTTATACAGACCTGTTTTGCAGAAATTTATATATTTTTTACAATTCTCCCGATTGTGGACGAATTTGAACGATTATGTTGTTATGTTGATGTTTTATAAAAAACCTAAATAACTTTAAAGCGTTGCTCATTTGCGTATTCTTTTACGGATCAAATTGAGTAAGTTTGAGATTGAGATTGAGAAATGTCAAATGAAATGCAAAAAACAAATTTAAAATTTAACCACCCTCTACAAAGAAAGTGATACATATTTTATTATAAAGAGATTATTCCATAATGATTAACAAAATAATAAATATTGTGCTTTAAATGTACACAAAATTGGTGGTGGGTATAAAAGATTTGGCACAGCCGAATATAATGCTCCTACTTGTTTTTTTTTTCATTTATTTTAATGCCTTCCTTCTAACCTTTAAAATTCTTCTTCTTTTCGTGGTTCACATTAACAATTACGCTCAACCTTTTAACATAAATACCAGCAACAACATACATAAAAATGGCATCTGGCTTTACTAAAAACAAAGTAATCATTTTAATTAATTTTCATTAAAAATTTAATTATATCATAATTATCTTACTTAATTACAATAATTTGTAAACAGTTTTGTAAGTTAATTTTAATTTTAACAAATTACACTAAAAATTACATTTTAAATTAGAATTTAAGTTAGAGTTCGTCAAAGTCAACCGCACAAAAGAAATCAACAATAGTGGCGAGAACAGTTAGTTTAATTTATGTCTCTCTAAATATCTATTTTTTTTTTGTGCCTTTTGAATAGAAAGCATCCAGGCAAGAACAATGGATTGAGTATTGATGTTGTGTTGTGTGTAAGTTTTTACAAATGAAATGTTTTGATTTGTATACTTTTTGTTGTTATTAAGTAAAATACGTATCTTAGCTGCTTCTTTTATTTGCATTTAAGTAAAGGCTATAATACACGGCATGTTTTTTACATCTGACTTTAAAATTTGTAAGACATGTGTAAATCTACATGTCTGTCAAAATTGTACTTTTACGCTGACTGCTTTGCAGCAGCAGAGATTTCTGCCAACGACTAATGTCACGTGTTTCGACAGAAGAAAAATTACAAAAGTAATGTTTTAAAGGTAACACACGACATGTTTGTATTAGCAGTGGAGAATTTAACAAGTCAGATGTAAAAAACATGCCGTGTATTAGTTCCTTAAACAAGTGCTACAAGAGCTTCTTTTGTCTCAATCAAAACAGAGTTGACCACTGTTGGGATCTAAAAATTGTACGATTGTACCTAGTACCATTTTAATGTACCAAAATTTTGCCAATAGCAAAATTCGGCCGTGCCGAATCTTATACACCCTTCACAACGTGCAATAACAATTGTTTATATCACCATTCATCTCATATAAAATACGTACATACATGTAAAAAACATACACATGTTATAAAAACATCACATTGTAATATTATAAATTTACGTATGTATGTTAAAAAGAAACATTAAAAAAATGTAAAAAAAATTATTGAAAAAAATTAAAAAAAGATATAAAAAAATGATCAGTATATAAATATAACAAAAAAAAATTAAAAAAAAAATTAAAAAAATGGAAAAAAATAAAAATAAAATAATATATAAAACAGAAAATAAAAATAAAAAAAATTTTTTTGGCTTAGCTGGGGTTCGATGCCACGTTTACTCTAACCAGTATACCATGTCTGTATGTATGTACATACATATGTTGTTGTGTTAAAAAAACGAGGTAGCCGTGGTTTTTTGCTCATATCTCAGTTGTTTATGTACCGATGTTTCCGATTTGCAATACCGATCTACTCCAGAATATTTCTGATATATTAAAACCTCCAGGCGATGTCAGCGGGCTTCAAAAAGTTGATTTCAACATACACACGGACAGACTTTTTTAGTTGGTTTGAATTTCAAACTTAATTAGAGAAAAAAAATGGTAAGGATTGAAGAAGATAGAGTAATACCATTATACAAATTTAATAGTATTTATGACAATTATCGAATACCTAACAAATGGTGGCTGGTAATATTTAAATCTTTCTCCAAATAAATACAATGCAAAACCTTTGTTGGGATCAGCAAAGCGGTTCAGGTTCTGATAGTAGAAAATTAAAAAAATAAATTGCTTAAATTTAATAAAAAAAATTTTACCTAAAAACACTTGAGTTTACCAGTGTACCGCCAAACTAATGATTGTACCAAATTTGGTGCAATTGTACATCACATCCCAACTATGGTGTTGACAGTTTTAGTTTATTAAAAATTTTCTTTTAATTTGAATTTAATATTAAACTATTTAAATTTCCTGTACAAGTTTTAAATTTTTAAAATAATAGTGATGGAATTCATAATATTTTTTCAAAATATTTTTTATATATTTTTTTCATATTTTTCCCATGCACAATACCTTTTTTAAGTAATACGGGTAAAAATGATTAATAAAAAATTTTATCAAAAGAAAAAATAATAAATTTCCTTTTGCAACAACAAGTGGAACAAGTGGAAAAATTTGAATATTTAATTTTTATGAAAACTATTGTTAAGCTGTCTGTCTTAGGGGTGGAAGAAAATTACTAAGAACAAAATTAACATAAAACACACAATAAAAAAAACAACATGATGTTTAATAAAGATACATTTAAATTAATGTAATTAACACAACAAAATTGGACATGGAAGAGTGATTGTCAAAAACGAAGAGATGGATACAAATTAAGAATTAACCAGCTTAATGAGAACTTTAGAAAACAACCATGAAATATAATTAAAAACTCACAGTTTAATTAATTTTTCAACGCACTAACAATTAAAGAAATATATTTATTTTTTTTTTTTTTATTTTTTTTTGTTCTTCTTCTTTTTCGTAAAGAAAAAATGCAGTTTAAAATACATATAATACAAATCGTTTTTTGTTTTCTTCCTATTTTTTACTTAAACTTAAAGTTAGATACAAATTTTTTGAACTTAATACAGCGTTAAAGGGGAATTTGAATTATTTAGCTTAAATACAACTTTTTGACTTATGGTATAGAAATAAGATTATTAAAATTAGTTGAAATTTATATAATTTATAGTTTAATCTAAACTTTCACCACTAGGTTGATAGTAAGCTGAACCACCACCGCTGTTATTGGATAAGAGGCTGTTCTTTTCAGAATGTGCCGGTGACGGTGCTGGACTCATGGCAGGACTTCGATTGATGGGGGTTGCAGCTGGACTGCTACCCAGCGGCACTACTAGTGGTCCTATGGGTTTACGCGTACGTGGCGCTCCTCTACCTCCCTGATTAACAGGGCCACCTGTTTTAATGCGCGGTCTACCAGGACCCCTTTTAACTGGCGTGGGCACAGCAGTGGGTGTAAATACACCCTCTCCCATATTGGTCAAGGGCGGTTCTGTAACAGTGGGAGTTGAATTAGCATCTGTAGAGGAGAAAAACAAATAAATACCAGTCAATTCGATTAGTGGTTTTGTGCATTAAAACATACAAATGTAAGTGAAAAAAAAAACATATATAAATAATAGTGGTAAAAGAGACTAGTTCAGTTGTAACGAATTTAGATTGACTTACAAATAAGTATAATTTTCTTTATTTTATAATTGTCAAGGTTTATTCATAAGGTATTTGCTTTGTGGCAACAAACACAACAATGAAAAAAAATACAAGTTTTTTGTTTTTGTATATATGCCTGTATATGTCACACAATTTTTTTTTCTATATTTTTAATACTTTTTTAAAAAACTTCAATGTAAAAATTTTTTATTCTAGGTTTGGTAATTTTTAAACGGTTTTAAACCAACTACAATTGTGAATTATATATTGTAGACAAAAATAAACATATAGTTTTGACAGATGCAGACAAATTATTAATAAAAAACTTGGCACTACTTGTCAATGCTATAAAAAACAAAAATCCGTCGTAACTCAGCTCTGGTCGGGTTAAAGCTGGAGTTACACACCATCCGTTCACGCGTTGTTGCGTTTGATACTCTTTCACCATTTTATACGTTTCTAAATTTAAGTTACACACAATGCGTTTTATGCATCAACTTTATTGTTTTAATCAGCTGTTGTGTTTATATTTTTATTAACTAAAAACAATTTCGCCAAAATGGAAAGTGAAATTGACATTTTTGGAGAATTTATGGAATTCATTGAGTTTATGTACATTATATTTTGTGCTACAAGGGCCTACAAAAAGTTTAAAAATAACACGAGCATCTATAAGCATCCCCTCCATTGCACTTGTTTTCTTTTAATAATAAACAAACAGAGATGACACTCCGCACACAACCGTTATCGATAAATAGAATAAAAATGTTGGTAATTGAAAAAATTGTGTTTAAAATTAGTTTTTATGTATTTTTTTGTTAAAAGTAATTGTAAACTTTATTTCGAATACTGTTTTTATTATTAAAAACATTCTTTAACACAAAAAAATAGAAAAAATAAATCCACCACACAAACAGATTTATCGATAACATTGACAAACAGCTATTATTTGTCATCCATGACTATCAACAACAGCTGACATTTTTTCACCTTTTCTGAGACGGATATAAAAGTAGAAAGTAAACCTATTTTTCTGCGTTGAGACGTATATGCATTTTTGCGTTTTGCCGTGTAACTTGTGACATACAATTACACTGATTCTACTCTTTGACAGATGCATAAAAAGGAACAACGGATAGAACGCATGGTATGTAACTTCAGCTTAAGAGCTTGCGCGTCAGTGTCATTATCGTTGTCGAATTATGACAATCAGACCGTCCGTTTCATCTGGCTTCGAGAGTTTTTTGCGTCTCCATCTCGCATTGGTTAATTGGGTGTCGTCGGTTAACTGTATGAAGGTACTGTTAGCCGGACCACATGAAGAATTTTATGTAAGGAGTCGAATTCGAAAATTCCAGCTTCCTATACGAATTTAAAGGTCGATTGACAGTTACTGGAGGAGGCTCTGGAAAACATTTAAAAATTTCAGGAAAAATATTTGATGATGGCAGTGTTGTCTTTTGACAGCCAAAAAATTGTCTAGTGGTAGTACACTAGAACCTCCATGGGATAAACAACAATCCACTGGTTGGATACGAGTATCTTATCAATATACTCTAGTTGTTTTTTAGAAAGAAATTTTTAGTTATGATTTACATAATTCTAAAATTTTGTATTTGAAACCATTCACAATTTGCTGTTAACAAGTTTTTAAATTTTCTTAAAGTTTTGTTGAAACAATTTTATTAGTTTTTTTACAAAAGTAATCAAGTTTTTTGTCTATACCCAAGGGATATACAAATTAAACAATTATTTCATTAGTTTCATGTTTGTATGGTTAATGCAACTATTTTAAATTGTAGCACGTTTCGTTTCATTTTGTGTATTCAGGGTTTGTGGCAACAATTACGCAAAAAACACATGTCACATTTCGCAGTCTAGCCAAAAGAAGAAAAAAATCGTGTGTGTCACTATGAAATTATAACAAATTCAACTGATGACCATTATTTCGCCCACAAAAAAAAAACAGAGAGATTCACTTATAATTCCGCCACATTATGAGCAGTGTGTTGTGCATTTTTTTTTTTTTTTTTTCAAATATATTTTAAGCTGCTAATGGTTTTATGCCTCATGTTGCAACACATACTAAACTGGACGTTTGTTTATCATTTGTAGCAAAAACACAAAAAATGAATTGAAAATCGCTATATGCATACGAGTGTAGAAAATTCAAATGTATCTGTTGTATTATAGAGCATTAAGTATTTTTAAGCCGATTTATGCAATTAAATGGCAATTTGTGGCAATACGTGTTTTTTTTCTTCTAATTTTTTGTTACCATCTCCTCGTTGTAATGTATGAATATTTTTAATGTGCAAAAATGTTTTATATCAAATAAAATCTCGTTATAATCTCTCATTAGTTGTACTGCTCGTATGCAAATGTTTGTACAAAAAAAAAATTTACAAATATTTTTTTGTCTTCAGTATGTCTGGACCAAGAAAAAAAATGTGGTCATACGGCCGCGTTGTGACTGTTTGGTCACTGAAATTGGATGTTGTTGATTATTTTGTAATTTAATAAATTTTTAATAAAAATTAATCTTTGTTTGGTGGTTTGAAAAATTAACAAATTAATTTTTTCCTGTCTTGATTTAGAGTTGAAGTGAACATTTTATGCGTTTTGCATATTCATAGAGGGGTTTTATAATTATTTGCAACACTTGCTAGAGTTGCAAATATGAATTCGACTATGATGTAATGTTAGTCTGTTTGCTTAATTAGACATAATCATTAATTAAATATTTAAAGATGTAAAGATTAATCAGAATTGATATTAATGATTTTTTAACCTGATTTCAATTTCAAACAGTTCCTGTAAAAAAATAAATAAAATGACTATCATAAGTAAGTTTTAAATTAAAAAAAAAATAAGTTTTTTTTTTGGATAAAAAAAAACCATTCCACCGTAATTCAGTTTGAAATCATGTAAAGAGCTGGGGCGTTATTTCTATTGTGACAATCAGGCCGTCCTGTCAAACCATTTGCTTTATTTTGAGGGCAGTGCAGACTTCATTCGCTTACTGTATTGCATATGTGGAAATTCTATTATGGTACGGATGATTATGCGTTCTGTAAGCACAAGTATGCACCAAGTAATCGGTTAGAGAATAACTTTTTGATAATAAAGTTTTCTTTAGGTGTTCTTCTGGATTCGACAGTATTTCGAGTACTGTTATACAATTTTCAGAGGTTATTGTTTTAAAAATGTAGGAGAACCATCTAAACTAAACTTGATTTTACTATTGAGCTCCGTCTATCTATATGATCCCAGCAAATGGCAGGGGTTCAACTGGTGACGAAGTGATTAAATTTAGATGAAAACACAAATTTTTTTTAACATTAGCGTGTCATTGGAGATCACGTCACGTGCTTACATGAATAAATTAATGAACTGCGCTCCATTCTAATAGATGCATAGAACTCATGTATATTTGATGAAAAGCATTGGATGTTTCATGAGTTCAATTTCTAACATGAATTGTTGAAGATATTTTGCATGATGTTGCATTCATTTTTAAGCACATCATTTATGACAAAATTTTTCATATTTAGGAAGTCATTTAGAATGAAGGCTTTTACACAATTGATTTAGAAGTCTTGAAAATGTAATTCGCTTTGCACTACTTCTATTTTTTTATTTTTTTTTCTGGGATGGTATAGGTTTACATGCGTAACTTTAACCATGCGTAACGTGAGCCAATGTAAGATTTTTTAACGGCCAGCATATGATTCAGAAAAAATTACCCTCAATGTTAAAAAAAATATTTTTTTTATATTTTAAAAGCCTAACTTTTACCATTTTTAAATTCGACTACAAATAAAAAAAATAATTTTTTTAAATTTAAGAAAATTTAAAGTTTTTGGGCCGGATTCATAAAAAATATTTTAGCTTTATTAAAGGCTTATTTGACAGATGTTGTACATAAATTTGTCAATAAGCCTTCAATAAATATAAAATATTTTTTATGAATACGGCCCTTTATGTTTAACAAAATTTTCTGTTTTCTATGTTTTACAAAGTTTTGAATTTTCTTTTTAAAAATTTTTTTCTTTCTTTAAGAAAGTTTTGAAATTTTATGTTTTTTTTAATTGAACTATTTACTTAATTATTCGGGATATGCTCCCAACTAGTCTTTCAATATTTTATTCGGTTCTTGGGTTGAAGCTGGCTATCAACTCTCGTTCTATGGAACTGTGAAATGAAAAGTTTTAGTGTGTCGTATCATATGGTGCCACCATACCCTTTGCTATACAAAAACTTTTTATTTCACAATTTCACAGAACGAGAATTTAGCCCCTGGTCTATATGCATTTCACTGGTGCTTATGCCTGATCGCCAATAGACCTTCTACCCAAATTATTGGAAAACTTTTTTTTTTCACTTTTAAATTTCCATTAACAAAATGAAAAATCAAAATAAAACAGAAAACTATAAAAAAAAACTTCCTAAAAAACGCAACCAACATTTTCCATCCTTTCTGAGAAAGTTTTTATTATAGTTTTACGGCCATATTCATAAAATATATTTTAGGTTTATTGAAAGCATATTTGACAAATTTTTCTACAACATCTGTCAAATAAGCCTTTAATAAGCCTAAAATATTTTTTATGAATACGGCCCTTATTTTTTATTTTTAAATTTGATAATATAACTTATAACACTTTACACTTTTTTAAGAATTTGGGTAGTCAATATACAATTTGGCATAAGCGCCAGTGAAATGCAAAAAAAGTTTAAACAAAACTTTAATCTCCTATGTTAGAACATTTTTAGTTTTCTATGTTTTAGAACATTTTTAGTTTTCTATGTTTTAGAACATTTTTAGTTTTCTATGTTTTAGAACATTTTTAGTTTTCTATGTTTAATACAATTTATAATTTTCTATGTTTTAGAAAATTTCTAATTTTATATGTTTTAGAAAATTGCTTATTTTCTAAGTTTTAAAAAATTTATAATTTTTATGTTTTCGAAAACTTCTAATTTTCTATGTTTTAGAAATTTTCTTAATTTCTATGTTTTAGAAATATTCTTATTTTCTTTGTTTTAGAAAATTTCTAATTTTCTATGTTTTAGAAAATTTCTAATTTTCTATGTTTTCAAAAATTTCTAATTTTCTATGTTTTAGAAAATTTCTAATTTTCTGTTTTAGAAAATTACTAATTTTCTATGTTTTAGAAAACTACGAATTTTCTATGTTTAAAAAAATTTCTAATTTTCTATGTTTTCGAAAACTTCTAATTTTCTATGTTTTAGAAAATTTCTTTATTTCTATGTTTTAGAAATATTCTTATTTTCTATGTTTTAGAAAATTTCTAATTTTCTATGTTTTCAAAAATTTCTAATTTTCTATGTTTTAGAAAATTTCTAATTTTCTGTTTTAGAAAATTACTAATTTTCTATGTTTTAGAAAACTACGAATTTTCTATGTTTAAAAAAATTTCTAATTTTCTATGTTTTCGAAAACTTCTAATTTTCTATGTTTTAGAAAATTTCTTTATTTCTATGTTTTAGAAATATTCTTATTTTCTATGTTTTAGAAAATTTCTTAATTTCTATGTTTTAGAAATATTCTTATTTTCTTTGTTTTAGAAAATTTCTAATTTTCTATGTTTTAGAAAATTTCTAATTTTCTATGTTTTAGAAAATTTCTTATTTTCTGTCTTAGAAAATTTCTAATTTTCTATGTTTTAGAAAATTTCTAATTTTCTATGTTTTCAAAAATTTCTAATTTTCTATGTTTTAGAAAATTTATAATTTTCTGTTTTAGAAAATTACTAATTTTCTATGTTTTAGAAAACTACAAATTTTCTATGTTTAAAAAAATTTATAATTTTCTATGTTTTCGAAAACTTCTAATTTTCTATGTTTTAGAAAATTTCTTAATTTCTATGTTTTAGAAATATTCTTATTTTCTATGTTTTAGAAAATTTCTTATTTTCTAAGTTTTAAAAAATTTCTAATTTTCTATGTTTTAGAAAATTTCAAATTTTCTATGTTTTAGAAAATTTCTTATTTTCTATGTCTTAGAAAATTTATAAGTTTCTATGTTTTAAAAAATTTCTAATTTTCTATGTTTTCGAAAACTTGTAATTTTCTATGTTTTAAAAAATTTAAAATTTTTTATGTTTTAGACAATTTCTAATTTTCTATGTTTTAGAAAATGTTTAATTTTCAATGCTTTAGAAAACATCTAATTTTTAATTTTCACTTTTGTGTTTTAGAACATTTTTAATCTTGTATGCTTTCATTTTCTACGTTTTAGAAACTTATAAGGTTTTGAATTTTCTACATTTCTAATTTTCTACGTTAAAAAAAATTAAAAAATATCTTCGTTTCGGAAAATTTTAAACATTCTACGTTTTTTAAAATTTTGTATGATTTAGAATGCAAACAAATGAAATGAAATTATAATAAAATTGCTGTAAAAAGAAAAATTATTATTTTTTATTTTTATTTTTTTATTTAAAAAAAAAGTAATTAAAAATTTTCTGTAAAGAAAAAACAACTGAAATTTTTTAAATGATTTATTAAACAGTATAAATCATTTACTTGATCATTTAATTTAAGACCAAAATATTATTGCTGACTTCAGCCGTATCACGAGTAATTAATCTAGATCTAGAACTTCTTTTTAAGCAACAACTCCCCCTTTAAGAAAATACAAAAGAAGGGATGTTAAAAGAATCGCTAAAAAATCTCTTGTTCCAAACAAAACAATAATGTGTCACGTACTACAGAATACAACACAAAAATACATTCTCAAAAAGAGCAATTATTTAAATGATTTACAAACCATGAGGGTTAAAGTGTAAAAAAATGGGGATAAATCTAACAAAAGAAAAAATGATTGACAAGTGGTTAAAAAGAAAATTAAGTAGAGAACAAAAACCACTTAAACAAACACACAAGAGGTTTTAGCAAAAAAAAAAGAAAAAAAAAATCTTAAGAAACCCGAATTTACACATTTTACCCCCTCAAGTTTATAAAAACCTAAAAAATAATCCCTTTTTATTATGAGTTGAGATTAGAAAGGAAACGGAAGTTCAATTTGAATTATTTAATATGCTGATTACCTTCATTAGTTGGTGGCACTGAGACACTACCGGGTGAGGCATTAGCTCTGGTTGTTACTGCACTATTTCCACCACCTCTTCGAGTACTGCCGCGAGGCCGACCACGTTTAGTGCCTCTCGGATGATGTCTGCGACGAATGGGTCCCAAACAGTCATCGAATAGTGCTGGAAATATATAAAAAAAAAAACAATTCAAAATTAAAGTATCACAGTTTCAATGTTAAAGCCCGAAAATTAAGATGATGCATGCATTAAAGTACATTTAGTTGTATTTCTTGACAAAAAATAAACATAATGTATTAGATTTCACAACAACTGTAAAAAATTGGTGATTTAAAGTGAGGTTTGATTAATGATCTATACTAATATAATAAAGAGAAAATGTGTGTTTGTTTGTTAAACATTTTCTTCGAAACTTATTATACAATAACTAAAATTGCTCTAGGTCTATTCTATCCGCAAGGTCATAGACTATATATTTGTGTTACTTTGTAGGTGGGCGTGGTATTTCCCATACAAATTGAACACAATTAAGAACATGTTTTGACAACTATAGCAGCTATTCCCTTCAAACTTTGTATGAGTCACTTTTTCAACAATTTCCTTTTTCGAGAAAAAATGGTTGGGATCGTAGCAGGGGGCATGGTATTATACAAACATATATAAAACAATTGCGTAAAAATATATTTTAAACAATAAAAATGTCCTGCTGGGTGCAGAAAAGTACACCGGGTTAGCTAGTATAAAATAAAACACACTAACTTGAAATATGAACTTAAAATTTTTATTATCGGCTAAAACAACAATTAATGGCATTTACTGTTTGAAAACGATATGATGTAAATGTCGGCTGCGACTACGTCTGAGGTGGTCCATTCGAAATGTCCCATTTTAAACGACTCGTTCGAGTGTATCTCGCAAATAATACAATTAATGTTGGCTTCTTAAGGGTTAATCAGAGCTGGGTTATTCCTGAAGCTTTCAGACTTTACACACTCTCAGAGAAAACAATCGAAGGGTGTGACATCACACTATCTATTTAGGTGGCCAATTTACCATAGCAAAACTTGAAATTCAGAGCTCACAATATGACCTCACTATAAATCACCCGATAAATATACTAAATGTTTATCTTTCTTACACTGTTAAAAAGAACACAAAAATTATACACAAAAAATCTAATGGAAATATTACACTGAAAAAATATTATTTATTTTTAAGGCAAAACATTTTTAATAATATAACACTTTACTATAAAACATATAAATTAACTGCCGTATTCATAAAAAATATTTTAGGTTTATTGAATGCTTATTTGACAAATTTCTATGCAACATCTGTCAAATAAGCTTTCAATAAACCTAAAATATTTTTTATGAATACAGCAGTAAATGTATAATAGTATAAATATTTTTTGTGCTGAATTTCTCTGAGTGTAATTGAACGCCTAATATTTAAAAATAATCCCAAATGTTTTCCGATACTGGCTTGTTGATCTCAATTTTTATACCCGCCACCAAAAAAATGGTGGGGGTATATTCATTTTGTCATTCCGTTTGTAACACATCGAAATATCCATTTTAGACCCCATAAAGTATATATATTCTGAATCAGGGTTTGATTTGATGACGATCTAGCTATGTCCGTCCGTCTGTCCGTCTGTTGAAAGCACGATAGAGGTCGCACCGAAAAAGCTAGGGGGCTCAAATTTTGCCAGAATCTTTCTTATAGACAAGGTTTGTTTGGTATTGAAAATGGGCTAAATCGGAATATTCGGAAGAGAGTTATAGCTCGTAAAGCAAGAGTAGGTCGAAAAAACCGTGTCCGTCGAACATCGAATAAAATGGAATTGTGTCCAAACGCATTAACGTATCGTCATGAAACTTCGAATATATATTTCTCGTGTCAAAGGAATATTTCTCCCCAAAAAATCTATAATAAATATAAAAATCTTAAATCTATGCATTAGAAAAGGAGTTATCGATCAAAATGTACGAAAATTTATACCGCACAGTGTATTTTTCGGTATATTTAAAAACAAAAACGTCATAAAAGCAACAAAATTGGATGTACGACTCTGAAATTTTGCACACTTTGCTTTTTGGTGAGACGCTTTTTTGTAACGGAAAATCAATGTGTCACGCCCACTTTTACGCCCAACTCCCATATAACGTTTTACCTAAAATTCATATAATTTCTCTATTAATAAAGATTTTGGAATAATAAAGGGCTATATTGAAACACCTTAGTTGTACTCATTCGCAAAAACAACTTTGACACGCCTACTATAAAACCCACTTATCACGTTATCTACCGTTAATGAAATTTAAAAGCTCATAAAACCGTTAAAATTAGAGGTATGATGGTCAAATTTGCTACGTATATCCTTCTAATCAATGAAATTGTTGTGCCAAAAAGTTTAGGTGACACGCCCACTTTAACGCCTACCTCCCATATAACGGTTTATCTTAAATTCATGTAATTTCTCTATTGACAAAGTTTTTGGGAAACTAAAGGACTATATTGAAATATCTAAGTTGTATTTATTAGCAAAAACTTTATTGACACGCCTACTTTAACGCCCACTTTCATTGAAAGACTACATTTACAAAAGCATTTTAGTAGCATATCGATGTTATAAAGGGTGGTTAAATTTTAAGGACCGATGTTAATTTTAAATAAAACACAAATTATTTAGGATATTATTATTATTTCTTTTTGTAATGATAATATTTGTATGGTTCAATTATGTATTTAACAAAATATCGGCCAAATGCATCCCCCCCCCCATCCTTGGCGCCACTCCTCTATCTGATGGTCCAAATTTTCAATGAAAATGTTGATGCTCAATTGTTGGGCATGATGATTAGTCGATGTTGACTGCTCTTTTGCCACACTATCGCAAACCAGCAGTGGTTCCCATTCAACGAACTAAGAAGGCATTCACAGATCTTCTAACATTTTATACAGACCTGTTTTGCAGAAATTTAAATATTTTTTACAATTCTCCCGATTGTGGACGAATTTGAACGATTATGTTGATCAAAAGAATTACGAAGTGCACAAAATGCCTTTTTATTCGAACGCCCATTTTTATAAAAAACCTGAATAACTTTAAAGCGGTGCTCATTTGCGTACCTTTCCACGGATCAAATTGAGTAAGTGTAAGATTGAGAAATGTCAAATAAAATGCAGAAAACAAGTTTAAAGACTAGGTGTAGTTCACCTTAAACATGGGCCCTTAAAATTTAACCACCCTCTACAAAGAAAGTGATACATATATTATTATAAAGATATTATTCCATAGCGAATAACAAAATAATAAATATTGTGCTTTAAATGTACACAAAATTGGTGGTGGGTATAAAAGATTCGGCACAGCCGAATATAGTGGTCTTACTTGTTATTGTTAGATTTGTCTTCTTGACCTTGTTGCGATCTGGATGATATTTCTTAAGAAAAACATAATTGTTTTTTATCACTATATTTATGTGGCTTTGCCACTTGTTTTCATTTTTTATGTTCTATCTGTCATATAAACTTTGCATGACAGAGTAGTTTTTGTTAAAGCGCCATCCCATAACCATTTAATGCTGGCTGAGTCTGAGTCAGGTATTCATTTGTTACAGTTTCTTGTAATAATATTATGGTTGTATCTTTTTTTTTTTGTATTTTTTTTTTCTTTTTATATCATAAATATTTATGCCAGCACTTGATTCTATTTATATCTCGTGATTTTTTTATTTTTCTAACTAAATATGTGTCTTTTAGCTGATTCGTCAACATGATGAACATCTTACCGTTAGAAAAAGAAATTGTTTATATTTTATGGAAAGAAACTTTGCGATTTCATATGTATGAATGAATTAATTACAATAAAGAAAATTGTAACAAAGCTTAAACAAAGATAAAAGAATAATTTACAATGTGAGACTAACATTCGAAAATTAAATGGAATTTGCAATTGATACTAAATTTTCGAAAAAAAAACAAGTTTTTAAAAGAATTTATTTTTTCAGGAAATTTTTTGCAAAAATTCCTATTTTTTAGCATATTAAAAATAAAAACATTTTTTAGTGATTTTTTTAAAAATGTCCTATTTTCAGTAAAATTTAAAAAATTTCACTATTTTTTTTTTATAAAAAAAATTACTTTTTTAAATTTACTACCATGCAATAATTAGACTTCGGGCCATTATTATAACTTACCGGTAACTAAAGTTAAGATGTTATCGGACAGATAACTAGTTTTTCGTTATTACAACTACACTTTAATCTAAAAGTGTCCGATATGTTAAAGGGAAGATCGCTCTACCTTTAACTTTTACCGTGAGGTTTAAAATAATAAGTTACCATATTTTCTACCGTATAAAGGAATTGTTTACTATTCGTTTGTCGTTGCCACTATGTTCTTAAAGAACTAATTAATTTGTTCGGCATTTGCTTTGGTGCTGCCATATTTAAAAAAAAATATAATTTATTTTACAAGGAGGTTGTAATTACGAAAAATATTCAATGGTCGGTTTATTGCTCAAGTTAACAAACGTTACCTATTATTAACATTAACTTTATCGATAGGTTGTAATAATGGTCCTTACTGTTTTATTCATACAAATGTTAGAGGTTCAGAAAGAATTTGAAATGGAAATTTGATTTATAAACCACTTGTAAAGCTGTTTATTATTTTTTTTAATTACAACGTTCGTATTTAAATCTTACTAAAAAAAAGCAATTTTCACAGGAAGGATTCGCTCAAAGAATCGGTTTTCCTTAACCTTTGGTGCTCATAAAACTGCAACAAATCGTTGCCAAGAGAGCAAGGATGGAGTGAGTATATCCTTTTGGGTATTCTCATTTCGAGTGTACTAAGGCGCGCCGACAATAAGTCTTAATAATATTTAGATTGTCCTTTTTGTCAGTTCCGTATATTAGATGTACAAGCAGTACACCACAGCTAAATGTCATTAGTCCATATTGTTTTAATTACGGATTTATATAAAAGCACTTTGTACTGCTAGTCTACGGCTGAATTTTTTCCCATAAGCCAATAAAATTGGGTGGTTATGAGCTTCGTAAATGTTATCTTTGCTTCGATGTAACGAGATTACTTTAGAAGCCGTTCAGTAAAAATTTCCAAATATTTAACAAGTCTTACAACTGGAATAGTGACATCCGTTATTTTTATGCGAGGGCAATCTTTGCATCTAAGCAAAGGTTACGTTTAGGGACTTAAATTTCTTTTTCAACTCTTTAGCCAGTCTAGGTTAAAAATTTAAGAGATTTTAGTTGTTGAAATGCATTCTTTGGGTCTTCGTTAATAATTACAAATGCGGTGTCATCTGAGAAAGTTTACGTAAACGTGTTACAGTTTGTCAGCATGTCAGCAGTGTAGACAGTAAATGGCTACTTTGGGGAACGATTATTTGTGGAAGAATATTGATCATTTAATTTTACTTTAAATTTCAGCAAGAAGATGTATGATTTCAGTAAGCAAACCATCATGCCAAACTTTATTCAACGAAATCATCGTTCAAAAATTATTGTGTTCTACATGACAAAAATGTTTTATTGGTAAATCCATGTTAAAGTTTAAAGTTGTAATTTTCAAAAGTGTTGTATAGCACACGCAGTGTGCTAAACAAACAAACAAAGCTAAATAATATTTGCTTAATTCCTAATCCCGTATTGTTTTCTGGATCGTCTATTGAAAAACTGTTTTGGTTTATGTACTTGTGAACCAACATCTTTTATATCGGTTGTATCATTGTATTGTATTGTATTGTAAGACGTAAACGTCAGGCAAATAAAGAATCAAGAATTTAAAAGCATCAAATATTACCTCTGTAGAGTTACAAACATTATTTTAATCTATATATATAAAAAAATCAATGTGTGTTTGTATGTTTGTATGTTTATATGTTTGTATGTTTGTTTGTGCTTTATAGACGGTTAAACGGCTGGACCAATTTCCTTGAAATTTTCACAAAATCTTTCTGCATGTCTGGAAGGAACTATAGGCTATACTTTGCTTTGAAATTGTAAGTGGGCGGGGTGCCACGCCCTATTAAAGAATAAGTATTAAATATTATATATCACAAAAGTTAATGCAGCTAGAGTCTTCAAATTAAGTACGGTAAACTTTGACATCCACACGAACATTTAGGTAAAAAATGGGCGTACTTGCAATAGTAGGCGTGGCCACATGAATTAAATACTAAAATTCGTATATTTGAAAAACGATATCGATTATAGTAGTTAAATTTTGCAAGATCAACTTTGACATCCAAATGAACATTTAGGCAAGAAATGGGTGCATTATCAATAGCGGGCGTGGCACCTACCATATGAATTAAATACTAAAATTCGTATATCTGGAAAACGATATCGATTAGGGTACTAAAATTTTGCAAAAGCAACTTTGATATTCAAATAAATATTTATGGAAAAAATGGGTGCATTAACAATAGTGGGCGTGGCACCTGCCATATGAATTAAATACTAAAATTTGGGGTGGCGAAGCACACCGGGTATTAGCTAGTTATTATATATAATAATATCTTTTTCATTAAGATGCTCATATAGATTAGGAGTCAAGAAACATTTTTTCAAACAGCTTCGACAGATTTGGTAACAAGTTAATAGGTCGGTATGACGTTTTTTGGCTAGGACATTTGCTGAATCATTACAAATTCGGACGTCATGCAAGAGAATGGGATAAATCCAGCACGTGACAAAGAAATATAAACATTAAAATTCTTACTGCAAACGCAGGCAAATTCTTAATCATTTCGCCTTTAATGTGATCAATTCCAGGAGGTTTTAACACCAAAACTTCTAGGTAGTGAGCTGGCGGCATGTTAGCGTCATGTGGTAAGAGAATTTTTGCCAAGTCTTTAGTGAAAGCATTTGCTTTTTTGTTTGGGTTTTTGGGTCACGTGTTACTTTTTTGTCGTAGTGGTGGGTCGCAGGAAGTATTACTGTAGTACAGAAAGTAGTACAGCTTTCCACAGACTATAATCTGTTTTCTCAGTTCTGTTTAAATTATTTAAATATTTGCTCAATTCACAACCTGTCGTAGGAGTGGTAGGTTGTTAGAAATGCCTTAATGTGTACAACTACTACGACGTACAATAACTACGACAGCTTTTTAGCAAATTGTAAGACCTGATTCCATATTTTGTCTTAGTTTAATTAGAAGCATTATTTGGCGTTATTTTCAGAAGTAATAAATTTTAATATATTTTTAAAAAAATTACTATTTTTAGTAATTTTTAAATATTTTTCTATTTTAGAAGATTTAAAAAAAAACGAATTTTTTTTAGTAAATTGTTCAAAACTTTTTTAAATTTTACACATTTTAAAATATTTTCTTATTTTAAGTAAATTTATTAAAAACATTTTTTAAAAAATTTTTCAAAAATTTTCTATTTTCAGTAAAATAAATTTTATTTTTCCCATAAACATTTGTCTTCTCTTTTATTTTATCACTGTAATAGTTTAATAGTAAATCATGTTAATCCCTCATTTAGTATATTGTTGCTAATGTCTATTTGGACTTTTTTTTTGCCTTGTAAATCTATGTACTAAATTTTTATGAGATTCGTTTTTGTTGAACATTTTCCGTTACTCTCTTGGTACCAACCAACCAACATACATACAAATTTAGTAGTTAGATCGTATTTATTTAATAGTTATGATTGTCAATAAATGTAATGACTTTAATTAAAATCAACATAAATCTTTTCATATAAATAAATTTATTTCGTGCTGCTTAATAGGAAAATGCCAGAGAAAAATAGTTTTAGTAAAAAAAAAAATTTTTACGAAACAAGTCAACTTAACTCAAAAAAAAAGAAAAAAATCAAATGCAGTCTAAAAGCGTCAGTTAGTCAGTCAGCCTGTTTGTTGTTCGTTTATATTTATTTAGTGGTAGTTCTCCACCATGCTTTACCACAATTTAAATTTATCTTTAGTATTCAATTTATTGCTTTTCTATTACCATGTTAAACAAAAACGTCGAAGAAAAAAATTGTATTAAAGTTAAACAAACAGAAAATAATATTAAAAAAAACGGCCTACTACCACTGTATAGCCTTTAAGGTTACCTTGTTTGGTTACCAGCCAACAAGCACACTGACAGGCTAAAAACTACTAACAACCTGCCATTTCATGCAAAACTGCCGGTAGAAATGAAAAATCAATCCGTGAAATATTATTTTTTTTTTTTTTTTTGAAACGAATCATAAGGAAAAACAAACAAAAAATAACTTACAATCATAAAATATATTTTAGTTTCTTTATTAGTGTTGTTTGATTTTCTTGTGATTTGTTGTGGTTTTGATTTTATTTAAAAAATGGGGAAGATTGTTCAGGGTATTGTGGGACCTTTAAAGCTTTAACTTTTAAAAGTGAATCCAAATTTTGAAACTTTTTGGAAAAGCGAGTATTTTTTAAAGCAGCCAATTTACTGACGACAAGAATAAAAATATTAAGCTATTCACGCTAAAGTGGCGATTCTGACAATTACAATACACTTTTAACGTATTTTTGAGAGTTTATGTAATTTTAGGCGTTGCACACACATATTGCAATAACTTTTATTGCAAATTAGACGTACGTATAAACGGAGACAGACAGATAGATATTACCTATGTATCTCTTAGCGTTCAAAACTGCCGTTTAATCGCCAACTACATCTACATTAATCTATGAACAACAGAAAGTACTGTTTGAAAAAACACTTTGGCAATAAAAATATTTTTGGTACTTTATGAAAAAGGTACCTTTTCTATAATTCAGCTATAAAAAATGTATATTTTTTAAATGTCAGAATAATATATTTTGCAGTACAGTACGCACTTAAAAAAGAAAAATATTTTTTTTTTAATTTTTTTTACGTTTTGCACTTTTAACTTTTTGAGACACTTTATCGCTTTAGGAACTTTTAGTACTTTAATGTTACCCAGCAAAAAATATTTGCACTTATTCAATATTAATAACATTTTTCATGACTTCTAATTCATAAGTACAAAAGAAGGCATGAAGAATGTCTTCTTCAAATACAAAATATTGATGTGCTTCAAAATACATGCAAAATATCTTAAACAATTCGTGTAAACAAACATTACTAACTCATGAAACATGGATTCCTTTCATCTACTATACATGCGTTCTAATTAAAATTAAGTGAATTTGTTAATATATTCATAAAAACACATGGTCTCCAAAGCAGGTTAATGTTAAATTCATGCATGTTTCAGCTAAATTAAACGATTTCATTGGGTTGAACTCACGGATGGAAATCATGGTACAATTGTACTTTTTATGGTACATTTTTGACCTTGTTGGTACCGTGGTACTACCGCGAGCTACTTGGTACAATTTAAAAATTTGTTCATGTTCTCTTTAATTTTGTTTGTCTGTGTTTTATTTTCTTTTTTCAACTCTTCTGTTTTTGTTGCAAAGCTGTTGTCAAAGCAAATTCATGTACCAGGAAGTGTCAAGTCTGCAACAACAAAATCTGCCTAGTACTTTATTGCAAACTTCTAACAAAAATCACCTGTTAGTTTGGCACCACCTTGTACATGAATTCGACTTGGCTGTTGTTGTATGTATTTTATTTTACTTATAATTCGTAAGCATGTAAGGTAGACTTTAATAGTGAAGTACTAAAATGGTTCGATAAGTTTACTCCAGAAAAAGTTATTATGGGAGAAACAAATTCAATAGTACCTCTTCTGGGGAAAATGTTTCCAGGCGATGCGATTGAACTTAGATCCCACAAAGATTCAAATATTTCCTATTTTTGGTCTAAAGTATCATAGATGAAAAATGAAATAAATGAGTTCATGTTCCCAGATATTTCAAGAATTGTAAGAGGAATTCTGTCTATTCCACATTCATCGGCCAACGTCGAACGAGTTTTTTCTTTTCAAAACCTAATTAAAACAAAGAAAGGAATAGACTACACATTTCTGCTGCTTCAAATTTGATACAAACGAAAGATTTATTGAAGTCAACAAATTCTTGTTGTTTTAATTTTAAAATAACAAAATTTATTATCTAAAAGTATTTAATAAATGAAATTTGTTAAATAACCGATCTCTACGTATGTACCTATGAATGTAATATTTAATATTTTTTATTTTATACTAAATTTTTATAAACACTTTTGTTAAGTTTATGTTTTTATTAATAAATATTAAAGAAATGGTACCGTAATGGCCTAAAAAGTACATTTTGTTTTCATACTTGGTACAAAATCATAAAAGCCATTTTCCTTTCCTGGTTGAACTCATTCACTATTTCTTTTTTATGTCTTTTATTGCTGGGTACTTATATGTGATGTTTTTAATCAATTTTTTTATTTTTGATTTTTTAATACTTTTAGTGCATAATATCGCAGTTGGTACTCTTTATAGTATTAAGCTTTACTTATACGTATTGTTACTTTTCATTTTTAATTTTAAGTACTTTTCATATAAGCAAGTATTTGTACTTATTTATACTCTATGAAAATGGTGGCCCAGTAGACAAGTTAGTAGTGTGCTGGTAAAGGTCAAGACTGACTATCCTACAAAGTCGTGCGATTATGTCAAATAAAAATCTAATAGGTTTCTGTCCTACATGAGAAAATCACAACAAAATGTGTAATTGAATGCCACACTGTCATACTTGCTTACAAAAAGCAACTCTGATCGCACAGAAACTACTATTTTATGAAAGTTTTAAAAGATTATCAAATCGGACACATCTGTCAATAAATCTGTCACACATGTGCACTTTTTGTTCACACTATCACACATTCTGAACACACATACAATTTTTGACATATCGAACAACTAAATCTGATAGTCAGTCATGGCCTTAAGTATGTTAGTCTGGGGGATGCAGGTTTGATTACCTTTTCTATTCTTACTATATCAGATATCACAAAGGGATTAATATGATGGACCCACGTGAGCTGCACAACAACTGCCTACTTACCTACTTTATCAAAATTACTGAGCTTTTTTCTCACATATATTTAGTACTAATTCAGTTACTTTCAGTACCTTTTTTTTCACTTTAGTACTTTCGAATATATTATTGTTGTTTGTTAATACTAATAATTTTATTACCATGCTTTAGTACCTTAATATTGTTTTCATCGCTCTTGAAACTGTTACTACCTTTATATTTATGGGTAATAATTTAAGGACAATTTTATTTTTTTTAAAGATATTTAATGATTTTGGTACATAATATTACAACTAGCGGTTTTACTTTTTTTGACTTTTTTAGTACTTCTGTTGTTCTTGCTTTTTGCTTTTACTTTTGTAATAAGTTTTAGATTTTTAATAAATTCGTTTGTTAAAATTTGCAACGTTTCAGAAATTTTAGTAAAAGAAGTTCCCCTTAAGCATACTGTACATATTTGAGATTAAACTTTTAGGTAAATTATTTTTTTTTAAGTCGTTTTAGTACTTTTCAATACTTTTGATACCTTGGGCTTGTTTGTTATTTTTAGTACTTAAGAGTACATTTGATTAATTTAGTACTGATGGTAGAAGTGATGATAGTACTCTTGGCTTGTTTTTTGTTTTTAGTACTTGAAATTATTTTGACTTTTGTACATAAAATATATTTAGATACTGTTTGTAAAAAATTTTTAACATTAGAAAAAAAGTACTTTTAAATACCAGTTAAGTACTTCTCTTTTGGTAAATGAATTTTTAACATTAGAGAAAAAATACTTCTAAACTACTCAACTGGAACTTTTTTTTTTGTAAAATGTTTGTGATAATTTTGATACTGATGGAAGTTCAATAACTGTAAGACACTTAATTTGTTTTCGTTACTTTTTAGAAGATATTAAATACATTATCTGTTTAGTACACAGTTTAGTACCACATTTTTATTTATTTTTTGCTGGAAAAGATTATTATCTGTAATATTAATACTGGTTGTAGTTTGCACAATTATTTGAAATTTGGCAGTTTGGGTCAGTTCTATACTGTTTAAAGAAATTTAGGGCCGTATTCATAAAAAAATTTAGGTTTATTGAAGGCTTATTTGAAAAATTTTTCTACAACATCTGTCAAATAAGCCTTTAATAAACCGAAAATAATTTTTATGAATACGGCCCTTAATATATTAAAAGCAAAGACCTCTTTAGTTCTTTTTTTATTATTAAAAAAATGCTTTCCTAAAAGTTTCTAAAAAAAATTAATGATTTTTTTGGTTCAGTAGTTTTCAGTTTTGTCATTACCAGTTTCCCCTCTCATAATTCCTTGCATTTAAAGGCATTTTATTGAATTTCACTGTATTATTATTATACCCTTCACCTGTGGTGCACAAGGGTATATATAGCTTTGTCATTCCGTTTGTAATTTCTACAATTTTCATTTCCGACCCCATAAAGTATATATTTTCTGAAAGCTTATGAATAGAGGAGTCGATTAAGCCCTGACCGTCTGTCCGTCTGCCCGTGTGTTGGTTGAAATCAACTTTTAGAAGCAACTATATGTTCCTCAGATCTGTATATGGTATCAATCTCTTGGAAATATCCAGGAATGAATCGCTATTGAAATTCAGCACAATCGCCCCATAACTTTCTGAGATATGAGCAAAAAACCACGACCACCTCGTTTTTTTTCACAATTACAACAACAACATACATACATACATACATGTGAGAAACATACCAAACAAAAAAAAATTACAAAAAAGTAAAAATATTAAAAATAAGAAAAAAATAATAAAAAAAAACTACAAAAAAAAATTTAAAAAAAATTTAAAAAAAAATTTAAAAAAATTTTTTAAAAATTTTTCTAAAAAAATTTTTTAAAAAAATTTAAAAAAAAATAATAAAATATAAATAATATATTAAATAAAATAAAATAAAATTTTTTTGGCTCAGCTGGGATTCGATGCCACATTTATTTTAACGTGTACGTATGCACGTATTTTATATGGGATGAATGGTGATACAAACAATTGTTATTGCATGACTACACGTTGTGAAGGGTATATAAGATTCGGCACGGCCGAATATAGCACTGTTACTTGTTGTAATTTCTTTTTGTTTTTTTTTTTCGTAGACTCTTGTATGCCTTGTCATAAGTTTTATCAATATTATGGTAATTTTTTATTTTGTTTTACTTATTTTATTTGATTTTGGTTTTCCATTACAAACATTTGGTTTACTCGTACTCTGCTCCTCGCAATTTTGAGGAATTTATTTGCTTTGTTTTTTATTTATTTTTTTTTTTTTTTGTAAATTTTTTGTTGTTCATTTAAACTGATTTTTATGCATTTGAATTTAGTTGTTAGGTTTCAGTTTGGTATTTTTGGAAGAATTTTGTGTTTTTCATTTATGTATTTCGGTCAAATTGTATTGTTGTTGCCACAACTGAGACCAAGAAAATAAAAAAAGTTTACAATTTTACAATTTTAGAGCAGGTCTGTCCGTATGTCTTTCCACTACTCAATGACGTGAAGACATGTTAAAGGTATATTAAAAAAAAAAAAAACGAAGTACGACAATAACAAGGTGGTTTTACACTAAAACCATATAATAATCACAGTTGCCAAATGTTAAAACTACTTACTTACAAACACACGCAGATGCCATTTAATGAAGTCGTGTTTAAATGAAAATTGGCAAAAATGTCAAACATGTTTTTCTGTGATTCTCTCTCAGTGGTTTAAGAGGGGCAATAGTTAAAAGGATTTTTTCAGTAATTTAAGACATAACTATTTTAAATAAAGACTTTGCGGTATTTACCTGTATTAAGTGGTTAAATAAACAACACTATAACATGATTGTTTAAAAACATAAAAATATTTCAAGTCATACTTTTTGATAGTGTCCCATTTCTAAGTTTCAATAAAAAATAAAAATTGTTTAAGTTTTATTTGTATGTGTATATTAATTGAACGGTTTCATTTAAATTTATTTAACTGACATGTTCACTCCTAAAAACCATAAAATTATGTATCCACGCCTTTTGGTTTGATGTGTTGGACGATCTTGTTATTCCACCCCCGCCCATATGTTTGATAAGGATCTACTACATACATCTTACATATCAAATATGTATTGCATGTAGTTACATAAAAGGTAAATTTTTCCCATCCCTTGAACACATTTTTAATTGATTTTCTAGGCCAGAGTTAATTATAGGTTATAGCTTTCAATGCGTAAACATATTACATTTTTGTTGTTTTGTTTTCTAACGTATTTCTGTAAATGACCATGTGTCATCAAAAAAAAAAAAAAAATCTATATTTTATTTCCGGACAACTAGTGGACGTTGTTACTTTATAGCGTTTATTGAAAATGATATCGACAGCAAGAGAGTCGTATCAATACGTCGTTGAACTTTATTGAAAACTGCTATTAATAGCTCAGTTAAACCACGTCTTACGTTCTCCAATTTGCGTTGATTTGATTTGTAGCGCCAAATAAAAATAAGTGGCTACGAATTCCGTTGCTGCTTCGGCTTGTATCACTAAAAACACACTGTGTCTTCAGACAGTAGGGATACAAATTTATCAAAACCAAATTTTTATTTTTAATGAATTATTTGAGAAAACGTTTGTTATGTCTCGAATTATTCGACATCGCTCAAATACATTTGTCCTGGTCCACATAAACATTATTTGTATTAAAATTTTTTAAACTCTCTTTAGAAATAAAATTCGCCTCTAAAACACTCGAGAATTATGCAACTTTTCCTTAATACTGTGTGCAGAATGTATTTAGTTTTTATACCCCACAAAGTATATATTTTCTGAAAGCTTCTGAATCGGGAAGTCGATTCAGGAATGTCCGTCCGTGTGTTGGTTGAAAGCAACTTTTAGAAGCCTCACATATTGCGAAGACCTGTATGTTGTAGAAATCTTTTGAAAATATTCAGAAATGAAGCTTTATTTAAATCTAGCAAAATCGGCCCATAACTTTCTGAGACATATATGGGCAAGTAAATATGACTGCATCTTTTTTTTTATTTAATTTGTTAATTTACCACAAAAATTTACATTGTTTAGCCATATGAAAATTTATCGACACGTTTGTTTTTAGTTATAAATATGATATGTCCCTAGGGATGTTGACATAAAATTTTGAACAAATCGACCTCTAATCGGCAAAGTTATAGGCGTAAATTATTTGTAAAAATAAACATATAAAATTTCTTAAGCTGCTAAAAATATTTCGGGCACGCGAGAGGCACCGAATTGTAAGCCCTATACACGGGAACTATACTTGAGAATAATTTACAAATCGGTTAGAAACTTTCTTAAGGAGCTAATACACGGCATGTTTTTTACATCTGACTTGTCAAATTTTCCACTGCTAATACGACATGTTCGTTACTGTTCATGTTCATTACTTTTGTAAAAACATGTGTTAAGACATCTAACAAATTTTCAATTAGAGCGCGTTATATTTTCTTCCGTCAAAACATGTGACATCAGACGTTGGCAGAAATCTCTGCTACTGCAAACGACGATTGCCTGTAAAAGTACAATTTTGACAGACATACAGATTAACATGTCTCACAAATTTTAAAGTCAGATGTAAAAAACATGTCGTGTATTATAACCTTTGATTTATCCTGAAATTTAGAAGCAAAAATCGATTTTTTCAGTTTCTAAACAACCGAGAGAGTCGATATGGGTATCAAAGGGCGTGATTAGCTAAATATAACAGATAATGGCGTCTACTACAAGATGGCGTAGAACACATTAATGGGATTTTGGCTGCGCTACGACGATGTCATTTAACCTACTACATACTGGTGAAGGATGTTATTAGATATGGCATGGCGTAATATAGCACTCTTACTTGTTCACTGTCTAAAAAGTTTTTGTTATGAATTGATTTCAATTTTAAAAAGTCCTTTTTTAAAATTCTTCTCAATTTTGAATAAAAAATAGACTAGATAAAATTAGTTTGTTTTTATATTAACAAGAACATTAAATAAAATAACCGGTTTTTTTAATTGGGATTTGTCGAATTATTCGAAAATTGGTTTTTGTTATATGCCGAATATTCGATTAATTTACCCACAAGTCGATTTGTAATATTTTCTTAAAAGGGTTTTTTCCTTTTTTAAAAGTAGTTCGGGAACAAGTTCAGTCGATTAAATTGTTTACGTTTCGTGTCGTATTTTCTCTGTCAAACACGCAAATCGAGGTATTAGTGTAATGCACTGTTATCACTAAAAATTATACTAGATTAGGCTACTTTCCACATGAATCATAAAATTATCAGCACCATAAAACAAATTAAACAAAAAAAAAATATTAAAAATGATAAAGAATAGAAATACAATAAGTTTATGATATACAATAACTGTTATATAATGTTATTTAATATACGTTTAGACTTGTTCCACCGGGATAAAGTTACATAAACCCGTTACGTTAATAAAAACAAAAATCAGAGCTTTTTGTTTCAACAAAGATTTCATTAAATTTTTGTATTTAAGTAAAGTTTTCACTAATACAATACAATTTGAAAAAAATTTTGAAATTCTTTAAAAGAACTTAAATTTAAAATTTTTTTAATATTTATTTAACCTCACCATTATATTCTATTCTTTGACTAGCAACTTTAAAACAAAACCCAATATAATTTCACGCCCTCATTACTAATAATAATAATACGACTCTCTCACAGAACGTTTAAGGGGCTGAGCCAAATAAGCCAGACGTTTTATATGCTCCCGCCACTGACGTCGATTCATGCGTTTACGTGGCTCCACATATTCGATCGGTTTTTCTGGTATAGGGCAATGAGATTTCAAGGGTGGAACAAGGCGTGGCTGTGAAAGAGATAACATATTTTTCGAAGCTTTATATTTCAAAGCTGATGCTCTTATGGGAAAACGTAATTGCGACCAAAAATCAATTTCCAATTCAATGTGTTGAAAATCGAATGGTATTTGGGGAGTTGGAAATGGGCGTCCTCGATCAGCTTTAGCTGGTTTTTTCAAATCGATTTGGGGTGCATATGAATATTTAACTGGGGGTGGGTGGTGATATTTCTCTTTAGGCTTCTTGGGTTTAGCTAATTTGTCTATATCTTCGAAAAGTTGAGCTGGGGTTAATTCCAAAGTATGTTTGCGTTTTTTCTGGCGCATCTTGGCTTGAGTTAAGATAGCAGGCAGTTGCTTGGCTTCTGCATTAATATCAGCCCATTTATAGAATCTTATCCAGTCTCTGCGTGACATGGGGCCACGTTTTGCCCATCTGCTAAAATAAGGTTTAGAGCTGGGAATTTGACGCACTTTGGGTTGACAGTTTTTCTCGATCCAGGCTATTTGCGTCTCGGTAAGTTCACGTGGTGGTGTTAAAACCAGTTTATTACATTCTTCCTCCAATTTTCGTTTACGTTCCCAGGCAAGTTTTCTGGCCTCTTGGGCAAGCTTACGAGCTCTTTGTCTTTCGGTCAGAACATGGGGGGAAATTGTTTTACCTTTAAGATTTTGCATTTTGGATTTCAGATACTTTTAACGCTCTAACGATGTTAAAAACGTTAAAATTATGTTTTAGAATTTAAATGCAGCAGAAAATGTGTAGAAAAACTAATTTACAAAATAAAAAATATTAAACTAAAAATATAATTAAAATTTTTTTTGTTTAAAAGTGTTTGACAATTTATTTTTGATTTATTTACGTCAGTGATTTTTTTTAAACAGCTGTTAGAGAGTTTTGGATAAAAAAGCAGAGTTTGTAATTTCTAAACGGTTTTGAGATTTTAAAAATAGAAAACCTTTTAGTATTTATATTAAACAAAAAAATAGAAATTAACATTTGTTCATTTCCGTTCAATATTTTGTTATTTTCGTGGTTGTTGTGGTTTGTTTTTTATGTGTCATTTGATCCTTCACATAATGTGTCAACTTCACACGTGTTAAACATTTCTCCTTTTTTTAAGAGGACCTCCTTTTGTTGTGGAAAAATAAAAAAACACACACATCTGCTTTGTTTAAAATGGAGCTGCTTTTTTAACGACTTGCAGAGAATTTAAAAACTAATAAATATGATTTACATACGAAAAAAAAATATATATATTTTAAGCATTAATTTAAAACCACCAAAAAACAACAACAAATAAAAATAAATTTTTATTCAAATATTTATTTATAGGGAATTGTGTAGGGATTTTTTTTATAAAAACTCTTCAATAAATTAAGAAAAAAAATAGATTAAATTTAATTTAACCAAACTTGCAATAAATATCTGTAAAAAAGTGAGTTTATTTTGAAATGTCTTGATAATTCTTGTTTTGGCCTTCAGGATTTAATTTCTTTTTTGCTTTTCTTGAAGGTTTTTTGAAAAACTTTTGCGAAAATCTTGAAAATATTTTGAGTTCTTTATTACAACCTTTACGAAAGTAAAATAAGAAAAAAATTGTTAAAAAATTACAAAAAATAAAATAAATAATTAATAAATTTAAAAAAAAACTACCGCTATATCAATACGTATTTTTTCAGTATTTGTTAGAAGTTAATGTTTCAAAAAAGTCCGTTACAATTTTTTGATTGTAAATATGAGAGCTATTTATTATCAATACAATAAATAAATTAATACAAAAAACAAATAAATCTTTTAAAAAAAAATATTTTTTTGTAAAAACAAGTAAGAGCGCTATATTCGTCTGTGCCGAATCTCATATACCCTTCAAACAGTTTGTTCCACCATGTTATGACCATAGATTAGATTTCCTTCCTGAAAATCTTGGCGCAATATCAAATGGACATGGTGAAAAATTTTACCAAGAAATGTTTATATAGAGAAAAGCGGTACAATGAAGAAAGGTAAGAACGAATGCTTGCAGATTTT
Source organism: Phyto melanocephala (assembly GCA_941918925.1). NCBI lineage: Eukaryota > Metazoa > Arthropoda > Insecta > Diptera > Rhinophoridae > Phyto > Phyto melanocephala. Next base: position 46,869,084 of record OW799233.1, on the reverse strand, counting down.
TGTTAGCCGATTGTACGAGAAATTTCAGCTGAATATATGAAAAGAAAGAAAAAACTACAAAAGAACTGGGTTAGCTATCCTTTATTTATTAGTTTTAGTTATGAAAATAAAACACATACATATAAATTTATGTTTAATTTCTTTCTCATAAATCATTGCATTTAAGTTTTAGCTATTAAGTACTATGCTAATATGGGGTGTCCGCCTGGAAGGTATACTACTCGCAGTAATTCCATTGTAATCCTGGCTGTATGCGATGTGGCTCCGTCTTGTTGAAACCACATGATAGTCAAGCCCAATCATATCACGATAACGCTCCCCATTGACAGTTACCGTTACGTCGTTTTCAGTTTCAAAGACGTAAGGTCCAATGATTCCTCCTGACTAAATTGCACACCAGACTGTCACTTTTAATGGATGCACAGGTGAATGATAAATAATTTGAGGGTTTTCCATTGCCCAAAACCGACTATTCTGTTTATTCACATATCAATTTAAATAAAAATCCGCCTCATCACTCATTATGATTTCTTCATGAAAATCGGGGTTATCATGGGTGAGCTGTAATTTCCTTTTGGCGTATGTACGGCGGCGTAAATGGTTTTTGGAAGAAGCTCTTGTGTCAACTGAATCTTAAATGGAAACAAATGCAAGTCCTTGTGCAAAATTGTGGCCAAAGTTGTTCTTTGAAGACCCAGCTCCTGAGCACGGCGTCGAATTGAGATTGATGGGTTGTTTTAAACACTTCTTTGAACAACAGTAATGTTTTCAGCCGACGTTACGGTCCATGTTTGAGCCTATAAGATACAGTCACTCTCTCTTCGAAATCATTTACTACACCATAATTAGTGCGTTTTGTTGGCACGTTGTTTCTCTCTAAAATTTCATGTATCTTTCTCATAGTCACAGTAATCGATGATTGATTTTGATAAAATGTTTTAACAATTAAAACACGTTGGTTTACCGAATATTTTTCCATAATAAATTTGCTTCGTCTCTATTTCACGACTGCCAAATATGTACTTTCAAAACTAATATTTACCCAAAGTATAGATGTATTTACTTTACCGTGTGTAATATATGTAGGTGTCTTCACTTAAATAAACGTAAATAAAATTAACATTTATAAACCGATTTTTAAGATTTATAGCTTATTTTATACGCAAGATACCTTTCTGAAAAATTATAAAAATGTAAAACTATTATCCTAATAATTTTTTAATGACGTTTTGGAAACAAAAAAGTTATTCATTTTGCATGAAAAAAAATTATCGCCATTTCTTTCTGAATGATTTCTAACAGTTGAAAGAAAAGTTATTTAGCTGACTTAAATGACATTTTATTGTTAATCATTTGCTGGTATTATCATTAAAATCGGACTAATCGTTTTAAATTTATGATCAAATCTATCAGCATAACCGTCTGATTTCGAGCGAAATATTAAACATGTCCATAAAACGGATTTGAATTAAGCGCGTTAAAATTTCTATAGTTTACATATTTTGGTTTAAGGGCGAGAACATTTTTGGGTTTTTTCAGACCAGTGTAATTGACACATTGACTTAAGATATTCTGTAAATATTGAAAGTTACATATTTTATATATAGGTAACAAACAAAGAAGTTTTGAAGAAGCAGTAAAATTTGACCTTCTTTGGGTAAAAAAACAGAGGCAATCGTGTTCTTTCGCTCATATCTCAGCTCGTTTTATACCAAGATAACCGATCAATAGCAAAGTTCTCGAAAGCATATCTGAGAAATTGATATCATATAAGACCCTTAAGTATATGTGGGGGCTTCAAAAAGTTGATCTCAACATACAAACGGATAGACGGACTTAGACGGAATTACTCTATTAATGTATAAGGATTCAGAATATATATAATTTATTGGGTATAAAATGAATATTGTGAAAATTGCAAACGGGATGCCAAACTTTTTATACCCTTTACACGAGAGTATAAGAAATTAATCTAAATAAAGGAAAAAGGAGTACAATTGAAAATAAAGAGGAGCTAAGTACTTATATTTTGAATATTGTTACTCTTATTTTAATCTCCTGAAGATGTCATCCGATGGATGACGAAATATTGAAAATTTTTAAAATAAAATTATTATTATTTTTTAACAAAAAAACCGAGACCTCAAGCTTGATTATTTAATTTGAAATTTATAGTAAAAAGGTCGAATAAAATATAACAAATCTTGGAAAACTTTTATGTAAAAATATTTTTGAGTTTCTATGAAAAAGGAAAACACGGGAATTTTTAATAAAAGCGTTTTGAAAATCTACTTATTTTAAACTAAATTAACAAAATAAAAAAAAATATAAGAAATAAACTTTTGAATTCATTACAAATCAGCAGAACAAAAAATAATTGTGAAAGAATTTTAATGGACATTTTAAAAACATGAGAAATATATTTGAGAACAAAAAACTGAAAAATTCTTGAAATAATAATACACATTAAAATTCATATGTCAAGTATCATGTTAAGAACCCTTGTTAACAATTATTGCTAAAAACAATTTTAACCAACTGTAATAATTGACGAAAAAAATAATTACTATTAATAAAAACTCCATTAGACAAAAATGTAACAGAGTATTAATTACAAACTGCGTGTTTAGATTTATTTTTTGATATGGTTGATATGGTTCTTTTTTCATTGTTTTTTGTTTAATAAAATGTACAATATTTTAGTTGTTAACAAATAGTTTTCTAATCATTAACAATCTACAAATCAAACTGAAAAAAGTATTCAAGTTCTAACAAAAAAAAAATAAATAAATAAAAACGGCCAATAGGAAATTAAAAAAAGGCTGAATAAAAAACTGTTTGTAAGCAAAACAATTTTTAAAATTATAAAAAATTGGACTTTTATATCACTTTTTAATGAAGAATTAAATGAAATGTAGTTTTAAAAAAATATATTTTTTTTAATGGAGAATTTACCATAAATTTCTGGTAGTAGTTGGAGATTTTATTAAATAATTTATTTATAAGCAAGTAATAAGGTATCGACTTTTTTCAATTGACTCTTAGTATATACATACAATTTAAATGGCGTACCTTGGTAGCACTAGAACAGTTCCGAACGAGCCAGATTCTTATGGAATGGATGTGGAATCTCAGATACAAATGAAACATTTTTTGTTGCATATCTTCAAAATTCGTGTGAATTATTCTTTAATTTTTAAACGTAGTTCAGCATATAATTAACTGGTGGGCGTGGCATTTTCAGTATTAAGAAATAACATTTAATAAAATATATGATAATGTAAAACATCTATAACCTTTAAACTTTGTGTGTTTAATTTGTATAGCATTGGTCTTGCTCCAGCTAAAAATTGATATGTTAGCAGCAGGGGGCTTAGGACCCCCATACAATATTAACACATCATAGTATAATAACTACAGTTATAGTTTTAAACCTGCTAAGAGCCAGTTTAAAAAAAGTTAACTAATACATACAAAAATTTGTCAATTTATAAACAATTTATTACCTCTTTTATAAAGAAAATACAGCTAAAGACTTAAAATTATGAGTGAGTCACTGCCGTAATAATTTCCTTTTTCAAGCTAACAATCGATAGGAATTGAGTAGGGAGCGTGGTAATCCCCATACAATTTAATGTTCTAATTTGAGAATTCTTATCGCTGATATCTTTAAACTTAGTATTATTTACCTTTATAAGTTGCTTAATTCAAAGGCAAAACTTAATTAGGGAGCATTTTACACCCTATAGAAAATAATTAAATAATGAGCTTTAAGATCAAGTAAAAAAAACTTATAATTATTTGTCGCTTAATATTTTTCATGAATTTTTCTAAATTTAAAAATTTTATTATTAAACCAAAAACAAACAAAAGAGTGCTATATTCGGCTGTGCCGAATCTTATATACCCTTCACAACGTGTAGTCGCGCAATAACAATTGTTTGTATCATCATTCATCTCATATGAAATATGTACGTTCATACATATAAAAAACATACATATATAAAAACAACCCATTGTAAATAATAAATTTACGTATGTATATATGTAAGTATGTTAAAAAAATAAAAAAAAAAATAAAAATTAAAAAAAATATATATATAAAAAATCGTTTTTGCCTCAGCTGGGATTTGATGCCACGTTTACTCTAACCATTATACACGTTTGTATGTATGTATGTTGTTGTGAAAAAAAAAACTAGGTGGTTGTGGTTTATATCTCATACTAGCCAAACCCGGCGCGCGTTGCTACGCCCCTTAATGAATCGAAATGCATTCTGAATTTTAATTGAATATCAAGTGCAAAAACCTAAATATTATAATTTTTTTTATGGGCGTGGCACTGCCCACTTTTCTAATCACGAAATTGTAAAGTCATAACAGCTCAATATGTGTGCAAAGTTTCAGAAGAATCGGACCAGTGCAAGTACCTCAAAATTATAATTGTTTTTATGGGCGTGGCACTGCCCACTTTTCTAATCACGAAATTATTTAGTCATGGCAGCTCGATTTGTGTGAAAGGTTCAAAAAAATCGGTCTGGTGCAAGTACTTCAAAATTATAACCTTTTTTATGGGCGTGGCCCTGCCCACTTTTCTAATCACAAAATTATATGGTAATGACAGCTTAGTATGTGTGCAAAGTTTCAGAAAAATCGGTCTAGTGCAAGTACCTCAAAATTAAATTTTTTTAGGGGCGTGGCCCCGCCCACTTTTGTTATCACAAAATTATTTAGTCATGACAGCTCGATATGTGTGCAAAGTTTCAGAAAAATCGGTCAAGTGCAAGTAGCTAAAACTGATAACTAATTTTTATGGGCGTGGCCCCGCCCACTTTTTTCCACCCATAAACACTCCCTGGTATGTGTACAACAACTTGCCAAAGTTTGAGTCCCATCGGTTTTACAGTTTCGGAGTCTATAGCTAACACACACACACACACACACAGAGTTTCACTTATATATATATAGATCTCAGCTGTTTATGTACCGATGTTTCTGATTTTCGATACCGACCTACTCCCAAATATTTCTGATATTTTAAGACCTCCCCCGGGTCTAGGCGATATCGGGGGGATTCAAAAAGTTAATTTCAACATACACAAGCACATACAAGCCTTCAGAAAATATATACTTTATGGGGTTGGAAATGAAAGTTGTAGAAATTTCACACGGAATGACAAACCTATATATGTATGTATAAGGGTATAAAGAGTTTTTTTTTAGGGCATCCGGGCAGTCCGGCTTTTGGCACCTTCTCTGAAGTTTTTTTCTTACATTTAAACTTTAAATCACAGGTCACAAAATGTATCAAAAAAAAAAGATTTGAAAAAGTACAATTTTAAAACTTCTCTTTGCACAAAATTAGTTTTATTATCCTTAATTGTCGCTATTTATCGAAGTGGCCTATTTTAACTTGTCTTTTATTTTAAAAAGGTTCGGCAAATGGGTCTGCTTGTCAGCTGTGTGTTTTTCATAGTTTGTTTTCCAGATATAAAAGAAAATCTTGAACAAAAAATATAGTAAGGGTATATAATTTTGATATGGATTGCCTAGAGCTTTACAAATATTTGAAGAGATGCGATGGCAATATATTGGCTCAAATTGGAAGTGTTGAAAAATATATGTAAAATTTTTAAAAGTTTATATTCCCGATAATGAATGCAATGAATTTTTGTTGTTTTTTTTTTTGGTTTTTTTGTTTTTATTTTCAACCATTAAATCAGAATATGTTCACTTTTTTTTTTTTAAAAAAATTTTTTCGTAAAACCAAATTTTGTTTTTGTACTTTAAATGGCGTCGTCAATTTTATAAAATTTAATTTTTTTTAAATGTTTCCTCTTTTTTTGGGCAAATGTCCTAAATTTTTTATGCTGGCGTCCTCTTTTTTTAAATAGAAATGGCAACCCTAGCTTCATCAGATAATGAGATTAGAAAGACTTAAAGCTGGCAAAATTTAAGATCTTTTGACGGGTTGATTTATAAAATTTAGTGAGTCGTTCTAAAGTTACGACAAGATGTATGGCGTACCATAGAACTAAAAACAATTTTTTCTAGGTGACTAAAACCGATAAAAAAAACCCATAATCAAACTTTAGCTTACACTGTTGTACTCATCTGAAAAACTAAGGCATGAATGAATACAAACTTTGGACAATGCTATTTGTCTCACATCGAAGAAATTTTATTACACTTAATAAAAAGAATTATAGAGAATTATTTTTAAATTGAAAAAAAAAATTTAATTAAAAAGTTAATTTTCTGTTTAACAAATTTAGTCTACAGTTTATACAAAATTTTCTTAAACGATTAATATTAATTTTTAATTTGTTTGAATGTTTGTTTGTCATAATTTATCCTTAATTTGAGATAATGTTTCGAAAACTTACGTGATACTAAATATATGTACGTAGTCTTTGGGTTTATAGTTGCTCAAATAAGTTATGCGCTTTTAAGATAAAGTATTGATATAAAAATTTGTTGAAATTAATGCAATTTAAAGGTTAAGTCCATTTGGACAAATATTTGCTTAATGTGAACATAACATAGAACTATTATAAAGTAATGCCATATTTCCAAAGAAATATATAATAAATATGATCAACATTTTCCTAAATTCGTTACATTGGCTACATTTTGATTTGCCCAAAAAATAAAATAAATTTCCAATTGAGCATAAAACTGGCGTAAAATTTCGTTTAACAAGATAATCGAAACTATCAATTAAACATTAATTCATCATAATATTTTACAGCAGCTTCAAATAACAAATCATACATAAAACTGACAAAAAATACTCGCATAAATAATGTTAAAAACATAAAAACGAAATATTGAAAAAAGATTTTGAAGAAAAAACTATATAAAACATTACTTAATTTGTTGTTAACCATGAAGTTTTTTGTTATTATTATATACTAGCCAAACCCGGCGCGCCTTGCTACGCCCCTTAATGAATCGAAATGCATTCTGAATTTTAATTGAATATTAAGTGCAAAAACCCAAAAATTTTAATTTTTTTTATGGGCGTGGCATTGCCCACTTTTCTAATCACGAAATTGTAAAGTCATAACAGCTCAATATGTGTGCAAAGTTTCAGAATAATCGGTCCAGTGCAAGTACCTCAAAATGATACCTTTTTTTATGGGCGTGGCACTGCCCACTTTTCTAATCACGAAATTATTTAGTCATGACAGCTCGATACGTGTGCAAAGTTTCAGAAAAATCGGTCCAGTGCAAGTACCTCAAAATTATAACTTTTTTTTATGGGCGTGGCCCCGCCCACTTTTTCAATCACGAAATTATAAAGTCATGACAGCTCAATATGTGTGCAAAGTTTCAGAAAAATCGGTCCAGTGCAAGTACCTCAAACTTAAAACTTTTTTAGGGGCGTGGCCCCGCCCACTTTTCTTATCGCGAAATTACTTAGTCATGACAGCTCGATATGTGTGCAAAGTTTCAGACAAATCGGTCAAGTGCAAGTAGCTAAAACTGATAACTAATTTTTTATGGGCGTGGCCCCGCCCACTTTTTCAATCACGAAATTATAAAGTCATGACAGCTCAATATGTGTGCAAAGTTTCAGAAAAATCGGTCCAGTGCAAGTACCTCAAACTTAAAACTTTTTTAGGGGCGTGGCCCCGCCCACTTTTCTTATCACGAAATTACTTAGTCATGACAGCTCGATATGTGTGCAAAGTTTCAGAAAAATCGGTCAAGTGCAAGTAGCTAAAACTGATAACTAATTTTTTATGGGCGTGGCTCCGCCCACTTTTTTTCACCCATAAACACTCCCTGGTATGTGTACAACAACTTACCAAAGTTTGAGCCCGATCGGTTTTACAGTTTCGGAGTCTATAGCTAACACACACACACACACACACACACACACACACACACAGAGTTTCACTTTTATATATATAGATTTCCAACTGTATTGTATTGTATTCACAGCAGTTAACAACTAGAAAATAAAAACAAACAAAAGAAAAATAAACTTACAACAACTAAGGTGTCTAAAAGAGAACTTTAAAGGAGTAAAATTTAAAAATAGTTTTTTTCTTCCTAAAAAATTGGTAAGGTGTTAACCTAAATACAGAGGGGTCTAACCATAATGTACGATGATAATTGTGACTAAAACTTATTTTAACATTTTTTGTTTCAGTTTTTTTTTCAAATTCAACCATGAAGAGGTAAAAAATTGGGCAGCTCATTAAGATTGTTGAAGCCCTTTACGAAAATGGGCGTTGAAATCAAATTTTTGACCAAATGTGTTCACAATCCTGAGAATTGTGTGCTATTTTCAGCAAACCGTTCTTTCTACGGAAAATATTGTTGTTGTTTGCGATAGTGTGGCAAAAGAGCCGTCAACCTCAACCTGTCTTCGTGCCCAACAATTGAACATCTCACAAACATCAATAATGCAATATTTAAATAAAGATTTCAATATATATGCCCTACAAGGTTCAACTGATCCTAGAACTGAGGCCTACTGACCATTTCAAGCGTCGTAAAAATGCTGAATGGTTGATTAAAGTGTCAGAAGTGAATGGTGACGGTGACTTTACAAACAAAAAAATTATTTTCATGATAATGCTGTTCTTGTGGTTAGAAAATGAGGATATGAACCTGGACGATATGTGGTTTAAACAGGATAGTGCTACTTGCCACACAGTCAACGAAACAGTGGCTCTTTTGCGCGAGAAATTCAATGTCCGTGTTATCTCGCGTCGCACAGTGTTTCAGTAGTAGGACATAGTGGTCAAATGACGATGTTCGATTTTTTCACCGTTAGTTCGCTCTAAAACTCACTATTAGTGGTACTACTAAAACATGCAAAAAGATTTGCAATCAGTTGTTTTTTGCACTTACTTTTGTGCATCGGAAGTGAACAAATCAAAACAACTTTCCTTATCTTTTTCAGCAGTGCTAATAAAGTTAATTTCTAGTGCGTGTTTTTCAAAGAAAAAACATTTTTGACTTATTGTTTTACAATGGATATCTAAGTTGAAGGTGTTTACCGTTATTATTATGTATTTAATAATTTTTAAGCAAAATGTATTTTGCGGAAAGCGGTTTCACGACAAATCAATTTTCACGTATATTTTTTACGACGTTTTTTCCCCCTTAAGGTATTAACTATGTTGCCGTCTTATGACGCTTTGAAGTTACATATCAAAATGTTAATTTAAAAAGAATTTATCTGCGTTTGTTTGCGAATGTGCATGGTACAGAGGGTCTTCGTCTCTACGACATATTTTCCATATATTTTATTTAGATTTTAAAAAGTGGCAGCCTCGTTCAACACATGAAAAAGAGCTTCTTGCACAGAAAACACTATATGTTCAGCAACACTTTAGGACACGATTAGGTTTAATTGTCGACAAAACTCAAAGTGGCGAAAGTGGCACATCCAATGACGGAAACACTGCAAGAACTTTTTTTTTAATTCAGCTATATCAGCTAAAATAACTGGCTTAGATCAAGCAGTTATTGATCGATGTCATTATCTTTTGCAATGTCTTTCGTCGCGATACAAAATTAATACTGTAGAATTTAGAGATTACTCGTTAGGAAGCACGCGAATGCTTATTAATACGTATCCATGGTATAATTTGCCTGCTTCAGTTCACAAAGTGTTAATTTATGGATCGAAAGCAAATGATCACTGTCTAGTTTCCATAGGCGAGCTCTCTGAAGAAGCAGCTTAATCTTGTAATAAATTATTTAAGCAATTCAGATGAGACAACACGCGAAAAATGTCTCGTGTTGTCACCAACACTGATCATTTCCATAAGCTGCTTTTAAATTCCGACCTGTTGATTTCTTCTTTACGTAAATTACCACAAAAGAAGAAGTCAATGCTATCACCTGAGGCTTTGCGTATGTTAAGTCGTGCCGTTATTAAATTTATTATTTTTTTCCTTAATTAATAACTAACATTTTTGGTAAATAAATTTTTACAATATTATATTTACAGACTTTTTTTATCTTATTTTACCCTGATTAGGCCATAAATACCGTAAACATAAATATTCATATTAATTTTGATGACTATAGCTGAGTAAACTACGTATGACCGCCTTCCTTAGAAACTTGAACCACAGTGCGTCGTGGCAATGTTAATTGACAGCCAAGATTATGTGATTTGACACCGTTTGAATTCTTTCTTTGCGTATATTGAAAAGAAAAAGAGTTAGTTAATAAGCCCACAAAAATTCAAGAGCTTAAAGATGAGAAAAGTTGGCATATTAACGACATTAACCTTCAATTATATCTCAGCGTCATAGAAAATATGGACCATCGGCTAGAAGTATGCCAACGAAGCCGTGGCCAGCATTTTGGCTATATTTTTTTTACACATAAATCCCTCTATTGTAATAAAAAATATAAAAATTATTCTCTGAAAACCTTTTGTTTTATTTACAATTAGCCTTGTGGGTTTTGGTTGGACCACCCGATGATATATAGGCAATTTTAAACAGTTGAAATAGTGAAATAAATTTAAAAAAAAATTTAATTCAACATCTTTAATTTGTTTTAAAAATGCATTTAATAATTTTTTCAAATAAACTCGAAGTTTTCATAAAAAGTTTCAATATACTTGAGCCAGAAATTAATTCTAACACTAAATTTAATATTATAAACTTAAATGTTAAAGCTTCACTTTTACAACTAAATAACATTTAACATCTCTTAATGGTGTTCTTTACTCTGTTCTTCTTTTAAAAGCTATAGTCAAAATTCTTCAAAAAATATCAAATAATATTTTAAATATGCACTCTAAACAGTCAAACACTAAAAAAAAATATATTGTATTTTTTCTATAAAATTCTGTATTGACAAAAAACACAGTCTTTTAAATTACTGACTTTTCCATCGTAAAGTTGTGAAGTTTTGTGATTTGGGAGTTGGGTGCAAAACAATTCACACAAAAATAATTGTGCTAATAAATACATCATACTTTTAACAAAAAATTATGTACAATAAACTCACATACTTACACACATCCATGCATACAAATGTATGTAATGAACACCAAAGTGGCAGTAGAAGTGCTATACAAACACATACAGTAAAGCAAGTGCCGGTGTGCAAAATAATTATTATTTGTTGCAAGTGCTCTTCTAACTACACATGTATGTACATACAAGTTAGTTCAACTTTGGTTGTTGCAAACAATACTTGAACAACTTCCAAATACATATTTAGAGTTTTTAAAGCGAAAAATGCGTTTAAAAGTTTTTTTATTTTTATTTATTATTTTTCATAATATTTTTGTCGAATCAAAATGTTATAATCATGTATTTAATGAATTTTTTTTGCTCGTTTGAATTGTGTAGATTATTATGAGATGCGCATAAATTTACACCTTATTGCCCCCTATAGTTTTTCAACGTAACATGATTTTTCCATAAGCAACAGCAATAGTTGCCGCAACGATGTGGTAGTAAGTAGCAGTTGTAAGAATTTTGATTGTTGCTTAGATTTGTTTCATTAGAAGCTTTAAGCAAAAATGTGTGCAAAACGTGTTACAAAAAAATTATGTGACGATTTGTAGAGAAGATGGATTTTTCATAAATGTAAGAATTTTTTCATGGGAATTATTTTGCCATAAAAAATATAGAAAGAATAATAATAAAATGCAATATTTAGTTTTGAAAAATGTCGCAAAAAAAAAAACAATGACAGTGTGAATTAGGTAGAGAGAAAATTTAAAGAAGAAAGTAAATGTTTGCTACAAACAAAAATTTTGCCAAAAATTAACTGCAAAGCGAAATTTTATTGCAAATTATTATTACAAAACAATTAATTTTCTTTTATTGCGTTGCGTATACGCTGCGCTGCGGATGTTGTACATATTGAATGCTCAGTTTCAACTTATTATACCCTTTACACAGTGAAAAAAGGTATACATATATAAGTTTGTCATTCCGTGTGAAATTTCTACAATTTTCATTTCCGACCCCATAAAGTATATATTTTCTGAAAGCTTATGTATAGGGGAGTCGATTAAGCTCTGTCAGTCTGTCCGTGTGTATGTTGAAATCAACTTTTTAAAGCCCCCCGACATCCCTTGGACCCGGGTGTGGTATTAAAATATCAGAAATATTCGGGAGTAGATCGGTATTGAAAATCAGAAACATCGGTACATTAATAACAGAGATATAAGCAAAAACCCACGACCACCTCGATTTTTTTCACAAAAACAACATTACAACAGCAACATACATACATACAAACGTGTATACTGGTTAGAGTAAACGTGGGATCGAATCCCAGCTGAGCCAAAAAATTTTCTTTTAATTTTTTTTTTTTTTTTTTTTTTTTTTTTATTTTTTATTTTATATATTATTTATATTTTTATTATTATTTTTTTTTTAATTTTTTTTTTTGTTTTTTTTTTATTTTTTTTTTATTTTTTTTTTAATTTTTTTTTAATTTTTTTTTTAATTTTTTTAAAATTTTTTTTTAAATTTTTTTTTAAATTTTTTTTTTAACATACGTAAATTTATAATTTTACAATGGGATGTTTTTATATATGTATGTATTTTTTTATATGTATGTATGTACGTATTTCATATGAGATGAATGGTGATACAAAATATTGTTATTGAATGACGTCACGTTGTGAAGGGTATATAAGATTCGGCACGGCCGAATATAGCACTCTTACTTGTTTTTAATAGCATTTAAATAAGGCGAATTAAATCAGATGATCTCTTCCCTACAAAAACACTTAACTACATGTATTATCTTTTTGTATATTTGAACCAATTTCTGACTAAACACAAACAAACACACGTTTGTTTACATTTTATTTCAAAGCACATTATGCAAGTCATTAATATTAAAGAATTTTAATGTTTTTTTTTTCAAAACTTCATATATCTTTAAATATTTTGCTCATCATTTAGTGCACAAAATAAAGTTCCACACCCTTAAAAAAATTTCTTTTACACATCGCCCAGGAACACATTTTTTTACGAAAACTTTGACCAAAATATTTTATGTTTTTTTAATTTGTGTACAATTAACACAAACGTAAATACATGTACATACATATTTATTTCTAATACAATCTGATCTTATTTTATTTTACCCATAGAAATAAAATTTTTTTCACTTTTTGTTAAAATTTTCCGGCAAATTGATGTGACATTTTTAACATTTTGGTCTTAAATTCATTCACAGCTGATGAACAGCTGGGCTCAAGAGTTCACCTGATATGAATTCGCCTTCCATTTAAAGTATGCCGAATGTTGTCTTCCAGGTTATTTAAAGCTCCCGATTTGTTTGCATACATCAATGACTTCATGTAAATGGACAATAATTAAAAGAAGTTTAACCCTACTGGCCAAATGACTAGACACTTCAAAAAACTAACACACTTGCAAAAAGGTTTGCGAATTAATTGTTTGAGAAACGACCATATAATCGCCATTTTTTTAATAAATTTCCACAAGTTGCAAGCAAACAATGGAGTAAGAATATTGATATTTTATCAAGACACCCCAACTTAACACAAATGGAACACAAAATATAAAAATGATGCCATATGAAAAAAAAGTGAATTTTAAAAGATAATTCTCATAATTAAAACCAATTTTTGATTTTATTAAGATTTACTGTTTTGTTTATAAAAAATGTTTTAGGTTTACTGAAGGCTCTAGAACAGATGCCTTCAATAAATCTAAAATAATAATAATAATAATAATAATAATAATAATAATAATAATAATAATAAT